>CM044567.2:2990487-3590487 GCA_024416835.2 Perccottus glenii
TTTCTTCTTTCTGAGAAAACTACCTGTAATAAACTCAAATATGTTTCAATAAAACCTTATTGTTACAAAGAAAAAGGAAGCAGACATGTTTCATATCCACTTTTTCACTAATGACATATTTTTTACTAAAAAGGAAGTAAATGTTTTTTCTGCATAAAATCATGAGCATGATCTGACACCATTTCATTTTGCTGCTGAACTGAACCATGTAATGTAATGGTAACTTCTGCCAGTATCTACTCTGGCACATTAAACCCAAGCAGTCCGTTCACAAGTCTCTCCAGTGAATAAATAAAACGTCACATGACTCGTTGTCCTCCTCTGGGCTCTATCTTTGCAGACCACCAGCCGCCACATGAAGAAAAAGAGTTAGCCACGGGGGTAAACAACCCGCCTGGGTTTCTCTCCACGTCTTTGAGCACGACTCCGTGAAGCCACAGACTCTTTAACTCTTACTGTATTTCACCAAACGCCACCAAAAAACACATTTACAACAACAGCCGGGAGCCAAGCGAAGACTAGGACTGATATCAGATGTTCGCCATAGAATAAAGCACATCAATCCCAATTATTTACTTTCTTTCATTAGATGTTTACAGCTTTTCTTCTACATCCCCTCTTTCTGCTGTCGTAGCAAAAGCCCACTGACAAATCAAACAGAGGAAAAAAGAGTGTTTTAAAGGGGCCAGAACATAACAGTTTATTTTGGCTGAACTTTTCTCTATCCACACGCTTCCTTCTTACGTTAATGTCATTTGCGTCCATCATTTTTCAGAGCCTTTCTAATGTAAACTCTGTCATAATGTTTGTTCATTTAATTCAAAGCAACATTTTCCCATTAAGTGCCAAAACGTGAATAAACTTTGTGCATCAGTAATTGTTTTCATCCTTACCCCTAACCTTTTGTGAAAAGAAGACCTCCATGAAACAGAAGTGACTCCTCAAGAACTTTATCAGAAAATTTTAATGTAGTCACTGTTTCGTAAAAAGACTCTCAGGTTTGAAGAGCCTACTCACAGAGGACCGTCAAACAAAAGGCTGGTCTGAGAACCTCGTAGGAAGAACGGCTGAGAGGAAACAAGTCCGAACAAAGGCCGCTGCTGCAGCCACTCACTGTTTGTGCGTGTCCTCTGCTCTGTCCATTACGGCGATAAGGGCCTCACTGAAGTGCTGCCAGCTACAGATAAAGAGCCACAGAGAGAGTTCCTGTGAACATGCCGCCTCAAGACCCCCGCCGTCCCATCATCCCACTGGTGCCAGCCTCCCGTCAACATCCACCCCAAAAACACCCCTCTTCTTCTCAAAACTATTATCCTCACAGGCCTCTTTGTGAACCAACAATGTTACATTATTGAGGCTGAAGTTTTAGTCTTTAGAGCCCTCCTTGAGTCAAATATGGAAAGAGTTTAAACTGGGTTCATTAAAACAGTGCTTTTGAATGGATGCTAATAGGAAGCAGAAAAAATACAGTGTTAAAACCTGTTAAAATCCAACTAAGATATGCTCAAATCCAACTAAAACCTGTTCAAATCTCACAAAAGCCTATTCAAATCATCCTAAGACCTGTTCATCTAACGATTCATTCATTTTCTAACACTGGTGTTGTTAGGACTTGCTGGGGACTGGAGCCTATGTGCTTTAGGGCGCTGTGACGGTTACCAGGGCAATCACCAGTTCGTCGCAGGGCTAACACTTAAAGCCAGCAGCAGTCATTAACTGTGACTGTAACTGTTCAGGCTCACATTTATTCACTCTGGGCAATGTAGTCAGCCACTCACCTTCACATGCGTGTCTTTAGATGGAACGGGAACCTGGGGACTCCACTGTGAAAGGTTGGAACTGGGGTCGAATCCTTCTCCGTGCAGCCTGTCGACAAAAAAAAAAAAAAAGAAGACAGAAGACTTAATGCATCTAGTTGAATGTCTACATAATTGAACATAAACTCAGAAGACCAACATTTTCTTTTTTGGTGCCATTTTAGAGACATTAAACAGTTACAATTGGTTTAACAGGCTTTCTACCAAGTCAGAGTCAAAATTGCTGTGAAGGTAAGGGTTTCCAGATTTTTCAAAATGAATGGGGATGGCTGACTTGGATATTAGTGAGAAAACATCACTAAAGACAAAGTGTCCATTTGACACTCCAGGTTTTATATTGTGTCCATTACATCAGGATGAACAGATATTATTGTTCAAATCCATTTCAAAATAAATTTAAATTCAAATCCATTTAAAATCTGTTGAAATTTAACTAAAATATGTTAAACTTCAGATAAACCTGTTCAAATCCAACTAAAGCATATTCAAAACCAACTAAAAGCTGTTTCCAAATAAATGTCTAAATAAAACCAGCTCAAAAACAAAAACCTGCTCAAGTTTAATAAAAACATGCTTTAATTCAACAAAATTCTGCTCAAATTCAGCATAAAACTTGTTCAAACTCAACAAAAATGTGTTCAAACTCAACAAAAACCTGTTCAAACTCAAAAAAAAACCTGCTCAAACTCAACAAAAACCTGCTCAAACTCAACAAAAACCTGCTCAAATTCAGCACAAACCTGTTCAAAACAAAAAAACGTGGCTTTAGTTTTAAATCCACAAACAACGGCAGCCTCAGAGGGACAAAACTTTCAAATTCAAATTTCAAATTCCCAAAGGGTTTCAGAAACCCATAGTGTTAATTATTTATTTTCTATCTATATTTTTTTTTAAACAATTAAAATGGACATTTGGAAATACTGAACTGGAAATTATTATTGGAAACAATAAAATTTGTAAAAACATAACATTTTAAACTTTTTCCAAACAGCAAACTCTAACAAAAAGTCTCTGACATTAAGTTGATTTGCTTCAACAGTTAGTGAAAATTGTTTACATTAATTTTGCTTCAAATTTACAAATTGTATTCAAACATAAATAGAAAACTAAAGTCTTGACTCAGTTTTGACCCTGACTCCGCTGCAGACCCTCTGGCTCCTCTTCCACTGTGATCACAAATCAAAGTAGCCAAAATATTAACGCCGTCCATTATCATCGTTCCAACAGAGCAGCGCTCAAAGGGAAATACAAAGTCTCTACATCTTGTAAGCATTTGTGCTCTTCTCACGTGTTTGGCAGATGCTGCTAATGAGTGACATCAGACGCAGACAAACAAGAGAGAAGTAAAGACACTGACCCAGTTTGGGCTCAGGACTGTTTGGATTTGGTTGTGTGGGCTCGTCCAGACCGAAAGAGACAGAAGAGTCAGGCTTTAGATCTAAGTTTGTCCTAAGTCAATGCATTCAGAGTGATTCTCATGAATGGCAACCAACTGACTACTGTGTGTGCTGTCAGAGAACATTAGCAAGTGGCTTAATTTTAACTGCTCTATTTATAGAGGCTTTGAGTTACAGAATGTTAAGGATTGTGTTATACTTGACTTACACAGAACGCCACGTGAAAGAGACAGAAATATGGACTCATCAAAGAGAGTTAGACTGAGTTCATTAAAGCCACAAAACCTACAAAAAGGTCAAATGCACATCACTAGATAATACAAATGCATGAGGTAAAGTAACACACACAGTCCTCTGAGGGCTATGCAATAATACATGAAGGACAGCTTTTTAGCATTGTTGCGCCACTTGCTAATGGTAAGAGCAAAAGCAGGAGCTGGAGTAGAACTGAACACAATCAGAAAGATATTGGAAGATGACAAGTTTTTCCATTACTCATAGTGTCTAATTTTATTCTTTTATATAACAATTACATGACTGCCTTTGTTGCTGCAATAGCTGTGTATCTTTTAAATTACACTGATTGTGGAAAGGTCTATCCATTTCTGACAAGTCTTGTTGGGTTACCAGTCGTTTTTGACAGAAATAGCAACCTGCCAAACAGCATCCACCACATCAAAACTAGAAAAGTCAACATTGCATTTGAGGCCACCCATTTACAAACCAAAAACTAACTTCTGGTACACGCTAATTGTGATCCTGTTATATTTCACTCTTGTTATATCTCAGTTCATGCAAAAGAGGGCCAACGTGAGGACTCGACTCCACAAGAGGAAACATTTCTGTGGTTATATGTTGACTGTTTTGAACTGAGAAAAAGTCCATGTCTGCAAAAAGGTTTGGTTTGTCTTGACTGACATATTAGTAAAATAAAATCAGTGCGTGTACAAAAATAGTCAGAGTAGAGTAGATGCTTGTGTCGAGTCACCGGGACACACAGCATCTAGGTATGGAAAGAAAAATAAATGAGAACGGAAAATTCTTCCAGCTAATCAACTTAGATGAAATAAGCTGCTCTTCTTTTATTTAGATTAACTAAGTATACTAAAGCCACCGTGATTGCAGGAAGCATTATTTTCCATGACTGCAAGTGTCTCTGCTGCAGAAGGTGGACCGCACTGGGACCTGTGCTCAAAACGGTTCCAAAAGCACAAATATCCATTATATCTTAATGCTCATGCACTGTGCTAATGTGAAAGGAGCACATCTTGGCCTGTCACTAAATGCTTTTGGAAACGGCCCAGGTCAAATCATTTTGCTCTTGGCTTTTATTTTGAAGAGGAATAGAGGATAGGTGGATTTTGCTTGTGTTTTCTAAACTGTGGGTCGATGTAGATTTTCAAAGAGCCCCCAAAAATGTTGCTGTTACCGTGTTGGTCAGTCTTGATTTGAAATACTAAGAGACTCTTTGATAGTACACTGTAAAGATCGAAGTCATTGTAAAGTCCAAGACCAGTCTCGAGTACTGCAGTGTGACATCAGACGGCCACCAAATGATCCTGAAAACAGTTTAAGTTGATCTGTTGGTGTTAAACTTTAATGAACGTTAAATCTGTAGAAGAAGGGACTTGGGTCTGTCTGATGCATATGGCAGCTATCTCAGTTATTGACCAGGGATTTCCATCTCCTCTTTTCAATTTCTTTTTGTGGTCCATCTGGAAATGATATGCTCTCAATTAACTTTTCTCTTGCTCGTTCAAGGTTTTTAGACCTTCTTTTACTTTGAAGCTGCCTTTAGGCCTTCAGCCGACCGGTCCAGGATGACACTGCTTCTAGTGCACATTATTTAACTGAAGGACAAATAAACCTTCTCCTTAGCTTTATTTTGGGTCATAGACAAGGATTTGGTTTTTTGAAGAAATCCTTTTCCAGGATATTTCTCAAAGTCTTAGAACTGCATTAACTTACGACTGATCCTTTTTTTAATCAGGGTTAATTATCTCAAATTATTTTGACTATTCCTTCTTTCACCTAGGTAGTAGTCTACTCCACAAACTACAGCAGCCTCAGAGGGCCAACACAAACATGTGAGGATTTCAAAACAAAATGTGTCCCCAAGTTTTTTAGTGACATTTTACAATTTGATACATTTCCAGGGGATTTCCATGACTCCAGCAGTAGCACCACTTCATGAAGATACAAAAAGTGATAAGACCTTGGCTAAAGCTAATCTAAGCAGAGATCCACAGTCCATGCTCTTTACACTTATCGTTTAGCGAGTGTGCGTAAATAATGAATATGATGTACATATTGAAAACACGTGTTTTGGGGGAGATGAAGTCACACTGCTGCAGCTACGAGGTGATGGCAGACGGACATGCTCGGAGCATGTCACAACAGGATTGAATACTTCCCGTGGTCCATGACCCCCCACCCCTTCCCATTTTCCCAGGCGCTGTGTTTAGATAAGGGGCCTATCCTTTTCCAGGGGTCTCTGAGCACTTACAGCTGAGATGCAGGCGGGAGTGATTGTTTAAACGGGGAGCTCTTGCACGTGTTGAGCCTCCCACACACTCTTCGTTCTCCCCAAAAATGTTCTCCTTACAAACTCACAAGCTCAGCAGAAAAGGGCTTTTCCTTTTAGTTTTGCAAAATAATCACATGAGCCGAATGACCTCCAGGCCTTAAGTAATGAATCTAACACCGAGAAAGAATTTATCTTTTTTGAAAACAGACTCTATTGAGCACTGAGGGAGTCATGTTTCTTTATGGAGTGCTCAGAAGTCACAGATGGCAGCACTTAATCCCGCCGCATAAAGCAAAACAAATACAAAAATCTTTTCTGAGTGCAGTATTGTGAAAAAGCTTTTAGAAACGACCCTGGGTACTACTTGTGGGTATCATTGTCAACACATTGTCCACCTGAGCAAGTCCAAAGGCAACGCGTTCCACACATTCCTGCCTGCTCAGAGAAGAAAGAAAGAAGAAGTCAAAAACGTTCAACACATTTTCTAATGCCTGAACAAAAAAGTGAGAGACCATTATTGTTGGTAGTGTCTGTTTTTATTGTTGTGGGTTGAAAGCTCCCCTTGGACCTGCCCTGTTCCTCTAACCCCGAGTCATATCTGTAGGTCCTGCTCTGTCCCACTGACAGGAAGTGCCGTGAGTGTCGGGACCATCTGGCTGCAATGAAACGGTCACTTTGTGAACTAGACTTAAAGACAAACATTTAAGTACGACAGAGGTCAGAGCAAATGACCAGAGCAGTTTAGGACTTGTTTACTGGCTTTACAACAAGGAACTCCGTAATTCATGTCAGTTTAGGTTCACTTCCAATGTTTGGGTTTACATTTTTCTATTATAATTACAAATATCCAGGTTTGGTGAGTAACTAAATAAACTGAACTGACCCCACACAAAGACCAGCTCAGCGATCTTCACAATATTCTGTGGTTAAAGAAATGGAGTTTTTCTCAGTAAAAAGTCATCAAAACCCAGTTTTCTTTAAATAATCATAAAGCTTTGTATTGTTTCAGTGGCATTTCTTTTAATGTTAACCACATTAAAAGAAATGCCAAAGCTCTCAAACACAGGAATCCTGTTAAATATGCAGATCTCCAACACAACACACACTCAAAAGTCTATGAGACTAATATGAGCATGTTTGGGATTGGGTTAGTAACCTCTGAAGGGAGAGTGTTGTAAAAAAATTACTTTAACCAGAAACAGATGTTGCTATAAAACCCAGCTTTGAAAGTGCATTTAGTATTCATTTGTCACGGTTTATCTAAGACATGCTTCATTTGAGAAAACATTGCATTGTTTTGCTTTTTTCCTTTTGCTTCTCACTTTTGCAGGATCACCTCTTAATTTTTGCTTGATTAATGTTTTCTTCTCATTTCCAAGAAATACAATTTGTCTAAAATATCTCTAAAAATATATTTATTTGCAACACTTCAGCTTTATTTTTAGACTTTCTGATACTGCACACTGGACAGAAGGTCTCCAAAGGTACCTCTGACCCCTTGTTTCTACAGCATGTGAGCACCTACGGTAGCCCTACAGGGACATATTGTTGCATAAGAACAAATCACTTAGAAATGTGTCAAACAATTAGTCTGCAAAAATCCATTTAGTTCATAAATGTCTTTAACCTTAATGAAAGATTGTGTGCTCAAAAAGAAACATGAATGTGCTTCTCTTTCAGCAGTGCTCAGTTTGTCCTCTTGATGTCTATTTTTACAAATACAAAGAGTGTTATTTTGCTGTAATAATACACAAGCAATGTTCCACTTTGTTCTGTTTACTTACACAATGCACTCTGGATTAATAAAGTTTGAATAAAGAAGCATATTGCACAGTGCTTTTATATCTTGTAATAAAAACTGTTCAGACGCCACAACATTGAATGACAGATGGGCAAACCGTCCGCTTCAGATGCCAGGTTTGAGTGCCAGTCGTAGTCAGACACTGGATCAGAGGTCCTTGAGCACATGCTTCTGTTTGTGACGGCGGCTCCCCTCCTCGCTCCATGTGGATGTGATTGTTTGGTATTTAGAGCGGAAAGTCTCCACGGGCAACTGCAGAGGAGTTGGAATTAAAACGTGCTAATTAGCAGTTCCACCTCCCTTGTGTCTACTGTTTGACAGCGGATAGTAAACAGAGGCGCTCTTTGTCTGTCATCCGGGACGTGGAGTGTCTCTGGACACATGGGAATTTCAATTTGTCCCGTTTTGGAGCTTCAAAGCCTCCGCCAATGGGAAAATCAAAAACAAGATCAAAACCAGTGTTGATGTTGTGTCTGTTGGTTTAACAATGAGCCTGAACTGTGCAAGACCCTGTTTGATTGGACCGTTACCTGGCCGTGACCTCTGACCTCTGCTCACTAACAGCTGTGGAGCAGCCTGGTTAGCTCCTGCCGATTCACTTAGCCCTCGCCCCTTGATCCTGGAGAATGTGGGAAACCATTACGGGTCATGCTAAAGCTAGCAGCTAGTGATGTCCCGAACATAATACAGACAAAGGGCAGATGGCCACCCTGTTAACATAGAGGGCTGTACATAAGGATTTCTTCTTACTGTTGTCTTATGACACTAACTGAAAGGTGACTTGGACAAACCTGGCGATGTGGTATGTCAAGTATTTTATAAGGTGTACAGTTTGTGGGGATGTCCTGGTGTAGACTGGAAATGTTAAAATAGAAAAATGCATATTGCAAATCAACACCTCACACTCTTTCTTTTTGGAGCCCTACACACAAACCTTAAATAGATTAGGAAACTGGTTCTTCTACATCTTTTCTGCCTTTCCATTTCCCAGTCCCAGAGGAAATCTTTGTGTGCACATTTCCTTCACACATTACAGCAGTCATAAAAATCTCTGAATATTTTTCAGTCTATAAAATGAAATTTGCACCTTCAGTTAATGAACTTTAAGACACAGGAGGAGCCAGGTTTCTTTTTCTGCTGATGCTTTAGCCTGTCTTCTCATTAACCTGCGATGAATGAGCGGTCTGCACAGTGCAGCCCTTGTTCCTGCCGTCTCCTCCTCTGGCTCCGGGTTCCTGTCAAAGGGCCTCCCGTTTGTGCTGCACGAACGACTGCCATCTTTTTTTTTTTTTTCTTAGGGATGGTGCGAGTTTGTGAAAGCTAAGTCTGCACATTTTCTCTGTGATGGTGCAAGTGCAAGAACTGGAATGTGTTCTTCAAAGTGGCTTTTTATATTACGGAAACTCAATTTCTAATTATGTTAAAGCTGGTCTAATGCAAACACTGGCATCGCAAGGCTGCACTCTCTCCACTTTGTAATATTCCTCTCATATTTTAAATGCTTCCACTGCCTTGATGCATGCTGTATTTCCAATTTGTAACTAAATTGTCTGTTGGAAAAGAGCGTTCTCTGCCAACACCCTCTTCAGTCCAGAGACTTCCACATTCCTCTGTCTGCAGCTCTGGAACTCGCACTGCTTCCAAAACGGGGAGTAACAGGAGCTGAAACGCACTTTTTATTGATTTTTTGGTACGCTTTCACTTTTACATAAGATTTCTTGAGTCAGGTTCACAACCCATTGTAGAGAGTGACTTGTCCATCAGTCATTTTACTGCAACTATGAAAGTCAGATTTTGTTTCTAATCATTTGGAAATGGAAATTTTGTATTGTACATCTGGAACTTCTACTTTGTTAGTACGCAACACTAATATGTTTTTAAAGAGGCCCTGCATGTCGTTAGAAATATTTTGTAACTTTTAAAGTAAATACTAAAATTAAACAATGATATGAACAAAATAGTATATACTCCATTTCTGTTTTTCTTTACTGTATGATTTTCTGCTGCCATTGATTCAATGTTGACAAGTCATGTAGACAAACAATTACTGGGGGCAGACTCAAAGTATAACAGCAACTGACAAGTGTGGACAAAGTGTATAAAGCTTGACGTCACATTTTTATATAAAACTAAATCTTTGATAACATGATGACATCCTAAGGTTTAATCAGTCAGTGGCAATGAGCAAGTCCTAACAAGTTTTCTTTTATGATCACACTCCAGAAATTCAGAAGTGGTCACCTGAATAAAACAAATGGATAAAACAAATTGAGTGGATTTTTTAATCACAGAAATTATTGAGTTTTTATGTTAAGAGATTTAATTAAAACGATGCAGCTCTGCAACACTTGACACTGACACCATCATAACACAGTATATACGCAGGTTGCTAAGGCGTGGTTTTGTAACATCTGAAAAGCTTTCTTTCTGAATCACAAATCACATCAACTTCAACAATTTTTCCAAGAAACATTCTAAAAAAAAAAAAATCAAAAATATCTTAAAGAGAAATTGAAGGTAAATGCAGTAAGAAGACTTTTACTCTATCGAAAGCATCTAGAGCATTAAAGTTTTGATAAACCATGTGGTCACCAGGAGACGGAGGGTGTTTCTCAACAGTTACCAGCGGAAAACATAACACAATAAGTGGAAGAGCGGGGCTGCCCTCGATGATTGCCAGGGGAGTTTCACCACAGCGTCCTCCTCGACATTAGTCAGCCTCCATTACTTCCTTTTTTGTTTTCTGAATGAGCCCTGGCATTGAACGTTTTATCAGAAATACCCCTCTCCCGTTCCTCTCTCTGGTTCAGAACACCGAGCGATGAGGTCAATGAGAAGCGCAGATGGAACGAGTGTCATCGGTGAAGTCATGCAGGAAGATGTGGGCGTGGTAAGGGCACCATGTTTGGACATAATTTATATCTGCTGCATCACGGCGAGAGTGGGAGGACTGGGTTTTGACAGACAGGATTTCCCCCCAAAACCTGTGATGAATGAATGGACACCGGTTCCACTGAGCGGAACAGTTGTCCTCATTGTGTGAAGAAGGTTTTGCAAAGTGACTGAGCAGGAGCGCCTCAGTGGGTCACCTGGTAGACCACATGCCATATGAGAGAGCAACCCAGGTTCAAATCTGGTTCAGGTCACTTTAATCCACAGCAATTATTTTCTCACTTTCTGTTTCCTCTGCATGTTCTCTGTCACCATCCAACACAGGAACAAAAAATCGACTAGATTATTGTCTCATATAGTTCTTCAAATGGTAGCAACTGTCCCGAACAAAATTATTGAAAGTTTTAAAGCTGCCACTGACCAAACAATTGGCAAAAAGAAAAGGCTTTTTAACTTTTTTACAAAATGTGTTAAAGGTTTCTAAAAGGGTTAGTCTATAGCTGGGGTTAGGTGTGTGGTCATTCAGGGGAAGTCTTTAAAAGTATAGAAAGCAATAGTCTGGGTAAAGCGGTCATTTTGGTCTCTGATTTTGGCAAAAACATGATGTTCTTTCTGTACTGAAGACTTTCAGGGTCAGCCCCCTCCCGATCCGGCCCACCCACCTGAGAGGAGCAAAATCAAATACAACACAACCATTTCTAGCTTATAAATTGACAAGACAACTGCCCTAATCACCATATTGAGTATATTTGATTTTAAGTGCCCATTGTTATTTCCGTAAAGCATACTTAACTTGCTTCGGCCAAATCTCAGAATCGGAATCAGTATTGGGAGCAAAAAAGGTGGACCAGAGCATCCCTATGAGGGGTTTGATCAGATATTGGCCTTTTTCTTTGAACTCCAACAAAGCGCAATTTGATTTTTTGAGCCCATATGAGGAGGAAGTCAGATTGAAGCACATATCTAAACTAGGTGTGAAAATTTGCACGACCCTGGTCTAGTTGTAAAGTTTGTCCAGGCTAGTTTCAAAAGACTTGCAATTCAAAGTCATAACACATCATTTTCAGGTCATTTTTGACATTTTAATCATTTTCCAGATCTGTCCCCTGACTAAAGACTACCATCTACAGTTGTGCTTATAAGTTTACATACCCTTGGCCATTTTTTTTAGAGAATATGGTATTTAGAGAATACCACAAAACCTTTTCTGTCAATCATAGTGAGTGGTTGGCTAAAGCCATTTATTGTCAAACAAATGTGTTTACTCTTTTTAACAGAAACTACAAAATGACCCTGGTCAAAAGTTCTCATACTCTGGTGATTTTGGCCTGATAACATGAACACAAGTGACACAAACAGGTTTGAATGGCCACTAAAGGTAACCCTCCTCACCTGTGATCTGTTTGCTTGTAATCAGTGTGTTTGTATAAAAGGCCAGTTTCCTGACAGACCCTTGTATCTCTCATCCAGTGCTGCACTGATTCTGAGTCATGGGAAAAGCAAAAAAATTGTTAAAGGACCTGCGGGAAAAGGTAATTGAACTGTATAAAACAGGAAATAAGGGATATAAAAAAGATATCCAAGGAATTGAGAATGACAACAGCAGTGTTCAACATGAGGGATTCTGTTGAAACCAAACCAAGGTCAGGTAGACCAACAAAGATTTCAGCCTCAACGGTCAGGAAAATTGTTTGGGAAAAAAAGAAAACCCTACAAATAACTTCAGCTCAAATACAGGACTCTCTGAAAAAAAGTGGTGTGGCTGTTTCCAGATCCACAATAAGGAGGCACTTAAAGAAAAATGGGCTGCATGTTCGAGTCACCAGAAGAAAAAGCCATTACTACACAAAGCATCTCACATACAATACTCCAAACAGCACAGAGACAAGCCTTAAAACCTCTGGAACAAAGTCATTCTGACTGATGAGACCAAAATTTTACCCTTTAGCTACAACCATTAACGTTATATTTGAAGAGGAGACAACAAGGTCTACGATAAAAGGTACACCAGTCCTACTGTAAAACACTGAGGTGGATCTGATGTTTTGGAGATGTATGCGCTACAAAGAAACAGGAAAAGATGAATGCAGCTTGTTATCAGAAAAAAATGGAAAAATATGCACTCCAACGTGACAACGATCCAAAGCACAAGGACAAGTCGACCTGTCATTGACTACAGCAGCATAAAGAGAAGGTTCTGTCCATCTCATTCTCCTGACCTCAGTATCATTGAACCACTCTGAGGAGATCTCAAACGTGCAGTTCATGTAAGACAGCCCAAGAATTTACAGAAACTGGAGGCTTTTTGTCAGCTTTACCATCTGAGAAAATAAAGAGCCTCATCCACAACTACCACAAAAGACTTCAAACTTGTTAAAGGTGGCAATACATAGTATTAAGAACTATGGGTATGTAAACTTTTGATCAGGGTCATTTTTAAAAAGAGTGAACACAATTGTTTGACAATAAATGGCTTCAACCATTAACTATGAGTGAAAGAAAGGTTTTTGTGTTATCATTTCTATTTTCTGAAAAATTATCAAAATAAATCACAAATTTGAGCACAACTCAAGTGTAAATTTCGTATCTGCGCCCCATCCTAGCCTCTTTATCTCTTTGTCTCTGCTCTGTTTGTGTGGAAAGGGTAGAGTGGTTAGGTGACTCCATTAGTATTCGGCCTCTCTCTGAGAAATGTTCTCATAAACAGCCAGGTGCCTCAGCAGGCTCCGAAAAAACACACAATGCACAAAGAGCAGGCTCGGGATGAGTTCATATGCCACATAGTCATCGTCATTACTGCTGGAGTCAAACCAGGGGTCCACAGCAGGGCATCGAGCATCACCAAGCACACCCTGTGACGTACGAGTATTGTCACGACAAAAGAGTGCCATAAAACAACATGACTCTTCCTCGACTAAATACCAGCATCAAGACAGTAATCATTTACAAGAAAGGTTCAAATTTAACAGCAGTTTAATGGGCTGCATTTGGACAAAACAATGCAACTCGCCAGTATTGTCAGAGGTTACTGGAAAGACACATATCACAGACAAGGAAAATCTTAATTAGTCATGGGCTGTAAATTAAAGAAGAAAATGCCCTTGCTTCACTTTTTGATGAAGGATAGCCTTGTCTTTCTAAGTTCTGGCCTCGTTCTTAAAGGTGCAGTGCTGGTATAAAAGGTGTAAAATAGTCACGTTATGGAAAAGGAATAACCTTATTATTTGATGTCCCTGTAGCAGCATATGGACAATAAAAACACACAAGGATGCAAAGAAGTACAATTATACTGTCAGTGTTCTCACCAATCACAACCGAATATTGCTAATGTTGCTGTATGTTTTTACAAACTCACCCTCACAATATGGCCTTGATGCTAATGCTATTTTGCTAGCAATAATGTTACAAACTTTCACTGCTTCATCAAAACTACAGGTAAAAAAAAACAGTTGTTTCCTTAGACCCACTGACAATTTATTTATTTTCTCTCTTCTCAGTTGTATTAACCTACTAACGGGTTCTCTAAGATGTTTTGGCTGGTTCTGCCTTTATGTGTGGAGACTGCTCCAAACATCCAGACTTGCATGTATAAGTGGATTGGTGTCTCTAAAGTGGCTGTGAGTGTGAATAGTTGTCTGTCAGTGTATGTCTCTAAGTCCTAGCCCTGTGATTAACTAGGGATTAACTGCAGTCGAAAATAGTTGAATCTTCCAGATAGTTTGTTATTTGTGTAAGATGTTGCCCACTGTTGATTTCAAATATCTTCCAGTGTATGATGTGAAGGAGACAAAATGTGGGTTTAAGATGAAGTTGAAGGATTTTGGAGCCAAATGTTGGTTGTGATTGAGTCTGAGTGGGCGAAGTGGTGACAGCTTGGCCCAGGACCTGACACTTCTGGTAAAAGACCTAATGCCAGGGTCAACAGTGAGTATGGGTTCAGGGCATTTGGGACAAGTCTGGCTCTTATGCAACACGTGTTTTCAAGGAACTTTGAAAGTGTGGCTTAAACATTGAAGATCCCCCTGATGATAAACACCAGGGCTCTTAAAGGCAGCGTAAACAACGGCTGGAAATAACATTACCAGTTAGTGTGAGGGCGAAAACTTCCAAGAATGGAGGCACAAATACAGACAGCGACAGGTGTTTGCGACGTTAAATCCTCTTTACAGTATTTCAAAGTATTTCAGGCTTACACTGACAGTTATAATTGTATATTTCTCCAACAACACCTAAAGAAACCAGCACTGTTGTCTTTTTTTGCTTCTCAGCAGTCACACGGACGAGACAGAAGACCTATGTTCGGGTTGTTCAGTCAACTAATGAGACAGCAAAATAAGTTATAGTTCATCTGTGGTTGCATTTATCTCTGCTACAATCAGACAAAAGCGTAAATTTCAAAGAGTGACCAAATACTGTATTTTTGTTTTTGTCTGAGTTCAGCTACAGATGCAGACGGTGTGAACCTGACATCGTCTGCACTCATATTCCTGATTGCTTCTTGGTTTTATGATGTGAACACAAGCAGGCTTTTCTGCCCCTCGTCTGTAAACACACCGCAGAAAAAGATAAACGGGCAAATGTGGCAATGGGAAACTTGCAGACGCCGACGTAAGCTCAGAGTGAGAAACCCCAGCACCAAGACTCCCGCCGTAAATCACAATGTGTGTGACAGGGATGTGCGCAACAGTCATAACAGAGCACAGCCAAAATCTGGACTCCAATAAATACAGTTAGGTTTAAATAAAATCACTGGCAGACGTAAAAGTAAATTATAACATGAGTAACAAAGCATTGGTAAAAAGATTTAAAGAAAGTGTCTTTAATTTAATTTAAGTTGTCTGATTAATACCAAAAGAAAATCCTTACATATAAATAAGGCCTGGACATGTTTTTTATGAAACCTGAGAACAAATAAAAGTACATCCGGACATAAAACCCAAAGTCGTCCTTTTATTGGATTATGAGCTGGATGACTCAGAATCTCCACAGACCAAAACAAAACAAGAAAAAGTAAACATTAAATTCATAATTTGATGATTATAATACATATTTTTCGACATAGCTTGTTTTATATTCACACCTGGAGCCAATCCTTTAAGGCCTAGTGACATGCCCAGGTCTCTGTAATGTGTGATGGCTGTCCGTAGACACCTCGTACTCTCCACAGCTGTTTGTACTTCACTGTTTGCACATGTTCGAATAACTGTTAACGCTAAGGAGTCGGCTCCGTGTTATCTCATCGAGCTAATCAAACATCATCGCCTGCTCTTCCCTTTCACCCGCTTCTCTGTAAAACCCCCCGGACTAATCATCTTCATCCAATCACCTTTTTGACCTTTTTATCCAAAGAACCTGCCTCTTGCAAACGCTTGTCCTTCAGATGGTTTTGTGTAACAGGTCTTCTGAAACATGTCATATATTACTATATTGTCATAAAGGTTCGATACAGTTTGTAACTAGTGAGTACCCAGCTCGGGAATGAAAACAGTAAAAGATGGAAGCTCTGCCAAATTGAACAACAACCCGTGTAAACCACAGATAGAGACAGAGTAAATGAGACAGCGCTGACGTCTGCCTGTGACCAACTCAGACCGAGCATTTTCCACATTTCATTTCGCTCTAATAAATCCCCCCTCTGCTCCAGGGCTGTTTGTGGTGTACCTTTTTTGTCTGAACATTTCACTGGCATCACAATCTCGGCCCTGGCTCCCGCTCAGGTTGTTACGCACTCAGCACATCTCTGCACCGCTGTCCAACTCACATCCATAATCCTGGCAGAAGGACGAAAGACCAGGAATGAGAGTTAATGATAGCGTTGTTGTGATGCAAACCGTGACCTTCTGACTCCCAGGACAGTCAATCGGAGTTTAAACACAAATTAAGTGAGGTTCAGACACCATGGGTAATACTGAGAATGGATAACGCTCAGCTGTCTGCGTTCTACTGTCCAACTCAAACTTCTTCCACACACGCAAAAGCTTCTAGTCTCAGTAAAAGGCACTGACGCGGCTCGACTCCACACGATCGGATCAAGAATGCAAGTTGAAAGAGCAGCAATTTCCCTTCTGGATGGCTGTGTTTGAACACCCCACACGGAGGCCATCATTGTAGCAGTCCCACTGAGAGGCAGTTCAGGTAAGAAACGTTAGACTGTGTCAGTGAGAAACATAAAACATTCAGGGTTTTCTCTTGTTTTAAGAAGTTATCTTCAAGGACATCTTACTTCTAAGGCATTTCTTCATGACAGACCATGTTTTAAAGCTTCATATTTAGATGCACAAGCTTTACAGGTGGCTATTATCTGAAATTATTCCTCTGTGTGGCCTTAAACAATCTGATAAACGGCCTGGTCACAATGCAATAAAAATAAAACATGGCCTTCACCGTATATAAGCAGCCATACTTTAAAATGCCATATTGTTGTATTTGTCCAGGTGTGCAGCCAAAGTCTATGAGGCCAATGAACGGGTGATGGGGGGTCCTGTTTCTAAGATAACACCAAACACAATTAACCCCCCGTGACACCCGAGAAGCACTTCCTGCAGCCCAGCTACAGCAGCACTTTTACTCCTGCCAGCCAGCGCTAGAGAGGGCCTCTATTGTTGAAGGCATGTTGACTTTGGCATGGGCGCCATCACCTTTTTGCCATTACCTAACCCCCACCCCACACGAGCACGCAGACTTGAGATTCTGCAGACCGGAGCCAGAGGTGGGGAGGACAGCCAAAATCTGGACTCAAGTGAGAGTACTGTAAATTTTTTATATCATCATCATTACCCTAGTGGAATTTGAAGGGGTTCTTTATTTAATATTGCCAAAAATCTAAACTATTCATCTCCCTGGCCTTGAATGTTCTGCTAAAGCCGTGTTTGCAGTGATTGTGGCCGGAACTATAGTCTTTATGAACCATTTGTTACCACTCAGCTGATTCAGAAGCAGGATAAGAGCCCAGGAAAACCCCAGAACTGTGATTGGTTTTAAGTCTTTAATGTCAGTCATTTAATTTCAATGCAAATGAGGAGCAGCATCACTGAAGTGAAGTTTAATTGGCAGTTCTTGACAGCGCCCCCCGCACATTCCTCTTAAAGTGCTGTTAAATAAACAGCGGCCCAATGCATTTCACCGGAGCCGAGACGGAGCAGGCGAGAGTTAAAACAAGCACATGCCAGCCAGAAAACGGGCAACAGCCACAACATGCAACTGGGCTTTTTGTTGTTACAGATGGCCGCGCCGTTAGCCGGTCCTTTAGATGATTTTCATTGTTGGACGGCAGACCGCAAAAAGAGAAGAAAAAAGAAGGAATTTTGAAACAGGAGTGGGAATGTGAGATCGATGTTTAAGAAGCATTTATTGTTCTTGCTTCGAGCTCTACATGCAACAGTTGGGTCTAAATATATCATTCAACAATTGCGGGCCTTGTCAGACACTAAAACTAACTCAAGGCAACATAAATGCTAATGGAATCATGAAAATAGAGAATATACGGCTTTACATGAGCATATGATATTACCCACAGTTACAATAGTAAGAGAAAAAGTGCCTGCAATAAACAAAAGCTAACAGTTTTAGCAACATATGAACAAAAAATAGCCCCAGTAATTTAAGACACCCACTCACTTGAAGCCATATAGTTTCCCTGTTCCCTTATTTGCTGTTTTGCTCAAGCCTCAGAGTTGGTTTACAGCCGAGAAACATCAAGGTGCAGCGAGTTTACAGTGAAGAAAGTGATGATCCAGACAATGCTTAGACAGTTATTAGACGAGGCTCCAGAGTCATGTTTTAATCTGGACTAAAAATCATATTCTGCAGATTTACTAACACACAAACCATGCACTTTGCTGAACAATCTTTAATCTGACCCGTCCCGCTTCAGAAGTCGCAGAAGCAGTGGGTGTTTTGGTATATCCAGAAACATCTGGCCAGAGCTTGATATTAGATGCTCTCGGGCCTTCCTACTTTCACAGTTGTCATCATTCGGACGTACCACCTTTAAAATGCGACGCCACCTGAAGCCCTGCGAGACGTGGGGGGGATAAAACCGGTTGGAATCTGGCAAAAGCAGTCAATTCCTCCCGAGTCACAGGAAGTAAACCCGAGTGTCGAAAAACAACGCTCGGTTTCCAACGTAGGTGCGAGGGAAGTGCAGAGATCAAGCGGGGGAGGAGGTGGACGGGGGAAGGAACAGCGACAGCTTCCAGATTCTTCAGAATGTTTTTGGGTTCACTTCTGTGGTTGCAATTTCCCCTTCTTTACTGTAACCCAAACCCGAGCTGCTCGTATGAAAACACTCGATCCGTGGGCTCCAGGAGCTGTTTGACGTCAGGAGAGTTTTCCCAGGAGGCCGCGGAGACCCTCCCTGGACAGCTCCATGTGGCCCAAGACGAGGAAGGAATCGGCAAATTACTCTTCAATGAGCTTCGAGGGATACACTATAGGTGTGTGTCTATCTAAGGCCCAAGGATCTGTGAGGGTTTAGTGTTGTGTAAATGTGGTCCTTTAAGCTTTGGAGAGGCAGACAGGAGCAACACAACAGAGACTAAACCATGCTAATACTCCATTACTTTATTTAAAACACAGAGCTACTTCAACGTCCATTTAAATCAAGGCCTAAATTCTAAGCTACAATAACATACTTGTACAAAATGATAGTAAGTTGTGGGCTTGTTTTACTGTTTTACTTTAAGTGTTCAATCACTTAAAGCAAAGACTTTTTTACTCTTCCAAACTTAAATCAGAAAAACAACATTGTCCAAAGTTGTTTTCCTTACGACTGTCCACTAATAACTTTATAAAACTAAATAAAAACCTGCAAATCAATAGAGTAAATTTGTTTTTGATTTCCTTTGTTATTTTTTACGTCCTCCATTTGTCAAAATAACCAATACATTTGACTCCAAAAAACCATTGTCTGATCAGATTCAGATACAAGTAGAGAAGAGTAAAATACTGAGATCTGTCCGTGGATATTCTCTGCCATGCTTGTCACAAAATAAAAGCATCTGGACATAGCTGGATGAGGGACGATATGTCTTGTATGTATCTGATGGATCACACAGTTGAGCCCAGTCTGAACTTCTGGCTCGGGTCAATTTCCTCCAGGTCATTAGCCCTGCCTCTAACACTGAACGCTGCTACAAACATTTCGATTGAACCTACTGTATGTACAAAACAAAGTGTAAATATTCTGCCTTGTTTTCTTTCAAAGCAGACATAAGAAGAAGATATAACACCAAAAAATAATGTTCGTCTCATTTTAAAATAATGTACTTTTACCTATAACTGGAAAACCTTTTTTTTTAAATGCACCTCTTCTTTGACACTAAAGCTCATTTACAGCTGTGCATTGCTAACCTGACTCCAGAAATCCCCTAACTCTTACCCAAGTGCAATGCCCTTATGCCACTATTAATTCCAACTATCCTTTCCTAACCCTTAGCTTAGACGTCTTTACATGTTTGCCATTCCAGCCACAGCCTTTAAACACATTAAAGATATTAAGATAAGTATCTGTAAATGTTAAAAAAATGTTCCACACATCAGTAATTTACTAAAAAACTTTGTGTAATGACATTTTAAGCTGGTGACTGTGTTGTCTAGAACAGAGGACTATCAGACAGCTTCTTTTCCAGACAGACTTGTACATTTTCCGTCCGAGGAGAAACGTTTTTCACACCTTATTTGAACTCTTTTGAAAAAGCACGGCCTGCGCAGGTCAGAGGATCCCAATGCAAGGTTTGAGGTGAGAAAAAGATTCAAGTGCATGTAACACCTGTCTAAAAACAAAGCCTCTGTAATCAAAGCCTCACTGTTTGGACCTTCAGCTTTGAAGCTTTCATCCTAATGACAACCTCTACATGTCAGCGAGGCTAAAGGGGCTAAAGGCCAAACTCTGCCAAATAACTTTTCTGAGTGTTACATAACTAAATTTGCCCTTTGATAAAACTTTGATAATTGATTGCTACAGAAAGAAGAGTGCATATCATCTGCTGGACGTAAAACCAGGTGTAAGAAAACACGGCAGAGAAGTGAGTGGCATTTAAGAAAACGCTTTGTGTTAATATTTGACTCATGTGTCCACAAATACTGTATATGAGCTCCTCAAAAAGTCCACAAACATCTGCCAAGTGTCAAAATGTTCACAAAAAAACAGGTGCAGCATGAGAAATACTGCGTGGAGAATAGTTATACCTCAAACGAGAGTCAGATATTTGAAAGAACAATAATGGGTGTTAAATTTGTTCCACTGGATTTATCCTAATATGCAGCTGAAAAAGTTTCCATAGAGCTCAAGTGTAAGAATCAAATACAAAGAATCTTTTTGGAAGGAGCTATTTGTGCTGTGTCTGACCTTTAGAGTACTAACTATGTTTTTTTTTATAAGACGTGAATCAGCTTTGTCATGAGCAGAAGGATAGACAATTGAACATAGCTCCTTATAGCCCCACTTTCTGACTTTCTATCCTGACAAAATTTAAAACAAAGCAGCAAAAACACATTGTAAAGAAACATTCTTATCCAGGGAAACATCAGGCCTAATGTAATCTGAGTTGGTTGGAAATAAAATAGATAAATGCAGCCTACACAATCTTGCTAAAATCCTGTCCTGTCGAGGGTTTGGACCAAAGACGTGGCAGGGTTAAAGATGAAGTGCACAGTTGCAGATCTACCAACACCTAACTTTAGATTTTGTTTCAATAACTCTATGAATATATGATACAAGACAAGATTTCCCTACTGTAATATTTGTATCCTGATAATATATAATCTTTTAAGCCTACCAACTCTGTTCAGTGACCCGTCGTTGTGGACACTCTGAGGCTGCATATCTCCACACTGACATTGTCCATGTGTCTGCTGACCCACCCCCTCCTCCTCGTGTCAGATTCTGGGAAGAGGCCTGGGAGCTTTGGACAGAGCAGCCAGCCGCTGACCGTCTGATAAAACCCACATTCGAATACAGACCTCTCACAGCAGGAAGAGCATTGAGGGATACATGTCCTAAACCTTAATGCAATAGTGGCCCCAGGAGCTCCTCAGTCACCACTGTTCCATGACCTTTAAGTGCATGAGGTCAACAGTAAAAGGTTCCTAAAGTAATAATGAGAGAATGAGCAGGTAAAAGTTATGTTGATGCACAGCTGCTCCAAAAAAACTACAATGTCCCTTAATCAGACTACAACAACCGCACCTTATCCTCCATCTGTCCTTTTCATTTAATAACCTAACCCTAACACAGTGACATAGACGTTTTTTTAACTGAGCTCACGCAAATAGAGATAAAAAGGAAGTATCAAAGCTCCATTCCTAATTACAGTGGGAATCCAGCACTTATCATGGCATCTATGAAGTGTGCGGGTCATTGTTGCAGATTTTCTGATTGAGCCCGAGTGCGCTTCTTCTCCAGCAGTGCTCAGTTTGTCCTTTCTGGGAGGAAGTAATGAAACTAAAGTGACTCCTTCCATATGTAGCTTTAAATGTCTTTATTCTCCAGCTAAACAAACACAAAGACTGTGATTTTGAGGGGATTATACACTTTTCGACAAAGCACTTTTAATATGTGGCGTTTTTGAACTACTGCAGTGTAGCTGGTCTCTGCAAGAGTCTGGCATCTGGAACAAACAGCAGGGCTCTGCTCTAGGCTCGGTGTCAGGGAGCTGTAACCGGAGACGCCTCCGAGTCAGGACCCGAGTGAATCCACACTGCCCCCTAAAGGCACTCACAGGCACCGGAGGACAAATAAAATCCAGGGTGACTTTCTCTTTTTGACATTTATGAACTGCATTTATAGTGACCTCTCTTGGATTTGTCACGTTTTAAATGAAAAGTTGTGGTTAATGAAGCATTTCAGACTGTTGACTAAATTTATTAAGACTTCTGCACATCAACCACATCCTGTCAAGCTGAACAAGGCCATCAAAGCGTCAAGTAGCATGTTGTGATGAGTCCTCAGTCATGTTTTACAAGCTGTGTCAGTTTTCTTTACCTCATTCAGTGAAGCCCGCAACAAAACAACCACCAGACTGGGTTTATCTGCACAGTGACATGAATTTCCATTTAAACTGGCTCCGTTACATTACGAGTAGTCCCTTACATCAAAGCAGTTGATGCGTGGGCAGTTTTTACTTTTAAACTTTCTGTATCTGCCAATCTCAGCCTCTTCCCAAAGTCCATTTATCCTCATATTTCATTGTCTTAGACACGTCTTCCCCAGGGATGAGTGGGTAGGACGTAGCTGCTAGAGTCATAACGGTTCGCCCACCATGTGATGACTTTACAATGTGACCAAACGCCTTGTTTTACTGACTACCACACAAGTGCCAATGCGCTCGACAAGCACAGATGGAGGTGATGCTGGGAATAAAAAAAGATGTGTGTTGGTTTTTACTGAGACAAATATTGGTGCAGCTATGGACTTGTGGGCATTTGTTAAAGAGCAACTCCACAAAAATACTCTGTTGAAAGTCTTTCCTTTGGGACAAAATGGTAACAACTAATGAGCTCAGCAGGCAGCCTCTAGAAACACCTCCATCTGACAGAATATAAATATCACTATAGTAACTACTCCACTTTTCTGTAGAAAATATTTAAGGAAATGGAACGGCAGTCTTATATTTTGGCAGGTAAAAATATAAAATTGAAATTTTTGTTGGTTTTAACAAATGTATCCAAGTTTAATGTGTGTCCCACCCTGGTGTTCTGTGTTAGTCAGTCTGTTTATGTATTGTATCTTATTTCCTTTGTCTTATTGTGAAGTGTCATACCCCTGTCTGTCTTCTGACTTCCTGCCCTTGTGTCTTTCCCTCCACTGTGATTACCTGCTCTGCCCCTACTCCACCTGTGCCTCGTTGTTTTTCCTTTATAGTCTGTGTGTTTGCCTCTGTTCGGGGCCAGTTTGACTTCACCTCTCGTGAGTTCGCTGGTCAGACCTGACCAAGCCTATCTCATGGAACCTTTTAAACGGTCCTCGAGTAAGGGCGCCGCCATACAGCAATTTACAGTGATATACCTCCGTCCACCAGAGGGCAGGCTCCAAAAGCGGAAATATAAGGAGAAACCCAATGGCGACTTTACAAGTGTAAAAATCATGTTTACATCCTGGTACAAAAGATGGCTCCGGTCTCTAGAGCTGAATTTTTGATTAATATGTCCGTTTACGCTATCTGAAAACTATTGTTTTACTATGGCATTAAAGCCGAAACCCCAGATTTAACCGCCATTTTAATGTCGTAATGACAATATTGGTGAATCGGGAACCATAACATAACATCCATTTTATAAACAATCTATGGTTCTGACTTTAGCTTTGTTTTGACCTCGTCTTATGGATTGTGATTTTGTACTTTCTCTTTGGAAATAAACCCTTTGAAACATCTGCCTTTTGTGGGGTCTGCACGATGACAGTATATACAATGGACCAACCTAAAGTAAAATACACACATTTTAGACAAAAACAGTGTTCAAATATACACCAGGTAAAGCAACATTAGAAAACAACACAGCAGCCAACATACTGGAGTAGAAATGAAGAACATCAGTAGAATATTGTTCCTTTAGTGTTTCTAATATAAAGGAATGGGAAATCCTGCTGCTAATGTAAAGGTCTTTAGAGTATATTCAAGGAAAATGTTGTAAAAACTCTTGAATCTGACACAAATGCCTTTTTCAATGAAATAAACAGTGTGAAATATGTTTGCACTTTCAAATCTCAGTTCTAAGAAAGTTTAGTTTTATGTCTGATACAGAAGGTCAAAATTAAATTGACTAAATCTAGACTAAAACTAAAACAAATAAGATGACTAAAATGAGATAATTTCTGTCAGATATTCACTGTAGATGTGGGAGGAATCAGAGGAAAGACCATCTGGATAAAGAGTAAACTCTGGTATTTTCACACTACTTAATATGGCTCTAAAATGTTTCGAGCTCGGAGAAGTGCCCACCACTGGGTTTGTTTTTGCAGACAATCAGACCGCTGGGTGAAAAAATGTACTTTAGTGCCATTTAAATGTATTTGTTTGTTGAGCTTTGTGGTAAAGTGAAGACCTAGAACACACATGCCAGACTGCAAAAGACATTTTTATTTATGGGGAAAGACAGAGCGGATAATATGGAACAAACTGACCAGGACTGGGATTTGAACCCATGAAATATTAATGTCTTTTCCTCAACACGTATTAACACACACCTGAATGAACTGCCAGATCTTTTCCTGTTTTTACTGACAAATATCTAATGAATCAAAACCTGGTGATGTGCAGCACTCAAAGATGTACTCAGTCGACCTTCTTTATTTTGTCTTCAATTCTCTTTCGGTTCAGTGAAATAAGTGAGATCTTGTTTATCTGGCTCATAAAAATCAACACATTTTTATAGATATCTTTTTACATTAGCTGCAAACATGTTGTAACAGTACAAGGTGATTCATTTTGGAGCTTTCTCTTGAGTGTGCAACTAAGCGTGATGCATTTATTATTGTTTTCATTTTAAAGACAGTTTGTCTTTTCTGGGCATTTGTAGAAACAGGAATCTTTTTATTTTCCTGTAATAGACAAATGTGAAGAGTTATATTTTGACCACAATGCCCAGTTATCCATTTGTGTTGCTGTTGTAAAAGGAGCATATTCTCCTTATCCAAATCCTAAAATAATACACTTATTTGTTGCTGACAAAGGAACAGATAAGCTCTTACATAAATAGTGTGAAATGCAGACGTGGTGCAAAAAGAGCCCCTCTCTGCAGGGGTCCCACTGTGATCAAGCCCCGCCCACAACTTCCTCAAATCCAGTCCCGGGCCTGTTTTATCAATTTTGTAATGAAAGGTTCAATGAAGGCTTCTGGACATTTCTTATTAAAGGAACCTAAGCCAAAAGAAAAAGGATTACACACAATGCATTTATTTTTTAAATCCAAACAAGACAAGACATACAAATATGATCAATAGTGTAGAGAAAGTGTCTAGAAAATGTCTATAAAAAAAATATAGGCAGTCTTAAACATTTTACACTATGATGCAATTAAATGGAAATTTTGATTTTCATAAAAAATAATGTCTTATAATAAAAGTCCCTGGATGAATTTTGGGCAGTAAAATGAATCGAGTCTCAGTATTTACAGGTTATTCCATTTGTGATTGAATTCAGAAGAATATATTTAAAGATTGTGTGGAAATCCTTTCTGTCGTCTTCTTTGCCATTGTCCAAACTTCATGAACCCAGTGCCTTACCCTTGGACCGACTCTAACCATATTGTCAACTCATCAAAGACAGAGCAAATGTCTGGAGCTGCCAGAGTTATCTCTTGAATGTCAGCTCCCTGCTCTTTCTCTGATGAAGATGGATTTATAATAAGACTGGGCAGAAACGTCCCGCTTGGTTTTGGTTATACAGGCTCTTTCAAGGTTTAGTCCAAAAGTGTGTGTGTAGGTTTCAGCTGAAGAATGTTCTTTTTTTCATATTCTACTGCAACACATTATTTGTCTCTAGGCCAGCTCTGATTAGGGATGGGTACTGAACCCGGTATTAAACTGGCCCCGGGGCTAAATTATGAAAGTAGTATCAGTAAGATCTGACGCTATCGGTTCTGCTTTCGGTACTGGAGGGAAAAAATAATGTACTATGTATTTTTGCTTAATAATGTTATCATGCACATTTTATCTCACCAAACATTTCTAATGTGGATCATATTAAGACGTTTGTCTGTGAGATCTCTGATGCGCGCCGCGGAGGCTGTCTGTCAGTCACACACACGCGCACACACGCACAACAGTACGAAAACTCCCGCCTAATACAAAGAGTGACGATGGCGGAAGAGAGCATAACGTTCCAAAGTGTGGTTACACTTCTCTAGAGTTAATGCAGACAACGCTCGTTGTCATAAGTGCAACAATATTTTTGCATGTAAGGGCAGAAACACAACAATCTGTCTAAGCACCTTTCAAAATATGTGCATTATGTGCAGACAGAGAAAAGTTTTCGACTGCCTAGCTAGCTCAGCTCTGGTTATGGCACCATCTACGTCTGGTATGTATGCTAAAATCATGTTGAATCAACGTTGTTCACGTCATTTAAAATAAATGTAAAATCTCCCTGGTTTGTTAACTTTATGTAGAAATTCTGTTGATTTCTTTTGTTTTTAAAATTCCAAATAAAGAAAAATCAGTATGTAAATGTAAACTTTTATTTGGCTAACTTAAATACACAGCACTTCAAGTTAGTTTACTATATATATATATATATATATATATATATATATATATATATATATATATATATATATATATATATATAAACAAAATACCGATAAGAATACAGTTAAAGTACTGGACCGTTGAGCAAAAACCTTAACGATACCCATCCCTAGCTCTGATACATACGAATAAACTTTTCATTTCCAGTCGCAAAGCCAGATCTTAATGTTGTTTTAATCTCACACAAAACTAAGATTCTTCCAAAAATGCAGAGGCAAGTTGAGAAACAAATTCTTGAAACCTGGGCGAAATAAATACCTCAAAAAACAGAAATTAATTAGAGCAATGTTCTAGAGAAGAACTGCCTTAAATTCCTCAACAACGTGACATGGAGTTGTTTTTGATGCTTGGACATTCTGTTTTTGTTCATTTTAGCTCTGTTTGTTGCCTTAAAGAACATTAATGAGATCAAGTGAAACGCTCTCAGGAAGAGTTAATGGTGTTGTCTATAAAAACGTTGCAGACTTGGCTTTAACAGAGCTGTCTTTTAGGTGTTCTGGTCAGTCATCGTCCCCGGGCTCTCTGTCAGGCAGCAGGAGTCATGACCTAGACCTGAGCACTAAACACAGAAAAGATTTTAGGATTTTTAAAGTTAAACCCAGACTGGTCCAGATTTCTCTATTTCTTTGTGAACCTATACACATCACGCACATTAAATTACTCCGACGATAAATGTCCCAGTGTCAGTCTTAACTCTATTCTGACAACATAGTCTGACACAGAAATCTCATATTGCAGAGACTCATTAAAGGCTAAAGCAGACGCTGTAGATCAAGGGCAGCCCCTCAGCAGGTTAATTTCCTCAACAAACCAAATCCCCAACTTCAAATGGATCATCTTTCAGTCCGGCTAAGCTTCGGAGCTGGACGGAAAACCACCTCCGACTTGTGCTTTTGAAGTCTCAGGACCCACGGTGTAACCATATCTTAAAAAGTCATACACAGAAAAGATAAGCTTATCAAGTGGCCTGCAATTTCACCATGAAAGACAAGCTGCTATAATCTGGGTCAGGGCACATTTTGCTGAGTCATATTGACCCCCAAAAAGAAGCCATTGTGACAGCTTTCCTGACCGCCCTCTTGTAGATTTAAAAGCTTCCTGGTTTTCCTTCATACGCCCCTGTCCCGTCCAGCCACGAGTAACGCAGGGAAATACTAAAGGTCAGCTCCACCTGATGCCCCACGTCTTTTTTACAGCCACTAACACCAACAACACGGTGTCCCAGAGAAATAACAATGCATCAAAACCATAGAAGGAAAGGTGATTCAGAAAGAAAGGTGGAAGGAAGTCAGGGCGGGTTTAAACTCAGCAAAAGCTTCCCAAAACAGGGCGGAAAGTAACATGTAGTTCTCAAAGATTTGAGGATATGACATAAAAGTGAGTGTTTAACCTCCTTTCCTTCCCCCAAAATGATTCAAGTCCTTTCTGACTCAAATGTCGGTTAATTACAAACCAGAAAAGAAGGGTTGCAAATGACCTCCAGCTGAAAAAAAGTATTAATCATTTTCATTGAATTGTACTGTATGTGTCAAATTAGTACAAAATGATTTAAAGCGGCCCTGCATTTGACCGAAGGGGGAAAAATTTTAAAAGTCTAGTGTATTTTTGTCCGTTTTCTGCTCCCTCTGTTTGAGCTGTAAAGGGTGTCACTCATGTAATGTCTGCGCGTCCCAAAGACAGCAAATATACATCATTTATATTGAAGGTTTTTGTCCAGCTGAGGGTTATAGTGCAGACAGGGCCAAAGTCCAGCCCCAGGGCCAATCACAGCACAAGGTGAGCGCTTATGTGGCCCTCAGCTTCAGAAATAAAATGCATTGTTTATGGTCCCAACATCAACAGCTTTATAGAAATAGGTTCAAAAACCTGTTTTAATCTCACTAAAACCTGTTCAAATCCAACTAAAACCTGTTCAAATTCATTTTAAACCTATTCAAATCCATCAAAAACTAGTTCAAATCCATCAAAAACTAGTTCAAATCCATCAAAAACCTGTTTCAACAGTCTGTCAGTGCATGTTTCTACAGATCTTATGTCTAAGAACCATTCAGTGATCACAATAATATATAAATATAGGCTTTAAATGATGCTGCTTGAATGATTTGGTAAAAGTAACTCTTAAGAAAGCTTGTGTTTCCACAGTCTGCAGGAGAGCGGGGTCTTCTGTGTAAATGTGTTGTCACAATACTGCAGCGTTAAACAGAAAAAGACAGACTATTTCAAACTAGAGACAGCTGTAAATGCATGAATTAAAGCAGATGGGGTTCCTAAGTTGTGTGCTACAGTAAGTTTATAAACTCCCTCAGACAGAGATCAATGAGAAAAAAACAAGGCCTGCATCTCTCCATTTTAGACAAATGGCTATGAATAGGTCCAACAGGTTTATGTTGAGTGGAGGTTTGCTGCAGGGAAGAAATTACAGAGCCATTTCACAGAGAAACAATAACTTAACAGATGGAAGATGAGAATTGTTAATCTTTACCTTTGATTCAGGCGGCATCTAATTAAAAATGTAAATTGTAAGTTGGATTCTAACTCTTTTTTTTTTCTATTTTTATTGTTGTAATAAAACAGCCCATAGAACCTCCTTTTACAGCAGCCTGACATGCAACTACTGTGTTTTACTATCACCTATTATCACCTCGTTTCCATTGACCTTTTGTTTATTTATCTAACCTACTTTTTGCAGAACGCGAGTCTGGTTCAACTACATTTCCCAGGTCTAAACGTGGGCCAAAGTCAGTTCATAGAAAGTCCTTTAAAATGAACGGAAACACAATAAAGTTAACCTGTTTGACTGTTCAGCAGTTAAGCCCTCCCTTTGTGCTTGTTAAAATACTTTTTAATGCTGCACAGAAGCAAAAAGAGACGGTCAAACTTCAATCAATGTTCTTGGAAATAAAATTTAAGACTTGTATATAATGTGTAAGGTGAAATCTACCCTTTTCCTGGAGCAGTAAAACATTCAGAGTTTATCAAAAGTGAAGATTCTGGCAAGTATTGACAACAGCCAGCAAACCATTAAAGAGATTTTCCAAAGTTGAGCAAAGAAAGAATGCCACAATTAAAAAAATACGGCCCTTTTGCTGAGAATTTCTTTACCCACAAAGTGCACACTCACCAGATTTCTCATGTTTGAGACCAGCACAAGTGGCCAGTCTTTTTTAATGTTACGACTTTATGCTACTGCTTGGCCTGGGCAGAGGTCCAAACCCACTGATGGCCTTCTGGCACTTAGTAAACCTATTCATGTCATTTGTTACATAAATGCTGCATTGGTTTGTGGCTAGTTTAGACATTTTAAAGCCGGTAGTTTTACACACATACGTATGTCTTCATAACAGGAATTCAATTGTTGTTAGTGGGTCATGCTATAGTTGTAAAGAAAAAGAAAAAAATAGCTTGTGGCGTCCAAATGGCATGGGAGAATTGGAATGGGCTGGACCCTCTGTACTAGTTCACGAGAACCTTGAGGTCCAGCTCGTGGTCTCAAAGACGAGGCGTTAGTTGGATTTGAAAATGTGCTAGTGTCATACATTTGCGTCCCACTTTAACAACTTCAGCAACTGTTAGCACTGGGTTAGAACCCCGGGCAAGTCTTTCAGCAAGGTTCCATGGCTTCCTCCCATCGTCCAATGACATGTGTAGGTCAATTTGTGAATCTAAATGAGCCCTAAAGTGAAGGAATGTGCGAGTTAACGGTTGTCAATGTGTGTGTCAGGTCAACTGCATTTCTTAACGAGACAAACCAGAAGATGATGAATAAATAAATCAGTATGTAATACAAATATATACCAAGTTTAAAAATAAAAACATGGTTCTGGAAAATTGAGTTATGTAAATAAATATCCTGGAGGTGTTAAATGGCAACTCAAGAGCTTGTTTTTATTTTTTCCATCTTTTAAAAACATTGGCTTTCTTGCTATAAAATGTTATTTTATGGCAACAAACAGCATTTTAAAGAACCAAGATAGTTTGCTGCTCCTCCTTTTCATATTTTTCATCATTTTTTTTTTTACTCCAAATCCAAGTTAAGCATGTGTTTTACTTTGTGGCAGTTAATGAAAATGCACCTAACTCACCTACACTTCATAAAATACCCCTAAAGTCAGCAAAAATCTCTCCCAGGACTCTGTTTCCCATCAGTGTAGGTGTGTGGTGGAGGTTTGCCTCTGAATCATTTCCATGTGTGGCTTATCTGTGCAACAACCCAACAATAGCTCCACGAAACACTTGGCCAGGATCTATGCAGATAATAACAGCAACAATGTAGTAAGTAACTGCACTAATGGCCCTGGCCTCTGCTTCAACTCTGGTGTTAGTGATGATTTAATACTTCAAACATCAGTCAGCAAAAAAAAAAATAAAGCACAGCTCAAGGGCCGTCTTAAGATAACCACGTCCATAAACATTCAAGAGTGTTAAATGCACGTCTGCTGTTGCACTGGCTCCTCACTCGGAGAATGCAAAACCAGGCGAGGTGTTGACGGTTTTTCACTTGTAAGTACTTTTTGGCAGATGGCGTTGAGCTGAGCTGAGCTGCCCCAGTGCCAGCCACCTCGTTTCTAACATTAGCCTGCGGGAACCTGTGCCTGGTGCCGGTAAATGACGCTAGAAAGAGTGGCACCACCGGAAAACAGCGGCTTTGTAACAACCAGGAAACAACAGAGGACATTTAGAACTTATTGGAATTGAATCTGACGTAACTGAAGAGGCTGTCAAGTCAGATTCAGCCAGGTTTTAAATGAACTTTCCAAACTTTTTTGTTAAAACACTTCCAGGACTTAGAAGCTGTAAATGAAAATGACTTTTATTCTACTCGAAGTGTGAGGACTCAATGTATCTGCGAAACATTTTCACACACAGTTTAATCAGTCTACGCTTACAGCCATTTGATTGGGCTGCTGACTTTGACCATTTGCACAGAAAGGAATGTAATTATTGAGGTAACTTTGCTTCACAAGGGCTAATGCTGCATTCAAGTGGTCTTTAATAGCATAGCATCCAGTTGGAAATCTAAAAGAAAGTCCAGAATCCACAGGGACCAGACTTATTCTTTAGACCAGGCTACAGCGTTAATACTGTCAATGAGACAAATTAACCGACAAACAAGTTAGCAACGGTCAGTGTCATCAATTATGACAAAGAACCAATAAAAATGTAAAAATATATTGGACATTTTAGGTGCTCAGAGATTTGACAAAGATGTACATTGATGTATAGCCAGGATCGGTTCAACACTTGAACACTGCTTTTTGAAGATCTTTGCCCAACATTGAGGGTCTTCTTACTGGATTGAAGCACCAGTGGGAATGATCTGCCGTCTCAGCATTTCACTTCTGGCAGATGTCTTTATATTGTGAGAATGTACAGCCCACTGCCAGAGTTTTTGAAGCAGAGGAGCCAACCACGCTTAGATCAGATGTGGAACCACTCGAAGAGCCTCCTCAAGTAGCACAAATAAAAGCAAACTGGGGCAATTACTGCACTTTCAAGTTTACATTTCAATGGTCTCCTGCGTGTTGTAACTCAAAACGTGAAACGATGACAGGAAATAGACTTATAGCTCCTCCACGACAATCAATGGTAGAGTAATTATTCCTGACGCAGCCCCAGAGTCTTGTGTCTAGGGCCAGTGATGACGATGATATCGGATACAGACGAAGCTTTCTACCGCACTCAAGGGAAAAGAGGCTATCCTTTTTTTAAAACTGATTACAGGTCAAGGATCTCTGGTTTGATGACACAAAAGAGGAAGACGTGGGAGGGAAAAAGAAATCGGGCGGAGGTGATGAGAGGAACAGCTGTTTGGGAGCTTCCTTTTTGGCGGTCGGGGTGATGATGGAAGGTAATTACAGTGAAGTTTCACAGCTCACGTAACAATCTGGTGTTGCTCTTGTCTTTCCGTTTAGACGAGGCCAGAAAACCTACCGGCACAGACCTCGCCTGTTACTTCACCTAATCCTGACTCGATCAAATATTCATTCTGGTCATTCATTTATTTCATTTTTTATACTGAAAAGTCTGAGGTTTAGTTCAGGGTGTCCTGCAGGAGGAGAAGGGATCTCCAGCAGGGTTTCAGAACCAGACCGGATTCCCCAGGAGGCCTCTGAAGTTCTGGGCCCATTTAACACCTCTGGGTGGCCTGTTAGGACTGAGGCAGGGCTGCTGTGAAGAAGATAATCCAAGCATGATAAAGTAAAAATAGAAAAATTCACCAAGAATCATAGTTTGTTTAGCTTTGCCACAAAAATGCATCACTTTTATTTGACATTCAATAAAGTATAATATACAAACTTTAGATATGGTTTAACTAAAAGGTTGTTTTCAATTGGTTTGGAGCTTTGAAATTGTGATTTGAAGAGAAGTATACCTTGAAAGCAGCTATAACACAGCCTCTTTTGTGGTGGCAGAAACAGCGGATGGGTTTTATTAAAGAGCAGGGCCACCCAGGCACAACAGCAATTAAAGGTAGTGTGTATAACATATAATTAACATACAAGTCTTTACTGTTCTGTTCTACCTTGAAGCCAACAGAATCAAGCTAATGCCCATTTACTTTAGAAAAGTGCTCTTGGTCAAGTTATATCATGAAGCCAAAAAAACATTTTGTTTTAATTGATTGTTGTGTATAAGACTAAACACATGATGGCGTTCCACAGGGGTCTATCTTGGGACCTTTCTTGTTTAATGTTTATATGCTTCCTCTAGGCCAGTTAATACAAAGCAGCAATGTATCTTACCTTAATCATACAGGTGACACAAAGACAAGACTGAACTGATCTGTCGGGTGTCACCTTGATTATTTGTAGACTTAAATTTCCATAGCATCTTATCACCTTGAAAAAAAAGAATTAGATGCATCTCCAGTACGTTAAACTACTATAATGGCCTGCTTACTGGGCTCCCTATAACAAGCTCTAAACACCTCCAGTTTATTCAAAACACTACTGCTAGCGTTCTGACCTAAACCAGGAAGTACGACCACATTACTCCTGTTCACAAACCTCTGCTTTGGCTTCATGTCGTTCAGAATTCACTTTAAAACGCCACTGTTAATAGCTGAGCACCACAACACATCTCTGTCACGCTAGGGTCATACAACATAACTGCTTTGCCTTGAATAAGTATGGTCAAAATAATTAAAAAAACATACTATAGTGCTTCTCAGGCTTGAGATTCGTCCTGGGAGGTTGTTTGAGAAAATCCTTTGCTCTGTTTCTTGTCTCGGAGCCCAAGGCCAGAGCACAGCATGACACTAAAGCACAGGGATCACCTGAGAGAAACTGTGTGTGGGTGAGGATGGGGAAGACAGTGGGAGAGGAAGTCAGCAAAAGCCATACTGGGACGTGATGCTGGGAGGCTTTAAAGACTACAGTTAATGTGTGTGGGCAAAGCTTAGTAACCCTGCCTTTCAGTTTCCACTACAGTCGTTTCATTATTAGCTCTACTTATTTGTCCAGTATATTAAAAGCATTTGTAATGTGGTTCCAAAAAGAGGTAAGGAAAAGAAGAAGGCAAACTTTAATTACATGCATATGGGAGTTTATGGTTTACCCCAAGTAAAATGAGACTTGTTATTAACGTGTCATTAAAATCTTACAGCGTCAATAAATGATTAGTGTTGTTAAACTAAGTAGCTCCTAATCATTAAGACAGCCATGATGAGTTTAATTTGAGGCAATTTCCTTATAAAAGGTAATCCATGTTAGGATTCATTAATGTGGGGAAAAATAAATATTAAAGGGCCGTAGAACCTAAAGAAAGGAACTTTTACTTCCAGAAAACAAGACTTAAAAGTGTTGGAACTAGCCCGCTATGGCTATGGCCAGTTAGCACCTATGGTAGCCATGAAAGGACATGCTATTCTTTGAGCAAATCCTGCATAAATGGGTGAGATGACAAGTTTACTTTAGAATTTGAGACTCAAAATCCACTTTCTTCATTAATAAAGTCTCAATACAAGATTTTGAGTGTGCTTCTCCTCCAGCAGTGCTCAGTTTGTCTGCACTGGCAGCAAGTATTGGACAATTGGCTCCTTTTCCAGGTTTTATGGCGATGGAAATCATATTTTCCAAGGTAGATGATGCAAAGAGTCTTATTTTAAAGTTATTATACATTTTACACAGTGCACTTTTAATTGTAAGCTTTCACATTTGGCAGGAGTTTTTTTTAGCTATGTTTGCATTTCATGTGTGTGTACAAAGTGTATAACATGTTTATTAATAAACTATTTTCCTCACTGGCTACTTTTCCTGTTGAAGAAAGATTATGTCCCTCTGGTCTCTGGAGAGAAGTGTGCTCCTGAAAAGGCACACACAGGAGTCACTTCACTTTTGTTTTTCTCTGCAGTGCAAATATTTAGGGAGTGGCAGAGATTAAGTTTCAATTTATTTTTCACTCTTTCAAATTGTCGTATTGGAAAAAGTCCCTCACGTGCAGTTCAAGCCAGGAAAGTGTTTCTCCTCCTGCTGCAGGGCTATAGTCTGTTTTTATGGAGCGCCCTGAGGCTAATTGGCTTCACAGATGGGCTTTTCCTGCAGTGACCCGCAGTGATGCTAACAACACTTCAGACACTGACAGCTTCCTCGGCCCACTGACTGACTGGCCTGGGAAAAATGAGTGGGGGTCAGCGTGCAGAGGCAGACATGTCAGGTGATCCACCACAAAGAGAAAACCTTCGTCAGCAGCTGCTCACATTTCAACTTGATGCAAAGTGGAACGAGAGTTTGTTAAATATATCCATTTTCAACCTGTCAACTTGGAATAGATTAGTATCATACTGTTTCAAAACCATGACTGCACTTCTGCCGTCTCAGATGATTTCATAGATCAGACAAATCTGTTAAAACCTGTTCAAATCCAGCTAAACCCTGTTCAAATCCAACTGAAACCTGTTATAATCCAATTAAAACCTTTAAATATCCAACTAAAACCTGTTTAAATCCAACTAAAACCTGTTCAAATCCATATAAAACCTGTTATAATCCAAATAAAACATTTAAATATCCAACTAAAACCTGTTTAAATCCAGCTAAACCCTGTTCAAATCCAACTGAAACCTGTTATAATCCAATTAAAACCTTTAAATATCCAACTAAAACCTGTTTAAATCCAGCTAAAACCTGTTCAAATCCAAATAACACATTTAAATATCCAACTAAAACCTGTTTAAATCCAGCTAAACCCGTTAAGCCCAATGTCACGATGTCACAAACAAACAGCATGATACACTACACCCCCAGGCCTAATATGGCAAAGCAGCTCATCAAATTAATCAACTAAGGCTCAGCTACAAGCACATCTTACTCCAAACACAGATCAAACGGCAAGCAAACAAAAACAGGTGGGGCCAAACTGTGCCAAAGTCTGCCCAAATGAAGACTTCTGACCATTTCAGACAAAAATCTTGATAGTTTTGGGTTGTTTCACATTAGAAAAATTATATTTGGAGCAGCTAATGTTGATATGTGTGGCTGTGATCTCTCTCTCTACAACTAGTGGCCTCTTCCTGGAAGCCTGAATCTGTTAGTTTTAATCTAAAACCTGGACCAATGACTGCATATTTTGTGTTGTGAAGGGAGAACATATATACAAACTCTAAACATTTATGATAAAAAGGCCACGTTGTCAAAATCAGAAAACATGAGGGGAAAAAATAGAGTTGAAACAGAGAATGACAACCTTTAATCCTCTGTACAGACACTTTAGGCCATTTTGTCAACACGGTTTTTCTAACTTTAAATAAGAAAAACAAAAAAAGATAATTAACCAAAAAGCGAGGGTATGTATTTATTTATTTTTACTTTGAAAGTCTGGCAAATCTTTAAAATTTATCGTAACTGCATGTGTTCCACAACTGTCCTCTAGAAAAGTTTACATCATATTTTGCTGAGTCCCAGTCAAACAGAAGCTACCAGTTACATAAAACGTCTTTATCCAGATTTAAATTAGCCGTCCTCTGCGGATTCGGAACGGTACGTTGTGTTCATCCGTAAATCGTCCTCAGCTGTTTTCGTAGATGAACAGTACATCTTCGGCGGTCACATCTGGCAGCTTTGACTCGTTTACGACATTGTCCTGAGCCCATCGCCTCATATTTCGAACACTTCCACGCCGTCACATATGTGTGGAAAATCCTCTGCTTTATATATTTATATACACACACAGTCAGATATCAAGAGGCACGCTGCGGACGGGCGCAGAGTTGGCAGCTTTGGTCGTCACAGCAACGGGACATACAGCAGAGCTCTGCTTTTTATTAGAGCGTTAAATCATCCATATTAGTTTCTATCTACCGTCATTAAAGAGCCAGTGCTATGAAGGAAATGGGCAAAAACTCAAGTGTTTTTGGAGTCTAGAAAGAATTCAAGTTCGCAGAAATTTTGCCGAGCACAATCACTTTTTGAGCCTGTTGGTCCTGAGGGAAAGATAGGGTTGTCACAGATGAAAACTCTAACTGTTCTGTCTAGGATCATGATTGCTTTGACCTTTTTAAATGACCTTGTATCTTATAAAGGTCTTTAAGGTCACTCACGAGTGTACCACTGAGTTTGTTGCACAATTTAATGAAATGAAGGCCATTTTTCTGTTTTATGGAAAGTGACCCCATACCAACCCCTCCCAAAGCATCTCTGACAGATCTGACGCCTGGCCTGGTTTGGTCTAACCGACCATACACCTCAAGGCTAGATATTGTATTTGGTGTTGCTATTGCATGTTACAAAAAGTTGCAAAGAACAAGATTATAACCATCAATTACGCATGTTCAAGAAAACCGAAAAGAGTCCTTTCCTCCATTTCAGACATACATCGCAAACATACAGTATGTGAAAATAATGCACACTCAATGACTTTTGTGACTTGAGGACAAATGCAGTCTTTCATGGTATTTCTTATAATGTTGGGAGTTCTGGTGTTAAGCAGATTTTTGTCCGTCGCACGAATTGAGCAACAATAGTACTTAACCCCACATCGTCATTTTTTTTTCATTACTGTTCATAAAAAAAAATTAGGGCATTCCAGGAATTACTCCCAAATCTGTGGTCACCCCGAGCCTGACCTGGAGCTGCAGCTGGATTATTGTGTCATTTGAGCCAGTTTAAAGCTTTGGCACAAGTCAATCATACTTAACATTTTTACAGCCAAAACAATGAGAGTGTGAAGTGTACATGCATGTGAACACAGAAGAGGTTTTGTTTTCAGTGCAGACGTGGCCCTGGACCGACCTCCCCCCGGGCCCAGCTGCTCTACTCCAGACCACATCTGGGACAGGTCTGGTTGTGTTTAACACCAGAGCACGTGAGCACACATTTAGACTCCCACGTGCTCCGTGAATCCCTCCTCACGATCATACATACTCGAGACATTTCCACTTTTTCTTTAGATTTGCTGACCTCAGCGATGTGTGCTTTTTGTTTTTGCAGCGCAGCCCCGAGGTGGCCCATGACCTCATTTTTTAATGTCGTAAAACATGAACAGATTTCGAAGGGTCAACATCCTTCACTTTTTCTCTTGTTATTTCTTTCCTCCCTTCTTCCTTTACGGTGTTTGGCTGCTGGAGAAAGACTGACCCACTTGGCAATGACTCAGCTGTGCAGTTAAAGTAAGATAAACACAAAGTATTCCCGAGCCACACTGGGGACACATCAGGTACAGTAAGAGCACAACTGTGACACGACACACAAAAATATGCTATTATTTATTGGCAAACTGTGTTGCCTTTCTTGCATTTTCTTTTCTTCAGTGAGCTGTGATTGGTTTAGAACTATTAAACAAAGGAAGGCAACGGTCACATTCAGAGAAAGTTAAAATACTACTATGTGTACTTTGTGGCTGCATTAATTTCAGGGCGTGACAAGCATTATATTATCATACAGTGGACATTTGTACATAATTACCAAAGCCCAATAATGGCTGGAGTGCACAGTGGCAGAGTGGTTAGCACAGCAAAAAGAGTTTAATTCTATTCTTTGATTATTTGTTTTATTTATTGTGCACATCAATAAACATTTCTGTAAAGATGCCAGAGTCAGCCAAGAGTCTATTTTTCAGACTTTGAAATAATCACCTCTTTTGGTTCACTTCCTGCCTTCCAGCCTTGTCTCTAACCTGAGCCACACCAGGGTTCACCTTTGTTTTAAAGGAGAGTTTATTAAACATCCACACTTCTCCAAACAAACCTGACTGCGAAAATTATCTAGTTTGACTAAAGTGGACCAAACAGGACTAATGTAAACTCAAACTTGTCTAAAAGCGCCCACACACGAGAACGACTGCTTAAACAAACACCAACACGGCGCTAACTAGATGTCCTCTCGTATCCACATGCACAAACCAGACGCTCACGCGGTTAACAGTCGACCGCCGTCCTGCCACACTCGCTCACGCTCTCATCTCAAACACACTGCAGTCTGTTAGTGCAAGAAATGAGCCGGAACAGACCCAAAACAAAACTGGGGAGAGGTGGTTCAGGAGGAATCTGTTGAAATCTCCTCAAAAAAGTCTGACAAAAACCACCACAGCTCGAGTCGGAGAAAGGCTTCAAAATGATCAGTGCAGGCATTTCTGGGTAAACTTCACAACGTAGCTCCGAGCTGTGGCTTGGTGAGGCCTAATTGCAGTGACTTGCCATCAGCTTCAAGAAAAGAGAGTGATACATCATTGTTGGACAGCACACAAACAGTTTTATGCACGTCCAAGCATGTGTTCAGAGTTTGACCAGGGCTGAGCGCCGCCAAACCACTTTAAGCCTTGTTCTAGTCGATGGGGTTAGTTAGAAACCTAGTTGCTGCCACATCGGGTTTGTCAGACTAAATAAGTGAGGGCTTTATGTTGGGGTTTATTTGGTGATTTCTAAGTCTAGCTGGTTGGTCGGTTGACATGGAAGAATATTGAAGACATTTGCCCATTAATAATCCTTCACATTTAAATTCTGCAAAGATACATTTTGACAAAATAAATAAAATAACTTTAAATTTAGCAAAGCAGACTATCTATTCAGTGCAATGCCAGTCTTGCTTGCAATGGCCTACAAAGTTAGAAGTTGGGCTATCACTGCAAAAGATTGCACAAATGGTTTTAGGACAGTGCTTCCTCATCAAAGACTGTTAAACTGAGATCTGCCTGATGAGATAAGCACACATTTTGTCAAAACAGTAAAATCTACATTACAGTAAAATGCATTATAAAAGAGCATAATGATGTGAAGTAAAACACATGGTTATTAAGGCCTAAACAAAAGAATATGATGGCTATAGCTTCCCCGACATATTTGTGCAGACCTTTAACTTTGTGACACCAATTCTGGAGGGCTTCTAGCCTATAATTTATAATCTATAAACGTCTATTGGAACAAAACCTTTTCGGAGCCAGTCCCCAGTGGTCTTTAATGGCATTACATTTTGATTCATTTAAATACAGCGCTCAAGCAAAAGTATAGAAAATTAAATGATTGAGGTTATTATACATACGACGGTCCGCTGTGTGGCTCCTTTAGTGTCACTCTCACAGCGGGTTGGTGTTGACTTTGGTCGGACTGACGTGTGTCGCTCAGCGGGTGGCACAGGCGGCGCTCTTTTTGGGCTGGAAAGTCACCGCCAGCTTCCTCTCCTGGAAAACAGAAATAGGTGAGTTTTTTATTTTTTATATTTTTAACATGGCACACTCTGAGAACACCACTGTTTTGAGCAGGAGTCAGAGAGGACATTTGAATTATGGCCGAGAAGAAAAAAAGCTAACTTCCGAATCAAAAAAGCTGGGATTTGTTTTAGAGTTGAATACTATTGTTTCTGATTAGCTGCTACATGTTATATACATATAGGATGGTAGATCTCTATCACAAAAGCGACATTTGTTTGCTTTGTTTGGTTTGGCGTGGTTTATATTTCTCTAAAATGCCCTTTGTGTTGGTTGTCTTTGTTCTGATGATCGCTCCCATTCAAATCCACTCCATAGTGTTTCCATCTCAGAGAGTAGGTCAAACGTGTAAATTTCACACACATTTGTAGGTCACTAATGTGGGCACAGATGCAAAAAGAGGGGAAGTAGTGAAAGAAAACCCACATGCGGGTTTGTAGCCGAGCCGCACCATCCCGAGAATGGAAAATCCCATCCTGAACTTTCCACAGAGCGGATACAGTAAACTAAAAGAGTTGTGATTCACTCTTCACCTTCGACGGGGTTAACTGTATGAGACACAGACAAAATTTAAAGAATATATCCAACTGGCAGAACTACCTGGAGAAATTTCCATAAAAACCTATGCCAGTTCGATTTCGGGAATAGATTTTGGGTTTCCCCTGATTTTTGATGTCATAGGAGTTTACCCGGATGAGCAACAACTCCAGATATGAAAAAGCTGAAATTTGAGGACAACAATAAAACTTCTCTCTGATTTATAATTACTTTTTCAGTTCGGTCTTATTCTTTCTGTACAGCATGCTTTGATCTACCCACTGTTTGAAATGGCGACTGTGCTTAGGCTAAATAAATACAATGTGATGAATGTAGAAGCCATTTACATCACCACACAGGTCTGAACAAAGCCTCTCCCATGGAACCTCTAAAATGGTCCTCGTGTAAGGGCACCGCCATACGGTGATTTTACAGCGATATACCTCCGTCCACCAGAGGGCAGGCTCCAAAAGCAGAAATATAAGGAGAAACCCAATGGCGACTTTACAAGAGTAAAACTCATGTTTACAGCCTGGTACAAAAGATGGCTCCGGTCTCTAGAGCTAAGTTTTTACTACATGACAACTCTGGGGGGGGTGAATTTTTGATTAATATGTTTGTTTATGCTATCTAAAAACTATTATTTTACTATGGAAAAAGCCCGGATGTAACGGCCATTTTATTGCCCATTCGTAATGACAATATTGGTGAATAGGAGACCAATGGGCGGATATCATCCATATTTATACAATCTATGGTCTGAACACATCCAAATACATGCCACACATGCATCCTCAGGTCCAGCCCATTCACAAACATCTCTGTCCAGGTCTGAAGGGTGGTTTGGTTAGTCCATTGTAGAAACATAGACAAGAGGATTTATCTTGTATCTTTGTCTTTTTTGCAGTAATGGGTTTTCCTAAATAACAGCAACATTTCAACCCTTTTAAAACGTTTAAGTATGTCTTAGTCTCTTTCAGCTGGAAACTAATTCACATCTGAGTTGACTTCAAGGTGCTTCTTTTGACATACAATACCCTCTGGTCATGCACACTCACAACCTATAGACGGTAGTATACTTCAGTCTGTGAGGTCCAGGCCTAAATCTGTGTCTTGACCCTCGTCACATCCTGCTCAAAGCTCAAACATAACCTCCCCTAGATCCAGACATTTCTCCCGCTGCATGGTTTTCTCGTTGTCTGACCACAAACACAAACTCCTCAGTTAGTCACTCACCAACTAGAGATACTTTCTGATTTATTTCATCTGCGGGGCTTTGTAGTTCCTGCTGAGCCCCGCCCTGTCTGGTTCTGCTTGTTTCTGTAAAACCCACTGAAAAAATGGGGTTTAATCTGCACGTGAACCAGCCACAGTCATTTATTAAAGAAGTACTGTAGAGGCAACTCAGCGAAGATTCAAAAGCAGATGGTGTTTTAACGCTTTGTGTGCCAAATACATTTTAATGACCCATACCTCTGCCTAAACCCTGTTCTTTTCTCCCACGGCTCAGAACGCAGGACTGACCCTAACTATGTACAGCTGTTGGAGTCTGTCGGGCCAAAACAATGAGACAGACTCAGAAGACCCCCAGACGCTTCTGCAGACGACTGCCCCACTGAGGAGCCGTCTCCAACAATTGACTTTAGACCAATTGCGAAAAATCTCCAAACATTGTCGTTGTTCAAAGGTATTTATGAGAGATTTCGGGAGAAAGAAAGCAACAGCAAACTAACCTTAAATGGAAACTACAGAAATCAATTTACTGTATGCTAAAAGTGATTAAAACTCTGCTAAATAAAGATAGGTTGAAGCTCAATAGAACTGCTCTAATAGAAGCTTAAATCATGGAAAAAAATAATAACTACAAGTTGTTGTCTAAATTTAGACTTTGCTCAATCACTGAAGTCATTTTGGTCAATTGCATGTACAGTACAACCTCTCCTGGACTTTGATTGGTCTCAGACTTGGCCTTAAACCTGACTTGGTAGAAATCCAAGACCAATTGTAACCATTTATCTAGACTTATGTGTTGTTAATTTGTTGTACGTTGCATGTATAAGTTCCGTCCAGAGGCCCTTCTCAAGCTGACCAGCCTCTGAAACTGGTCTCTGTGATACCTCTGGGCTGGTCTGACCTGTGTGTTTAGACCAAGAAAGGATCAGGAGTTTCTGTCTTGGTTGGTCATCCGAAAGGCAGTCAAATAAACATGAACATCTTGTCCAAAATCAAAACAAAACACAGTGAAATCTAATGTTCTGTTCTGAGGCTAGGATTAGCCGTGGCCTGTTCCGTCACTGGCTGTGCTTTCTGTCGTCAGATCAGAAGATGACTAAACGTTAAGAGAAAAGTGTAGAACTGAACATCCCCAGAACCATCAGTCTTCATTAGCGCCGACGTTAAGGAGAGTCTCAGTCAAAACCTTGCAAACCCTCCTGGACCAAAGCCTGGTGAGTAGTAAAAACTGGGATTCACCGACATAAAGATCTTACAAATCAGAGTCTAGTGTTAAAACATATGTTGTTGCAAAATATTTACCATCAGTGCACGAGGATTTGATTTGATTAAAGAATGAAGATGTGCACTGTCCTCTAGTGGACACAGATGGAGAAACACCAAATAAACTAAATAGGGCCTTGGTTTAGTCCTCAGTGTCACAATCCACTTTTGTTCCATTGGATACAGTCTCAAGTTAATGTCTAATGTCCAAGAGTTGTAAGTTAATATGGCGTTTTTCAGGGATTTAAATGTAATGAGCACAACCTGAACAACAAACAGGATCTCTTTCCTTTTCCTTTAGTCTTTTTCTGCAGACACTAAACTGAACAGTAACAACCTTGAGCACTGGTTTGTAATGACCTCCTCTGAACACTAGGTGGAGATAGAGTACAACTGGAAGAGGATTCACATTTCCAGGCTTTTTTCTGACAATACTGTGTAGAGATTGAGTGTTATACAGAAGAAGCTGGGAAAGTGGCACTGTGCAGTTAAAGAAGACCAGTCCCCTTCAGAGTTTTTACATTTCAAAAACAAGTTCACAGAAAGTGGGTTTCCTCCAGGTACTCCGGTTTCCCCCACCAGTTTAAAAAAACATGCTAGGTAATGCTCTGGTAATAAGAGATAATAAATAAATAATAAAAACAGAAAATGAAAAGGAGAGCAAGTCATGTGACTATAAATATGTCTTCTTAAACAAGGTCTTGGTTTCAATGCAGTGAACTTTATCCATAGTTTCAATCAGAATCTGTCAGAAAGTAAGTAAGAAAGTAAGAAATGCCTCACATTTCTTGATATGGATTTGTTTAATGTAACACTAATCACAAAAAAGTCTAGCCTCCAAGACATTTTTATGGTTCTGTGGCATAAACTGGAAAGAATAGCCACTCTTTCATGAGTTAAAGTGACCGCTCACCGACAGCCCACACGTCCTTAACTCTACAGTCATTTACTATTTGCATATATCATCCTGTTTTCTGCAGTATCTGTCATTTCTGTTGACCTAAGAGCCACTTCTTATCCAAGCCTGTGCAGTTTTATCAAATACTATCACTGTGGGGTTTAAATGTTGCCCAAAAGCAGCCACATGCACTTCAGTCTGTTGGATTAGTCAGTGCCCACATGGCTTTATGAGTAACGGCTGATGAGTCCTCCTCACTCAGGCTTGTGGACAGCACAAATGTAACTAATCCTCGTCTATGCGACTGACATAAACACCTCGAAACACAATGAAACTCAGTTTTTCTTCTAATGGCAGCAGTGGCCCTCTCTTTCTCTCAGTCGTCCCACAGTTTCAGCTGAGTTTCCCTGGTCGCAGACTTGTGTCGGACAAGAATGAGGAGCTGGCTTTGATTGTTTTGCCTGCAGTACTCCCGCAGCCTGCAAGGAGTACAAAAAAAGAATTCAATTAAGGAGTTCAAATCGCCCGAGGATGGTTCAAATCTGGGCATTGACTGTGGAAAAATACTGATTATTTTCAGGCACTATGTATATAATTTCCAAGAATGTTAAATATGTATGAATACAGAGTGTGTAAGCCACAAGGTACTCTGTTAACAGTCTTTTTTTTATTATTTCCTTGCTCCATGAGTCTGGACCTGGTCTTAAGACTGGATTTAGATGTTTTAAGCTGTCTCCTTATATCTATTACACCGTAGTGTACACTGGGTCTGGTCTTGATTTGGTCTTGACCTGGTCTTGTCCGACACAATCTTGGTCTTCAAACTCTCTGGTCTTGGACACATAAATAAATTTTGGTATATAAATATAACATTTGACTGAAGAGACAGATAAAGACTTGGACTTGGACTTGACAGAAGCAGCTTAGCAACTCTTTTGACTAATGAGACAATTACTGGGACCATTTTAAAAACTACTTACTGCACTTTAAATGATCCTCAAGCCACACATCTTTTGCATGAATTGTGGAAAACAATAAATGCTGGTTGTACAAAAGCATTTTTACACTGGAGATCTGCTGTTTATGGAGACATTTGGAGCCTTGTTGTAGGGAATTATTGGCACAGCTGTGATTTGGATGTGCCAAAGATATTCACCACTTCTGCCAATAATCACTACCACAGCCCGTCTCTTGTGTGACTTTGCTTAAATAAGGAGCTTGATTTAGTTAAACGCCAAATTAGTAGTTCACATTTGTCATTAATTCAACATATTCTCATTTCTTTACAAAGCTGAGAAAGTGACATAAATGATACTATTGACTTGACTGATATATTTCACACAATGCACCTTTAATTCAGGCCAAGAAGAGCAGGGCCTGTTAAACCCCCCTCTCTGTTTGCTTTCCCACCTCAAAAGGGACTATGCGAGGAATGCTGGGAATTCGACTGATCCTGGAGTGTCCCGGTGTGGCTCCTGTCCGCTCACGTTCTGGGACCGAGGTCTACCTGAAACTGGACACCACCCGACCCCCGCTGTGGGATAGGACCGGGATGAACTTCCAGGAGAGAGCTTTGGAATACTACTTAACACCTTATCATTGCTGTTCACATGCTCAACACTTTTCACCTTTTCCCCTTTTTATTTTTCAGCTTTTTATGACGAAGCATTGCAGAAAGTAACAGGATTTTCAAGTGGATTGTCTGGAATAGCTTTAGTTTTTTTATGTTTTTCACTTTTAAACAGAAAAACATTGTGTTTTTTACATTCATTTTAGGAAGTACAGCCACTACAAAAAGGTTTTAAATGAAATAAATAGAAAAGTACAGGGTTTTCTTCAACTGACTGGGCATGTTGATTTCACATTAACAATAGATTTTCTATTATGTGCTGCCCTAAATATTCTGTCATACCATAAATTATCATGAACATATTGACAAGAGACAAAGTCTAAATACATGTTTCCTTTTGTGGCTGGAGTTAAAATCCCCATCCCATCGAGCGAGTCTGAATAACAGTGACTAATATGAGATCTTGTGAAATGGCCGTGATGATGAAAGCATTGATTTTATTTTATTTTTTATGTGTTTGTGGAAGAGGAGGCTGTGATGAAAGGTGAGGCTGCAGTGTTGGGTTAATGAATGGGAGAGGACCGTTTGATATTTGGATAAGACTGATCTTAATGAGGCATGTTCAAACACAACAGTAATACACACCTCCATAAAAGACCAGGGAAGGAAATATTCAGGTGGGACATAAATACATGCATTTTAGTGAATCAAATTATTCATTATTATTATTATTATCTAGAAAAATAAAATAAAAAAATGTCCCATGCCCCATCTGTTGATAGTCAAGAAACACAGCGGTCGATACACTTGGGGGTACAGATTTAAATGTGACTTTTGAAAGCATTATCTAACGCTGTAAAGGTTTATTATCATGCAATTACTCTGGATGCCCTTTCATTTGAACCTCCAACAACAAACACACGTCAAAGGCAGGTGCCACATACACAGGGGTCTGCTTCCATTGGCTATTGGTCTACACAGCTTCACATTGAATCAATGGCGACAGAAAGTATCTATTCCATCAATGGCAACGTCTGCTTAAAAATAGAAACTGCAAGATTACATCTGTCAAAGCCGAGCTGACAATCACTTGCTGTTTTCTCCTGTTCTTCTCATTATCTTTGATTTCCTGTTTCTATTCAAGTTCAAGGAAGGTAAGTTTACGTTTTTAAAAGGAGGCGTGACAAGACTGCAGCGATAAAGAGTAAATTCAGCCGGTCTGTGCTGAGCTCTGAACCTCAGTCTGAATAGTTTAGAATTTTACCAAGAGGAACTGATTAACATTTTTAATCAAATAAAAGCAGGCAGAATCTTGTAATTGGGGAAAAAAGATGTTTTGGTTGCTGCAACCTTCACTTGAAAGGTAAAATGAAAGATTCTTGATAAAATTTCACCGTTTGTCAAGCTTTATGCATTCCTTCGTCTCTTTTTTTTTTTTTTTGCATATTTACCTCCGCATTGGCACCTGACCAAACACCTTTTTATCACCGCAGGCTTGAAAAAGAAGATACATTGCAAAGGTCAAAGGTATGTTTTTTTAAGGTATTCCATTTGTTTTTTTACACACAAGCTCTGGTCACTTGTGACTGGACTTTGGTGTTTTGGACTCAAATGTATGGATTTCCTTGAACTACAAAGATGGCAGCCATTGTATTGTTATACTGTGATTACATTTGGTTGACAGTATGGGTTAGGGGGACGTCTGACGTTTGCTAAACACAAGTGTCTCAAAGGTGTCTTGTTTTGTCGCAGTGCACTGTGGGTAAAGCAGTTGGGTAGAGGTCTGTGAGAGCCCCCCAGACGGGATGTCGCTGCGGGGCAAAGACTCGACGCCTACACACCTATACGAACCGTCTCTCGCTCCATCCCCTCTCGCCCGCCGTCGCCGTGGCAACAGCAATCACTTTTATTTCCCCTCCACACTCCGGTCTATTTGAATTCTTGAAAAGGGGCCCTCGTTTTTGACCTTGCTACTTGACAAAGACGAGGAAGTGCATCACGTGACCTCGGGAGATAGATGGGTCTTTGTGAAAAAAATGTGAAAGAAAAAAGGAAAGAAAAAAAATTGCTCTAAAAATTATTGATTTCCAAAACTGGATGTTGGTGTGAGATATGTTTACATGTTTTTAGGAGAAGGTAAAGCGGCGCGTGGGCAGAGCAGTTCATGTTTATTCAAAGCTATTTTCTCCCGTTCTCCTCGTTATGTTTGATTTCTATTCATGCTCAATGGGAAGGTAAGTCTGAGTCTCTTTTTTAAATAAGTCGTGATGAGTTCAATGGCTCAAAGCGATAAAGAGTTAGTTCAGTGAGGTTTTGACCTCGCTAACGGAGTATGTTTGGAAAGCATGATAAAGGAAGTAAAGGTAAAACTCAAGGGAAAGTACAGCTGCATTAAAGGTGCAGTGTGTGTAAAATGTTGTATACAGCAAAATGGAACCCATCTGTTTAAACCAGGGCTGACCTAACTTTTTATAATAAGGGCCACATTTCATGAGCAGAAAATTTCCAAGGGTTGACAGTCTTTTTAATTTAGGGTTATTAAGTTAGTACAGGTTTTAGATGAATTTAAAACAGATTTAGATGGATTTGAAAAGGTTTTAGTTGGATTTAAAAATAATTAAATTGGATTTTAACCTGTTTTAAATGGATTTAAACTTGATTTATATGGATTTAACAGGTCTAATCTTTTTGGATCTTTTTGGTTAAATTTATCTGAAGCTGAGGGCCACATAAACTTTCTCCTTGTGCCACGATTGGCCCTGGGGCTGTACTTTGGACATGTCTGACTTTTACAGTGTTTTTGTGTATAATTACACCAAAATAACACTTTCCATTTGTCTATCCTGGATAAATAGACATTTAACGCTCTATAGAACCCAACTGAATGAGCCATTTGATCTCAATTTGGATCCTACAGGTGCCCAGAGAGGACAAACTGAGCACTGCTGGCGAAGAAGCACACTTTTGTTTCTTTTAGAGCAGACATTCTTGCTTCAGGATATTTTGAACATCAAGTTAAATAATAAACCTATTTCCACTGGGTTTTGTTCATAGACAACAGCGTGAACCCACAGGGCTACCGTAGCTCTCATTCTGAAGTAAGTGAGAATTACTTGTCAGAGTAAAAAACTAACTCAAAGCAATACAACTATTTACACAATGGACTTAATGGAGTTTTAAATCCTAACTTGTTTGATAGACGGATATTCTTCTGTTAGGTATAAAGGTAATAAAAGGTATAGAGGCTAATGTACTGACGATATAACACTTCTAACAGACGTCTCAGGTTTAACACACAGCTCTATTGTATACCACAGTCTCGACACTGCACTAAGTTTTTTCCACACATTTCTCCAGCTCTGACTGGTTCTTTCGGATCATTTACATGATAAAAACCCAGCATTCATTGCGCTCCGTTACTCAACGTTTCCCTCCGAGTCCAAACAGCCCGACGTCCCACTGATCTGACAACGGCCTTTATTACCTGGCTCCCACTCTTCCTCCCACTCGTCCTCCTCCTCTTCACCGTCGCCTCCTCCTCCCACGCTCAGCTTTTGACTCCAGTCCTGAGTGCCCCGCTCTCGAGCTTCTATTTGCCGCGTTATTGTGACATTCTACCTTTTTTGTTTTCTTGTTACCTTCATGTACAGTTTGTTTGGAAAAGGAAACATTTGCAAGGCACTAAAGTTTCAGATAGAACACAGTGTAGCCTTTTGAAATGCATGGAGTAAGAGGACCCTTTATGTCTTAAGTCCACTTTCAACAGCCATGTTCGATACGGTATGGGTTAGTTTGGTTTGGTTCATTGATGATTAGACACAATTAAAATGGTGGTTCACTTTTCTTTGCAAAGAGAGACTGGTATAAGCAGCCATCTTACATTTCTTTCTTTGGCTTGTGTTTTACCAGAGAGGCCATTAGAATATTCAATTACACTAAATAATTTATAATATATTTGAATATTTAACAGGAGGTCTAAGCTAGTAGCGCATTGTCCAGATTAAAGATGTAAACTAATGGTAAAACATGGACATAAAACATAAAAACTAGTACTGACCCTGAGTACAGTGCAGTTCAAATGTGGAGCTAATGTTCACAAGTTTGATTTGATTTTAGGGTTTAAAAAAGCAGGGAAGGCTGTTTCCAGTTTATTCTATGCTTTCTGAACTTGAAATTAGGAGAGCTGCACCTGTTTCCAATCTTTCAATAGACTAAGAAAAAACAGAAAATCTTGCTAAGAAAGTAAGCTTTGTATTAGCATTGCCTCAGCCTTTAGTGTTTTCTATTCCCACTATTGTGCCGCAGACTGCAGTGTTAAAAAATCCAGGAATTACCAAACTTTGTACAGCACGGTTCACTTTATGTTGGACTTTCCACTGCCTTTTTTGGTCTTTTTTTCTTTCTACTGCAACGCTCTGGTTTTGGCCACGACTTGATCTTGACTAACACTAATATTCCTTAATATTTGTAACTAATCTAAGACTTTACATAGAATAATCAGTTTCTTCCAAGCCTTTTTAATGGTCTTCACACTTTTTGACAACAACTTACACATCCACTTTGACAATGCTTCTTCACAAAAAACAAACTCTATCCATTTTCTTCTCCAAATCAAAACCGACTTTTAATGTCCGTTTCTTCAGCTTCTTTATTTGATTTAATTCACACTATTTCCTCTCGTCCTTCATTTGCGGACGACCCCATGCAGGAACGCTTTCAGACGCAGCTTTTCACACTCGCCTGTTGCCATGGCTCTGCAGATCTGCCGATGTCTATCCGTCAAGGCCACTGTTTGACAAAGATATTGTCTCCATCTATGATTCACTTCTCAACACTTCTGTGAGTGTGTGTGTGTGTGTGTGTGTGTGTGTGTGTGTGTGTGTGTGTGTGTGTGTGTGCGTATTGTCGGCTGAATGCTGTCGTTTTGTTTGTCCGCTCCGTCAAGGGAAACAAGAATATGAAAGTTCAATTCTTTTACCGACAAGTAATAAAAGAGGATTAGCAGAGAATGGGCAGAGGAAGAACACGGACAACCTTCAGATAAAAGCATCGAGAAGAGTCTTTAAAGTCTTAGATATAAAAGGTGTCTGGATTTAACTCGTTCTGCTCTTTGGGAAACTATCAAGTCATGTGGTTTTGCGTTGCATCTTTTCACACGTTTCCAGAATTTGGTCTAATCGGGCTTGTGTGTTCACATTTTAATCAAACCCTATCAGAGTTCAGGCAAAATTGGACACAGACACACCTTTTTGAAGGGTGTGGACGTTTGTTTGGCAGCGTTCACACTGATCAGAGTAACTGCACCAGAGTCTGATTTAACCAAACTGAACGTTTTAAAACTGGTCTCAATATACTATTTTACAAGACTACAATACATTATAATTCTATAAGAGTTGCCTTTAGCCTTGTGTTTTTGGCTTATTCCATTTTCTATATCAGCTCATATTAGATTTAAATGCATCTAACTTCAGGTTTAACATTGCTGGGGTTTCAATGAAACAACGCTAGTTCACTTTCTTTGAGGTAAACCTGCTCTGAATAGCAACTTGCTCCAGTGCTGGTTATCCAGATGGAGGTTAAGAAAAAAAAACACCAACTGGACAGTCAGCGACAAGCAACAAGCCAAAATATGGCATCTAATAATCAGGAAAAAAACTGTCAAATTGATTTGGAAGGTTTTTGTGACAAAAAACAAGGAAATAGTCACTTATAAGGGGTTTAACAATAGTCCACACTCTCAGAGAAACCCAGGTTAACTGGACAAGTTGGTAACATGCTTTCTGATGCCACTGCGACCATATTTGTCTAGCCTTTTCACAAGATAAATACACCAAATAAACCTTTAAAGCCTTTTAATCGTGAAGCATTCGACTCAAAATCTCCTCGAGTCTGGCCCTGATTCTCGAACACTCTCTGGTTTCACGCTGAGAGTCTTACTGTCAAGAAATGGAAAAAAATGTAGCGTTTTTCTCTGCTCTTTGTTGTAAAAAAGGAGGCGTCGTGGCCGTTCTCTGCCAGGGGACGCCCACGCTGCCCATGTGTTCTGCTCGCTCGTACACAGCTAACAAACGCTCCCCGAACAACACCTCAAGATGGGAGCCACACGCTGCAGAGACACTCATCTGCCATTTTACATTTTATTATGGATTACAACGCATAATCAGATTAACAATACCCTAAAACATTCATATTGTGTTCCGTCTGTGTCTTAAATATTCATCTACAAATGTCAGGTCACGATCTTTTGTCCAATGGAAATGCGTTTGTGTGATTTTGCAAAATAAAATCCCTTCAGTCGAGCACCAACTCTCCGATAATTATTCAGATTTATGTGAAGTGTTTCCTAAGTGCTCCGGTCGTCGCAGAATAACATCAGCCCAAATCGTAATTGTTTGCTTCTTTTCAATTAGTGCACATTAATTCACTTTTGTATTATTTTTGTGGTACATTAAAAGCGGACATTTTCATTCGAGCTACATTTCTGTGACTTTTTTTTTGCCTCAAGCGGGTGTTCATTTTTTAGTTTACTCGTGCTTCATCATGCAAAACCTACCCTTTTTGAAACTTCAATTGTATAAATATTTTGGAATAAAAGTTGAACTAAACGGAGCAAATTAGTCAAAAGTACAGTTTCAATATATTATGCTTTTGTCCACTTTTGGAAAAATGTTGATTTGTGCCCAGAGAGGACAAACTGAGCACGGCTGAAGAAGAAACGCTCGGATTTTCAACATTTTAGAATTCTAAAATCAGCCTCATGCTTATATTTCCACTGGCCTTGTTCGGCATGTCCCTGCGCTCATAATAAAACATTGGACACAGATAAAAGAGGTTTTAATTAAAATCTAAGAATTGTTTCACTTTGATTGATGCTGTTTATTTACCTCTGAGCTCTAGTTGCTAAATGCTTCCTCTGAGGTCAGCTTTACTTTACAGCGTTTGCCTAAAGCAGAAATTCCTCGAAAGTCTATGAACTCATGTTAAAATGTAGGCTCTCGTACTGGCGCCCACACGCTCCCCACTCCTGCAGCACCCACCCTCAAACCGACGAACGCTGTTGGTGCACGTCTCGCGAAACTGGAGCTATGCAGCGAGCAGCTTTGATCTCAGGCAGAGCAGCCAACCAGCTTCTGCCACTATTTGCATTTGGTCTCCCGGGTCTGTTGGCTTCTTGGCCCCTCACCAGCTTCTGAAGCAGGTTACAGAGGTAGCCAGAGGGAGATTCCCACACATTCCTGTTTGAGCTCAAGGTTGTGCGTGTTTTTTTTTTGTGCACAGGGCTAAGAATACAGCAGCAAAGTCAAGAGACAGAAAACCTACAGGCTGTTTGCTGTTCAGTAATAGGCCTCATATTTAAAAAAGAACTGTAATTGTCTGAGAGGTTATTAAACATGCAACAGGAAAGTGCATTTGTACATTACCTTGTGGTTTGGGTTAAAATACTTGACATGGTGAACTGCTTTTAATGCAGGCAATAAGTTTCATTCATTGCTACAGGGCTTGTACATTTAGCAGTTTTTGTGTCATATTTCAATCACTACATATACATAATATTTTGTTAAAGGTCATACGTAAGGTCGATACTCTAAGGGCAGAGTGTACTCGGAGAAGGAGGTCATGGGTTTTATCCCCAAACCAGACAGAGAAGGCCTTACCAAATAAATAAATGTGACCATTTTCACTAGGGTTAACCAGTCCATTGGAAAATCATTCTGGGATTTTTTTTGGTTGTTGCAATACTGCAAGTGGCCACTGGGGGAACTTGACTTTCAAACAGTTCTTTTACTGCATCTATGGTTCTCAGCAGCTGTCTGACTCCTGCCTCCAGCTGAGACAGACATTTCCTTTGCCAGAGGCTTTAGTGAAATCAAATCTAGGTCAGTCTAGGTGTACAGGTGTGAGTGACCCTGGTTCTTTCATCCCATTTCCTATCTCCACGGTAACCCTCTAAAAACAGCTGGTGGAGTGTAAATGGAAGCCAATTTCTGTTACTTTATAAAATGAACTCCCCACACAAAGTCATAACTATGCCTTTCAAAAATGTAATTATAAAAACAATCAAGTTTTAAATCATAATGATGACTTTTTGTGGCGGAAACAGGCTTCAATATAAAATATCTTTTACACACACATCTTTCAAAAGCAACACAAAAACTTCATTGTGACCTTTTCACCTCCTGGCCGTGGTCAAGTTCGGTCAAAAATTGGAGAAAACAGGGGGCGCCTTGGTGGCTTATCTGATATAGTGGTTTAAATGGTTAATATAGAATTATTTTAAAAATAGTTTCAATAACCATAGAAATGTTTTAAAGGCTTTTGGAATTTAAAGTTAATACATGAGATTATTTTTAATCATATTCATCATATCATAATTACTACCTAAGCTATAAGCCCCGCCTCCTAAAAAACATCTTGTACTACTACTGTAGCTTTGTGAATTATCTAACAATGATCAAATCTGATTTACTGTTTTGTAAAGTGGCCCGTAAAGCTGGTATTTTGAGCCGTATGCAAATGAACACCGTCTAAACAGAAATTACCTATTGCGCACTGATTTCACCTTCTCTTAATGCATTCCCTGCGCGCCCGAATCAGGAAGTTTCACTCTTGTTCCCATCAGTAATTTCAAATGTAATTACCCATCATTTGAGTGCGCTTCAGGAGCCTGACACCTACGTCTCTGCCCCTCTTCTTTCTGCCGCTCTGCCGTCTTTCTTCAGCTGCTGTATTTGTGTGCTGTATATTTTCCGCCCCCGCACATTTTGGAGCACTACCCCTGCCATTACCTATGTAAATGACTCAGACAGTGTCGAGGATATCAACACCACATTCAGACTGGTTAACGCGTTTCTTCATGTCAGGGCATGTATGTAAATACAGTCAGGTCCTTAAATATTGGGACATTGACACAATTCTAATCTTTTTGGCTCTATACACCACCACAATGGATTTGAAATGAAACGAACAAGATGTGCTTTAACTGCAGACTTTTAGCTTTAATTTGAGGGTATTTACGTCCAAAACAGGTGAACGGTGTAGGAATTACAACAGTTTGTATATGTGCCTCCCACTTTTTAAGGGACCAAAAGTAATGGGACGGATTATCAATCATAAATCAAATGTTCACTTTTTAATACTTGGTTGCAATTCCTTTGCAGTCAATTACAGCCTGAAGTCTGGAACGCATAGACATCACCAGACGCTGGGTTTCATCCCTGGTGATGTTCTGCCAGGCCTCTACTGCAACTGTCTTCAGTTCCTGCTTGTTCTCGGGGCATTTTACCTTCAGTCTTGTCTTCAGCAAGTGAAATACATGCTCAATCAGATTCAGGTCAGGTGATTGACTTGGCCATTGCATAACATTCCACTTCTTTCCCTTAAAAAAACCACACATGTCCACACCATGACACTACCACCACATGCTTCACTGATGAGGTGCTATGCTTTGGATCATGAGCAGTTCCTTTCCTTCTCCAGACTCTTCTCTTTCCATCACTCTGGTACAAGTTGATCTTGGTCTCATCGGTCCACAGGACGTTGTTCCAGAACTGTGATGGCTTTTTAGATGTTGTTTGGCAAACTCTAATCTGGCCTTCCTGTTTTTGAGCCTCACCAATGGTTTACATCTTGTGGTGAACCCTCTGTATTCGCTCTGGTGAAGTCTTCTCTTGATTGTTGACTTTGACACTCATACACCTACCTCCTGAAGAGTGTTCTTGATCTGGACAACTGTTGTGAAGGGTGTTTTCTTCACCAGGGAAAGAATTATTCGGTCGTCCACCACAGTTGTTTTCTGTGGTCTTCCGGGTCTTTTGTTGTTGTCTGAGCTCACCGGTGCGTTCTTTCTTTTTAAGAATGTTCCAAACAGTTGATCTGATCACACCTAAAGTTTTTGCTATCTCTGATGGGTTTGTTTTGTTTTTTCAGCCTAATGATGGCTTGCTTCACTGATAGTGACAGCTCTTTGGATCTTATATTGAGAGATGACAGCAACAGTTTCCAAATGCAAATAGCACACTTGAAATAAACATTTGAACCTTTTATCTGCTCCTTGTAAATGGGATAATGAGTAAATAACACACACCTGGCCATGGAACAGCTGAGCAGCCAATTGTCCCATTACTTTTGGTCCCTTAAAAAGTGGGAGGCACATAAACAAACTGTTGTAATTCCTACACCGTTCTCCTGATTTGGAGGTAAATACCCTCAAATTAAAGCTAAAAGTCTGCAGTTAAAGCACATCTTGTTCGTTTTATTTAAAATTCATTGTGGTGGTGTATAGAACCAAAAGGAATAGTGTCAATGTCCCAATATTTATGGACCTGACTGTACATATACGTAGGTGATATAAGGCTCATCACTCAGCTACATTTACAGCATTGTTCCAGTCAACCAGCCGATCAGGCGTCAGATTGTACCAATATAAGTTGTGATGTCAGTTTTAACCAGTCAAGTACTAAACTTGATACAAAAGGGGAAAATCCTTCGGTAAATTAAAAAAGGTATTCTCAACTGGTGGGTCTGGACCCTAAAGTGGGTCACATGCATGTATTTATTGGGTGTGTGGTTAGCATGATTGCTATAAAATAAGCTAATGAATTTGTCAGTTACTATGCTCGCTGAGGCTCTGACATTAAACACATGTTATGTTTTTGATTTTTGCTTTATTTCTTTAAAAAAAATACATAAAATGTCAATAAATATTTACATGTAAATATGCCAGAATTAGCCCAGCGGCTACTTTAAATCTGTAGTCCCTGGCAGGTCAGGAGAAAAAACATGTAAGACATAAGACAACATGTAACACGTCTGTTAAATTTGTAAAAACCATCTTGTTTATAGATTATTTGCGAATGTGACGTCTGCCATTCAAAATGTTTGACCGGCTTTGACTGACAGCAAATGCCGTTTACTGGCTGTTGCCATGGAAATTATGAGCACACAGTGTTGCGTGCAGTCTTGCTACTTTCATCAGACCTAATTCTAATACAACATGTCCCTGCAGGGCTACCATAGCTTTTCACGGGCTCTAAAAAAGGAGGAAGTGTAGAATTACAGTCTGCCTTGGTCCATTTTATTGTGTTTTATCTTCCGTAGTTTCTATTCGAATCAACGGCAGATTAATAAGAGGACATTTTTAAGGATATTTGTGCAGCTTCAGTGTGGAAACCAACAAAGAGCTTAAAGCATAGAGTTGTGACGTTCGCGAACGAACCGATTCTTTTGAACGGCTCATAAAAATGAACGATGGGAGCCGAGTCGCGGCTGGAGGAGAGCCGTTCTTTCTGTCGTTCTTTTTTCCTATGCGTGTCTCACACAGATGCACACAAATGAGCTCCTCCGCGAGACAGAACAGGTATAGGGGGAGGGGCGCACCCAGCGCAGGCCGACCCTTTATAGCGTGATGATATTAGTTATTAGTTGTGCACGCATCCTTCTCACGTGAGTACTTCATTGCAGCCCACTTTGTTATTGTTCATTGACTTGAAGGGGCTGATGTCCTATTTGCAAAGTTTACAGTAGTAATAGTATGTAGACATTTCCATTTTATTTATTCTAATTTATCTACTTTAAATATTTTTTGTTTTCTATCGAAATGTTCTTGTGTGATAATGTTCTTGTGTGGAAGTGTTTGTAGTAAAAGCTGTTTTGCACAGAAATTCATTTCAGCCGGCTTTGTTTTTGATGTTTATTTGTAAGTATTGTATGAATAACACAAGTCAACGTAGCTTTACACACACACACACACACACACACACTCTGTACTAAATGTAAATCCAAAATAGTGATGTCACTGTCTAAGCAGAGGGATTTGTGCGACCCTATGGAATATAGTCCACACATGACAAATGAGGTAATAATCAATATTTCAGAATAATTCAAACTCAGATATTGGTGTGTGATATCTGAGATTTAATTATTTGACAACAAATCTCACCTCATCATTCCTCCCAGTGATTATTTCCAGGATAAACTGAGATGCCCCCAAGCTGGCTTCTTAAAACTGACTAAATATTTAAAAAGAGCCAAAGAGCCGTTCTTTTGAACGGCTCTTTGAAAGGAACGGATCGCGAAGATCCGGATCCCCTCAAAGAGCCATAAATCCCATCACTATTAAAGCATTGATATCTGGCTCCTAAACACATTCCACAGAAGACTAACCTGACTTTTCATGACAATTTAAATTATTAGTCAAGTATTTGCCTGCTCCAAACATGTCTGAACAGAGCGGAGGTGGGCGAGGGATTCAATTACACCAAACGAGAAATGTTCGTACTGAAAGTCCTTTTGTTTTAGAGACGAGATTCCAAAGAGTGTAAGCTACAGAGTCATCAAGGAGGTATAAAAACTGCACTAGACTTGGAGTACAGTTATAAAGTAGAGTGGGTATAATAATCGTCTGGGGATGTACTTGTCCATTTCAGCAAACACTTACACCTGACAGTCAAAAGTTTTCTCCTGCTCGAACAACTGCCCACGCACCTTTAACAAGCACCTGCAGACTACAGGCTTTTTCAAAACGACCTTGCTTTTATTTACACTTGTTTCCACTCTTCGTTAAATCCCCGGAAACTAAACAGTGATGCAACCATGAGGCTGTCAGTCAACATAACCGTCGTTCTTCCATATATTACCATGGTGAGTACTAATTAAACACTGCTAGACTCTATCACTGAGTATAACGAGTCGACTAAGAGGTCAATAAAATTAAATCAGCGGCTTCATTAATTGATTCTCAGTGCTGACCTGAAAGAAACTCCTGTTGTACGTGTGCCAATGCTGCATTTAGTGCTTTTTATAGTCAATAAGTTGTAGACTGGAGTAATAGAAAGACTCATTTAGTAGAGTATATGAGAAGATGTGTGATAAATTTACAGACAAATAATATGTTTACAAATCAAGACAAAATTGACATTAATTCAACATACAGCTTCAATTCTATTCCATTATGTAGAATAGGACCATATTTTGACATTTTTGTCAGTTATTTTGCATTGGCTACATTTTGATGGGGATTTATTGATAATGACGGACCATTATCACCAGATAAAATAAAGAGGTGTACCTCAGGTCCCTTTAAGTTCTATTTTCTTTCTTGTTTTTTTTTTTTATAGAGACCACAGACTTCACACAGAGAGGCCTGTTACTGGTGAGACAGGGAATTGTCTCTAAAACCTTCTTGCTAGACTTTTATATTGATAGAAAAAATTTACAACACAATAGTACAATACTCTTTTCACAAACATAATTTGATTTGGCCTTTCCTCCTTCTTTATTACTGTAAATTTAGAACATTGATACACTTAATTGCCTGCACATTTTTCTCACTCTTTCACACTTATGCTGTTTAGCCGTCCTTGAGCTGCTGTAACAGGAGACATTTTCTTGCTTTGTCCAATCTTTTCTTATTATAAACCCATACCGGTGTTACCTGACGGCCTAACAAATGTAAGCTGCACTATGGCTGATCACCCCTGCCTTAATCAAGAAGTCCCGGGTTCAATTCCCAGGTTGGCCTCTCCGTGTAGTGTCTGCACGTCCTCAGACATTACACTAATAGATGTCAAAGTCACAAAAATACTTACTTTTGATGTGGATTACAAATCTGGTTCAAACCGACTCTGGAGCCCACACTGTTCTGCCCTGAAAACATAGCACAAAGATTAATGAATACACGGTTATATTTCTAAGTTTGAGTTATCAAAATGCTCTGTGCTAATGGTCTGAGATGGTCTCGAGGTGAGAATTTCAAATTACTAATATACAGTGTTGTGCCAAACATGAATTTTCAATTACACCTTCATTCATTAAAAAAATAAAAATAAAATCACAAATAAACTGAATACACTTGGCTCTTGCACCGTCTCCATTTGACAGTGTCGCTCTCAGTGCAAGTGGTAATTTCTTGGTTGTTATTAGATTTAACCCCTCGCATCACTGCCTGCCTTCGTCTGATCGCCTCTCCTCCTCACTCAGCAGGCAGTAAAGGATGCATTTAGATCCCTATTTATAACACTGTTGCAGTGCAGGTTGTACAGACTTTTTCAGATTCAAATGAGACAGAGATTTGCAAAAAGAGAGTAAAAACATCCAAAATTTCAGCTTTGTAATATTGCCTAAAGTTGTCCAAAAAAAAGAGCCACGTTATGCACACAGCTGATTACAAGCCTTCTGGTGTGAATCCTGACGGCTCACAGGTGTCCAAAACAGAGGATGCCGCCACAGCTGCCCTCTTAAGTCATGCACGAATAAACTTTCAGGTGATTTGGAAAAATGTGTGCTTTGAATTCCCTTGACCAATACTTTGACTTGTGTTTTTCTGCTCTGTACAAAAGGCACCCAAGTAAAGATGTAGGCACAGTTATTTGCCCCAATGTCCCTAAGAAATCTTAGATGAATTTTGATTATGTCTTACTTACATACGTTTGGTAGAAGTTGTCAAACATTAACAAAACATCATTATACCTTGCTTATTTAGTAGCTTGTGTGGTTTATAATAATAATTGTTTATCTAGAGACTTCATTTAGAATGGACAATCATAAAGAAGTGAATAATTATGCATGGTGTACCTCAGGGCTCCACTATCAGTCCCTTTTAATATTATATAAAGTAACTCGTTATTGGTTATTGTCTAAAGCATTTTGCTGTCAAAACATCTTAAAATGTTGACAGCAAAGGACAATAGATAAATGAAAAGGGGTACCACAGGGCATCACTATCGGCCCCTTTTGTTTTGCGAAAAAAGTAAAAAGCTCTCAAATGTCTATACCATAATTTTTGATCAAACTATTTTTGATGCGTTGATAAAAATAGTAACCATGGCGCTTTCTTAATCTTAATTTAAAATCTTAGACTGATCACATTTTAACTAGGATCTATTGACAAAGTTGGACAGTGGATAAACAAAAAAGGTGTACTTCAGGAACCACACATGGTCCCTTTTAGTTTCATATATGAAAAGGTATTGAATGGTTATTCCCCTCACAAATCTAGCTTTTTTTTTTTTTTTTTTTGTCTCACCTTGTCTTAAAATGCATAAACAACAATAGACATGATGCTTTAATGGGTAAGACAGCAACTACTGTATCTTTTAGTTCTACAAGTTGAAAATGGCTAGCGTAAAGGTGTATCTCAGGGCACCACTAGTCCCTTTTAGTTTTTGTCCATAGAATCCTTTTGCTTTTAAAATCTTAAAATGTATGTACAGACATCATTATTTAATGGTTAGGAATATACTGACAATGACGCACAATGGATAAATGTAAATGGTATCCCTCAGGGCATCAATTTTGGCCTTTTAATATAATAATATTTTTCATAAATAAACTGGCAATCTGTTTTCTCTTCTCAAACTTCTATTGCATAATATTCAACTCATAAACATCTTCAAATGCCTGTGAAGAGATTTAATTGGTTTAATGGTTAAGGGATGGACTGACAATGGTGGACAGTGGATAAATGTACTGTATGGTGTTACTCAGAGAACTTTTATAATCAGTTTTATAAATTATATATTAGATTAGAAACATCCTAAAAATGTACGTATAGACATGTTTATATTATTAATTTATTTAACTGGGAGAATGCAGTCAAACATAGTTACAATACAAATCCTGTTACTGATGTGTAGCATAGAGTTCATAGCCGATACTGATTTTCAACTCCTGTCCCTGGATAGACTTAGTTTTGGTTTGTCTTTAGCCACAATTTATGCCTGGAAGTGAACATTTTTAAGTCAGATATGGTCTTAATGTCAAATGGTAATGAATAAAGCTTACAGCTTTTAAAGTAAAATGTCTGTGCGAAGGTTGTCCTGCAGTATGGTATTGTGCAGTTGTGATTTGTGGTGCTTCTGGTAACTCTTTTGCTGTGGCTTGGGTGCTAAACTATGAATACACTTGAAAATGTATATTTAGAAAACTTAAATTACTGAAGCTTTCAATGCTTAAATGATAATTCTTGAGGATGTGACAGTGATAGCAGCCGATTGGCTTTTATCCATAATTTTTATTGCTTGATTGTAAAGTAAACCAAAGTGTTTTGCTGCAAATGGAGCTGATTGCACCCAAACTGTCATGCAGTATGAAATAATGGTTGAATAATTGTTCAATGGTTAAGGTAACTATTGAAAATGATGACAGTGGATAAATGTATAAGGTGGACCTCAGGGCACTACTATAGGACTCTTTTAGTTGTTAGCGCAAACCATTAAGCACACCACATGAAAAGGCATATAATCATTGTAATTTTTAACATCTCTGATTTGACTAATATTTCATAATCATCACAGCCCTACTTTGACTGCGTGTAGGTGTTGGAGCGGTGATGAGCGAGCACATTGCGTAGGGGTGTGGAGTGGTCAACTGATGAAGCACTGTGGAGGCTGCGAGAGCTCTGGAGAGTGGTTTTTGTGTGGGTTGGAAGCCTCCACTCTTTGCGGCTAAGCACACAAAGCCAGTGGGAGGAGGTGGCAGAGGCACTGGAGCTCGCTTTCCGCCGGCTGCCCATTGATCAGTGGAGAGGCTGGTAGAGACTTAAAACATCAGTGCAGTGACAAGTACACAGCAGATAGGGGAGGAAGATAGGAGCGGGGAAAGTGAGCATTACCTTCAAGCTGGGTTTTGGACGAAGACTATGGTAAGCAGTTGTTTTTATGTGTCTAGTATATACCTATTTGTATGCCTGCCTGTGCTGCTGCAGCTGCTGCAGAGAGAGACATGCTGTTCGTCGTCTCAGTGCAGTAGTCCAAATCCACTCCACTGCAGACAAAACCATTCAGTCTGTTATCTGCTCAATTAAAAACAGCAGTGTGCTCGGGGCGGCTTCTTCTGCTTCTCCTGGCCATGCTGCTGCAAGATTCATTCACAGAAACGCACACAAGTTGTTCCCTATAGATAATCTAAAACAGCGCAGACTGATTGATGGATTGTGCTCCATTACATCCATTAGGGGACAATAAAGCTGATTGCACTGCTGGAAATAAAAAATAATAATAATACAACAATAGTGTTGCAGTGTTATCTCAATCACAAGTTCAGGTACTAAACAGAATTTATAAAATGTGAATGAATTTATGATCGTTATATGTATATGATGCAGCTGTAACCATTAGATCCTTAGAACCTGATCCATTAGAACCTTTAAAAAAAGCACCACCACATTGTCATGGTATTCCTAGAAAGTTTTTTAGAAGATACGCCGATGGAATTATGGGATTACAGTACATTTAATAAAAGAAAAGCAACATAGGAGTGAATATATAGCTTGATTGTACTTGAAAAGCCGTGTAATTCTTCATATAATTTTCTATGTCTTCTCATGATGGCCTTTTAATGAAAAAACTGCACATGCAAAGTCTAAAATGTAACTGATGTGAAATTACATTGTATTAGAAAAAGAGGCATAAATGTAATGGTGTGAGTCACTTTATTTAAAAAAGCAATGGAAGCGGAAAATGTATAGTGCTTCAATAGTGCGTCATATTTCTCACATACAATATAAATCAATAATAAATGGGCATTATTACTGCCACTTGTTGGGGTTTTTATGTTTTATTAGGCTTTTAAGTCTATGTTAAAACAGGATTGGTCTGCAGGAAATGGTGGTGGATTTGTGCACATTTAATGTAAAGAAAAGCAACATAAGTGTGACTATATGACTGTGGAGATGAAAGAAGAAAACTAAAGTGTGTCATATTTATAATTTATAATATGAATGACCGAATATAACAAATATCTACGCCACTCAGAGTTCGTGTATGTTCTGGTTGACAAAACTCCAGTCATGTTTCTCATTTGAGAATTACAATGGCATGTTCTCTTTACATTATCCACAGTCACTTCATTATTATAAACCGTGTTAGTGTCCCCCATAAAGGTCCCCGGACCTCAGTTTGGGCACCAGAGCCTGAGCCCGCGCGCACGCAGCTGAAGTATCCTCCTTTTCTTTATGATAAGCATGGAAGCACCACGTGTTGACGTGTCGCGCTGCGCTTCCGACCACTCGTATAATCTCGCTCTGCGTCCCGCTGCACAAAACCTCCTCCTCCTCTTCTTCTTCCTCCGCCGACACCACAGACAGAGACACGCGTGACAAACAGTGTCGTGGGAACACAGTTACACAGCCGCTCAACACGGTAAGTGGACGCCGTTTTCTTTATTAATTCCACACGGAACTTTCCCTGCTTGGCTGCGTGGTGGAAGTTTGATTTGCTTTAGTTGCTCTCTGATCGCTTTCGTCTCCATTGCGCAACGTGACGCGTGTTCGATGCGAATAAAAACCCACCTCGATATTGTTGCTTTTTACTCAAAACTAGCCTCGTTTAGACGCGTTTTCTTTGTATCTCATCACCTCGTTTATGTTCTGTTTTGACAACGCGAGAGTAAAAAAAAAAAAAAAAACTCGCACATCATAAAGTCTACAGTGTTGCTGGTTGATAAGGTTCGTTTTTTGATTTGTTTGACCGCTTTGGAAAGTGTGCAGCCTGGTCCCTGTGTGTGTGTGTGCGCGCGTGTGGGGGGCAATGCGCAAAGTGTGTGGTCTCTCGAAACGAAGAGCTCTCCACCCCCGCAGAGAGGAGGTGCGCGCGCACACACACACACACACTCAGACAGCGAGAGAAAGAGACGCACGCACAAACACAAGCTCCGTCAGTCAGTCACGGTCGGGGCATGGATGTCTCTGGGTCTCAGGAATGCCCCCCCCCCCCTTTCCCCATTTTAACCCCTATTCGTTTTCTATTTTAGTTTTTTTTTATTAGTAACAAGTTCTGGGGGTAAGAAGTGGAGGTAATAAACGCGGTAACATCCGGTTCACTGTGTTTAAATTAAACTAAAACTTTACCCATAGCACTGTGCTGTTGCCATGTGGATAATCATCACGTGGTACACATGCACGATTAAATGTACGCATATGTCTTGAATACCATGCGCACTTGAGCATGAAATAATGAAATGTGCATCTCTTTTAAAGCTTTCATTTTGTTTTCCAATGTGTGTTCCTGATAAATAGCAGCTAGTCTGACACCATTCAAAGAGGAGTGTAGCTTTGGAAAGAAGAAGACAAAGAAGAGGAATAAAATAAATAAATAAATAAAAAAAGGGGGAAAATTCTTGAGTTTTTTTTTTTCTTTTGGTATGCGATCACCCAGTGGAGAACCCATGACTGAACAAAGAGGGGGGGTTGAGTTTAGGATACATTCCTGGCCTTCCTCTTTAAGTTAACCGCATTACTGGAGCCTGCCTGCCTTCCTCACATGACAGCCATGAGCCCACAGCTGATGGTTAAAAAGTGCTAAGAGCTAAAGTGCAGAGAGACTAACGTGCATCAAATTCAACGATTCAATGATGCACTGCCGTACAAAATATATTGGCGGCCTAAGGGCAAAACTGTATTAAGGGGCCACTAAAGCCCCCCTTTACTTATTTTACTTAAATACAAGATTCTCCGCTTCAGATTTGATGTGTTTAACTTTGTCGTAATAGTTGTAAGAGCAAGGACGCCATCTTGAATTGCTTTCTAACACCAGGAAAGATAAATGCTATTGTTATTGGCCTTATTTTACACTAAATGTTTTCAGTATGTCTGCCATTTAGTGTAATTTTGAAGCATGAGAATGAATTGGAACTGATGCTTACATTTGAAAAAGCCGCCTACAGTGGATCTAAGTTATATTCTTGAAAACCTTTACATATTATGGTTACATTGCTTGAAGTCTTATGTTTTAGCATGTCATGGCACAAAAACAGATGGTGCGAGGAGGATGAGGTGGAAATAATCTAAAAGCATCGTGTGAAGGTTAAGAGAAATAATGCAGGGATGTTTGACTTTCATTAATGAATAAAGCCATCCTAGTTCTTTTTTTATTTGATTTTGATTTCAGGAGGCGGGACAAATGGAGCAGATTAAACCAATCAGAAAAGCGAACGACCCAAAGAAAGCAAAGCAAAAACTAGTTTCACTTCTTTATGAGTCGTCACATGAAGTCCGCCTCGTTTTAGAAACACGATTATAACTGGTTGATATTGAGCTCAGCTGGAAAACAGGCTCGTTAGGCTAGAAAAGTAGTCTTCATGTAGAAAAACCTGATATCACAATAAGATAAGATGTCTGTAAAGGGAGCATTAAGCTAATCTTGTCTTTAGTCCCTTTCAAAGTAAAATGAATAAAATGTCCTGTGTCTAGTTTTAAGTCATGTTTAAGTATTCCAAAGACAGCAGCAGCGTTCTTAAATCATCTTATTTCCGCATTTAGCCCACTTTGCATAAAATTTCAATAAGCAACACATTTAAAACCATACAACAAGACTTAATTTGAAGTAATCACTTGCATAATTTGATAATGTGGCACCTGGGTTACTTTACAAACTACGTTTTCTAACAAGTAATCATAAATTGTACCAGAAATCCCACATAATGTTAAATGTCCATAACCAAACTCATGTAAATTCTTGAAAACTTCAGATAACAGACTTAAGTATTTTCTGTGTGTCTGTCAGGTGGTCCCGCTCCCTCCCACCCTCTATTCGTTAACATCAGAAATTACATCCGACACATAAATGGGCCTCGGCAGATTTGCATAAAAACCAACAGAGCTGTGCCTGTTCCTCTGTCGAAACCATAATCGCCCACTCGCTAACGACAATTACTATAATGGACTGATTGCTGGATTATACCGCCACCAAAGTGGTTTTAGCGCACATCTGCATAATTGTTCTTTAGCACGGACGCCGCCTGTGGGCTGTTGGCCACCATTAGCTGCTTAGAGTGAGCCGACGCAGTGATTGAGCGCTGTTTGGAAGCTTAAAGAACACCGACAAATTGTGTGCCAACTGTGTGGGCGTTCAGAGAGTGTCAGTCACCGAGCGTTTTGGTTTAGATTCAGCGGTGAGGGATTCAGAAGAGAAAGCAGTGTCGTGTTTAAACATTTACAGTAAAATACTATCAAAGAGCAACAGTAAATACCTGAAAAAGTCTAAATAGTGTATAACTGATGCAAAAGCATTGACTCAAAAAACATTGTACAAGTATTTTGTCAGATAGTTACAGTGAACTGTAAAATTCACTAAAAGCATTGAATATTGTTACATTTTTTGCAACATTTTTACAGTGTCTTCTTTATTCTTTAATTTTAGAATGCAAAAAAATGTTAGAATGAGATTTACAGTTGGAATATGTACCTACCGTAAGGTATTTTATAACATGCCTGTATATTTTAACGGTGAAAAACACAAAAACATTTCTTTCTTATTACATTTACATTTATTCATTTAGCTGACGCTTTTATCCAAAGAGACTTACATTGTTCTAATGTAATTACCAGTGTTACAGCCACTGGAGGCAAGGTGGTTAAGTGTCTTGCCCAAGGACACAACGACAGTATGAACTGTGAGGAGAGTGGGAATCGAACCGCCTACCTTCCAGTTGAAAGACGACCACTCTACCCACTGAGCTACTGCCGTCCTATTAAGTTATTAAGTGGTGTTTGTCAAAAATAAATTAAAGCACATTTTATGTTTAATTTTTACAGATAAAATATGTAAAAAATATATAATCTGTTAAATTTTTATTATGTAATTAATATTGTCAAAATTTTTGAAATATTTTTAGTGTCACTTTTTATATTGAGTTGTTTAAACTAAAAATGTTTACATTAGTGAGAATTATATTTATAGTTACTGTATTTTATAACGTGCCTTTATTTTTTTTTTACAGTAAACATTTAATTCAAAGTATTGCTCACAAAAATGTGGTAAAAAATTTGGCAGAATTCGGTAATACAATTCAAAATCAAAGTTGACGGTAGATCCTTTTTGTGCATTATTTAATATTTTGTATGCCAGAAATTAAATTTTTAAACTTTTCTATAAAACTAACAAAGCTTTTTCTGGTTCACAATTTGTTCATTCATCATTTACAGAGCATTACTGCTTTCATCTATAAAGTGTATGCTTTACAAAACTATTAGTGCTTTTGTGCATAACATAAAGGTTTTATTTCATTAATTCATTTTGACATATGGATGCTGTTAAAATATATCCCCAAAACCTAATTTCAAAGTTGTAGCCACTTTATGTGGACATTTGAAGTGTTCTTTTCACCATATTAATGTCTTTAAGTGTCATTTACAAAAGCATTTGAAGTAGTTCCATGTTTTTCAAGGTTGAATTTTAGGTTTTACTCACATGAACATCAGCATCAGGGCATTCAGTGAGTTCAGCTGAATCAAGAGAAACATATGGGTTATCAGTGGCTCCAGGTGTGCTGCTGCTGCGGTTTCTTCTTCTAATGTCACACATCCAGGTGTAATCAAACATCTACTGCCACCTTTTGACCACATTAAGGATTTGGAATAGTCTGAGCCAAACACTTGTAGAGTTGATTTTGACTGGTTAGCTAAAAGAAAAAAGAAAAAAATTGTCTGTGAAAAGTGAAAAGTAGCTCCAGTTTGAGTGTTTTTTTGAATACTGCTCCATTTGTTAGAAGCATAAAATAAAAAGGCCTATTGACATGTCCAGGTTCCAAAACTAAGACCTCAAGTGATCTTGGAGAGTGCAATGCAATAAAGGCTTTTAGTCAATAATAGAGCTTTTCTGCAACAATGAGTAGTGTTGAGTCAAGACCAAGTGAAAGTTTTGTCATAAAAGAAAAAGAAAATAAATTAACTTAACTCAATTCAATGGCTGTTCTGTAGATCTGTCTTCAGTGTTGTCTGTTAGTTTATCCTCCACTGCATCATGTCTTCTTTTTTCACCTTCATTAACAATATCAGAACTATTTGGCGGTTTGAAGAAACTACTCACACTCAGCTGCCGTAACATTTTTGCAACTGAATGCAGCGTGACAAAGACAAGACAATTCAAGATAATTCCTAATTAATACATACTGTATGTACTTTTGCCACCAACTGGACAAAAGGAGTTACATTTAGTCATTTAGCAGACGCTTTTATCCAAAGCAACTTACAAGTGGAAGCAATTTTAACAACACAAGGAAACAAAAAACACAGCAAAAACTAGTCAGTTTAAACCCAGCACAGTTTACAAAGCTAAGGATGACAGAAATTTTTTTTTTGAAGAAAAGTAATCGATAGAAAGGAAGTAGAACTCGGTGGTTGTCAGTCAGGTGTTGACGGAAGAGATGTGTTTTCAGGTGTTTTTTAAAGATGGCTACAGAATCTGCTGATCTTGTAGCAGCAGTAGATCATTCCACCAATGTGGAACAGAGCCAGAGAAGGTACGTGAGAGTGATTTTGTACCTTTTTGGGACGGTACCACCAGACGTTGTTCATTTGCAGAGCGCAGGGATCTGGTAGGAACGTAGGTCTGTATTAGTGAGTGGAGATATGGGGGTGCAGAACCAGTGGTGGTCTTGTAGGCCAAGAGCATAGCTTTGAACTTGATGTGGGCGTCAACCGGGAGCCAGTGTAACCTAATGAATAGAGGAGTTCTCTTTGGTTCATTAAAGACCACTCTTGCCGCTGCATTCTGGATCAGCTGCAGAGGTTTGGTTGTGCAGGCAGGGAGTCCAGCCAGTAGAGCATTGCAATAATCCAGTTTGGACAGGACAGAGCCTGGACTAGGAGTTACAATAAATCACCCTTGCGACCTCTAGGCTAGACCAAGACCATTGCATTGTTTATGGGAAGAAAATGCAGTGAATTAATAACAATGTTTAACTAAGTCCAAAGTAATGGAGGAGTTAGTGTTTGTTTTCCAGTCACAAAAAAACAGGTGGACAAATGAACCAGTATCGACTTAATTTAAAAACCTTAGACCTTTATGTTTAAGACAAGACAATATTTTACAAATGTATTGTTATTGCAATATAATATTTGTATCACAAAGAACTGCTTGTATCACAAAAATGTTACGGTTTTCCATATGAATCCACATTTATGTCAAAATAATTTGGTTTAAATGAAAATGTGGTGCACATGAAAAAAGTTACACCAGTAAAATCTAGTCCAGGGACATTTGAATATCGGCATATTGTTATCGCAATATTCATCATAGCTACTGCATGTTTTTCCAAGATCATGCACCTTAAAAAAGTGGTCTTAAATTAATCAAACTGGCTCAAAATACTTCAATACTAACAATAAATACCCCCCAGAATCATCAGTCACAGATGTAATGAATACAGAATATTGGGTTTGATAATTGCAGTGATAGTGATGTCACATGACCGGCAGATGGGCAGATCGGCTGCTGGTGGACTGTCACAGCGTGAGCCAGCTCAACAGCTGAACGCACATTTCCACTGACAGGCCCTGTTTGTACAAGCGCTGTCGGGGAAATCTGCTCCAAGTCTTTGCTCCAAGAAAAGTGTTGGAAGTAAAAGAAGAGACTGGGAGCACTTTGTAAATGTCTCGTCTAAAAATTAAACTCCCTTTTCCTTGTCTTCACAACTGATTTATCTGTCCATTTTATTATTTAAAATTAGAAATACAGTAGTTTATCCTCACAATTGGGCTTGTCTATTTTTTTTTTAATAAAGTGGTAAAAAGTCTGGTTAATAAACAGACTTAAATTATTCTTATATCTTTAGAAAAGACATCAACCCCTATATATTTTTTCTCTTGAAATGGATGGACAGTAAGTGACTTAATGTAGTTAAGAAGAAAAAACAAATAGAAACAGTAACCAGTAACATAATAATAATACTCAGAGTGGACTTGCATTTTATAACTGTTCCATGGTGTCTCTTTCAACACAGGTCTTGCTCTTGATACACTGTAGTCTGTTCCGTCTTGAATTCTTAAAGTGTTGCACCTGAAACTTGTTTGTGCCCATCGAGTTCTTCCTCCTCTCCCTCGTCTTCCTCGCCTCAATGCTAATGTCTTGAAAAGCCGCCAACATCCCACACACATTCGCAAAATCATGCCACATCTCACTCCTTTTTTTCTGTTCCCTCTGAGCGGCACTCTGTACTAATTACTCTCCGTTTCCATGGCGATGGGTGGCACCTCTCTTTTTTATCTTTGATAGCCCATCGCAAAAACGCCTCGAATCATTCAGTGAGAAAACAGTTGATATTTTAGTGAAGTAGAGGCATTGTGTTTCTTAAAAAAAACTATTTAAATAAAAAGAACCATTTTTTTAAATATACAAGATTATTATGAAAGATACAGTAGTTTCCAGGGGCGTTGCAATTGGGTGGGCAAACGACCAGGGCCCCAAACAAAAAAGGGGACCAGTAGATATAAAATAAAATAAATATAACCACATTTTTAATGTATATTCCCATGGTCAAAGAAAAGAGAGAAATAAATTAAATGTGGATGCAAGAATTATATTAAAAAATGATATGCAAGAGTTTAAACACAGAGGTTATGTTTTTTAAAAAATAAATTTATATGTATAATCTTAAATTTGGATGGATTTATGATTTAAATATTTTAAGTGTCTGAAGTTTAATGCCTTTTGGGGGCCTTTTCAGTCTCTAGAAGTGCCTCTGGAGGTTGAATTTACATAAATGTTTAGCATTTGTACATTTTTCATCAAATATTAACAGTAAAAAAATAAAAATTGCCTTTTCACAAAACAGTTTCTTAGTTTGAGGTTTTGGACTTTTTCCCAATCAGACGTCTTTCCACTGGGTTTTGTTCATAGACAAAAACATTTCCCTGCAGGGCTACCTTAGATGCACTTAGAGGGAGGGGCTTAAAGACACTGACTAAAAGTAACACTGTTAGAGTTACCGCAGTCCAAGCATTTGGCTTTTCAATATGTAAATTAGCCATCTGCTTTTCAGTTTTAATTTCATCTAGAGCTTTTTTTCTACATTTAACTTATGCCATGTGTCAAACTAAAAACTGTAAAAATGTGTAAAAACGGCGAGAGACAGTGGACAGTGTCTCAATTTCTCGCTGTCGCCTTTTGAGCATAAATGGGGCACAGAGTTGACTGAGACGTGTTTTTGGGAGAGAAATTACCATTAATACCACATAAATTAGCAAAAAAGAAGTTTACGAGAAAATCTTGTGGTGCACATTAGGTCAATCCATTAGCCTTAGATGTGAATACTGAAAATAATGCCCCATAATGCCGAGTTTTGGTCTATTCAAGCAATTAATGGAGTGTTCTCTGATATAAATCTTCTTTTAAAATATCTATTTGTGTAATATCTGTCCTCTTTGTTGTTCGAATCCATCCTCAGTGCTTCATGAGTGCATCTCTGATGGAGAATATTTCATAACATTCATTTAAAAAGAGCTATTGCGCTGTGTATGAATGAAAGAGCCCTTTTTGACCCTCTTCAAAGCTCAAAGGCCACGTTCGGGATGTCTCACCCACATTAGGCTGCGTAGAAATGAGTCAGAAATGCTGCTATATATAAACATGCAACTCAAAAGAGGTAAAAGAGTTCCCATTCAGACGGATCAGAGCAGAGGTGGTAAATATAAGGAGGGGGTAACAACACTAGCAAGCAATATGTGTTGAGTTAGCGCCTTTATGTTGAACCTGAGAAAAGGAGGAACAAAAGTGGACAGTTTACAGTTCATTACTCATTAAACACAGAGGAATGTCGCAGATTTGTGTCTAACTCAATGGAGAACGACACTTTGGATAAATTTAGAGCAGGGTTGAAAGATTACATTAGGTTTGGGCATCTTTTTGGTGTTTTCTTAGCAGGTCCCAAGGAAGTGGTGGAAAATACACAGATATACAGTTTATCACCAATTTGAGAATAGCTCTTCATTTCATTTGTATCTGATATATTTAGAGATGTAGTATCTAACATTTATTTAACCAGGAAAGTCCCACTGAGAGAGGAGTCCTGGCCCCATGGGGAGGGGGGGTGCTATTGTCTTGACACGGGGAGGACATGTAAACTCCACACAGAAAGGCCCTGTCCTGCTGGGGATCCAACCAGGGACCCTCTTGCTGTGAGGCAGGAGTGCTAACCACTCTGCCACCGCCTTATATCTAAAATGAAACACGTGTCTTAATAACATCATATCCTCAATGACCCTTTGGTTTTATGAATGAGCCGCATGGAGCTCTGCCATTGGTTGAAACTCACATCCAATCAGGAAGGGTTATTTGCAGCAGAGGTGGGAGTGTATGAATGGAAGGACACGTTTTGAGGTCAGGGCCGTTAGTGTGTGTGTTATCGCGCTTTGACCTACTTTATTTATTGCTGTCTAAACTTAGCTGTGGGAAACTGCAGCCTGACAATCGGTTAAAATTAGCAGTCCCTGCCACCTGTCAGGCAAAACTGAGGGAAAAGGGGAAAAGGAAGGAAGTGGGGTTGTAGAGGTCAGGAAACCATTGATCACTCTGCCTGTTTTAACTTTTCTTCTTCTTCTCTGCTGCTCTCACCGCGACACAGGCGGACATTGTTAGCTGCTGGGGTTTAAGCACGAGCGCTGGAGGAGGAGGAGGGAGAGGGTGCTGTGCAGAGTTCACATACCTCTCTGCTGGAGCGCTGCCAGACTTCAGAGGATATAGCTGCAAGGCATAGGCACCATTCAGACCATGCATTTCAATCTGTCTCCTGTCTATCTGAACAAATGCAAACAGGATTTGTTCTTCATTACAAACACTTTTCTGATCTTTTACTTTGTATTTAGAGACAAGAGCTTTACTTGATGCACTAGACCTTTATCAGCATTTTAACTTTTGCAAGACTTTCCTTTAGTGGCAGACTTTAGTGTAGTAGTCTTGCTTTGCTTTAAAGTGACTTTTGTGCCTTGAAAACGCCACACTGCAGAAATCTAACCTTTTCTGACTATAGTCCCTCCACCTGCGTCCCTTTTATGTCTCTGTTTCCTGCCTTTGTCTCTCGGTTGGTCTCCACCAGCCGACAGGAAGTCTTCTTCTCTGACATTCACATTAAAAAGCTGGCATCTGATTTCCTCGAAAAACCATCTCCAGCCCACACTCCTTTTGTAACGAGAAAAAACTGAGAAAGTGCCTCTGTTCATTTCTCTTGAGATAAAATGCGTTTATATTCACTCCAAATGTTTTTTGTTTGATTTTCTCGCAGGGTTGTCAGACGGCAGAGCAGAACGACACCCCGAGGACGAAGCGCCACACTCCCCCGGCGGCCCATCTGCGGCGCGGACGCTGTTACCGAACGAGGGCACCAGACGGTCCATAAAAAAAGGAAGCGCTTAACACCTTCCCTATATACATTTTGTACTTGTTAATGTTCTTTGGATATCGGCCAGATTCATACGAGGAGAAAATAAGTCTTTTAATGTTAACAATTAGCATAAAGTCTTATAAATATAATAAATCATAGCTGTACGGTTTAAGTCGGGTTGGTACAACATGATTTAATACTGATAATCCGTAGCTTTTAAAACATAGATTAGTTGTAATTGACTTTCTTAAAGAACAAGGTAAATCCTCAGAATGTAGAAGAAAAGCAGTTTGTCCAAATGTAGTGCTGTGTCCCTAGTGACCACTCCCACTGCCACACTTTAGCCATAAAAGTCCAAAAAACTGACAACACATCGAACAGTAAAATATTGTGCAAAAGATGATGTATTTCATGATTTTTGTTGCTTGTCTTGAGGACTGCACTCTTCAACCACGAATGCATACATTTACCCTTCTTTCTTCCTGAATAAGAACAAGACAAGCTGTCATTTTGTTTGGTTTTGTTCTTGTTTTTGTGTAACTTGTCTAACTCCAAATTAAAAATTGTGCCGTTCTGACCCAACCTGAACCGTACTGCATTGTCTACTTTAGCATCAATTTGGTCATTTATTTGTTTTAACTTTTTTTTTCTTTATGTGCAGTATCATCCTGTTGCTCTTCAAGTCACTATATCAAGGTTTTATTTGTCCACGCTCATGTTACTATCTCCTCATGTGCTCGTCTGCTTCCTGTACCTGGCAGCCATCTTGGATCTCCAGAGTCGGGACGTCCAGCGGTTGCTCAGTAGTCAGTGTAGATCCTGTGGGGCTGGCAGCAGCTACATCTGGCTACTGGGTCTCTGCTGGCAGTCACTTCCCTCAGAAAGAGACAAATAGACATGATTGAATTGTTCTTTCAATCATTTTTAATAAGCTTTATACTCAACTTGAACGTGTCCTTTTCTGATCTTTTCCACTGCAGAGTGTTTTCAGTTTGTATAAAAATGTCTCACACAGAGGCCCGCTGTGACAGAGACCCCCGCTGTGCTAATTGTCGAGTGCAGTGTACTTTGAGGAACAAGTGAGACATTTCAAAATGGGAAAGTTGTGGACCTGGCATATAGTGTAGGATTCTGTGTGAGTGGGTCTACAGCTACATTGTCTGCTGGGTTTCAGAGCTACATCTACATACGGCATAAGCAAGAAAGGAGTGTCCAGTTTTTTGTAAAAATTAGAAACTAACATGAACCCAAGTGTGTGTTACAGCTGCATTTTTACTTAATTTCTCATTTACTACAACCTCGGAATTTACTGTTTACCTGTAAAAGCCCTTTAAAGGAGGTAGAATTAATACCAATATATAGATATATGGTTCTTAAAAATATCAGGAAATCACTTAATTCATTGGCCCATTATCTCAAGCTTTAATTGAGTTTAGCTCTGGTTTTAGTCCTACTTTAGTTTTTGTTTAAGTTATTTAAATGCAGTCACTTGAGTACTTTTTTTTCCTTCTAGATAAAAATGTCCCCATTCACAGCATGGTTTAGTCTCTCTGGTGTTGCTCCTGTCTGCTTCTCCAAACTGGGAGTGAGCTTCAAATGTATCTAATAAAACATTCACAAAAAACTGAACCGTCTCTTTGTCCATCGGCATCTGCCTTGTCCACCCACAAAAGCTCAGATTGAGCACAAACAGAACCGAGTGGGACAAGAAAGATCCATTTTTCTTTTGCAAATATAAGAGTAAGTCTGGGGCGCCTCAATGGTTTACCTGATCGAGTCATTCCACAGTGACCCGGGTTAGATTCCAGCTCCGGTTCATTTGCTCCTTGTCAATGCATGTCATAAAGGGCCCAAAAAAAAAACACCTGCTTTTGGACACTGATAATATTCAGGAGCATTAGACAGATACTATACAAGGAATAACAAAACCCACACCATAAAAAGGAAGACAATTATGGATTGTGTGGAAGAAATGCCCAAAATAGCATTAAAATAATCAAATAGAACAAGCACTTGATACTAAATTAAATACATCTAATATGTATTAATATAAAGAAAACTAATAAATTATAATAAAATGTCCAAACACCATTAAAATTATTAAAATAGCAATAGTAAAAAAAAAATTTTTGGTTGAAACAAAACCGATCAGTGTGTGTGTGTGTGTAAAAATACACCTATCAAAAGATATAGATAAAATAAAAAAAAATACTTGTATAATAAAATATTTTTACAAATCTAAAAAGATTATAAAATTTTAATTAATTTAAAAAATTTTTTTATCTAAAAATATATATTCCTATAGAAATACAAACAATGATGTTAAAACAAACTAGGAAATTGGGCAAATTTTTTTTTTTTTTTTTGGTAAAGACTGGCTCTAAAACATTGAGGCTAGTTTGCATTTGGGGAAATAACTTTTCCATTTTTCCTCTTGTAAGATTGTAATTCCTTATGGACAGCGACGTTTGCAGATGGATGATGAATAACTGTCTGATGCTGGATCAAAAATACAAATGTTTTTTGTATTTTATGAAATCATATGAAACAAAAATGAATAAAGTGATACAATTGAATGAAATGCTGTTGCTTTGTGGATCAATTTGACAACTTTTGTGTTTATTGACTGGTCATAAAACATTCTTTTAACAATAAAACAATTTTTAAATGTCCGTTTCTTCTGTACAACGCTCGCTAGGCAATTTTTATTTATATATAGAAAATGTAAGAGGAGCTGTGTTTAAAATGACAAAACTCCTTCAAATTTGTAATGGCAGGTACTCTGGAAAAAATAACAGCATTCCATCAACAAATATTCTCAAGCAATAAATATGTATTTATAAATAGTGTAAATTTACATCAAGATTAGAAACAACGCAACAAAAATCACAAATTAATTCAGAAGTTTATGTGCAACCCATTTTCTTGTGACTTGGCTATTATATTTTTTAATGTTTTTTTCATGTTTTTTTTTTTATTTAGCTAACAAAATGCCTTAGTTTTGAAAAGAACAAGACAAAGATAAAACAAAAGCTGTAAAAACCGAGTCAAAAGGAGAAAAAAAATGCACCTAAACTGTTCACATGACATTTTTGGGGGGAGGATTTGCTGTGGAAAGAGTTAAAAGTACTACCTACGTTAGAAAAAGACCAGTGAGGCTAGTGCTCCTTAAAAAGGGAAACAGAATTAAAACCATTCAATCAAATAGAAAAACAGAAAACAACAGAAGAGGAGAAAGGTTTGTCAAGTCAGTAGTCTTTTTTACGGGTGCTGTTGCCAGTTAAGTATCTACAAAACGTTTTATTAGAAGAATCCTCCCAGAATCCCTTGCTCCATTTTGATTGAGTCCTTCGTTGTCACTCAAAGGGAACGGGGAGTTAAAAAAATAATAATAATTTCCTGTATTCGAGCTTTGGTAGCGCCCCCTTCGGCTGAAAGCGTCCCACCTAAGCACTTTGGATAAAAAAATAACAGGTTGCATAGACAGACAGATGCTTTAGGCCGTCGCCATGGAGACCGGCCGAAAGAGCAAAAGGAGAGAAGGGAAGAGGAGAAGACAGGCGGCTCGTGGCTTTTCCTGAATATCAGAAATGGTCCGTGTATGTTTTTTGATGAAGGGGGTTTGTTCGAGCGGCGGCTCCACAGCGGTCGGGACGAGGCGTCGACTAATGTCAAGATGAAGATGAGTGAAGAGGCGGGACCTGAAGGAGGAGGAGGAGCAGAGTTTAAACAGGTTTCAAGTGTATTTTTGACACACAATCATTTTCAAGGACATTTTCAAGACTTTTCTCTTCATTATAAACACAGGCTCTTTTTCTTATTCTTCAAAAGTCTTTTCTTTGTTTTATTAGAATACCAACTAATATATAATATATTTTGACTCGCCCTACAGCAGCTAAAAATGTCACGATGTCATCTAAAATACACCAGAATGTAGGGAATTGCATCTATTCTATTGAAAATGTTCTGAGGCAGGACCCAGACTGATTTCCTTAATGAAATGTTAACTTCACTAAAAAAGAAGGCACTACAGAGCTTTCCTTTCTCCCGACATATGTAGCCCTTTTAAACATAATGATCTCTTCTTTTTATTTAAGAGATCAGTAATACTCTTGCCTGTTAAGTACTTTAATGCTACATTTAACACTGTTCATTTGCGCGTGTGGCTTTTGTCTCAGTTATTGAATGAATGTAGCTCTGTGTGAAATAAAATAAAATAAAGTTTTTCTTATCACTGTGTAAACCAACTTCACCTCTGTCTTTCACATTTTCTACAAGGGAGCGATCTTTTTAAGTGTGTAGCTTTCAGATCAAACGAAAAAACACTGTGTAACTAAATGAAAGGTGGAAAAATATGACTCTGAAACACTAAAACTTTAACTCACAGACGAGCACTAAAAGAGACTAGGTTCACACAGTTTGAGGTCACTTCTAAACTCGACTGGGCCTGAAGACTTACTAATGTGAACTGGTCATAGACGTGCATGAGGTCGTCCATCCGGTGCTGCTCCAGGACAACAAAGTCATCCAGAGTGGCGCTGCCCTTCCTCGCACAGTCCTGACAGTGGACCACCAGCTGCTTCTTGGTTAAGAGCTCACGACGAACAAACAGCAGGTTAAACACCTCCACCTGCAGCGAGGACACACACACACACACACGAGTTAGAAGCGACATTTTCCGGTGTTTCTGTGGTTGAAATGTTGCCCCGGTGTGGACTGACCTCACAGATGGTGCAGTAATGGGCCGGTTCATCTCTCGTGCGCAGCCTAAGCACCGTCTCTTTTCCGGCTGATGCCAAAGCTTCCTTCACCCACTGGCATTGCTTCAATGTCCGCAGCAGGCAGTACCTGAGAGCAACAAGAGACACAAAACATACACCATTTTATCCTGTTTTTAAAAACAATTGAAAAGATTTCCCTCAAACTATGACTCTTTCAACAAATACCAACTCTTCCACGAGTTGGGACTTGTCTCGAAGGATTTAGTTTAACCCTTTCATTGCCCCAAAGAATATTACTTCTGCACCAAGAACTTAAAAAACAGAGATAGATTTAAAAGAAATTACAATAAATAAATAAAAACCTATCTGAGTTGATTAGGCAGCTGAACAAACTTAATTTAACTGTTGAGATCTCTTATAAGTCTTGATCTTAACTTGGTCTTGACCCTGTTTTGTCTATTACATATAAATAACAATAAATTACCGGGACATAATATGAACTGGAGAACTATTTGTCTGAATGAGAAGTGAGATAAGATGCTGAAAGACTATATTAACTTGAACTGAAATATCCAAGTGTCCTTGTAATGTTGTTCTTGTGTATTTTAACCTAATGTTTAAAAAGAGGAAGAAAACCTAAATGCAGCCATGGCCCCATATGTAGGGGTTATTTTGAGACAGCATCCGGGATTTCTCTTCCTACATCATTTATATCTGTATGTGAGCATGTATTTTTCCATAGTTGCCAATACTAAGTTTAAAAAAGAGGAACAAACACTGACTGTAACCATCAACCATTCTTCCCCTAACAACCCAGAGTGAGACACAAAAGCCCCGTCAGACTCACTTGATCATCTCGAACAACTTGTGGTCGGACACTTTGATATTGCGTGCCATGTTCCAGGAAAGGTGCACCATGGGAACCATAGACTTGACGCTCTGGAGCTTGTTCCACTCGTATCGCTCCACGGCCAGTTTGTACTGATGGGCTGGAAAACAAGATGCACACTCAAAGACTTAGCTTGGAACATATACGAGCAGTAGATACCGACGTGATTTATACAATCAGCTGTGATCATGTGTAATTATAGAAAAAGGTCAGTAATCAGCTTTAAAGGCATCTTAAAAAGGTCAAAAATAATGCACCTTAAAGATATGGTGCAGTGTTTAGTAAATGTAGATACTTTTGAATAACTTATCAAGTCTAAGCTTTAAATGTTTATTTTGATATTACCGTTTTTTTTTTTTTTTGAGCAGTGTGCTACAAAGGACCATCCCCTTACATTTTCTGCACATGAGTCATTTATGTCCTCCTTTAAAACAAAACTTCTTCCAAGATTATTGGTTTGGTTAATCTCATACATATGTATAAACTGTTTTTTGTTTATTCATTAAGTGTAGTACAGTTACTAAAGACAATCGCGTGCGTTTCTTGTCAAGTTGAAAAGATGTCTTCATCTGATGGAGTGTGAGCGTAAAATTAGCCTCATGATGCCCCCGCCGCTTTTAAATGCTCTGTGTGGCAACATTTTGGTTTTCCGGTGGAAATAAGAAATGTTGAAAGAGTGATAGACAAGACACAAACATGATTTAGACGTAAGAAAACAATGCTGTACACCAGCTCTACAGAGACACAAAACAACCCCAGCCGCTCCTTAAACAGTGTCAAAATCTTGAACTCTATCTCATGTTTCTCTCTGCTTCTCCAAACTGTGAGTGTGCTGACTATTATTTTACACTAATTAACTAGATTTCATTCTGTGTGTAATAAAAGGAAAACTAAATATGGATTCATAGCTGTATTGTTGCACCCTTCATCGTAACGTAACCATTATTCCATTTGATAATTTATGTAATGCAAAGGTATCCCATGATGCCGAGCATACCATTAAGAGGTCCCACGTTCCAGGCGATGTTGTTGCACCAGCCGATGGCCTGGACCCAGTGGACCGTCCCTGTGTTGAGCCAGACCAAGTCGCCCGGCCTCTGGATGAAGCGGTAAACGGGAACGTCGGCCTCGTACAGGTCCTCCAGGTTGGGCCACCACGAGCCCATCAGGAAGTTAATGTTGTTTCTGGAGAAGAGCAGAGGACAGTGTTTTATTTTATTTACTTGTTTTAAAATACTCAGACGCATCATAATCTAAACTCATACTTTTCACAGAAGTTGCTCATGACTCCCCAGTACGGCTCCGGGACAGCGAACCACTCACAGTCTCCAGGTCCGATGTTAATGTTAACCGCACAGAAGTTATTATGTTCCTGATGACCTGCAAAAACACACACCTTAAACTCAATACCTTCAAACACTATAACTTTAAAAATGTAGTCATAGATATACAGCTCTGGAAAAAAAATAGGAGACCACTGCAATTTTTGCAATCATCATCTCTACAAGTATGGAAACCATTAACCATTCCATTCCAATGTCTGTTGAAATCTGATTTAATAAGAAAAAGTATTAAAAAAACAGTCTGTGGTCATCATTATCCTCTTACAAATAAATGCTCTAAATTACAATATCTTTATTTGGAATTTGGGAAAAATGTTGTCGGTAGTTTATAGAATAAAACTAAAATGTTAATTTTACCCAAACACATACCTATAAATAGTAAAACCAGAGAAACTGATAATTTTGCAGTGGTCTCTTTTTTCCAGAGCTGTATATTTATGATGTTTCTCTCAAGATGTTCCAGCTTTCTACTACCTTCCAAAGACATTTATTGATGATTCTTTGACACTAAAAGGGGATGATTTTGAGTGTGAATGGTAAGATAAAACTTTCAAAAGGGTTTTATTCATTATTGTTTAAGGAAATACACTATGTAGGAAATGTGTCTTGGAATCTGATATGGCAGACAGAGATCATCATTAGGGCTGTGATGGTATGGGATTGAGTCTTGCGAGTCGAGTATGTGAGCGGAGCGGCGGCAATTTCCCCTCCACGCTCTATGCATTCAAGAATCACTCCGCTCCAGCTCCAGCTCTGGGTTTACCATCTCCCGCTCCCCGCTCCACTCCTCGTTCACTGATATCAGAAACACTGCTCCTCGCTCTTAGCTATTAGCTCCTAGCTCTTCGCTCCGAGGAAATTTGCGGCTAACTGCTAAAGTAGTGATCCATCTGTATCAAGCTGGTTGTTAACCGTGTGAGTTCTGAACACTGCACTATGCTTATTTAAACCTTTTCGTCTCTACACATATGAGGCTACATATTTCTCATGTCTGTAAGCCAAACCTGCTGAGTTTCAGTTTATTTGAGACGTGCTCCAGTTCATGAGCAATGAAAGCGATCGCTTCCGCGACCTCATAGTCTACTTATTTGGTTCTTATTTATTAAATACATGCAATTGGCCGAAGAAACCTTTATTAAAATGAAGAGACAATTTGTACAAAACGAAAGAAAGTCTTTTTACAAAACAAAACTTAATATTAAACTAAATATAACCCCCCCCCAAAAATCATGTGCGGTGATGACCTCACACCGCGGTAGGCATCTCATTATTGCGGTGATGCGGTTATCGTCACACACCCTAATCATCACAGTTTTACTGATTCACCTTCTAGCATTAATTTTCTTCCTATATTCAGTTCCAATCAAGACCATTTTCACTGAAATTTCAGTTTTCTTTGGAAGTTATTTTGTCATTATTGCTTTACAGCTGGAAGCAGTTTCAGACTATTAGGTAATGTGTATACACCAAAGCATTTTTACATTAAAAGCAGGTATTATTTTGATTATGGTTTGTGTGACTATGAGAAAATGTAATGTAAATATATCCTGTTACATGTGAACAGTTATTTAGTCAGGTTTTGGGATTTAATTTGTGATTAAATACAATAAAGGGGTACACAGAACCTACTTAATATGAAGGATTAGATCAAATACTGGGAGTAAATGTGTAATTAACCTGGTATCCTGCTGCCGGGGACCTTCATGTAGAGCTGGACCGTGTTCATGCCCAGTATTGTGTGGCCCACATGACTCAGGAGGTTCCCGGCCGAAACCACTCGAGAGAACGCGGGCAGTTTACTGAGCTCCTGCAGCTGCTGCTTCCACCTGAAATCACACAAGAAATCACAATTCAAAACAGAATCTTCTCACCATGTTTGTATATATCACTCCCAGGGCTTTTCCAATTAGACACGGGACTAAATACTTAAATTACATTATAAAAGTGTATACTCACTTCTTTTCATCTGAGACGTCGATGTTGGTGCCAAACTTTATGTACTTTAACGGTCCTCTTCTTTTACGTGCAACACTGAGGGAAAAAAAAACAGAAACTACCACTGAGTCATTTAATGTTTAAAGTTATGAGATCGTCACAACACGAACGCTATACTGAACAACAAGGACCATCCTCTGCATCTGCTTTTGTGTGATCTAGTAACATCCTAGACCTCCTCCACTGAAATATTTGTTTGGATAATTTCTTTTTTAAAGTGTGACTGTGACTGAATATTTGATTGTGTGAGCAAACTGGTCTGAGGTAAAGAAACCATATCCAGTGCAAAATCTTATCATATCTACCAAAACGAACAAGAATAATGGCACATTATTGTGCTTTTGGTTTTTAAATTGTAAACTCAATCAAAGGAAAACTAAATAGTAATAAAAGTTTTATATATAGTGTATATTGATCTGTATTGAAAGATTTATATACACTTCACCAGAGTCAGGGGAAATAATCGACTAGGATGATAAACTGTACCTGTCTGCAGACGCTGGCTCTGAGTCTGAAGGCTCCTTTAGTGCCTTTTTCTCATTTTCCTCCTGAAAATAAGAAAAGCAATTATCAGGACCGTACCAACTTTTAAGTTACATATACCTTACATTACCTTGAACTAATAGTATGACAAAAGCAACATACAATAAAACAAATGAAGAGGGCTCATATATATGCTTTATCTGATGATTTTTAATGACTTAAATGTTTCTAAACGTGGGTGAATTAGTGATGATTCTAGCTCAAGATTATCTTTTCCAAAACTGAAAAGCCAGATAGTAACAGTACTGTGTCTAACTTACTCTGAGGGACTCCTGGAAGGAAGCGGCTTGATACTGGGCGTATTTGGCGATGGTGGTGTGACCCCGGGCGCTTTCACATCGCCACATCTTCTTGGTGCCCGTCTGGTCCCAGTTCTCGTCGGCGGGGTGCGAGAGCTGCGTCCAGACCTCCACCAGGTGCTCGGGGTTGGCCTCCACCAGCGTCTTAGTGGAGAAGAGTCCCAGGTCCAGTTTGAGCGCTCCGGCCAGTCCTCGGATGACGGTGACGGGGTTGGAGGGGTTTGTGCAGAACTGGTGCAGCGGCGGGAAGAAAGCGTCCCTCTTGTTTTCCAACTGCAGGAAAGAAAGAAAAGTGAGCTATATCCAAAAACATACAGCTGTACGATCATGTGATACTGACATAGATGCTGGGCGTGGGTGGGTTGAGCTTGTCTTTGGGCAGAGCGGGTGAAGGTGGAGGGGGCAGTCGAGGCGGGGGGCACTTATCGAGGAGAATGCTGCTGTTGGAAAGACCGTTCTTCCCCAGGTTTCTGTAAAAAAAAAAAAAAAAAAAAAAAAAACAAGATAACCACTAAGATATGATTTATTTATACATGTTTACATAACAACAAGAAAAATGGCAGTAGTGGCATAAAAAACACAGACCCAATACTGTTAATATACTCTACGGCTTGAACATAAGGTTTCAGGGTCCCACAGGTCACACTTACATCCTGTCACAAACAAAAACCTACAACCAGATGGAGTTTCTGCTTCTAAGTTCAAGGTCGAGCTCAAGTAATATTAGCGATAAAGTTTAGTCGCTCAGTCTCACAGCCATAGTTTTCACTTTGAGCTGTAGCCTTCTCACATTCTCGAGAAAACTGCTGCAGGGCCGTCCGGTTCAAGAGGACAACATGGACACAGCAAAGACAACTACAAGGCCACTGTCTGAGGGAAGTGTTATTTCAGAAGAAACAAAACCAAGCAGAATATTTCAACTGCTGCATGAAAGTAATCCTCGCCAGAGAAAATATAATTTGATTAAAGTTAAACGCAAAATGTTAACCACGCTCATGGTAAAAGACAAATAAGTAATGTATTTAATGAATTATTGTGTTGAGTAGTGTCTGCACAGCAACAGCCTTCAGAGTTGATTACAGTTACATAACCAGCCTGCTCTTGTATTTGTAGTTACGCTGCTAATCCACCGGGAGGAGACATCTTCAAAACAAACCAGAGCCTGAACAAGAGCTCTTGACATTCAGCATCAATTATGGGTTCTTCTGTGAAAGCGTTCAATTCATTAAATCAGTGCACAAACACAGACTGATGTTTTTAACAGCGGTGGAAACAAAAGCGATTGCATTTAATCAATTTGCTGCTGACAGACATTGTTTTGTCTAAAAAACAATGAATTATACAATCAATGTTGAAGATGGGGTGCCTATAAATGCTCAACTATTTGCATTTTGTTACAATTCCTCAACAACATAAAGAAAGTGAGCAATAAAATGCAGGATATAGTGAGGCTGACCTTTGGTGAGCCTAAATCTCACCTGCAGGCCTTGAGGACGTCCGTGGAGCTCGGGTAGATGGATATGGACGACGATGAGGATGAGTTGGAGCTGTGTCCGTGCGGCGGCGTGGCTTTCAAACTGCTCACAGCAGGGGGCTCAGCCTTCAGCGGGCTTTGGGAGTCCTCGGAGATGCCCCCTTTGCCGTTGCCGTTGACGGCAGGGGGCGCTGCTGCGGACGAGTTTGTGGGCGGACTGTGGGTCTGCGTGTGCTCGGTGGATTTGGGAGAGGGCGTCGCGGTGGATATGGCTGAAATAGGTGAGGAGGCTGTCGAGCTGTGGGCCTGGGGGGTAGAGGGGGTGACGGCCGGGTGGATGTTGTTGACCTTTTTGTTTGTGTCGATTAAAGCTGAGGATGTAGACCCCTCAGACAGGGCCTGCTCCGGGTCTTTTCCTCCCACCAACAGGGCAGAAAGCCTGGGATTGTCTGCGCTAAGGCTCACCGTCTCCTCACCATCCGCCGCTTTCCCACCTTCTGCCTGGACGTGATTGGCCGAAGGCGACTGTCCCTCCGAGCCCCCGTTGCCGAGGGAAACCGCTGCGGTGGTGTCTTTGGTAGCGGCCACGCTGTTTGCTGTTGCTGCTCCACCTGAGGTAGCCGTGTGGGGGAGGGAGGGAGGAGACGGAAGGTGGTTGTGAGGCCGAGGCGAGGGGGCGTTGGAGGAATGTGCAACCTGATTGGAGGACGAAAAGGAGGATGGGTGGGACAGGGAGGTGGAGGAGTGGGGGGACCCCTCACTGCTGGAGGCTGTTGGAGCAGACCCCTTCTGGAGCCCCTGCAGGATGAAAAGATAATATGCAATTATTAGAATTTGGTTGTAGCCGTTAGTGTTATCAAAGGTTCTTGTACTTTGGTGTGGCTTGTAATCTTGTGTGTTCGTTTATGTATATATGTAACATGAGCCACACGAGACTAGTTTCCCCTTGGGTGGGTGGGTTTCTGTCTGTCAGCATCTGGTTCTTGATGCGCTATCCGAAAGGTGCACAGAATGGTCCTCAGTGCAAATTTTATTTTACCACATTAAATTTGCTGCTGGTATTGAGCACAGCATTGTGCGCAGTCACAGAGATTTCACGGAGCTGCGCACACACGTGTTCAGCCATTTGCCTTGTTTTACTGTTGTTCAGGAAGTAGCTTGTTGTTAGCAGTGAGCTAAAGTGCAGTTTGCAGTGGAGCTGAGTCTGTGAGTAGCACAGTCTCTTGCTTTTAACACTGCATCTCTTTTTGTTTTTTTGCTGTCCAGCACAGAGAGCAGCGTGAGTGACGTTTGAGCAGCTAAGTGCTAGTTAACTTTGAGCTACACCCCTCATATGACAAGGTTTAATAACTTTAGCAGAGTTAAAAGTTCTTTAAAATAAATGTATGTTTGAATCATGCATCAGGTGATTTGTACAGAGAAATAGAAACAAGTTAAATAAAAGAAGTATGAGTGTTTGACCTGAGAGGAGGTTTGGTGCAGGGCCGGGCATGGCGTGGCGTCCTGTGTTTGCGTGCTTGTGCAGGTTTGAGGTAGCAGTGCTTTCTCGCCGCTGCCGGCAGGTTGTGAATAAGGCACATCTCCGTTGGGCCCTGTGGCCACGGGCTGATTATTACTCCTACTTTCGCCGCGTGTCCCGGGACCCAGGGGCCCGTTGGCTAGGGCCTGAGGCGGGCACAGCGCCCGGTGGGCTCCGAGCTGCGGTCGGGCGAGGTGTAGGCTGGGGCTGGGCGAGGGGAGGGAGTTGGCGGTGGGTCCGTTGGGGAGAGAGGGGCGCACCTGTCCTCCAGAGGAATTCTGTCTCATCTGGAAACATATTCATGGACAGTTAATAAAAGGAGAATTTAATATGCCCAAAGTAGGGCTGTGACCCATAAAGAAAAACAAGATTTGAAATGCTTTTTCTTTCAGATTGCCAGAGGAAATTGGAAAAAAAGAAAGCTTCAGACTGCTCTACCATCTTGCACTTTCGTTGAATGACAAACCTAAAATCATAAGCCTTTTTAAAATAAAATCCTTCTCAGTACAGAAAAAGACTTGTAGTTTGTACCTGGTGTTGGTGCATCATGGCGAGTTGAGCCTCCAGCTGCTCCAGCGTCTGAAGCTGTGGAGGTTTTAGGCTCGCTCGGTTTCCTCGCAACTGTTCCAGCAACTGTGAACACATCGATAAAAACATCAGATCACACAAAAGCACATCAGATGCCTGCCAACAAAACACTCTGTGTGTGTTTTCTGATGCGGTTCTCTACCAACCTGTAACTTCTGGGGAGAGAGATACCAGTTGGGAACTTGCTGCTGTGCTGGGTTAGGGGCCCAAGATTCAGCCTGAAAAAAGAAAAAAGAAAGAAATACATAAAGAAATATATCAATCTAAAGTAACATGAAGAAACACTGGGTGAGGATCCCTGTAAATCAATCTAAAGTAACATTTACAGGGATCCTCACCCAGTGTTTCGAAAAAAAATAGACATGTCCTTAATCTAATTGCAACAAATGAGCCAAATAATAGATTGAAGCATTCAAAACATTGGACTTTGCCATATTATTTATATAACGAGCGGTGAATACAAACAGAGACAAGGATTAGCAAAACAAAAGCAAAGTCGCTTAAGTTAGTCTCGTTGAAGTATCCTGCAACTTTCTGATACATCTCCGGATGAACCTGCCGTTTAATGATACCAGTGTCGTTAATGAGGGGACACCGTATTCCAGTGTTTTTCAACCAGTGTTCCACGGCACACTAGTGTGCCGTAAAAGATTGTCAAGTATGCCGTGGAAAATTATTCAATTTCACCTGATTGGTCCTCTAAGCGAACGGCGTGTAGTAAACATTGACACAGCGAGATCTCAGAGTCTCACATGGCTTCATACTTCCAAAACTTTGGAAGATAGTATTTAAATTCAGTCTTGTTAATGTGTTCTGTTGAAGGTCCTTTTGCTAAACGCTGCATCTTTTTATTTAAAATGGCCTTAATTATGATTTATTTGATGACCGTTTTCAGACAAAATCTCATTATGAAAACGTGTAATTTTTAGTTATACTCTAAAAATACAAAGCTTTTATTCAAAGAATGATATATTGGTTTACAATATATGATTGTGCTACATCGTACTTTAAATTCGGCTCTTCTAATGCCGCTATTTCTGTTCTTTTTGGCATGTTTTGAGAAATTGTTTGTGCTAACTGCTTATTAGCTCAATGGGTAAGGTAACGTGTTGCTAATGCTAAATTGTCCATTATATAACTATGGCTTTTGGAGGTAAGGGGAAATTATTGTGAACTGATGAAGTGAACTTTATGGTATATATTTTTTTAAATTGTTAATGAATGTAACTTAAAGACTGAAATGATTTATTTTAAACCCTTGAATATTGATTTATTCTTGACCTTGTTTTCAGGTCAGGTTTTTATTTGGGGGTTGGACTCCAACTAAGAAAATAAGAACTAACTATAAATAAATATAGTTTTTGTGCCATTTTTGTTTGGTGGTGTGCCTTGTGACTTTTCTGATGTAAAATGTGTGCCGCGGCTCAAAAAAGGTTGGGAAACACTGCCGTATTCCTCAAATCGTGGTTATTTGAAAGATCATTTGTCCATAATCCAGCAGCTCTAGCAGGAAACGTGCAGCATTTATTATAAGTTATACTGAGTTTGGTTTTACCTTCGATGGGCTTGAGGCTCTCCTCCTCTTGGCCGGGCAGGACTGGTCGTCTGACTGAGCGAGTGGCCCCACGTGAGGGGGCAGAGTCGGCCCCGAGCCCCCTCCCTCCGCGCTGTGATTGGGCTTACAGGCCTAACAGCGAGAGGCAGTGAGAGGGTCGACAGGAGGACGGTAAAAAAAAAAATGAGATGAAAATAAAAAAAATGTAAGATAATGGAAGAGCGGGGAGAGGACAAAAAAATGGAATAGAAAAAGGAGAAAGATGCCAGAGCATAGAAGAAGACAGGAGAAGCAATTTGTAAATCTATGATAAAACATGCCGTGTATTTTAAAGTGTTGCACTATACATTGCCTTTTAATTGTCTGCTTTCAAGTTTAAATTAATTCTTTGGAGTTAGGACTATAACAAATTGTGATAAACCTCTGACTTTTGACCTTTATCATTGACTTTCCAGACTGTCACCAGCTGAAAAATCAACGTGCTCCATTGCTAATCAATAAAACAATGACCACAGACAAACAGAGAAGCAGTACTGGCTTCTGCGATGATATGGATGGAGTCTAGGTGGAGTCAAGACACTAGGGGGCGTTGCTGATGGGGGGGCTTTGTATGAGCGACTGCAGGACATCTAAGGTCAACTACAGAGAGGGGGAGGAAGACGGACATGACCAATGAGAAGCCTAGATGTGCGCAACGACAGCACGACCTCACCGATCACACTGGGGCAGTCAAACGACCGAGTCAATGAAAATTAGAGTAAAGTCACTTGGTTTTTGGATTTCTCTTCAAAAAGGCAGCTTTTCCAAGTGTAATTAAGCAGATTAGAGCAAATAACAACAGGTTTAATGAGTTTTCACTGGGTTTTTTGTTAAACTTTAGGAGGTAAGTAAGAATACCACATTAGATTAGTTTCCAAAGACATTTTTGATTCTTCCTAGTTCTTTTGAGTAAGCGTGATGGGTGAAGCCGAGTGGACAGAAAAAGGAAGAGCTGGTAACGCTTAGCCGGACCCCTCCTCCTCAGATTCAGCAAAGTCACCACTGCATCAGAAAAGCAGTTGTTCTGGTCAGATTAAAGTATAGAGCGGTTGTATATTTAGTTTGTTTAGACACAGGCAGAAGGCGGAGTGAGGCTAAAGCATTACCTGTCAGTGTCGGCACGTTTCCACCAAGTGATACAGTACGGTTTGGTACAAGTAACCCCTGAAGAGGCTTGTGGTTCCACTGTGGCCAGACAAGAAGCATCTGCTATGTGTAGTATAAATCACACTTGAAGCATAAATAAACTTGATAAATCCTCCTTTAACGTTGTTCAAGAGGCTGAAAGTATAGCGGTCTACAGCTGCAATTAACAATAGAAGATGGGGATTTTCCCCACCTTTCTGAACTATTAGACCAGAACTGCATATGTTTTTTACATTTTAGGGACTTGCTGTTTAAAGTCACATGTCCTGCAATTTAGACAATGAATGCAGTGGTTTTAACTTAAGTAACCAAAGTAGTAAGATGCAGACTCTTGACTAAAAAGGAAAAAAGCTGTTGCTTATAGTCTGCTTATAGTCTACTTTTATAGCTGTTGCTTCACAAAACAAGAGCAGTGAGACCCCAACTTTATCTAAAACTTATAAATGCTAGCATTGTTTTATTAAAAAGACCAGCATTTACCATCCTTTGTTCTTTGAATTTGAGTAGGGTGAGAAAACTTTGCCAATGTCTCTCTTACAGCCAATCAAGACAGCAGCACTGTATAGCTCCACCTTTTAGTAACCGTAGAACCAAAAGCCACTTATTTCGGACGTTTAATACCCTTTCGACGATGGTAAACTGTCCCGACCTGTACCGTACCTCTTCAGTGGAAACACGGCTCATGTCTCTGCATGCGTTTTGTGTTGACCTGTGTGTACATGTGTGTTCTGGGTGCCTGCAGTTAAAGGAGGAGGGGGGAGGAGGTGTGAAGTTGCTCTAACTGGTCTCTCACCTGCTGTGGTGCACTGCTCACTCCTCCCTGCCTGGAGGTAAGCTCAGCTGGGATTGGTAGACTCCACGCCTCCTCAATAAGAGGGAGCATTTTACTTTTACCCTGTAGGCTACTGAGCTGGGGGTTACTCAACTGAGCCTAGGGGAATGGAAAACGACGTGAAAAATCAAAAAAAATAAGAAAAACACAGGCTTTAAAAAAATAAAATAAAAAAAAGAAAAGAAAAAGATGACCCCAAAACAAGGAAATGATCAGCAATGGTAAATAGATTGTTATAACACAAGACGCCAAGTTGGAAACAGCAGCAGAATGCAAGAGTGTACTTGTAAATAGTTCTGAGTGAGAGGCTAATGGACCCATATTAATGTATCATTCACAAAGACCCACACAGTCACATTTGTATTAAGACAAGCCAGGAGCTTGTCTTAATGCCGTGAAAATAAGAGATTGTGAAATGTTTCCTCATGCATTTGTGAAAGAAAATGAAACTGCATCAGGAAATACAGATAACAAGCTGATAAAGATGTGAAAGACTCAAGAGGGATGTGGCCTAAGCTTCTGTAAATGTTGCTACAAAAACTTTAGCCCCTTTTATGCTCTTTTTGTCTTGTGTGACATCCCTTTCATTTTTACTTCTATCTACTCTATTACTTCACTATTGTCTTGTCTTGTTCTGAAAAGGTGCAGTTGCAGAATGACAAGTGTGAAATGGTCTTTATTCCGTAACAGGAGACAGAAACAGAGGTGAGAGGGGTCGAGACGGCTCCAGCATTTATAGAACAGCTCACACATTAAAGGTGTGTATCAATAAAAGCACAAAAGTTCAATATAGTGTTTGTTTAATTTGCCTCATTTATTTAAGTCAGATATATTTTGGTTGTAGAGCATTTTTTCCCCTATTGTGGAAAGTCCTTAGAATTGGGGCTATAATAAACCAAAGATGACAAAAAAAAAAACTTGTCCCCAGAGCTGTCACTGACAACACTCTTAATTTAGGCTTTTGTCGTTTGCTGCTAATAATAGCGTCTCCATCAAACAGAAATTCAGTGAGACAATATTGACACCTGACCGCTGCATTGGACATGACTTTTTCAGCTTTTTTAGATCATAAAGCATCGCTTCAGTTTACACCACAGAATAATCTGGAAAAATGGAATAAAAACATAGGGACTCGCACTTGCACACACACACACACCAGTAAAGCGCTCAGAGCCTCGGTTCTCACTGCATCTCACTGTTGTTCATTAGAGCTGTTTCGGTCCCAGTGAGCAGGAAGCAGTGAGTAAAGAAGTGCCATTCAGAACTGGAGCTGTGGTGCAATAAACCCGGCTGTAATATCTCCAAAACGTAATGTGTACAACCTTTTAACCATCCATCCATCTTCTACCACTTATCCGGGGCCGGGTCGCGGGGGCAGCAGTCTAAGCAGAGACGCCCAGACTTCCCTCTCCCCAGACACTTCCTCCAGCTATTCCGGGGGATACCGAGGTGTTCCCAGGCCAGCCGAGAGACATAGTCCCTCCAGCGTGTCCTAGGTCTTCCCCGGGGTCTCCTCCCGGTGGGACTTGCCCGAAACACCTCCCTAGGGAGGCGTCCAGGAGGCATCCGAAACAGATGCCCGAGCCACCTCAGCTGGCTCCTCTTGATGTGGAGGAGCAGCAGCTCTACTTTGAGCTCCTCCCGAGTGACCGAGCACCTCACCCTATCTCTTAAGGCCAATTTATACTTCTGCGTCGGGTGCGCGTAGTAGGTACGGCGTAGCATACGCATTGACGTGTACCATACGTCGTACCCTTCGCCATACCCTGACGCACACCTCCTCAAAAATGTAACTACGCGTCGCGACGACGCAGACTGCAAGATCTGTGATTGGTCGGCTTGGTAGTATCACGTGTCCTCCTACGCATTTCCGGAATAATCTTCTGCACTCTGGACCGCCCGCCATTTTTAAATTCCGAAATTCAGTGAAGAGCCAACAAGTTTTAGTAATTTAACTAAAATTAACAGTTTTTGGACCTCGATAAGCTCCAGCTCCAACATGATCCGCCCATTTCAGTCGCCATTGTTCGTAGAAGCCCGCGAGGATTGAGGAATGTAAACACTGTGGAACCCGCTCGCGTAACAGACATACGCAGAAGTATAAATGCTCACAACGGCGTCGCCTACGTGCGTCGCCTACGTCGCGCGTCGCCACGGCGGCGTCGCCTACGTCGCGTCGCCTCACGTCGCGTCGCCTCGTGCGCCTCGTCGCGTCGCCTACGTGCGTCGCCTACGTGCGTCGCCTACGTGCGTCGCCTACGTGCGTCGCCACCGTGCGTCGCCTACGACGTACACTCGACGCAGAAGTATAAATCAACCTTAAGGGAGCGCCCTGCCACCCTGCGGAGAAAGCTCATTTTGGCCGCTTGTATACGAGATCTTGTCGTTTCGATCATGACTCAAAGCTCATGACCATGGGTGAGCTCTAGATTTAAGTCAACGGTGACCTTATTAAGTATTTAGTCAGCCCTAGAAAAGCCGGTCAGCTTTTTTACGCAGCAATAAAGAGCACAGTGGCTTGCCTTAATACTCACAGAAAAGAGCATAAAAGGGGCTTTTGTGAATTACTTGGTGGATGACATAACAGACAGCAAAGAGCAGCAGAGTGCAATGTTGACAATACATGTCCTGCAGAGCAAACCTTATGAGATGATGCTTTGGAATGAGCCTGACTCCTTAGTTAGTTGGGCAATTGGGCAGCAACAAATTCATTTTTTTAGTTGACAATGCATTCAATTTAGTAGCACTGTTAATGGGGAAATTGTCTTGAACTAATTTGTTGTCGTAACTTGCCAGAAAGGCGTTTTAAAGTTTATTAAATGCAACAAGCAAGCTATCCCTCGGTTCAATAGCATTTGGTTTTATTGGTTCTGTATTTTAGATAAATTTTGAAACTACTCTTAAGCTATTTATCTAATTGGTGTATCACTACCAGTACATAAAGCCAATACAAAGCCAAAAAAATTAACTTCATACGTGTATTTACCCATGATGCTTGTACCAAATGATTCATTGTTATTTTTGAGGCGTGTTGCATCCTTACTAAATTATTATATCAGAACTAGAGGTAAAACAACACTGGATTATCCCGGTTTTCAGTTGTGGGATGGGCATAAACGGTTACAGTGAGCCTACGTTGTAACCAAAAACAGCCAACACGTCCGATTCTTCTCCGTACCCACCTGTAGACATTTAATGCGATGAGTCAGCGCGGCGATGTTGGTACAGCCTTTGCTGCGTGTGGCGTTGATGTAACACTTGATGGCGTCGTGCGGCTGGTTGCACGACTCGTACAGCGTGCCCAGGTCCATCCAGGCCGCGGAGTGGCTGTGGTCCAACTGCACGGCACAAATGTAGGCCTGCAAAGCGTCCATGGGCTGGTTCTGCTGCTGGTACAAAACACTGTAGGCCAGATGGAAAAGAGACAAGAAGTGGACAAAGTTAAACCCAGAGTATATGGCAAAATATCTTAATCAGAAAGTGAAAAAGGTCCTAGTTTACAGATTAAAAAGTCTTACCCGATGGAGCACCAGGTGTCTGCACTGGCCTCCGATTTATCTATGGACTGCCGATAAGAGACAAAAGCGTCCTGGACCTTCCCAATACTCGAGTAGCACCTGAACGAGTGCGTTGAATAAAAGATTAGATACAAAAAACTGCAATCAAATAAGCAATTCTGGTATCATCATCTAGTATCATGGTACCAACAGTACCTGCCAAGGAAGTACCAGGACTGTCCAGATTTTGGGTCTGCCTCCAGAGATTTCTGCAGACACTGGATGGCATAACTGTCTCTGGTGGATCTGTCTCCGAGCTGCTCCACCGTGTGATGCATCCAGCCTGGAACAAGCCAACTTCACAGATTAAACACAAAACAGCAGCTGTCCTTTGAAATGCTCTGTATTTAAGACTTTTCTCTCTCTGCCAATAGTTTACAATAATATACCTTACCACAGCTCATCAAAATATAAATAAAAGCCTCCAAAACTTTAAAATAAAAGCTTGAGAGTCATTTAAAAGTGACTTTAGTAATGACCCAAAACAGTCAGCAGTCAAAATTCAAACTTAAAAATATTTTCTATTGAGCCAATTGTATTTATGAACCGCTTTGAGATGACAGAGATTATAGGTCAGTGTGCTTGTCAGGATCTTTGGGGATCTATGCATAACATTCAGGATATTTGGACGTTTTAATCAATTTCTATTTAAACTTGAGAACTCCTTTCCAGGTTTTCCAGGACTCATAGAAACCCTTGCGTCGAGCACTGTTTCTTACCCAGCTGCTGCAGAGTAGTAGCTTTCACCCGTGCAGGTAGATCCTCTGTCTGCAGGAGGCTCTCGTAGGCCTCTTTAGCAGCTCGGTATCTCTTCTGTGAATGAAGGAAAAATTTAACTGGATGCTAAAAATACACTTATTTATTTCACTCCCAGCGCCTTTTATGTTGATTAATACACAAGGCCTAGTGGCTGCAAACAACCTGAGGCCGAAAGACACTGCAGGCGTCTGACACAGCAACAAAATGCACATAAATAAAAACTGTAGTTGTGCAGCTGCTGGTGTTGCTACTGTACCTCTCTACTCAAAGAGACACGAGCAGAGAGACCACCAGCATACAAAAGAGGGGGAGACAGACTTTCTTGTTTCCGTGGCAACCCCGTACATCGACTGCAAGTAATCTCCTATCACCCTTTTTTTCGCTCCCTCCAACCCTCCCTCACGCCACGCACTTAGGCTTCTCGGTTTAATTTGAATCAGAAGACAAAAAAAGGGGGATATCCCAACAATTAAAAATACAGGTTTTCTTACAGATTTCCATATTTTTAACTACAGAACAAAATTAAATTAACTGATAGATTAAAAATGCTAAACAATGTGTGTTAAAGAGAAAGGCGAACATTTAGGCTGAATATTGAGACAACACTTACCTGGATTTCATATAAATGAGCAATGTGGAACTGAACTGTAAGAGAAAAAAAAACAGAAAACACATGTTAGTTTTGCAGGAGAATCGTCTTTCTAACCTTTTTTAAAGTCTCTTCAAAAGTATTGCCAGTAAAAAGAGATGCTAGAAAAGCCAAGGCTGTCTGTCTACATTAAGTGCAATAGAGCAGAGAGGGTAGCAGTGCTCCTACCGGCACCTTCCTTTGTGTGGAGCGCTGCAGTGTCTGATCTAAGAGCTGCCTGACGGAGTGACTCTCAGCAGATGGAGAGCGGGAAGAGAGTGAGAGCGATACAAGAGGGGGGGTAGGAGCAAAGACGGGGGCTGCCCTCACGATGAGAGTATGTGAGGGAGGAAAAGAAAAAATACAGCCAACAGAGCAATGGCAAAATATATAAAGATGGCCGTCTCCAAGGTAACAGGTAGAGGAATGGCAGCTGCGTGTCAAACGATGCCTTGAATGAACCGATACAGCTCAAAGAAAAGAAAATCAAAGCAGGAGTGTTGTGGTACTTGAGATCTGATTTAAGGTTTATTTATCCACTTTTTTATTTTTATAATGTTATCTTAATTTATCCCTGAGTTTGGTCTATAACTGGACTCAGTATTTCTTCTATTGTATCATACACTGGCCTTGATCTTTGTGAGTGCACTCTTTAAATACAACACTCGTGAGCAAGAAGAAAGCGCACACATCTATGCTTTGTATTTTATGGTTAGGGGGTTAAATAATAAAGTAAAGGCCCCACAGCTCCTGCTCTGGATGTGATCATATTAGTATTATATATGTTGCTAACCATTTAGTGATATAACCTAGTGGCCTAAATTACTTTAATGAGGCTTTACAATGTAAGGTTATGTCTGTTCTCTGAGTAAAAGAAAACTGCCCTTGTGCTCAAAATTTAAAAAGAGATTTCAGTCAAGTCTTTTAAGTTTAACTACTTTATTTGTATGGGAGTCAATTGGAGGATAGCTTTTTTTGGGATCCAGCCCTCACTCTCACATTCCTGTCCATTAAATTGTCGATGAAATAAATGCAGCTGAATGAAACAATTTGAGTTACTTACTTTCAGTTTTGGACAAAGTGCAAGGGTTGGAGTCAATCAAAGCCAGCTGAAAATGCTGAAAGAAAAAGACAACCTTTTAGCACTCATTTATAAAAGATTTTAATCATTAATACTGGTCACTAGAGGGTTTTTGAAAGGTGCTTGCATAGCCTTGAAGGAAATGTCAATATAAATTACAAACTGAACACGCTCATGTGTTTATTTATAGCTTAGGCCCAGTTCGTTGTACCTTCAGGCTTGACTCGTAGTCTGTGTTGACCTTGAACATGAGCCCCAGGCGAAGGTGGATCTCCTTGGCTCGAGAAAAGCCTGGGTCAATGTACAGCACCTCCTGGAATGCTTTGATTGCCCTGCGCAGCGAACGGAGAGGACGGTTTATTACACTGCACAATGACAGGATCCCCCACACTTCAATTCAGGCCAGCATTTTTTCAATAACAGTCATAACTTAAAGCCGCAGGATTGATCTAAAATTGATATCAGTTTTCTGTCCAGCTGAGGTACACCGTCAGAGAAAAGGGTAGGATTCAGGAGGAGTTTTTTCCCACAGGCCATCAGGCTCTTGAACTCAAAACCAGCCACCTCACACTGACAGTGTCACTCTGTTTTGCTACAAACTGTTTTGCACATTTGCTTCCTGCACCTTCCTGTGTATCTTAATATTTAAGACCACAGCTAAATGCATATATGCACACTGTACATCCCTGTACATTTTTTAATATTTTAAGTCTACAGTTTACATTCATGTACATTATTTTGCGATCTAGATTTATTCCCACATTACACATTTTTTATATTTTATTCTTATATTTTTTATTGTTTACTTTTATCTCATTCTTACATAGCTACATTTATGTATATTTTCATCTGTGTGTTTTCCTAAATAATTGCACTGTCCATGGAGCGGACCTGACTCACATTTCACTGCTGGTTATATATGCTGTATATAATTTTGTATGTGACGAATAAAATTCTACCAATTAGTGTCTAAGAATCATTAAATCAATACAAGAACAGTATATATCTTTTGACTTTAAAGTAGACGTGATGCTACTAGGTAAAAGTTACGCAGTGCTACTTTAATTTATGTGCTGGCATCTGATTCAGCAAACATATTCAGATTCCTTTGACTCATTGTGCTCTATACGGTGGAGAAAATAAAACTACACAGAAGCTAACTGTGCTAAAATGTAGCCTACCACCTGATTTACAAGAAGTTTTAAATTATGCAATTATTATTAGGGCTGGGACTCGATTAAAAAAATTAATCTAATTAATTAGCGAGAGGTTTTTTAGTATACCATTGAATAATGACTGAATACATAAGCTTAATCAACAAAATAGTGTTTATTTATTTCAGTCCAGCAGACCAGTGCAATGTTTGCCATTAAGTGTAGCAGTGTAGTTACCCTGGTCCTTGAAACTTTACTCGGAGTCGGGCTAACATCCACGCTAACTCCTATGTGTTTTGCGTTGAGGTGATATTTGAGGCTCGATGTGCTGCAGTGATATGCAAATTCCTTGTTGCATAGCTTGCACACAACCATGCTCTTGTCGACGCTTCCATCCTTTCGTTTTTTAGTCTCCAGTCTCCTTTCGTCTCCAGTATAATCGGTCCGTCGAAACTCATTCATTGAAAAACGTTCCGCGGTTCTAAAATAAGTGTGGTTAAAATTATGTTATTTATTTTTTGCGTAATTAATCTTAGTTAAAGCGTTTAAGTCCCGTAATTAATTAATCTTAATTAACGCGTTAAAGTCCCGGCTAGGGGTGTCCATGGTTAACCGATTAACCGTTAAAAATTGCGTAACCGAGTGAAACATTTTGCTCGGTTAAGCGGCGTCAATGACGTGCTTTGAATTTAGTTGCAATATATTTTTCCACCACTAGAGACCGCCAGAGCGCTCCCAGACATTTGTAATATCCACAAGAAGAAGTCATGATCAGTTTTCTAGCATGAAGCGGGCAAAGTAAAGTACAGCTTGGGAGCACTTTAAAATTGAGAGTGACGGGGCAAAATGCAAGTATTACAATGCAGTGCTTAAATATACTTCAAGTACATGTTGTTGTACGCATTTATTTGACTGTTTCTTTGCACAAGTTTCTAAAAAAGTGTGCTATAAGAAGCAAATATAGCAGACATAGGCCTAATCATGCAGGCGCCCTCGCAGCCACTTGCATTGCTCGTGAACTGGAGCGCATCTCATCCTAATTTAACGAAACTCAGCGTAGGCCTCACAGACATGAAATGTATCTTAAGATAGCTTGAAATGTCTATTAACAATTTAAAACGAGAAGAAATAGGCTACTCTCTGATTATGTAATCCATGATGTGCATTTCTCTCTATATTCGCGTTCACTACGGAGATGGCGGTCGTCAACTTAATAAACTAAAAATAACCCTGCAGCACACTATGGTTAACCGAGTATTAACCGCTAAGGGCCTTGGTTAACGGTTAATGAAAAACTTGAAAACGTGCAGCCCTAGTCCTGGCCCTAATTATTATATTTTGAATACTAAAGGCTATGCAGCTTTAATGTTTTTAGGAGCAACATGAGCAGGTTTACAGCAGCAGTCTGTTTCTTAATAATCTGCCGAATAAACTTTACTGACAAACAGTTGGTGTCACAATGAAGATGTAGAAAAAAGCTTTTTGAAACAGACAATGAAACATCTAAATAAACAGTGTTTCACCATTTCCTGCCTCTACTTCACTCTTCTCCATGTCCACTCTGCCCCGAGTACCATTTTCATGCAGTGTGTGTAGATTTTATTCTTAATACTAATAACATTTCAAACTAAAGCTATTTTTCTGTTAAATCAGGAGCTGTGAAAAACAAAAAGGTGTGAATCCTGAGGTTTACTGCTGCTGATTTGTGTTGGTAATTCAGACAGAACCATGTTACCAACCAGTTACCATGGAAACCATACAGGACAAACCCGACTCAAAGACTGCTTTTATTTTTTTCTGAGAGCTACCAATGCCAACACACAAAACATACCGACGACTGCAGAGGTATAACATCTTGCATTCAGTAACACGTTTTTATTAATATTTCTCAGCTATTGTGTGAAAAGAACTGGTCGGACTGATACTCACCACTGAAAGGCGTTATAGTGGAAGTAGACCATTCCCAGTCCGTACAGAAAGGCAGCATTCTGGGGACGACAGGTAAGAATGATACAATATTAAAAGCATTTTTCCTCTCTGTGGTTAACTTAGTTAGCATACAACTTTACCCACAAAGCTTGTAATAAATTCAAAATGACTCAAATAGGAACCTCAAAACTGCACATTTAAATCTAACCCAGATATGAGAACATTTATTTCCTGCAAAGGTGGCTGAGAAGAAAAAATGTAAACTGTGCACCTGTAAAGAAGAGGCTTACCTTCCAGTAGTCCGACTGTAAACTGTAGTACCTCTGGTATGCTGATAATGCTGTAAGTGAAGAAGAAAAACAGCAGTGAGTTGCTTTATTACCAAACAGAAGATAAGAAACCTCTATTCATTTAACCCAAACAATTACACAATGTATTTGTTCTATTTGGACATATGTGTTCAGTTTACTTTTTGTATTAAACATCTGGGAATCCATGGTAAATAATTTCTCCTTTTCCTTTAGATGAAAAACTGCAACAGCTTTCCTGACCGTTTATATGAGACCAGGTCTGAAGAGGGGCCACTGACACAGTTTAACACCGATAGTTACAACATACTTACACAATAATATAAATTCCTTTGAGACAATTTCAATGATAACTGGGGTATCTGTGGGAGAAATCAAAGGCCAGTTGAGGATAAGTAACAGAAAACACTAACCTTTTGGGTAATCCTCCAGGAGGAGGTTGAAGTGGCCGAGGTGGCAGAAGATCTCTGGCTCCACTTTGCCCTCGGCTTTAAGGATGAGGGAATCGTAGCAGCGAACAGCCTGAGGAAAAAAACACCACAGACATAGAAAGAAAGAAATTACATGGATTGCAATGCTGTTTTCTGCTCTTTTGTACCTATCAAGCAAGAAAGAAATCTGAAAACAGTATCAGTTTGCTCAAGATGTGAGAAAAAAAGAACATTAAAGTGCAATAGATAGATGCCCCTTTGAGGCTTTCATACATCCTGCCTCTGAAAAGCTAACCCATTTTAGGCAAAGGGTGCAAAATATGGTGTACAAGTTTGTGTTTGCTGTACTTTTGAAAGTCACAGCAGAGCTAGCGTCTGCAGTTTTTTGGCTGAACTGCCTGCATTTATTCACAGCAGATAACATTAGCCCTTGACTTAATGGAATGTAGCTTGTAAATAGATAAGAGCTTTTTATTGTGCTTTTGTGGTTAGAACAAAAGTCAAACTAGTTCATGTGTGACATAAATGTTATGAAAAGTATGCTTGACTGTGTAAATCAAATAAAGTGTAAATCAAACATTTTTATGCTGCACTTTGGTCATGATTCAAGCTCTAAAATTTCAATCGGCAGCTTATCTCTTATAGCTAGGGCTGGGGACGATGTCAAAAATAGCCATATAGCTAAATCAAATTTAACGGACAAAGCATTTCTTTTAACCCTGTTCCTCCACCTCCAAAAATGTTGTGACACTACAGACGCTTAAAAAAACAATCACCAGAGAAAGTGAGAACCGCTGTGACACACAAGTTTAGCAATGTGTCAGGAAATTGATATAAACAAAAACAGCATAACTTCTCTGCCGCAGGCTTACTGCTTGTTACTTGATTTATGCAAATTAGCCACAAGGTCGAAGCACTTTTAAATTATTTTAACAAGACGTGATGTGGAAATTGTATTAGACATGCTCTATGGAGACAGAGAGGCCTAAAACTAAAAGGGATCCAACCTGCTTTATTTTCCCTAATTGTAAAGCACAATGCTGCGTTGTTGTTGTTGGCAAAATTAGAATAAATATTTTAATAAAGAAATACATTAAAATTACCTTTATAGATCAATAGCAAGAGAAAGAAATCTAGCCATATTTTTTAGTCATTTTGCCCAGCCCTACTTAAAGCTTCTATCTTTGGGTAACTAACATATGATTGTTTAACAGATGTAAAATAGCTATTCAAACAAACAAACAAACAAACAAAAAAAAAAAGATTTTATGGTTAAATAACGATAAAACCAGAAAAGCAAAACCAACTGAGGCAAAAAAAAGCTTTTAGATATTGCCACTATTGCAGGTCATATTTGTATCGCATAATTCCACATACTTTCCCGTTTTTCCTGGTATCTTAAATATATACTGTACATACATCATATTTAATTTACACAATGCACCTTTCAGTTCAACCCTAAAACGGTGTTAATGCTACTGATTTCCTTTAATGTGAGAAGCTATTGTTCGCAATGTTTTGAAAGACAGATGACCGTCTCTAGCACTTTCACCGATGCTCTGACCTCTCGACCGCGCTGCCACACAAAACACACATTAAATGAAATTATATCCATAGAAGAAGACCATAATTCATCATCAGTTCAAGCTTCGCAGCACAAAGACCTGCTCTTCACTCATTGTGGGAAGAAGTGCCTCCAAGTTATTACATAATCAACTGTGATGAACCGGTGAAGAAGGAAATGAGTGTCTTAAGTGTTTATTTAACTGAGATGACATGCTGCAGAAGTAGAGACAAATTCCACGAAAGAGCAGAGTGGTGCAATCGATATACCAGGCAATAAAGCAAACAAAACTGCTGCCAAATTTATGAAGTCATTTGGTGGTAAAGTTTTGTTTGTTCTATCGGGAGGGGCGGCTCAGTGGCTCACCTGGTAGAAGAAAGTCTATAGAACACCACTTTATTCTTAAAAATTATGTGGTGGAGTTACAAGATAAGATGACAAGTTAGAAAAGACTGTTTGGTCCAGACTTTCTCGCTTGGTTTGAAACAAATCTTCAGGTGGGAAATGGTTCGGACCAAACAGCTGCTCTTTGGACCAACTTCAGGAAGTCAAAGCCAATTAAAACACACAAAGAGCGAACAGAGGAAAACAGAAAAAGCAGATATTGGTCAGGTTTAAACAAACACTAAACACTAGGGAAGTAACGATTAACCGTGAGGCAGTTAGAAATTGAGTTGTTGCAAACAGTTTCTAGCATGCGGCGAGTGTGGATGTTGAAATTGAGGAAGTCTCATCCTCGTTCAAATCAGAGGTGTGGCAAAATAAATAAATCCACTTTAGCGAAAGGCGTTCACCGGTGACAGACCGAGTCGGGTCAAGACAGACAAAAAGTCACATAAATATCACCGGTGGAGAACAGAGAGAATGTGAGCAGTAAATCTGTGTTAGCAAAGAGGCTAAAATGTAAACGGGGCTGCTGTCCTAAGTCTGAACCATCTCGGAGACATAAGTTATTATTTTATAACACAGTCGGTCCTTTTATGAAGAACTTCTGGTCCTCACATTGATTATTACTGTAAATACATTCTTGCCATTATTAATAAATAGTAAAAATAAAAAGGTAACAGTTAAACAAATGAGAGTTGTTTTGATAAAGTTCTACTTTTTAGGGCAACACTTATGACCAGTGTTTATTATTGGGTTTGACCTAAAGGGTTTTCGGTACTTTAATATCCACTTATTCAAAGTACCTAGCCTTTTGAGTAAATTAAATTGTATGTAAACGTACGTAGAATATGATTTTATTTATGTTTATTTCTAAACCTACAAAAAGACAAACATTTTAAATAAAATAATATGGGAACATTTGACATTTACTTTGGGACGGTGATGAAAAAAGTTAGTCTGGAGCCCTGATTTGTAAAATTATAAAAAGGGCACTTGTTCACTCAACTTATTTCATAAAAGACAATTGTGACAAAATTTTATCAAAATTGTCAATCGAAGTGAATCGTGAGTGGAGTCAAACGTTACATCCCTACTAAACGCATAGATTACGTTGTTTTCCTTGCTACTCTACAAAGATGCCTCCTGTGAAGCGGACTGTTTCCTAAAGAGCGTAATAGTGATAGTCTTAAACATTGCATTTGTATTGTATTTGTGCGTTTGTATTAACTCTATATTATTATAACAATTGTGTCTCTATAGGCCCTACTTCAGTCTGAATATTGTATTTCTCCAGTTCAACTGTAAACTGAGCCTCTGCAGAGACACAGTATAAGCCGTCTACAGGAGGCACGCCCCCTGTTGTCATGACGACAGTCAACTCAGTGTCAGGGAAAGTCACATGGTCTGCTTTTTAAAAAAACGCTAGAGTTAAACTTACAGGTGTGAAAACGCCCTTAGCGGCCTCTTATTCTACATGCACACGTGGACAAAATTGTTGGTACCCTTCAGTCAATGAAAGAAAAACTCATAATGGTCACAGAAAAAACTTTATTCTGACAAAAGTAATAATAAATAACAACACAGTGACTACCTGAAGCCCTATAAATAGGCCCACTGACTGATTACAAGATTGTACACACCTGTGATGCTAATTAGTGCACACACCTTGAATTAACATGTCCATTTGGTCACATTATTTACAGTCTTTTCTGGCGGTACCATCAATTTTGTCCAGGCCTGTTCCATGAGTTTATTTTTTTAAATAATTCCGTTGAAGCATGGTTGAAAAGCAATGTCTGACTTTCATTGGTTAACATTCATAGAATTTTTATTTATTATTACTTTTGTCAGAATAAAGTTTTTTCTGTGACCATTGTGAGTTTTTCTTTTATTGACCGAAGGGTACCAACATTTTTGTCCACGTGTGTATCACTCACTGCAGGATGATTTTTTTTTTTTTTTGTGTCCTAAACACTGCAGTCAAAACAAGGTAGAGATAGAGTGAGCATAAATGAGAGCGCTTGATGTTATGGGAAATTGATTATCATTATTAATGTGTAACATTAAATTAATTTAAAACAAGAAAAGTGTTTGTCTGAGATGCATTTGTGTTTAGCCATGTGTATTTATTTGCTTTGGTTAATAACTTTTGCCCAGCTTATGTGGCGTGCATAAAACGTCACACTACAAACTGACCCGCGTATAATTGAGCTCGGCTGTGTATTGCTGATGGAGCATAAATGGGGCACAAGGGTTACATTGTTCAAACACAAACCCTTGACATTATAGTTTAGGCAGCTAACACTTACCTCTAGTTTGTTAACAGTTTGGTTTAGGGCTAAAAACCACCTGTCATCTGTTAAAAACCAGCTTATCAAGGTTAACTATAAACCACTAGCGCCACCTCAGACACTACAAACACGGCCGGGTCTGTGCAGTTTTTTTTTTACATGTTTTCTCTACAGGTTTATCTTTAGGTCTTTCTGCAGATTAGACAAAACCCACTAGACCAGCTTTATGAAGCTTGGTGAACGGGTTATGCAGCCATCAATAACAAAAAGACTGAGGCATAAATCACCCAAACATTTAGACGCAGAACAAAGTTAGCCTTGGGCAGCACCTGGATTCTTGTGACATTTAGGGGTTTGCAAACTCACAGATATTCATGTTGTCTCGCTAAAAGCAAGTTTGGTAAGACTTAGCTGCCTCTGAGGGAAGACGCCAAGGGTGTTTTGCAGTATAACAACGGTAAAAGAGGATTTGTTGCTGTAATTAGATGCAACCTGATGCATGGTGATAAACGGTTACTTGGAAATAATTCACCCAATTACTTTCCAGGTATTAATTTCAAAGTGCCATCTGTTTTTCCAGCTATTTATTTTGTAGCCCTTTTTTTGTAAGCTAAGAAAGACAAAGAAATGCTGCATGTGTTGGTCAATCAACATTACAAATCTGAACCCATCTTTAAAGTACTCTAAGAAATGCATAAACTGGATTAGATCAAAAGAAAACAACATGCATTTTGAGCATCTCCCAGTTGGAGAAGTTAAAGCATTAATGTCAGCCTTGCAATCAACTAGCCACTGTCCAGGATGTACCTCGCTTAAGGCCCAGAGCTGCTGGGATAGGCTCCAGTCACCTGCGACCCCTAACAGGACCAAGCGGAAGAAAAAATGAATAATGCTACTATAGAAAGAGAAAAACAGTAAATGGTAAATGGCATGCATTTATATAGCGCTTTTTGCACCCTTCTCGGGCACCCAAAGCGCTTTAAATCGTGCTTCCACTCACTTCATTCACACACATTCACACCTGGGGCAGACAGAGATGGGGGCTGCCATACAAACGGCACTCAACCTTCTCCTACCACCACCAAACACACCTCTACAGTCACACACATTCATACACCAGTGCTACAGACACTGGAGGCAATGTGGGTTAAGTGTCTTGCCCAAGGACACAACGACAGTATGAACAGGGCAGAGCGGGAATCGAACCGCCAACCTTCCGGTTATAGGACGACTGCTCTACCACTGAGCCACTCCGTAAACTTAGCTAAACTACACCAGTCCTTTCGTTGACAGTTTAACTTCCGTCTTGTCTAACTTTCTGTCATTGTTGGTTAGTTACTGCTGGTGATACAGTGACCTCTCTTTTAGAAAAGCCACACTGTTATCTGCAGTAGATGGAGCAAATGGGGAAGTAAAAGGCTCACTGCAAATGTCATTTAGGAAAGTATTAACCATTATAGGTCTCTTCTTTTTTCTTAAGGAAATAACCTGGTGTTGCACAATTATGATATTAATCATTGGTATTCATTTACATGCAGTCTTTATACATAGTCTTTATCATCATGTGAATATTCTTGTTGGTATATGGATTAGGGATGCTCATATTGACCGTTTAACCGTTAACCTATAGTAAATATTTTGACCGATTAATACTATCAGTTAAACGGTTTAAAAGTTTTTTTAAGTTTTTTTGTTTGTTTGTTTGCTGCATGGTTTAAAAATAAAATAGCCTACTATATAGCTTATATTTATTAACTCACGGAGCACGTCGGCAGGCGCAACCACACACCTGACACATGCCTGAAGATGTCTGTGCGGCCATTGGTGCATATCCAGGTCCCGCCCATGTCAAAACTTTTCACAATTGGCTGAAAAAGGTGTCAATCGAAGGCTAACACTTCCTGTTAGCATTTTAGTAGCTTTTTTTCGCGGACTTATGGCTTTTATTATTAATAGAAATGACAAAAAATGTCGCAGCAGTTTTCAAGTTGGAAATACTTCTCTGCAGTTTTTGAGCCTTGGAGGATAATAACATGTCTTGTGGACCTAATTATTTTACTGAATATTATTCACTGGACCTTTACGGACAGAAAGACACGCCGCTTACATGCATTTGTTGCTGTTTCAGTCCAAGAGACCCGTCAAAAGGTAATACAAGTCCAAACTAAATCTTTGTGCTTGTCTGTAAAAAAGGCTTTGGTGTCGGCGCTGTGGTTGTAACGTGTTAAAATGGTTTATATCGTCTATTGCATGACGACGTGCAAGCACAACGCAGGCTTTCTTTGTAGCGTGTTTACGCCACGGACCAGGACGTTGTACACTAAGCGTTAGTGCCAATTCAATATTATAATCTTATCAGTTAACGGTTAATAATCGATTAAGGAGCGGCGGTTGTCGGTCAGGAAAATTAATCAAAATGAGCATCCCTAATATGGATAGTAATCATTTTTTTTCGTTACATAGAGTATTAACATGGAAGAAAGGCAACATGATGCGTCATGTTCAATTAAAGCAGGGCTGCATGATAAACTAATTTTAATATTGCGACGATGACATGGCCTACATATTCAGCACCTGAGCAAAACTTGAACTGCTATATCAGGAAATGCAAACCTCTGGGTCAATTTATGACTTGATTAACCCAGTGTTGTATGTAAATGGGGATTGTCTGTCATGTGAAATATTACATTATCGTGATACAGTAAATTTCTTTGTTGCTGATTGTTGGTGTTGTAATAATAATAATAAATGTGCAAGCCTGATAAAGTTATGCATCATTATGAATCCATGAATGATGCTGTCAGTTAGAATTGGTAAACATGTGCTTGGTTGCTCTTTTAAAAAAACAGCAACTAATAAGCAATAAATAAAAAAATATATGAAAAAGGCTATAAACCATTAATGTTTAATGTAATTTTCATCAACTGGAAAGACAGCGTTTCAAGCTTGATTTTAACTGAAGCAATAAATGCATTGTTAGTTAATCACAAAGCATTCAAAGACCTTAGATTGTTGAATACAGTTAAAACAAGGAGGAATTCTGACATACTATGCTTTTAAGTGTATTTTAGCAGCATGCACTATGTTGCAGGGATGCTACGCCATTGTTTTCAGCTGCTTCACTGTAGCTATCCCACACCACCTAGTGAGTGTTCAGTGGATCAGCTAAAGACAGGATCATCTTTTCCACATTCACACACTAATAAAACATTTGAAATAAGCCCTATACGTCTTTTTAGCACTGCATTTTGTTAGCAAAAGTATAAGGTGCAGAGCTTTCGAGTCGGAGCTCCCAGAAAGCAAAGGCCGAGTGCAAGAGCAGCCGTGAAAACTGTAAACAAAAGGACACTGACACCACCTAGCTCTCGCACAGAAACACATCCCAACATGCACCAAAACCACACAGCAGAGTGATGACAAGCGTTAGCAGCTCAGGGACAGCACTCCCAAGCACTTTTATATCAAATTGGGTTCACAATTATCCCATGTCACTCCGCTGTGTCCCGCCATTTTGGACACGGCAGCCGGCCATTTGTCAACAAAACGACTCAAACTACACATATACTGCAAGATACGTCAGCTACAAAACAATTAAATCCCCGCCGGGACAAAATGTCAACACTGCAGGGCACTCTCTCAAGGAAGTAAAACAAGATCTGGATTTGGTGTAGCCTAAAACAATGATACTTTCACCACTGCAATCAAGAAAATACTATGAAACTGAGTACATTAAAAGAAGCATGCAGGATTTTAAGGTGATTATTTTGTTATTAAATGGTGCTATACATGTAGTTTTTGTTTCTTTTGTGTAAATTGGAATAGATTATAGCAACATTTCCAGCTGTATATCTATGTTAATGTGCCACAAATAACATATTTCTTAAATGTAAACTGCAGAAACCCTTAACATAATGATAAGCAAATGAAAATAAGATAAAACGTGTCTCTGGGCTAATCTCTGAGCAGAAAAGCCGAATAACACTTAACACCACAAAAGTATCTCATACATAATAGTCCTATAGCAATTTTTATGCATGCTTATATAATGTAATAATATAATATTGCCATGGTTATCACCCAGCTGCAATAGATAGTGTTTCAAGAAAGTGTTGCTATGGCTTTATGAAATTATTCTTCTCTTTTCAATTATACATTTAGAATTATAATGCAAAATACATGATGTAAAACCTTACATCTTGCCTTGAATAAGTGTATTTATTTGTATCTATATCATTACACAGTACAAGTATGAATGAAAAATGACATTAACTATATTGTAATCAACATCCAACACCAAAAACCTAAGCTCAATAATATTTGCATGTGCTTTTTTTTTATAAAACATCTATTAGAGGGTGTTGGAATTAATGAACTCCACAGTATTAAAATGCATCATGTTCAAGGCCTGCTAAACCAAGCTAAGAGTAGAGTAAACCAATAATAAAATTAATTCAGTTAAATTAGGTTTAACACATAATTTTAACATTAAAACATCTTTACCGTAATGAAATATGTCAGAATTACATTGAAGGATAATAATAAGCTGTGTTCACAAGGTATCAAATGATTAAAATGTCAACTTTTTGTTTTTTTCCCTGCTTTGTACGTTGATACGTTTTTGTAAAAGGGACAACACCAAAGAAGGGGGTCATGTACCCTCTGTTTCCCCACAGGATCTCCACCTATGTTTGCATGTAATAACTATCATAAAGCATGGATATTTCCCCAACAAATACTCCCTAAAACCAGTTAAACTGTATTAAACGCCACGGTTAGTATTTGACTAGCCGCAGGTGCAGGAAGCTAACTAGCCACCTAGCTTCCGAGCTCAAAGAGGGGCTGCGGTTAGCTGGCCTTGGTCTCCGTAGAAAGACTCGGGCTGGCTGGGTAATTTGACAGCAAATACACCGCCCTTTTTGTTAGCTAAGGGGCTGAAGTGTGTCCGGTGGAAAAATGTGCTGCTTGGCTGTGAAACAATCCCAGTAAAAATCGCTACCTTCGTTAATAGGGCCTTCGTTCTGGCGCCATCTTCATGAAGCTTCTGAAATCCAAACAGTGAGCTGCAAGCGAGAAGACAACACAGTCGGCTCAGTATCACTTGCACAGCAAATTAATTCAAGCTTTTCTGACATGCAAGAGATAATTCACAAATTTATTTTACACTATGCGTTTATGTGAGTGCACGGGGTTGCTATTCCGACCTGTCAATCCCGACCAAACTGTCCCTCTCCTGGGCTGTCAGTGTCGGAAAGTCCTCCTCTGTTTCACTCGCTTTTCCCGCCGCCATTTTCTTTCCCTCATCACCACCACAAGAAGAAGCCGAGCCGAGACTCCGAGCAGCAGCGCAGGCAGCAGCGGCCAGAGACACACCGCACGATTGCATGGAAAATCGCGACGCGGGGACAACGGGCTCGCTCCACCAAATTCAAAGAAGAAAAACTGAAGATAACAAAACGATCAAAAACTTTTTCCCCCAAGATGAAAAGATGCGATTCGAAATAGTAAATCCTTTCGAGGGACAGTAGCGCTCAACGGGTAGATCCCAAAACGTCACATTTTCACCCCAAAGTGATACTGTTCCTCTGTTTGAATGCAAAGAACGGAGTACAATATCCAATGTATGGGAATTTGACAATAAAATGCGTTACGGCAGCGAAGATAAAGTTGTTATAATTGTATCACCCAAGCGAACCCACGCGCTGGTCTAGCCACGCCCTCGCCTCCCTCTTCAGCCAATCAGAACGCATATATTCTACCACATGACCCCACTGCTATATCATTCTTGTATATTCATTTTCTATTTGCAAACACTTATTTCTTATATAACAAATATTCTTAAAGTATTATATTAAAACATAAAATTTACTCTTATTATGTATTTAATGGTTTACAAGAAACTTCCATAGTAACTAGTAATAAACTAGTAATAATCATGTAGTAATGCTATTCTCAATTAAGATTGTAAGTTACATGCAATTACATAAATAACACATAAGTTCAAAACATAAATAAAAAAGTACATTTCCACTTAAACATGCTAAACACCGTTATGGCTATATATATATATATATATATATATATATTATATATATATATATATATTATATATATATATATATATATATATAATTTGAAATATATATATATATATATATATATATATAATTTTTATAATATATATATATATATATATATATATATATATATATATATATTTTTTTTTATTTTTGGACGAAGCTGGCTTATGGATGAATTAATCTACATGACAACAGGTGTGGAATCAAGTGGAGTTCTATTTTGTTATTTTATTTCTAGCAATATTTCAGCTCATAGCACAGTTAATGCAAAGTAATTTAATTTGGTTAGTTCATGCTCTTTCCAGTTTTAGAATATATTGCCCCAATTGCAACAACACCTTTTTTCTTTGTTAAGCCTGTATATATAGTTTATCCCAATGACATATTACATTATAATCGTCATATTTCATTTGCTAATCAATTATCCAGGCAAAAAGTAAAGTAAATAATAAAGTTTGTACTGTTTGAAAACCTGTATAATCCCAATGACATATTACATTATAATGTCATATTTCATTTGCTAATCAATTATCCAGGCAAAAGTAAAGTAAATAATAAAGGTTAGTGGGTTTGTTTTGCACAAATACAAGTGCATTGTTCACTTGATAGCGCTGCAATCGTATACATTTTAACGAGCGATAGTTAAGTTAATTTGTGACACAATCTTTGGCGTTTTCTAAAGCTTACGAATATATTGTTTTTATTCAATTTCTTCTGCCAGTGGTAGCCATTTGACGGTAGCTAGCTAATGTTAGCTCACTGGGCGTTGGCGAATTCAGAAACTACTATATGTCTTGTTTTTCTAATATTGTACACCTAAACCATAACCGTGTATTAATTTAGATATTTAATTTCATTATCTGCTTCTGCTCATGGATTAATAGAGCTCAAACGTTTTGGACTAACGTGGCAGGGCGTCACGGAGTGGGCGTGGCATCTCATTGTCAACATCCTGGTGACGTAACTCACCTCTCCAAAATGGCGACGGTAGATCACAGAGAAGGTTAGTGGGTTTGTTTTGCACAAATACAAGTGCATTGTTCACTTGATAGCGCTGCAATCGTATACATTTTCACGAGCGATAGTTAAGTTAATTTGTGACACAATCTTTGGCGCTTTCTAAAGCTTACGAATATATTGTTTTTATTCAATTTCTTCTGCCCGGTGGTAGCCATTTGACGGTAGCTAGCTAATGTTAGCTCACTGGGCGTTGCATTTAAGCGAATTCAGAAACTACTATATGTCATGTTTTTCTAATATTGTACACCTAAACCATAACCGTGTATTAATTTAGATATTTAATTTCATTATCTGCTTCTGCTCATGGATTAATCCAGTGACACTCGTTTAAGCATTCTTTGGTGTTTTGTGATGCTTAGCAGACGACCCAGAGAGTGAAGATGAAGTCTACGAGGTGGTGGACCTGACAGAATACGCCCGGAGACATCAGTGGTGGAGCAGGGTCTTCGGGAGCAACTCTGGCCCCATCGCTGAGAAGTATTCAGTGGCCACGCAGCTCATGATGGGAGGGGTGACTGGATGGTAAGGACCGTGTAGTGCTTTAATCAAGACAGGAGGACAGTATCGAGTAAACAGTGTGTACAACAGTATATGTTTGATTGCTTTGATTCAACCAGTTCAAGTAAAACAATACAAAATCAGTGAGGTTTTGCTCTCTCATTTACTTGCTTGTATCAAATTTCAAATGCCATGTTGTGTTTTCAGTCTAAATAGACAAACTTTCCATTTCAATTCCAATAAATAAATCACAATTTATATGGAGTTGTGGAAGTATATTAAACAGCTGTAGGGTTTCGTCATTGTATTGGTATGGAACCACATATTTATGCTATTTGCTTAATGTTACTTTCCAGCTCTGCTCTGTTTTAACGATACAGGTGTACTGGTTACCTGTTCCAGAGAGTGGGAAAGATGGCTGCTACTGCTGTAGGTGGCGGGTTTCTCCTGTTACAGGCAAGTGCTTATTCTTGCTTTGGTTTTCAAGTTCCACTGAAATTGTAAAATTCCACTGCCTTCAAATTAATAGATCTATCATTCAGATTATTTTTTATTAGTTGATGGATTTAATAGTGTGTCAGTGTTATCTGATTGTCCCACTTAAACATATCATAAACGTAGGGACAGTGATGCCATAGAAAATAAAAGAAGAAATCAATACCTGCCAACCGCAGTACTATAAACAGCACAGAGATAAATGATGTTATGTTCTTCCACAGATAGCCAATCACACTGGTTACGTGCAAGTCGACTGGAAGAAGGTGGAGAAGGACGTGAACAAAGCCAAAAAGCACCTGAAGAAGAGGGCCAACAAAGCAGCCCCGGAGATTAACACATTCATTGAGGAGGTAAAGGTAGCGGAGATTGCTTTTCTTTTCACGCTGTTGCCAAACTGAAACATAGAATACATTGGCACAGAGTAACACTCACTCGCCTGTTTCTAGCAGCACAAACATAGAAAAAATTAGACATAAATGCAACAGAACACAGCAAAAAGGTGTAAAAGTGCAGCAAGGACAGGAAACAACGTGGCTAAAATGTGACAGAACCCAGCAGAAACATTACAAAACACAGAAAGAACCCATGCCTAATGCCCTTTTGTCCATTGAAAATGAATTGCAGTCAACATTAAAAATGCATACCACACATTTATAACATACTGTGTATATATATCTATATAACGTTTACCTTTTGTAGGAGAGCAGTGTCATTTCACTCACTAACCAGCATTGCCCTCTAGTGTAGAAACAGTGGACAACTACATTATTCAACTGCAATTTCTTCTATTTTCTTTCACTTTAACTTCGCTCACATTGTATTTTCTCCTCTTTTACAGGCCACAGACTTCATTAAGAGGAACATTGTCTTGTCCAGTGGCTTCGTTGGCGGCTTTTTCCTGGGCTTGGCCTCATAAAGAAGCTGCATCTTTCTTTCTACTGTGTACTGTGAATCACTACATCACTCTGCCCTTTATCATTTACCTCTCAACCCCTCTGCTTTTGTCAAATCTCTCCATAAAGGACACAAACAGGGGGTGCTTCTATTGAGCATGACATGTAGTGACAACTTTCCTACTCTTTTGTAGTTTAATAGGCCAAATACTTACTCATTAACGGATCCGAATGCAGATGAAGAATGTATGAAGTGTATTTGGGATCATTGTGGGGAGTGCCAATAAATTTTGTGTTGCTTTTTCAGCACAATTCACGTTCTAGAATTGATATATTTTCTCTGCTTCTTTGGAAAAGCAGTGAGAAATTAACTATTGAATATGAAAAAGCCCAACGATGAAGCGGATATACAACACATATCATTATAAATCTTAATTAAATGTTCTATGTGTGACTATTTCTTCTTAAAGCAGAGTATAGATTACAAATGTAAGTATTTATAATCAACAGTCTACCGCTTCCATGTCCCCTTTAATGACAGGATGCACATCTGCTGTAACACTAATTAATACCCACGTCATGAGCCAGATAGGGAAGGAGACACCAGTTCTGTCATTAAAGAGCACAATGGAGAAGCGTGTGTGACTCCTACGCTTTCAGCTTGTCACAGTAACACCCTAACCTTATTTATGGAGACAATACAGCACATACATTCTGTAGACATTTCATTTGATATTGTTTGCCTTTTTTTTCTTTCAGTGCAATATATACACTATAGTGTTTGAGTTTTCTCTTGACTTATCTTTTGTTTAAACCTTGTTTCAGTTTATTTTTGTTTTAGCTATATGGACATGTTTGAGTGGCTTCTTTTAAATAAAGTTGACAGTTTTAATAATTTAGATTCTCAGTGTTATTTCTCCACCATCAAGGTCACAGTATGATAAAAGGTAAAGAAAGCGGTATTTAGACAGTTTGTTTTGTCTCTAACTCAAGGGACATGTCAAATATGTCTATTTGCCATCTTTAGAACCTATAATTTGCATGTGTTTCTATTAAGGGTACACTCATGGGAGCGTTTTTGTTTACACAGCCCTACCCCATCCTAACCCAGCTCTAACCCTAAAGAGCAAATTGGAGCAGTCGTTTTAAGTAATCCAGCTTCCAGATAGGCATACAGACAAAAACAAAAATACTTAGTTCTTAATTCTGCAGTTTTACTGAAATGTGAACAGACCACAGATGTCAAAATAGTCCAAAAGATTTTGACAAAATGAAACTCTAAAATCATCTTGATGCCCTTCAAGAGTGAAAAGGGAGAGTAAAATAAAATGAAGACAGGCAAAATGTGAAATTATGAGGTTAAATTATTAGGTAAAATGTCTTAGGTGTGCCTCCTAAAAAAAAAGACAAACATTGTTAAGTCTATTTAATACAGTCCAGGTTCTCCTTATTGGCCCAAAAGTAGTTATAATGAGTAATAAAGCCATGTTTTAGCAGCAGTAAAATATTATTTGGCATCAAACAATGAGAGAAGATACTTTATCTGCTGCCGATTAAGTTATTTACAAAAGATTTTATTTACACCTATAAAAGAGACATTAATAAACAAAGTATATACACAGGAGGAGAGGATCATTATCTGCTTAAATGTAAAACGACCCTTTTCAGATCCTTTTATTTTTAAAATACAAGGCGTGTCTTGGCATTGTACGAGACACGCCCTGGTCAGTTCATGTAGCGTCTTCTTTTTTTTTTTTTAGATGGGCATTTTGAGGAGAGCGCACTCGGTCAGAAGAGACAACGTGGTGATGATGTATCTGCTGTTTGAAATCTGAAAAGAATATAAAGAGATATTAGTCATTTTATAAAGCAGCTTGATTTAAAATGGCTGCTGCTTTGGTGAGCCTCTACCTTTATCCTTCCATTGTTCTTGGCCGACCCAAGCGCAGTCGAGACCTGGCTCAAGTTTCCCGCCGACAGATCCAACCTGAAGTGCCTGTAGAAGTGACTCTTTAACTCCTGCATGAACGTCACCACCTCTTCAATGTCAATTGTCTCTTCTTCTTTGTCTTTCCCCTTCTGCGGGCCTTTCCTCACGTCGCTCCACAGCTCCCAAGCGTCCTGCGGGTTGACAGTGTATGTGATCTGCAGCGGAGGCGATACAGGAATGGTCCAAATCATTTTCAGGTTTTGGAGATCTGCTTCCGGGTGGCAGTTGGTCCACAGTGTCCCCAGCCACTGGAGGATGATGTTGTTGAGCTCCAGTGACCCAAAGCAGCAGTCAAAGGTCCGCTGGAGCCAGGATTTGACCATAGAGCTAAAGACCTCCGCCCCGCTGCTGCCAAAAAGGGGCAAGCATACAAAGTCCTTGGGTAAAGAGCTGAGGTACTCGGGGCTGCCTTTGATGCAGGTCAACCAGCCGCTCCACACAGTCTTCTCTGGGTCGTCCTGTCGGCTGAACATAGGCTTTGAAAGGATCTGTAAAGGTAAAAGTGAGATATGTAATTAAAGAATATGTGATGGACAATTGTCCAAAGAAGAAGGGTTATAAAGAGATGTTCTAGGATTTCTGAGGTCCCTGTAACCCAGATGAAACACCAAATCAATAGAGTAAGAAATTATTTGTTGACCTAACTCTGTTGTTCCAGTACTTCTTGTCCTGGTTTGTGCCTCTGTACAGTTGTTATGCTGCTTCTGAACCTTTCTTAATTCTTTTTAAATTACCTTTTTATCCCTGTGGGAAAATTCATTGTTGGCAGCACCTGTCACACACCTGCTTCTTGAAATGATGCAATGGGAGATTTAGTAACAACCCAATTACAATCTAGAGGGACCCAGTACAATGTAACTTTTCTCATAAAATGCATAACTTTTAAATTAGTGAAATATCCAGCCTTAAAGTTATTAGTTATTAAAGTTATTGGTTCCCCGACATGAAAAAGGAAAATAAAACCAGTTCATCATACTCCAAACATTTTCAGAAACACGCCACATAAAGCTTTTTTACATTACATTATAATTTTTCGAGAAGGACTTTTGGGTAAAAGAGTGCATTCCATGGCTGTATGTTTTACAGCTGCACAACCTTAGCCATGTTTAAAAATGCCTTTTCTTTCTCTCTCTTTGAATACAGCTGTACACTGCTTCCTCGAACTAGACTAGTTCTCCAGAATCTGTGTACAATCTACTATGGCAGCTTCAGAGGGACAAAACCAAACTTACATTTGACAATAGCTATATAGTGTCACAGTGACATATTTGTAATATTGACACATTTAAAGTGAAAGCAGGTGAGAGAACACATTTCTGAGGACAATTTAATCCATTTACAAAGACAGAAAAACTACTCTTCAAATTTTCCAAGATGAGAAGAAACCCTATAACAATGTTTGTTAATTGTCTCTCTCACCAATGCTCACCTGTATTAGGACAGTTTCAGCATCCTCGTCCGTCTCCACCATCCCTTGTACCACAGAAAATGTTACTTTTAAAAAGTTCTGTGGTCCCTCCACTTCCACCGCCAGGCCCTGCTGCTTCTCCGCCGCGATAAAAGCCGAGAGCTGCCGGGCATAGCTCTTCAGGTGAGTGTGTTTGAACTGGTAAAGAGGCGTCACGTAGGACAGCTGCCACTCTGATTTCACCAACAAGGCCAGATGCTCAGGATTCACCTTCTCCTTTAGTAAAAGAAAAAGTTATAAGATGATGATGATTACAGGGCGCTGCTGGGATAGGCTCTAGTCCCAACCCTTAAAGGGACTAATTGGTAGAAAATGAATGAATGATTAAAGTTAGCATTTAGCTTCAGAAAAGGGAATTGTCAATGACTTACTGTGATGTTGTGAGCTTCGGGAGGCCTTCTGCTGGAGCTGAGTCTTCGTGCTGTCAGTCCAGGAGTAAAGCAGAGTCGTGAAGCTGCACCCAAACAGCTGCGGAACGACTGACGGTAGCTTTTATTTCTACTCCTCCGCTTAGCTACAACGCTGTTGGAGGGCGTCTTCACCCCACTGGAAACCCTAGGTTCCATAATATTACATAATCACAACAATTTCAAAGTATTGCCAATATACTGTATTTGGGGATTTAGGGGTTGGGTTTTCAAGAGACTTATGGAAAGGAATATTCTGGTTATGTCAGCTCATAATATTTTCCTTCTCTTAACCTCTTAGAATGCACATAAATGTTCAGAAAAAATTACCCTCTTTCCTTTTTTCTTAATTTAAGCTGTACAGCCATTGTACCAAGAAGAACTAATGCTGTTTTGAAAGCAGAGTGGTCACACCAAGATTTCGCTTCTGCTTGCCTTGCTCGCTTTGCATTTTGTAAAATGATCAAAATAAACAAATATTGCCACCTTACCGTACATGCTCAATGTTTAGCTTTAACTGTTTGGATCTTATGCAACACGTTTAAAAATAATCTTATTTACGAGTATACAATGAATATGATAAAGGAGGTCCATTGTTGGGTTTATTTACAAAGCCTGCTATTATGTGAGAGCTATTTACTTCGTTCACTATGACAATGATACCCAAAAAAAGCTAGCTTGTTAGTGTCTTAAATACAAGCTGTTAAAGTAGTGGAGCGGAAAAAAGATAGAAATGTCTACTTGGGAAAATATAAACAAAAAGAAACAATAGTTATACCTGTTTTCTTTTTGCTCCATGACTTAAACCGAAGCAGAACACCGGAAACAAATTTTAAACATCGCGCTCACTCTCGCCGACGACAGGAGCCACTAAGCCAATCACGGCGCAGCTTCTTCTTTATTTAGTTCTACGGAATGGGCTACTGTTGCCTGATTTATGCGTTACTACCACCTACTGGTAATAAACTGTATCGTTAACCAGGAATAGGGTTTTCACATAAACCTCAGATTTTTAGGACGTAATTCAAAACTACCTTTTAAACATTCATAGATACAATTCTATTGAACAAATAACTTAGTCAAATCACCAATTTATTACTTTAAATTATACCTACTACTATAATTTCCGGTTGTTAAGTTTAAACTGTAAATATATAAACCTGCTGTAAAAGTCTTCCAATGTTTCCAATGTTTCATTTCCATGCCTATTCAAAATTTTTGTATAGCTTTTTTCTGTTTATTTGGAGGTCCGTGTGCCTCTTTACACAATTTCTCCTCCCTGTTACCATGGAAACTGCCTTTTTTTCATCCCAAGGTTGCTCCCCTTCTTTCATAATCTATCTCCCAAACTACTCCTTATCCTTTAATCTTCTTTTTATCTCCTCAGAGTGTACTTTTGTGTGCCTTTTCCTGTTTTATTAGCACTTGCAAATTAAACAGAGGAGAGTTAATCTTATTTTTTTCTTTTCTCATAGACTCTCATTAATGTACTGTTATGACCGCATCAACAGCCAATGAGAAAATGAGGAGCTGCTGGTGGGCTCCTCCAACTAAACGGGGGTCACCAGGGAAACTGAAGGGACTGCCATAAGAGAAGAGCACCCTCTGGTGGCACCAACTGCATTTTAAATATCAAGTTTGTGGCTACTGGTAAAAAGAATTGACCCAAAAGAAGTGATACAGTTGTGTGTGCATGTAGTACCTGGCAGGAGTCTTCAGTTCACACCTGCTGGATATTAATTACTCACCTGTGTCCCATTTTCAACACTGCCTTCTTAAATTCAGTTTAGCTCCAGGTACTCATCAGTTCATTGAACCTGTTAAGTGTGAGGTAGGACATGGACATCCGTAAGTGAGTGTTTTCGTCAAATAAAAACGCAATATCCCAAAAACTGCAGGACTCCACAATAACAATATATTGCAAATTTATCACTGTCACAATATTATCAATCACAATATGTTGCAAAAAATGACTAACTTTTTAATTTGTGTACTTTTTTTTTTGTCAAAATCATTCAAAATTGTTTAGAGCTGGTTCATTCCTACATTTAGTCCTACTTTAGACCTGCTTAAACTTTGGTCACTAGCCTGGCAAGCCAGGAGTCTGGAAAAGCTCAATGCCAGCTTCCTCAAGACAGGGCCTGGCGGGGCAAAGCAACTCGGGGCCAACCAATCAGAATTGCAACGAACATGACGTTAGCTAGACAACAATCTACAAAGAAGTTAGCCGCACGCCATCTTTTCAACTGTTTTAAATAAGGGACTTGGGTCGCCTAAGTGTGACGCAAGGCAACACTCCAGCGGCATTCAAATTTGATTGGTTTGTACGAAACAAATCTGAGGAACTGACTATCTTATGGAGCTTTGCCACACTGAGTTCCTGTATATAGAATATACAGAGAGCTTGCGTCAGGCTGTGCCAGGTTACTTTGTCACTGGTTATTATTAGGGTGAGGAGGTTGGTCACTCAGGAGGAGCTCAAAGTAGAGCCGCTGCTCGAGAGTAGCCAGCTGAGGTGGCTCAGGCATCTGTTCTGGATGCCTCCTGGACGCCTCCCTGGGGAAATGTTCCAGGCATGTCCCACCGAGAGGAGGCCCCGGGGAAGACCTAGGACACACTGGCGGGACTATGTCTCTTGGCTGGCTAGGGAACGCCTCGGTATCCCCCCGGAAGAGCTGGAGGAAGTGTCTGAGGAGATGGCTGCCCCCACGACCCTGCCCCAGATAAGCTGAAGAAGATGAATTGATGGACAAGAGCATTCAAATATTGCAAGTAATATTGTTATTGCAATATTTAAAATAGTTATCATATATTGCACATTTTTCCGATATTGTGCAGCCCACTCACTCTTCATCGGCTGGCATATGCCATCGCAGCTCATTTTCATATACTAAGTATAATAATGAAAGTCTAGACTTAAGTCTACAGACCGGTTTCCCTCCTTCCCTTCATTGCCAAAGCTCTGGAGCGAGTTGTGTTTACTCAGCTCTCATCCTTTCTCACACGGAACAACCTCCTGGACCAGAACCAGTCTGGGTTCAAGAGCGGTCATTCCACCAAAACTGCCCTGCGCTCAGTCATCGAAGCTCTGAGACTGGCAAAAGCAACATCCAAGTCATCTGTACTCATCTTACTGGATCTGTCTGCTGCTTTTGACACTGTTAATCATCACATCCTCCTGTCCTCTCTCAGGGCGATGGGTGTCTCTGGAATGGCGTTGCAATGGTTCAAGTCTTACCTCTCGGATAGGTCATTCAGAGTATCCTGGAGAAACGAGGTCTCTGAGTCCCAACATCTCAATACAGGGGTGCCACAGGGCTCAGTGCTTGGACCGCTACTCTTTTCCATATACATGACATCCCTCGCTTTTCCTATCACTGCTATGCAGATGACACTCAACTCCACCTGTCATTTCAACCTGATGATCCGACGGTCTCTGCTCGTGTCTCGGCATGTCTGAGTGACATCTCACTTTGGATGAAGGACCATCACCTGCAGCTGAACCTTGCAAAAACAGAACTGCTTGTGATTCCAGCCAATCCAAAGACCCACCACAACCTCTCCATTCAACTAGGCCCATCAACCATTACACCGTCCAGCACTGCCAGAAATCTGGGAGTGGTAATTGATGATCAGTTAAACTTCACAAGTCATGTCGCCAGCACCACCCGGTCCTGTAGATTCATCCTCTACAACATTAGAAAAATTAGACCTTTCCTATCAGAGCACTCCACGCAAATTCTAGTCCAGGCTCTTGTCTTGTCCAAACTAGATTATTGCAATGCTCTACTGGCTGGACTCCCTGCTGCACAACCAAACCTCTGCAGCTGATCCAGAATGCAGCGGCAAGAGTGGTCTTTAATGAACCAAAGAGAGTGCACGTAACTCCTCTATTCATTAGGTTACACTGGCTCCCGGTTGACGCCCGCATCAAGTTCAAAGCTATGCTCTTGGCCTACAAGACCACCTCTGGTTCTGCACCCTCATATCTTCACTCACTAATACAGACCTACGTTCCTACCAGATCCCTGCGCTCTGCAAATGAACAACGCCTGGTGGTACCGCCCCAAAAGGTAAAAATCACTCTCACTTCTCTGGCTCTGTTCCACATTGGTGGAATGATCTACCTGCTGCTACAAGATCAGCAGATTCTGTAGCCATCTTTAAAAAACACCTGAAAACACATCTCTTCCGTCAACACCTGACTGACAAACACTGAGTTCTACTTCCTTTCTATCGATTCCTTTCTTTAAAAAAAAAAAAAAAAAAAGTTTCTCTTATCCTTAGCATTGTATACTGCGCTGGGTTTAAACTGACTAGTTTTTGTGCACTTGTGCTTTTTGTACCTTGTGTTGTTAAAATTGCTTCCATTGTTATCCTCACTTGTAAGTCGCTTTGGATAAAAGCATCTGCTAAATGACTAAATGTAAATGTATATGTCTAAATTCTGAGATAAGAAACTCCAGACACACTACTGTGTGCAAAAATACAATTCCTTTATTAAATGGTTATAGGAAAACACAAATGCATTAAGGCAAAAGGCCCTCTTCAAAATGTTTGTCCCACACCTGGGAAAAATGGAGGGTTGCGTCAAGAAGGACATCCGGCGAAAAAACATTGTGGAAGCTCCATTCAAATCTTCTGGAAGAGACATGTCTAGACCATTGTTCCACTCCTGTGTTAAGGCCCCGGATACCTCTCTCCTCATTAGGGCCCCCAGAGTATCAGTACAATCTCCTCTGCTTTTACTGATGGAGATGAGAAGAGGAAAGGCTGACGTAAGGCGATGGGGTTTGCACAGAGGACGCATGCGTGGGGCACACTGGATGCAACCCTTGGAAGAAGATTAGGAAACTGCGCCTAAATCAGCCCCCCGTGCTGCCGCCATCTTGGCTCTGGCTCTGAATCTAACCCTGTGTCCGTTATAATTCCGGCGCCATCTTGGCTCTGACCGTAGCAGTTTCCTGGACCGTTGAGGGAGGAGCCTTTTGCATTTCTGGAAGTCGAGGGGAGCAGCCAGTCAAAGCCAGCAGCATCTGAGCCAGAGCTGGAACTGGAGAAGCTGGTGGACGGAGAAATCCGATATTCCCGTGTAATAAAGCAGAGACGGAGCGGTCGCCGACATGACGGTCTTTTGCCTTGGCTCTGGAAGCTAAAGCGCACCGCAGCCTGGTCTCGTTCCGTTTTCAGTGGGATAAGCCTTTAATGGTAAAGCTTGGGTGTGCACGGAGGAATAACGGAGCGAGACAACCGGTTTTTTGCATTAACTGCTAGCTCCTTTGAACGAAGCTAGCCAACCTTTTTTTAAAAGGAGCATCTTCATCTTCTTGGTCGGTGCGGTCCGCGGATGTTACTGCTGCTAAACGACTCTGTCTGGTCCATTGCATGACCGAGCGCTAAGTTACACACCCAAAGCATGAAATGAAAGGTGTTTTCTCTGAACTCTCGAGGAAATCTCCCCACCCTGAGGTCTGGTTTGTGTTTAGCTAGCTCAAAGGGCTAGCGAAAGGAGCGCTGGAGAAGGTGGGGCCGCGGACTGACAGCAGCTTGGGCTCCAGCTAATGTGGCTAACAGGCTAACGTGGACTCTTGGGTGGCCACTGTGTTTTATTTTTCTATCACTAAAACATCAGGGGTTTTAAATTACCAGGAGTCTGCAGTCCTTGTACAGCAGCATCCACAGTTAAAAAAACGAAAAATACCACCATTCATCTGTTAAAGCTCTGTGTGGGTGGAATATCTGGTGAAGAGCATCCCTTTTTTTACCTTTAGACTTCACCATGGCGGACGACGACGTGCTGTTTGAGGATGTCTACGAGCTGTGCGAGGTTATTGGCAAGTGAGTATCTATTCAAATATGGCAATACTTTTCCCTCCACTCGTATTGTCCAAATTGAACTTCAGTTTTACAGTAGAAAAGCCAGCAGACTTTATATACCATAAAACGTATAATATTTCCAATGTCATTTTCAATGCATCTAGAAGTATAATAATATTTAGATACCCCTGTTGATTTAAGTCACAAACAAACCAGGTCTTAACAAGCTCTAACCCAAGCAAAACTAAACCAGAACTAAGTTTAGGAACAAATTTGGTCTAAACATGGAGTTAATTTACGACGTTTCCAGATATTAGAAGAACATAATAAGTGATGATTATGTTGACGATAACAATATGACCTGTGATATTTTGATACTGTTATAGTAACATACACACTGGTAACACTGTACTGTACACTGGTAACAACTGGGGTTCAGTCAAAACTAAACAAAGACTGAACCTGGAATAAGTGGTATACTCTTGAGCAAGACATACAGTAAGGATGGGCACTTTCTAGAAAAAATCTGAAAACAATCTGGAAAAACTCTACATTTGCTATTGAAGCTTGATATTAAACCCGGACCAGTTGCACAGTTTTGTGAACGCAGTGGTTGCTCAAATGTATGACTGAGGGTGAGATGAGGTCACGTGGATTAGTGGCAGTCACAGTTTGGACAACCTGCAAAAACAATAGACTATGACTGAAATAACATATCTAAAACAACCTTGTCTACTAGTACTATCTATTTGGGAAATGGACATATCTGCACAACTTAGAGTAGTTATTAGAAATTGTGAAGTGCTGGGTTTTTTACTCAATTTGCAGTACAAATAAACCACCAAGAAGTATTTGAGGTGCTATGACAATGTTAAAATTGCTGCAGTAGGAAATTCATGGCCTTACTTGTTGGACCCCAATTAGGAGTCTCAAATGGGACAGGGGACATTTTCCTTCATTGCCATTTCAGGATATTTCCCTTGACGTTGCAGGAAAGGATACAAGGAGTCCAAATATGGTGCACATGTCACTATGCATGCTTTTGTCCAGTTCTTTTTTTGTGCTGTTTAGTTAGCTATTCCAACGCTGGTATAACCATTTTTCCCAGTAGGATTTTATGCCAATGTTGAGGTATTTGACGGTGAGTGAGTGATGGATGTATTCGTACTTACTTGGCTTGAAAAATTAGGATGTTCCACCCTTTTTATACTGTTTTCTTGTTCTTTCTTATCATTGCCGACCAAGGACAGTGACAAATTAGTCTCAGAGTCTGTTTGACATAATCTATTATTGATAGTGTTAAACAACAGAAAGATTAATAGAGTGCCGGTTGGATGGCTGCAAACACATCCAGGCTTTTCTCCAGAAAGATTGCTGTAAAATTGTTGGAATTTACTTAAGTGTTAAGTGTCTTGAAAAGCGTTATATATATAATTTTCTTCAAACTTGATGTAATCAAAGCTTTTATAGGGTTTTTCTTTTTAAAGGGGGTGTGTCAGGCCAAAATAAGGTCCTCTGTAAACTGACAAACTATCAAAAGCCATCATTTTTTTTTCGTTATTTGTGCCAGATAAATGAGATTTCAGTCAGTGTTGTACTCTGGGAAGTCTTTAACCTGTAAAATGTGTGGTCCTCTGTTTATTTATGAAGTTATGACCATCATCAAGTTGGAAGTAAATCATGTGGGAGGCATTTAAGTGACCCTATTTTGATACCCAACCAGTCAATTAATTCTACCGTTACTCAATTCAATACAACAGAAGAGCGTTACTGTACATGTAAGTTATTATCATCGTAACACAATCAATATTCTGCCTGTAACTTGTCTTGTCATGTAAAATTTTCAAGTGAAAAGGCAAAAACACAGATAATCACAAACATAGTAAGAAAGAGAAAGAGTCTAAATGGTTTTCATCAAAGTATGTTTTTATCTGCTGCACGTTCATTCACCTCTGTATCACTGCCTGCATTCTCTGCTGCGTAGAAACAATACACATCATTCACAATTATTTCAAAAGCCAACCCAAGCAAGTTTCCTGTCAAAAAACTGGCACAAAGTGTGTCATTGGCCGGCTTCGTCTTTTTTTTTTTTTTTGCCGTATTAGCAAATCACAAACATTTGCTGGTGTGTAATACATCCACAGGCAGCATTGTGAAAAAAAATATACAGAAAGTCAAGTCTGAATAAATTTTAGAAACAGAGCCTCATCTATGTCCTAGAAAAGTCCTGGCCACTTCTTGAGTTGAACCGGCAGTGGATGGGTCCGGTCTGGAGAGTGTTGCTGTGGTGCTGTTCTGGGACATGTTGCAGAAAAAAGAGGGGAATTGTTTTTCCACAGCAGAGATGAATAGCTTTGGGAAAGGATGGTTTTTCGGTGTATTTTGGCCTTTCAGTACAGTATCTGTGTGGAGTTCTGGTGCTAGTGTGAGGGCATTTGTAGTTGTATTGACTAGATGGAGATGTTTTGTAAAATTCTCATGGCTATATCGATTTTAAAGGAGTAGTTGTGGACATAGCCTAAGGGTGTATAAATAAAAAAACCACAAGCAGATATCGACTGAAGCGCTCTCCTACTTTGCGTTTTAACCTTGTGCTATACACTGTTGGTGCTTCTTTGTAGAAATCAACATGCTCAGAAACATGAGTATGGGATTAATTTCTAATTAAATGCTCTGAAGCCACAGGAAACTGTCATTACTATATTCAATGTCCAGATACAGTCAGAGGATATTCTCTTCTACAGGACATTTTTATAACATAATTATAAATATAACGGACAACATTGAGCGAAGAGAGACTTTTATTTCTACTCATTTGGCCAAGTACTTTACGCATTGCAGAGTTTTCCTCAGAAGACAACAGTAAAGTAGAGCAAAGACACAAAAATTGTCCCCTTTTAAACAAGGAGCCATAAAAGATTTTGACTAAATCTCTTTACTGACTGTTTACTGACTTGAAACAGCTCCTATGAACAACAGACTGTAGTTAAATATAAGTTATGTGGGTCAAACGGATCTCTAGTAAACAGACGCTGAATGCTTGCTTATATTCTTTTTAATTATAGCATATAGTTATCTAGAAAGAAGAACAAATATACACTCTACTTTTGATTGCCTTTCTGATTGAGTCCACAGTAAAACACTAGCTGTGCATTAAAAGTGTCTGCCACACGTCTCTGTTCATTCACTGTTGATTTGCAATTTTGGAATATTTAAAGGAAATGGTGCCTTAAAACTTGACAATTAGTGTACAACTGTGCCTGACAGGGACAGCCTTCAGGGTTCATGACAAACCTTGGAAAGGTCATGGAAACTTGACATGCAGTTTACTAGTTTTGGAAAAGTCAAGGATTTTTACTATACGGTTAGAAATTGGACCGTGTGTGGAAGATTTAAAATATTTTGGGTCAAATGTGAGTTTCTACACAACGGCACATACCTCAAGGTATGGCTGTACTGCTAATATTTGATTTTCATGAGACGCATCTTTTGAAATAACAGTAATATTTAGTAAAGAAATAATTTTGCTTGTTTGCTTATAAAGATTTGGCAAAAGATTATTGAAAGGTTACTAAATAAAGTGTGTGCTTTGGCTTCTCTTAAATGAATCAAACGCCATTATTTAGATGTTTTAAAAATAATTTATTTAGAAAAGCGGTGGTGGGGTGACAAAGAGCAATTGTGTGATATCGGGTGGGAAATATTAGTCATCCAAGTTATTCTTTGTTTGACTACAGCCTTACAGCCCATATGTAATAATAATACGATTCATCGGAGGAAATGTTTTCTTCCTGTTTGCTTTGAACACAGACAGGTCAGGTGTCAGTATGTCTTTGTTTGAACTAACTGCACTGAAAGGTGATCCTCCAGCTTTGTGCTTTGTTCTACCTCATTAAACCCTCCATTTTATTTTTATTCTTCAATGAAAATTTACCTAACACGTTACATTTCAGTTCTCAGTGCAATCAAATCCATCCGTCTGTAATGATTCTGTTTGTATATTGCTTGTTGAGTCTCAGTGCTCTTTTATTCTGGCTCGAGGCTGCTCATTAGAGACGAAGATATTGGGAGTCTCACTCTGAACCAATGAAGTGATCTGTCCTCTGGCTTTTTCCAGATCTGGTAATTAAATTGAATAGCTGTAGTACTTCAGTCTGTTCTTGAGAAGTGTTAAACTACTTTTTATAAGGTTAAACTAGAGGTTGTATCAATTATTTGTTCACAACATTATTTTGATATTGACTTGTATCAATATCCTTCTAACGCCAACCCCTCCATGAGTTTTGGACTTGGTCTAAGACTGGACGTGTAATTTTAGTAATACGTATTATTCACGCTACATGGTTTTCTAGTTTTAAGTAAAAAAATAAATAAAGGGTAGGTAAATGGCATGCATTTATATAGCGCTTTTTTGCACCCTTCTCGGGCACCCAAACCGCTTTACATCGTGCTTCCACTCACCCCATTTACACACATTCACACCTGGGGCAGACAGAGATGGGGGCTGCCATACAAACGGCGCTCAACCTTCTCCTACCACCACCTTCCGGTTATAAGACGACTGCTCTACCACTGAGCCACTCCGTCCGTGGAGATTATATTCCATCCATCCATATTCTACTGCTTATCCGGGCCGGGTCGCGGGGGCAAGTCATAAGAGTACAGTAGAGAGCAGTGTTTTTGATGACGACAGAATTTTGATGCGATTTGTTAAGGTTAATATAGATTCAGGTGATCCCCTGGGTATGGATATTGACCCATTTAGGTTTGAAGACAATTTAAAAGGTCATACAATTAGTGCTTAAAATGTATGTTTTTTTTTTTATAGAAGGTTTTTGTGCAGCATTGCTATATTTTAAGTATTGGCTTCAGAATTGAGCAGTTTATGTCCAATAATGACCCTTATTTAACTTCATTCAGATTGATTTGTCTTTTGGGTCAATGCAAAATTAGTATGTTATGCAAGGTATTTTATCCTTTCACTTTTGTCACCTGGAAGAAATCCTATATATCCTCCAGGTGGGCATCATGCACAAACAACATTCCCAGATTGTCTGAAAGAGTGTCAGGAGTGAGCATGCCGTTGATGTTGGTGACATTTGTATTGTGGAAGAAATTGGAGTAAGTTGTTTTTGACTCTACAGTTCTGAAGTAAGTCTTTATCTTTCCACTTGAGATGAAAATGTAGTAATTATATTATTAATTAGCGCAATATCAGCCATCCCTGCGAAAGAGTTGGCTTCTTTATTTGTCACTAGTCTTTAAATCCCCACAGTAAAACCAGGGCCAGATAGAATATTGATCTGCTGTGGTAACCCTCTGTAATGTCTCCAGTGAGTGAGTGGTTAATGTCAAAGACTAGAGCCAGTGAAAGCAGTGAATCTTTGGTAACTTTTAAGAAGAGGAGGCTGAGGTTACAAGTTCATGAACTGCAAGGCTGAGGTTACAAGTTCATAAACTGCAAGGCTGAGGTTACAAGTTCATAAGCTGCCTTGACAGTTTCACATCCTACCTGCTGTGTGTTTGTTTTCAAGACTTTGTCAACAACAGACTTTGTAAGCGCCTTGACTCACTTTTTGATTGTTAGTTTTATGAAACCTTAATTAAACAGAAAAGGTTGCTGTCATGTTTATCCCCTTGCGTGTAAATAGGAAGGAGAGAGTGTGAAGCTGTAAAGCAGAAAAACCCAGGGATCAAGTCCCCCAACTTGGCAGGCCTCCACTGCACCGACACTTCCTCGGGCGAGACACTCATAGCCTGCTGGGATCAATTAAGTATCACATTATCGAATGTGTCATCTCCCCATCTGTTTGGAAGTGGGAGATACCCCTAAACCATTTTTGATTTACAGCATGTGCATGTCTTTTCTGCTTGTTTTGGCCTGACATAGATGATTTAGTAGTTTTCTCTTCTAAACCAATTTACAGCTGTGTAGAAGAATTCATTATCTTTCTCGGGAGCACTTTCCTCTTTATGAACTATATTGTACATGCTTGTTAAAGCTGCACACTCAGCAAATCAATACTTGTGAATGGCATTAAGTTGAGGCTCTGTTTCCTGCTCCAAGGCCACCTACACAGAAAACAGCAGAAGTGGTTGGTGTCTGGTGCGGCACTTCACTTTACGATCTCTTCTGCTTCGTGTAGCAAAAACAATTTTCTGCCAAAGCGTTTGAACATCCTGGGGGTATCTCCGCTCTAAATTTCAGCTTCACAAGCGAATGCTAATTTCCCTGCTAATATTTAAAGGGTTGTTTGGTTCATTTGCATAAGGGAGCACTGTGTGGATTAATGGAGGCTCAGACTCAGTTTGCAATTTGTTTTGACTAAGAGCTTTATACTTGGAGCAAATCTCTTTTTTGGGATCCATTTTGCTGCGATTTAAAAGGCACATTTTTACTTCATGGTATCGTATGTTTTAGTTTGGCGTGGGTAACTAGTTCATTTTAAATGCCAGTTTGCAATTATAAGAGTAAATCCTCCTTTTGTAGCAGTTTGAGAATAACTGTGTATAGCTGTTTCTGCTTTATTTCCTGCTGTGATACGTGATAACCATTGTGAAAATTGTGATACAACGATATGATACAGTAATATGATAAAATGACTTTCAATTCAGGGCCTGACTTGATATGAAGCAAGCATTTAGGACAAAACAAGAGCTAAATGTCAGACTAAACCAACATTAAACCGGTCTGAACTAGTAATAAATGTAGGCATAAACCAGATCTAAACCAGGACTTTTTTGTTTGGGCGCACCATAGTTTGATTTCAGGCTCTAGACTTATTTTTACAGACAAAGAGTAAATGTCATGATATATTGTGCAGCCCTAGTGTTAAATGAGATGTGTTAAATTAATAAAAAGTCAGAGTCATATATAGCTGACTCTATTTAAAACCAGAAACAGCTGTTGCTCATAAACGCTACCTTTTTGTTTTTGATGAAGTACATTTAGCGTTATTTCTGGACAACAAGACAAGCTATAGTTGAACAAATGCAGTTTTGTTTTTCTTTTGATTCTCATTTTTCATCCCCGATTTTCTATTATTATTATTATAATAAATTAGCTCCACCTTTTAGTAACCGTGCCTCTCCGTTGGAACCAAAAGTCAAGGTGTTACGATTAATTATTTCACTTTGTAAACCTTTAAACAATGAAAACTGCCCCGCACTGCCCCAATCTTTTTCATTTTCCTTGAACTTGCACATACAAACTATAATAATGCTATTTTTTACCGCAGATACCCTTCCCTCTCAAAATATTTCTGATTTAACAGTGTAAAATAGACTAACTGCTGGCCGCTGCTAAAGAGCAAAACTGCTGCGTTAAGCAAAGACGGCTGCTCTCGGGGGGGCCGTATGGGTGAGTCTGCAGCTACACATGTGCCCAATCCCTGTTTTGTGGAGGAAAAATGAAAAGAAATCCCTGACCTGCGCTGGAATGTAGACATTAGGCAGAGTGGGTGTTTGAATTACATTGTGGGGGGAGCAGGCTGTAAAAATTGCCGCTTTGGGCTCGAAGGCTGTCTGATGTAAAGCTCGCCGTGTGGGCGTTTGGTAGGAGCCCACTCGGCACAGCTGCAGTGATGTCAGACTCAGACATATGGGCTTTATAATTCCTCTGTAAACAACACATTAATAAATGGAGACTATTTACATTTACATTTAGTCATTTAGCAGATGCTTTTATCCAAAGCGACTTACAAGTGAGGAAAAACAATGGAAGCAATTTAAACAACACAAGGTAACAAAAAGCATAAGTGCACTAAAAACTAGTCAGTTAGAACCCAGCGCAGTATATTTTATATATTTAAATATCTACACTGTAACAAGACCCCATTTTCTGATGAGAAACACAGCTGCTTTGACACAAGGGGCTGAGGTCAGAAGGTGAACTGGTTATCTGTAGGAGTCCTGTGGGTCTTGAAGGAAAAGTGTTGTCTTCTCTTAACTTTCCCGCTGTTTGTTTTGAGCAGATGTTAAGGCACCGGGCTGTTTTAGCACGGAGGTGATTATTAGAAAAGTCAATGTTTTTTAAAACCCGAGCAATGGTGAGATCTCAAGTTACTTCAGCTTCCCTGCATCATTTTCTTCCTTTCAAACTACCTCTTGTCTCTCAAAATAAAGCTTGTAGGAGGTCTTTTTCCTTCTCACATTGCTGTAATGAAGCCCACATTTTAGCTTTTACAGCTGGTGTACACGAGGCTGCTCTATAATTCCCACTGGCACGAGCGTTGAGCCGACGCTGTGACGCTAACTGCTCACTGTAAATGAGCCCAGTAGTAAAAAATAGCACAGTTTCTGCTCAATGCACTGGCTGTTTTTGTAATGATTTCTTATGGGAGGTAACTTCACTCGGGTATTGGGTTATTCTATTGATTACGGTTTGGTTTACTGAATGCGGTTCTCATTGATTCCCTGTTTCTATTACAAAAAGAGGTCAAGTGTTTAGGGAAATATTAATAGCAATACAATTTTTCTTCTCCATCCACCAAGAAGTTTCAAAACTTTTTTTATTATCACGTTTTCTTTCAGTCTAACTCCATTATATTTATTTTTTTGTCTTGCAGGGGACCGTTCAGTGTGGTGCGGCGCTGCATCAACAGAGACACGGGGCAACAGTTCGCTGTAAAGATCGTAGACGTGGCCAGCTTCACCTCGAGTCCCGGTCTGAGCACAGAAGGTTAGGGACGCACACTAACTGTGCTTTTGAGCTATATACAACTTTTTTTAAATACAGAACAACATGACAAAGTATAAAAGTGTTACATAAAACATTCGCTCACTCATTTGCTGTGTCACTGGAGGAACATAAATTACGGGATTTCCTCTAATTTGACGAGAGAAAATCCGATTAAGATCACAGTAAGGTGCACTAAAGGACCCACTAACAACCCTAATGACTTAATCCAGAGTTGTAAGACTGTGCCCTGGGTTGAACTCTGATAAATCTAAGCCTTTGTTCTTGTTACACTTGGCACACCAGATGGATGGGGTTAACCGAATCAGGACAAGAGCAGATAGTGTCAGTCACTGAGAATTACTCTTGTAAGCAGATGTATTTACACTTAAGACAGACTGCTAGTACTAATCAGACATTTTCTGTCCTTTTATTTCCTACTAAATGCTCACAAAAGACCCTTTTCTTTTTTATTATTTTGTCTAATACATTTTTAAATCCTGCTCCTAAGTCTAGGCACTATATATAGTACAACATTCAAACATTAGATCATATGCTGAACCCAGGATATTTGGGGTTTTGTGTGTTGTCATGCTGCGAGGTGAAAAAAGACTGAGTGCTATCAGCGTTAAAGTTGGCATTGATTTTGCCGCGTGCCATCTGTGAATCCTCGGTCAGAGATTAATGCGACAGCCAAAAAACAGCAAGACATGGAAACGACCCGAGGGAGGGGGAACGGGTAAAAGTGCAGGTTTTAAAGCAGGAGCTAACGTCATTAACAAATGTTAGCCTGGGATCTGAATTGTAGCAGAAAGAAAAGCGTAGGTATGTCCAGATATTTGTCTTGGTTAAAGATTTATAGCGAAATTTTAATTTTAAGTATTGAGCAGAAATTATAATAATGATCATTATTAGAGACGGGACGAGTCGACAGAGACCAGTGCATGTCACATATACACCCGTCCTAAGTGAATAATACATTTTATTATTTAGCCTTTCTCAATAAAAAAATTTTAATCTAAAGAAGCTGTTAAAGTCTGTAGTGATTTTTAATTTATTTTTTTTTAAACCTAAAAATCAAAGGTTTTTCATCTTATAACAATATTTTATGTATTTTCCTTCCATTAATCCTTCATGGGTCATACGGCTAGAGCCTACCCCAGAAGCTGCTTTGGGCATGAGGTAGGGCTTAAACGTGACAGACGTTTATTCTTGACACTACAGAGCAATTGTCCAATCCTGGCTTTAAATCAAACTGTGGTACGACCAAATAAATAGGTTTGAAAAGTCCCAGCTAAGATCTGGTTTAGTTCTAGTTTAGGTGTGTTTAAACCTGGTTAAGTCCCAGTTTATTCCTACAGTTAGTCCTGGTATCACCATTGTTCTGGTCCTTGGTTTAGCGCTGGCTTAATCCTACACTAAAGTTCTGGTTTTGTCCCGGTTTAAACAAGATATTGTGCTGCGGCTTAATAAGGTTTGAAGACATAGCAACTGCTTAACCGTTATGAGCGTAAACAACATGGCGCTGCTCTGATTGGATAAACTGTGGTTGATAAAGCCAATTAACTCCAGGTATTCATTTTAAGTACTTGTCCTTTTACAATCATCTTCAACGGCAGCCCTCAAGATGGTTCTGTGGAGCAGGGGTCTATCAGGTTAGCATATCCCATAATTTTCCTAACAGTCTTGGTCATAGTCATTTTTCATTGAAACTCCAGTGCCTTCAGTGTCAGGGACCACAATGAGGTTAAATGTGACCGTGACCTTTTAACAAATTGCTTTTTTTGTATCACAGCATAAGCTTTTAGGACAAAATCCAAGAGCCTTGTAAACTGCAGCATTATCAGTTTTTCTCACTGTGCGTCTGAGTGGACAGTGGGTGCCATTGTTAAGTTCAAGAATAGCCACTCGATGAGACAGACCAAGAGCGGTGCGACGGGAGAGAACGGGGGCTCTGTCTGTAATTCTGGAGGGAATACACAACACAACGCCGTCACTTCTCCACGGTTGCATAATGATTGTGTCACGACGCAAAAAGACAAGCAGACTTGCAAATGAGGTTTTTATGGAGTGAGACTCTCTCAACAACAGCACATTATGTCTGCCGGCCTCAGCAGTTGTTAGTCGGCCAGTTAAACAGAGTGGACCCTTTCTCTTCTTTGTAAAAGCCAGGCCAGACCTCAGTTAAAAGGAAGGACACTGAGTTCAAGGTTCACACGCAGCCTGGAGATTTTAAAGTTTAGTTTTCTAGTCATGAAAGCAACCAGTAAAATAAAGTGTATATTCTAGATTTTAATTGTATGTAGGTGGAGTTAAGCTGACTTTAATATTTTAGTCTTGACCCTTTGAGGTTGCTATAGTGGATTTTCTTCACCCCATTATTTTGTCTTGTGCAAAATATCTTTGAAATTCAGCTGGCAATAGATAGATTTTGAAACCTCACATTTATGCCCTGCTATAAAAGCCACAGGGAATGGGAAGTTGTGACCCTCCTGAGGCTTCTGCAATTGGTCAGTTTATTGTATAGGTTCCTGTTTTGTAAATTTTAATGTAAATGAGAAAATGCAGTCCTGATTAGTTCAAGGAAATTTCCTGAAAAATCCTGGAAGATACATCGTGTGTGTAGAATCCTGGAGTGTTTTTGCAGAGTGCTGTTTAAATTTAGATTTATTCATGTGTTACACGTCCGTTGGAAGGTTTTCTCCTTATTTCTCATGTGTTACATGCTCTCTCACACCCTCTGGTGGGAAAGTGTAGGTGCAGCAAGAACTTAAAAGTAGTCTGCTGGATCCTCCTTTTTGTAAAATAATGTTACCTGGCTTTATCATTTATAAATTATACTGGGTTTTAGATTGAAAGGAAGTTTGTGGACTTTTCTTTACTTTAGTCAAAATGTACTGGTAATTCCTACACATCTTAAAACTACACACTTAACTACTGTTCCAATTAGAAGAAGTTTTTTACACTACAGTCATAATAACCATGGCTTTTTGTGTTCTTGTTTTTAACATGTTCAAATAATAAGATGCTAAAAAGTAGAATTGGTTTAATGAGTGTTTAATGAAGTGATTTTGGCAAATAAAACCCCATGAAACATGTGAATTTTAAGTGTGACCCTCTGAGACTGCCGTAGTTCAAGAAGTGGGGTTTAAAAACTGAAGCAGTGAGGAATTGTCAGAATAATCACTGGCTTCTAATGATTTTCTAATTAAAAATATTGGATTAGAGAAAGGGCTTGACATCCAAAATGAAAGCTAATGTGAGAAAAGAATATCTAATTGTTTGTGTCTGTTTTTTTCCAGATCTAAAGCGAGAGGCCAGTATCTGCCACATGCTCAAACACCCACACATTGTGGAGCTTCTGGAAACCTACAGCTCCGATGGGATGCTCTACATGGTCTTCGAATTGTAAGAACCATTTCTAACAAATATATATATATATATATATATATATATATATATATATATTTTAAATATTTCTATCACACAATGAGCCAGTTTTTGAAGTGCATACAACATGCGGTTAAAGGACTTGTCTTGATGCTGTGGTTTGACTTCATACGCAAACTGCTGTCTGAGTTGGTTTACACACTTGTTGGGTGGAGTACATTATGTGTGACAATTGTTCTTATGAACATAGCTTTGCAAAATGACTTTTAATTGAATAAGCAGTTTAAACATTATTTGGCATCTTGGAAATGGATAATGTCTTGCCCCAGTTTGGAGAAGAGACAGACTTGGCTGCAAATGCGGTGGGTAAAAATGCATTTATATTGACTTGCAAAGCATCTAAAATCTCAAAAACTATGCAAGTTCTACATGTGGCCTGCTGTGTCTGAATCAAAAAAATGGTCAATGCAGCTTAAAAGGCAAATGGAAATCACATACGCAACAAGAACAAAGGCACATGTCACAAGAACAGCACTTTTTAATTGAACAGAATTTTGATATATGAATGTTTTGATGGTGCGCGGTCATTTAGAAATGTACAGGACAAAGGTCATTGCCCTAACGTGGGAAGAAATGCAAGACGTTAGTGAATATGTGGAAGAAAGGCCTTAACGTATTTTGTGAAATTGTTGTGTCTGACCTGAACCACCAGCCTTCAGAACACTTGTATGCAACAAGTCATGAACACACAACGAGTTCAGAGTCCATAGAGTCTTTAATGACCCGAGTAGACTATCCCCAGCTCTACTGAAGGTCTGCAAATGATGTTGGGTTTTTATACAGTTTTTCACAGGACAGTTCACAAATTTACAATTGTTCCTCAGAGGGGCAGAAGACCCCCTCCTTCTAGTGGAGCCTTGACCATCCTTCTAACCTTTGTCCTAGTTCCCCAGTAACCCCTTGTACCAGGCACGTGTCTGTGTGTGTCTGTGTGTCTGTGTGTGTCTGTGTGCGCGCGTGTCTGTGTGTGTCTGTGTCTCTGTGTCTGTGTGCGCGCGTGTCTGTGTGTGTCTGTGTCTCTGTCTCTGTCTGTCTGTGTCTGTGTGCGTCTCTGTGTCTGTGTGTGTCTCTGTCTGTATGCGTCTGTGTCTGTCTGTGTCTCTGTGTCTGTCTGTGTGCGTCTGTGTCTCTGTGTCTGTCTGTGTGTCTGTGTCTCTGTGTCTGTGTCTCTGTGTCTGTCTGCGTCTCTGTGTCTGTGTGCGTCTCTGTGTCTGTGTCTCTGTGTCTGTCTGTGTCTCTGTGTGCGTCTCTGTGTCTGTGTGTGTCTCTGTGTCTGTGTGCGTCTGTGTCTGTGTGTCTGTGTCTCTGTGTCTGTCTGTGTCTCTGTGTCTGTGTGCGTCTGTGACTCTGTCTCTGTGTGTCTGTGTCTCTGTGTCTGTGTGCGTCTGTGTCTCTGTCTCTGTGTGTCTGTGTCTCTGTGTCTGTCTGAGTCTGTGTCTCTGTGTCTGTGTCTCTGTGTCTGTCTGTGTCTGTGTCTCTGTGTCTGTCTGTGTCTCTGTGTCTGTCTGTGTCTGTGTGCGTCTGTGTCTCTGTGTCTGTGTGCGCGCGTGTCTGTGTGTGTCTCTGTGTGTCTGTGTGCGCGCGTGTCTCTGTGTGTCTGTGTCTCTGTCTGTGTCTGTCTGTGTCTGTGTCTCTGTCTGTGTCTGTGTCTGTGTCTGTCTGTGTCTGTGTCTCTGTCTGTGTCTGTCTGTGTCTCTGTGTCTGTGTGTGTCTGTGTGTGTCTGTGTGCGTCTGTGTCTGTCTGTGTCTCTGTGTCTGTCTGTGTCTCTGTGTCTCTCTGTGTCTCTGTGTCTGTCTGTGTCTGTCTGTGTCTGTGTCTCTGTCTGTGTCTGTCTGTGTCTCTGTGTCTGTGTCTGTGTGCGTCTGTGTCTGTGTGCGTCTGTGTCTCTGTGTCTGTCTGTGTCTCTGTGTCTGTCTGTGTCTCTGTGTCTGTCTGTGTCTGTGTGTGTCTGTGTCTCTGTCTGTGTCTGTCTGTATCTCTGTGTCTGTGTGCGTCTGTGTCTGTGTGCGTCTGTGTCTCTGTGTCTGTCTGTGTCTCTGTGTCTGTCTGTGTCTCTGTGTCTGTCTGTGTCTAAGTGTCTGTGTGCGTCTCTGTGTCTCTGTGTCTCTGTGTGCGTCTCTGTGTCTGTGTCTCTGTGTCTCTGTGTGCGTCTCTGTGTCTGTGTCTCTGTGTCTCTGTGTGCGTCTCTGTGTCTGTGTCTCTGTGTGCGTCTCTGTGTCTGTGTCTCTGTGTGCGTCTCTGTGTCTGTGTCTCTGTGTATGTCTGTGTCTGTGTGCGTCTGTGTCTCTGTGTCTGTGTCTCTGTGTATGTCTGTGTGTCTGTGTCTCTGTGTCTGTCTGTGTCTCTGTGTCTGTCTGTGTCTCTGTGTCTGTCTGTGTGTCTGTGTCTCTGTGTCTGTCTGTGTGTCTGTGTCTCTGTGTCTGTCTGTGTCTCTGTGTCTGTCTGTGTGTCTGTGTCTCTGTGTCTGTGTCTGTGTCTCTGTGTCTGTCTGTGTCTCTGTGTGCGTCTCTGTGTCTGTGTGCGTCTGTGTCTCTGTGTCTGTGTCTGTGTCTCTGTGTGCGTCTCTGTGTCTGTGTCTCTGTGTGCGTCTCTGTGTCTGTGTCTCTGTGTATGTCTGTGTCTCTGTGTCTGTCTGTGTCTCTGTGTCTGTCTGTGTCTCTGTGTCTGTCTGTGTCTCTGTGTCTGTGTCTCTGTGTCTGTCTCAGAGTTTCCGCTAGAAAGAAATTGTGCCGGTCAAAGTGACCGGCATAGGTTTCGTTTTCCGGACATTTTGATGATATGCCGGTCAAATATCGCCTCTTAATTAGTCAAGTTGAGGAAAACTGAAAGCAGTTTATGTAACTTAAAAAATTACATAATCAGGCCGTATATGTACGCCCTACACTTCGGCTTTTTCTCCGGTGGTGGCGGAGGCTCCGCCACCACCGGCGGCGGAGGCTCCGCCAGACAGCCGCCGCGGAGCTGTCTGGCTCTGGACATCTGAGGCTTCAGGCGTTCCTGATTCAGTATCCTCCTTCGCGTCTGGCCTCTGAAAAAAACCTTTAAGGCTAGTCTGCCTGGGCCTGGCCATATTTGAAACGTCTCTCAATAGTTCGTGGTTTAGGTCTATGTAGTATTTTCTGTTTATGTTCATTTACCATGTGCGTCGTGGTGAGAGGAAGAATGACTTGAAGTTAATCCGTTAACTCTTTTTAATAACCGTCAAGCACTGCAACAGCCTCCTTAACACATTACAACAAACTCAGATCACTCCGCCTCTAAGCGGGCACTATTTAACATTAGTATATGTACGCGGCACTATATACTACAGTCTATATTATAGCCGTTAGGCGTGCGCTTTATTTGAAATGCAACATGCGATGTTGTTTAAAAACTTTCAAACGGTCGATTCAGATTGTGTTGGGGGGCGGGGCCGGGATTATAAGGCAGATTTAATCGGACAATTTGACCGGAGAGATTTAATTTTATCGGACATTTCATTTTTTTCCCGGCCAATGACCGGTAATTACCGGACAACGGAACCCCTGGTCTGTCTGTGTCTGTCTGTGTCTGTGTCTCTGTGTCTGTCTGTGTCTCTGTGTCTCTGTGTGTCTGTGTGCGCGCGTGTCTGTGTGTGTCTGTGTGTGTCACAAATTGTGAATAAAAACAATGCAATGAAGTGAAAGTTTCATATTTCAATATTTTATTCACAATACAACATAAATAACATCAAATGTTGAAAGTGAGACATTTTGAAAGGTAATGCCAGATAATGACTCATTTTGGATTTCATGAGAGCTACACATTCCAAAAAAGTTGTAACAGGTAGCAATAAGAGGCCGGAAAAGTTAAATGTAAATATAAGGAACAGCTGGAGGACCAATTTGCCAAGTACCAAGTTATTAGGTCAATTGGCAACTTGCTTGGTAAAAAAAGAGCCTGAGTGGCCGTGTCTCTCAGAAGTCAAGATGCTGCAGCAAAAAATAGTGGGGCAATATCAGAAAGGAGTTTCTCAAAGAAAAACTCCTAAGAGTTTGAAGTTATCATCATCTACAGTGCATAATATATCATCCAAAGATTCAGAGAATCTGGAACAATCTCTGTGAGTAAGGCTCAAGGTCAGAAAACCAGACTGGATGTCCGTGATCTTTGGACCCTTAGACCAGTGGTTTTCAAAGTGGGGCATACAGCAAGTTGGAAGAAAAATTTATAAGTAAATATTTATATTATTATGAGTATTTTTATGAAATTGCATTAGAGATATCAACAAATTATTATAATGCTATTTCATAAAAATACTCATAATATAAATATTTACTTATAATTTTTTTCTTCCAACTTGCGGCCCACCTGGCGGCCCCACTTTGTATTTACATTTGGTGTAGTTTTGTCGATGGGTTCAATAACACCGTGCAAAAGGGGGGCCTTGGCCAGAACCTGGTGGAATTTGGGGGGCCTTGTCATGGAAAAGTTTGGGAACCCCTGCCTTAGACGACACTGCATCACAAACAGGAATGCTACTGTAATGGAAATCACAACATGGGCTCAGGAATACTTCCAGAAAACATAGTTCTCAGTTTAAACATTTGATATGACATCTATGTTGTATTCTGAATAAAATATAGCAATTTGAAACTCGCATTCTGTTTTTATTCACAAATTGTACAGTGTCCCAACTTTTTGGGGTTTGTTGGGTTTGTAGATGTATTAATATAATTAATATCCCATACTTGATTATAAACCATACAAAAGTATAAACCATAAGTCACATAATATAAACGCATACATAACAAATAGCTAAATAAGTACACAGAAATAAAACACCTAACATTCAAAATATTACACCATTTTAAAAAAGCCCATTTACAGCAGTGTATGGTTTAGTGTCATGTGGCGTTACTTCTCCAAAACAGGGAGCACGCTGACTAATAATAAACTGGCTTTAGAAATATCTTAATGCATTTTACAAAACACTAAACTAACACTTTATGTGTTGACTTCTGCTCATATCAGATGTTATTTTCTTTTGCATGATTTCCCACAACAACTTCCCTTTTAACTTGTTTCCTTTTTTTTGTATTTGAATGTAAATGTAGCGTATTGACTCACAGCTGTGTTTAACCATTGTCTTACCCACATTATTGTTCCCTCTGGTGACTCTTCTTGTATAAAATGATAAATATATAACTCTGTTTTGTGTTTTTCTCAGTATGGACGGTGCAGATTTGTGTTTTGAAATTGTGAAGCGAGCGGATGCAGGCTTCGTCTACAGTGAAGCAGTGGCCAGGTAAGAAAACACTTCAACATCTTTAACTTGCGCTCATGGCATAAAATAAAGCTTTAAATTCACGTCTTTTCATTTGTTTAACCTCAACAGCCATTATATGAGGCAGATTTTAGAGGCACTGCGGTACTGCCACGACAATAACGTGATTCATCGTGACGTTAAGGTGAGTTTCATATGTGACCCTATATTCTTCACAGAGAGAAAACCCTTTATACTTTTTGCTTTTTGATCCCTGAAATACAAAAAAGTATCCTGGCTAAACCAATACTATCAGTCCAACAAAGTCTAAACCAGACTAAACAAAGAACTAAACCCAGAACTAAAAATTAAACCATGAACTCCAACTGAGCATAAATAAGCCCCAGACTAAAACTAGGTCTAAACCACTTCCTTTGTCAACAATCACAATCTGGACATGATTTATTATTCATTTATTATTTTAAATTATTAACAAATCTTTAACAAAATATAAGATATACGTTATGGAACAATGGAATAACCAAATACAAAGGATAAGTGTATTTTCATTATATAGTAGAGAATGGTCTGTCTGCAAGTGGTCATTTGTTACAGTCTTTGTGTTTGTCCAGCAGATGGCGCTGTAACTAAATTACTCGACGCAGCGTGTTATTACTGCTCTGAGGTGTAAGCGAGTTCAGTTCGGTGTTGGGGAGCACACATTGCGCTGATTGTCTCCTGTAGTCTATCGTGGAGCTGTTGAAGGTGACGTTTTGAGATCGGCTCATCGGGCCCAGTCTCTTTCCAAGAGTGCGAAAGGCCATTTTACGAACCGATCCTGAGAGTAGAAAGTACATGACTGGATCCAGACAGCTGTTGAACGCCGAGAACAAGAGCATCACCTCATTTGTTCGATCGACTAGTTGTACATAGTTACAGGAAGTGTTGTTGTTGAGCTGTGAGACGATGTAGAAGGGGCGGAAAGCGTGGTACGGTCCAAAACATATGGTGAACAGAAAGAGGACGAAGAAGGACTTTTTAGCTGTTCGCTGGTAACGCTGTGCATTGGGAAGGTCTGGTTTATCTCTGGACGCTTTCAGTAACTGTGCAGCAACTTTGGCATAAGACACCATCATTATAATGAAGATGATCCAGAACATGACCACCATCACTATGTTAAAATAAGCCTTCCCTTTACCGTCTTTGCTCCGCTGCCTGTACTGGAAACACTCGTTTTGGAGTCTTTGTCCTCCGCTGTGGCGATCATCGGTACAACTGCTAAGAGTGCAAATCCCCAGAGTCCGGTGCAAACAACCCAACTCCAAGGCAAACTGTGCCCACACAGGTGAACCCTCAGGCCTCTCCTCACTCTGCTTTTCCTTTCAACCTCAAATACCTGTCCAGGCTGATACATCCCAGCAGAATGATACTGATGTACATGTTCATATAAAACACGTTCCCCACAATTCTACAGGCCACATACCCAAGCACCCATTGGTTTCCGTTCATGTGGAAGAAGATCCTGAAGGGAAGACAAGCCAGGAAGACTAAGTCAGCCACTGCGCAGTTTATGAGGAACACTCTCACTGAATTCTGGCTGGCGTTGATACGAAGGAAAACCCACAACGCAAAGAGGTTCCCCACCAGACCGAAGATGAAGAAGAGCAAGTAGAAAATAGCAAGGATCCAGCTGAAAGCGACTGCGCCGTCGGTGCATGAGGTCTGGTCTGTGGGGACAATGTTGTTGGAAAAAGTAGAGTTGTGCAGCAATAACGGCAGCCATGAATTTGAGTTGTTAGAAGTGAAGGATGATGTAGTATAGATTGAGAGATTCATTGTGTCCCGACGAGTGGCCTTTTCAGCGTTATCTCAAAAGGATCTGAAATAGAAAACATAACACATCATGCATCAATAAACAACTGAAAATGTAGTTTAGATTTAACTTTGTCAGTAAATAAGGCAACAAAATACAGTATGTTTAATATGTATAGCATACGCTCATTAGGACATAGGTAACAAGTGACTATGTGGAGTTGTATGCCCTTTACAAATCCATTTACATGTGAGGGAGAAATGTGCTAGTGAGTAATGCAGGTAAAGGTCAGACTGTGAGGTGAGAAATGCTGGAAATTACTCAGACATTTAAAAAGAGCAGTATCTGCTGCTCAGAAACTCCCCTGTAATTTTGTAAAAAGTATGCTGTGACGCAGGTAAGGCACCGGTCAAACTTAGTGACATAGTTAGTGACATGGCTTAGTTGTAGTTTGGTTTTCGCACAGCTGTGACCAAGTCAGATTATATTTGCTATTGTCTAGAAAACTAAACTGCATTATTGAGCTGCGGCTGTTACATATACCGTTTTTTTGTACCTGGCTGTACCAAAGTCCAGTACATCATGTATCCATTCACCGCATTCACGCCTGGTACAGACAGACCCTCTCCGATCACCACCAAACACACATTCACACACCAGTGCTGTGGCATTGGAGGCAAGGTGGGTTAAGTGTCTTGCCCAAGGACACGCTTATAGGACGACCGCTATACCACTGAGCCACCAGCCCTCTAAACATCAATAGAGGAACTACTGTACATATGTCCTCTTTCACCATGAAACTATATAAGCAAAAGTAGAAAAGATTATGTAAATGTACTCACCTTTCCTCAGACTGTGGTGATCTCAATAAAAGGTACAGAGCTCTGTTACTTCTTCAATTTGTCCTTCATTTTTTTCCCTCTCTAATCGGTTTGTCCCTCTCCTCTGCTCTCCTTTGACATATATGATCGTGTGCTCGTCAGTCTAGCTCTGCCCCTTCCTCCATCCGCTGCGCATGGTTTTGTTCTCTTTCTCTGTGGCTTGCTTAGCTGTTTTTTTTTTTTTCTTTTGATCTTGCACTTGCTGACATCCTCTAAAGTTCCCTCATTTCCCCACAAATACCAGTGCAAATAATCAGATAGCAGAAAGTGAGAGACCTTACCCTTGACTAACTTTGCGTTTAATGTGTCAAACTGAGAGAGACTGCAATTTTCACTACCCTTTCTAAATCCTCAAAAGTGTGCACAGTGATTTTTATTTACTGGCTTCTTCAGTAAAAAGATTCCTTCTAGATTCATCCACAGACTGAAAGACCCATTACACGCATTAGACAATAAAATAGTAATAATCAAAAGTTTGCCATTTTACAGATGGAACCAAAACAATTTAATCATACATTTATAGCAGTTTTTTGCTATTATTTAAAAAAAATCAAATATCAGTGTAACAGTCAAACATAACATCCCATAAGCGCAGAGTAAACTTTGTGGTCACCTCTTACTGTCGCTCAACAGCTCTGTGGTTATTGCTTCACAGCATGACTTGTCATTGTGAAACCAAGGTATACATATTCGTATTAAACATAAAAGTCATGCACTTTTGCACAATTGCTGCAAAGAAATATCTCATAGCCCAATCAAAACATTGCATCTTTATAGAAATGTCAACTTGTTTTTTCTTGAACCAAGCAAAAAACCTCAAGCCATAAACCCTTATTTTTCACATTTTGCTGCCTTGTTAATTTGACTGTTATGTCTTTGTTTTTTCTGTGTTTGTTCAGCCTCACTGTGTGTTACTGGCCTCGAAGGAGAACTCTGCACCGGTGAAGCTGGGAGGTTTCGGAGTAGCCATTCAACTGGGAGAGTCGGGTTTAGTTGCTGGAGGTACAGTAGGACAGTGGTTTAGACTTAAAGCAGCACTGTGTTACTTTTTCCTAAAACAATGGCGCCTCAGAGTCCTTTGAAAAATAAACGTACATTCATTTTTATAGGGAAACCTAGGTTTGACAGATACTCCATTAGGCCCATTATATTCCCCTTTCTGTGATATTATTGTCAATTTCTTCCACTAATATCCTGTCTCAGTCAGCTTTGTGCCATGTTTATCCTCCACCAGCAACACCGCAAAGCCACTGTTCCCTGTTATACTGTTTTCTGTAAAGACAAAAATGTCTTCCAAGGTGACGAAAGGAATAAATGTCACAAAAAGTTGCCATGTGAAATTGAAAGCAAAACACACATGGATAATTTGCATAAAGAAACCCAAACGCACCATCTTCTGTGGCATTTACTGCTAGTACGTCATTGATTTTCTGTTACACAAAGTAACCACTGACATTCAAGCAGTGTTTTTCACTTTTGTGACTACCTCCTGCTACGAGCTAAAGACAGGATCATTTCACACCTCTCAGACAGACACGTAAGAAAGGCCTCTCATAATGAAATGTAAGCTTAAAAGAAAACTACCATTTTATGAGAACACATTTTTAATTCTCTACGTAGATATACATCCTGAAAAGTTACTTTGTGTTGCTTTAAAACACGATTATAATCCTCCACATACTCAACAGTTAAAGCATTGTATTGATCTACTCTCATCCTAAAAAAACAGGACGGGTGGGTACTCCTCACTTCATGGCCCCTGAGGTGGTGAAGAGGGAACCTTATGGTAAACCCGTGGATGTGTGGGGCTGCGGGGTCATCCTCTTCATCCTTTTGTCCGGCTGTCTGCCTTTCTACGGCACCAAGGAGCGTCTGTTTGAGGCCATCATTAAGGGCAAATACAAGGTAGAGCTGGTGACCATGGCAACAGCACTGATGTTAATTACCAGTGCTTAATGTGCTGCTTCTCAAAAGGACCATTTTCTGTTGTGTTTGTGCAGATGAATCCGCGTCAGTGGGCCCACATTTCCGAAAGTGCAAAGGACTTGGTCCGACGCATGTTGATGCTGGACCCCGCTGAGAGAATCACTGTCTACGAAGCTCTCAACCACCCCTGGCTCAAGGCGAGATGATAGAAATATTACATTATCAATAGATTTGTGTGGTTTAATTACTGCCAAGGTTTCCATCTGGGCTCGAAAAACAGATTTTTCCATTTGAGCATATGAGTTCAAACTTAAACTGTATAAGTTAAATCCAAGCTTAAATATGAGTTAAATGTTAGCCTCAATATAAGTGAAATCTAAGCCTATATATAAGTAAAATATATGCCATAGTTAAATTAATTAAATTAAAACTAAATGAGTTAAATCTAAACCTGCTAGTATATGTATCTGTTGAATGTAAAAAATAATTAAAATGTAAGCCTAGACAACGTAAGCCTATATATTAGTACAATTTAAATCTACATTAAGTAAAATTTAAGCATTAATATGAGTTTTAATGTAAGCTTAAGTCTAAGGTAAATCTTAAGTTTAAACAAAGCCTGGATATTAAGTTGAACCTAATTTTAAATTTGAGTTGAATCTAAACAAAATATAAATACATTCAAGCTAAGCCTGTATTAAATTTAAATTAAAGCTTAAATATAAGTAAATTCCAAGCCTACATTTAAGTTCATTGCATATTTTTAAAAATGATGCAACGATTTTGACATTAATTCCATCTTTACTGATGTTTCCCTGGAAAACCTGTCCAGTTCCTTTTTGTTTTGTTTTTAGTGGCCTTTTTTGTAACTTTTTAAGATGTCACAAAAGCATTTCATCAATCATCACGTCCTTTGCCTGTACTGTCCTTTTTGTATTGTACATTTCTTTACAATGCAACTCAAAAGCACTTCCTCATTTGTTCAAAACCACAGCTCTACTTTCAGGTCTGCTTCCTTCATTCACACTTCTGTTTTCCACATTAATTGTATCATTTTGCAAAATTATTTATTTTTTAAATTGATTTTGCAGGAGAGGGACAGGTACGCCTACAAGATCCACCTGCCCGAGACGGTGGAGCAGCTGCGGAAGTTTAACGCCAGGAGGAAGCTTAAGGTTTGCACTGATAAGCTGTGGTGTGATTCAAAAACACAGGTCACAAAAACAGGAAATCTGGCACCTCAGCTGTTTCTGAACAAGCTTAAAGATAAAGATTTCTCACACCCTTTTTTTTAAATAACCAAACACAATTTAAAAATAAAAGGTGTTAAAAAAAATTACCAAGAGTGAGAACAAATACTTAAATTAAGACTGGCCTCAGGTTGAGGTAAACTGGTAAAGGGCCATAATTTGTAATGTTGTGTTCTAAAAAAACTAAAATAGCCTCTGAATTTATCAGAAGTGGTTTCAAGTTTGCTAAACCACACTGTGTGAAGGCTTCTGCTAAAACCAGAGCAGTTTAGATAATCGCTGCAACTCCGGAAATACAGATGATGACTAATAATCACCAGAGAAAAAAAAAAAGTTGCGATAAACAGTAAGTTTATTAAAGCCAATTACAACAGTGGACTTGTTTTATGCACATTAGCCATGTGCTTAGATTTATCAGACCAGTTTATGGATTATTCTAGAGCGGGTCTATAAAAGACAGGAAGGATAAAACTTTAGAGTCATCCTACATTAACTGTAATAATATAATACAGTTACACTCACTGCTTTTGTTTTTGAGCATAAAAATACAGGAAATATTCATAAAACTGAAATAAAGACAACATTTAAATAACTTTTCAGACTAAACGGCAAGAAAAAATGTAATTGAATTATAAATTGGATAAAAATGAATGAATAAATCAGCTGACATATTGGGCTGTCTTGATTTAACCTACATGATTGATATTAAAGACTGAGTTGCCCTTTAAACCACAAGACCACGTAGCTGTAGTTGCAGACCACATTTACAGGTGTGTGTGTGTCCTTTATCTTCTCCTTATTTATCTATTCTATATTCTGTATTGCATTTATTTATCATCTTTATTTTTCTCATTTAGAGTAGTTTTACCGCTTTAACGTTTGAAACTAATCTGGTTTTACATAAAGCAACTATGCACTTTTCTAAAAATGTTTTGCTGTAGTTTTAGGAGTTGGATTATGCAAATTAGCCATGCCAGAGAGAAAAAAATCATGTGAAATAATCATATTTTAGACAATAATAGACAATCATCAACTGTTGAATTCTGGGTAATGATTTCTTTAAAAGAGCGGATAGATAATTGTTAATCTCTCTTGTTTATTTTTTTTTAAGGGTGCTGTGCTGGCCGCTGTTTCGAGCCACAAGTTTAACTCGTACTATGGCGACCCTCCCGAGGAAATGCACGACTTCACCGAGGATCCCACCTCCTCAGGTAAAACACGACGACAGGATTACAGCTCTAGTTTCTTGGATGATTCAAAATGTGTTATTTAAATTTATTATAACAGTGTTAAAGTTCATTGCTAAGAGGTTAACAATACCCATGAGCCAAAGTTACTGTAATATTACGCAATTACCTTACTGTTATCATGCTTATTTTTAATCCGAAATATTAAGTAACTCAAGTTCCTCTTATATTTTTGTGAAATAATGTGTGTTGTTTTTTTTATCCATTACACCAGTTTCCATTTATTTTAAAGTGAAATTTAAGTGAAATTTCCAGCTGCCTCTCGAACTTCCTCTTGTTTTAAAGCTGTTGCCACATCCCCCCACTTCCCTGTCTAACCCCAAAGGACTTTCATTTCCTGCACCTTTTATTATAATTACAACCAACCTATTAAACACAGGTTATTAAAAAGTTAGAATTAATGTTAAACCCTCCTTTTGAACAAGTCAAAGGATGAATTTGCGCTGCTTTACAAACACTGCAGCTTCTCGATGTGATATATACGTCCACATTTTGCTGAGAGTTACAGTCTGGCAGTCACTTCCTGATGACTGGGGTATTTTTGCTGCAGACATGGAGTTGCTTAGTGTCGGTGTGTAGCAGCCTATTCTGAGACTTTGCTTTCGCTGACTCTTATTTTCGTTGCACACTTTTATTTCTTCCCCTGCGCTACCTTAAAACAACTCTGTGTTGTCTTCTGGTTTTAATGTGTATTCATTTTTTGGGTGGCGTTAACTTAAGGACTGCACAACGTATTGCAAATATATCATAATTTCTATAATACAATAGAACACTGGTGTCTGTTAGTCTTTTTCTCTTCCAGAAAAAGTTAAAAATGTCCTGTGCTTCTTATGGTGGACTGCCAACACGACAAAGAATCTACCACCAACTTTTTATGAGCATCCAATTTGTAAAATTCAGTCAAAAAAGAAAAAGAAAAAGTGCAGGCTGGTGGAAGTAATGTTGCAATCTGTACTAAAAAAAACAATTGATAAGATCAGAAAAAAACCTCACAAATGGCACGTGACTAGACTGTCTAGATCTGTCTGTCTGTCTAGATCTAGATTTCCTATCTTTGAAGAGCTATTACATTGTGAAAACACTAAAGACTCTGTAGTAAAAAACTGTTTTATCTGTTCAGACTCTAGCAGGCATTAATTAGCATTAGCACATCCTAGGAGGCTTTTCTACTGATGTTTGGTTGGGGTTGTTTGTCTTAATGGGACATTAGACCAAGGTCAGGTTTTTATAGATCTAAATATCTCTCTCTGTCACACACACATTTAAATCTTCACATCCTGTCTCACCCTACATGTCAATTTTAATCAGATAAAACCTCTTTTTTTTTATTAAAATAAAACATCTTCAAATTGAAAGTTCTTCAAATTGAAAATTTTTTAAAATATTGTGCAGCTTGAGTTGACGTCCATAAAGTAGTTGCTGTAAACCTCCTCTAATTGCCGCTTCTCTTTTCTTTGATGTTGTTTTTTTTTTCTTCTGTGGTGCTGTCTCTAGGATTACTAGCTGCAGAAAGTACGTATCCCCCTCCCCATCCGTAAACCTCCCCCTCAGTACCATCACAGACTCATTGTTCTTTTTAAACCACCATGTAATGTTTTTGTTTCTAATCCTTTTTAAATGTCTTTTTGCTGTGTGTCTGGCCCCCTTCAGATCTCAATGACTCATATTTACACCTGGTATACAGAGTGTATGAGCCCCTAGTACCATTTAATTTCTCCGGACCCATGGAGAGAAGTGGAGTGATATTGTAAATAGTCACACAACTTTAAATGCAATTTAAAGACACATTTAGGGCACTTTAACGTCTCTGAATATCCAGATACGTGTGGCCAGCTACTTTAGGTTTTATCACTGTCAGCGTCTGAAGGGGGCCTCTGTCTTCTTCCCTTTCTCCTTTAAAAAAAACAGCTGCTTTATTTGCTTTGCTTTAAACTAAACTGACATATGCTTTAATCTTCGGTTTACGTGCATCAGACATAATCCCAGGTAGCTCTTTCACACAATCCAATCATTTATATACAAACTTACAAATGGCTTTAAGAGACTGTACAGAACATATATGTTTCCCTCTTCTTCTTATTCAATATATACACATCACACAGATGTTTTTACCAGAAACCAAAGACCATTTAGACTCTGTCCATATGTCACGCTGAGACAAGGATGGATTACAGCCGTCTCTAATCAGCACTAGCATCACAAAAAATGTTCTTATGATTAAATCCACCTAAATCTATTTGACTAACTAAAATAATATGATGCATGGAAACAAAAGAGTATAATTTTTTTCCCATTGCTATTCTTTTTTTAGCCTACATCCGATCAAAAACTGAACTAAAGCCATCCATTCAATCACCTTCGCTTTAGAACTCCACACATTTACCTGCTTCATCTCCTCAGACTGAATTATTTCCTCTGGTCCACTCCACTCTTTCCTAACTCTTCATCCACGCTCCATGTAAAGCAACTAAAAAAAACTAAAGTGTGACTTTGTTCTGCTGCTGTATTGACGCCATGTACCGCTGTTTCTCTGGTTTCGCTGCATGTGTGGGCGATTTAGCAGGTACTTGGGGCTCAATCGTTCTGAGTGTTTCTGTGACTCGTCTGATTTCTGTCTGTAGTGTGTCCTGTGACTGTGGGGTTTAAGACGTGTCGTGTGGCAGTGTTTTTGCATTTTGTTTGTTAATGCTCGGGAGGGAATGCTTAGTGTATTTGATATTTATTTAAATTCTCTGCCTGATTTGAGGCTTATACTTGTGTTTTTTTGTTTCCCAGGGGCAGTGTCACAGGTTTTAGACAGTCTTGAGGAGATCCATGCGCTGACAGACTGCAGCGAGAAGGACATGGACTTTCTCCACAGTGTCTTCCAGGATCAGCACCTGCACACTCTGTTAGATGTAAGCCTTGTGTTGCTCTTTGGTGGCATCTGGTGGTCAAATGAGCAGGTTACAACCCTCACAACCCTTTAATACAGTTATCTATGAACAAACACAGTATTTTGAAGGAAATAATCAGTGTTTTATTTAACCAGCAAAGTCCCAAAGCTCCTTTTCAAGGGAGTCCTGGTCAAGACAGTTTAAGTCACACAATGTATACCACAGACAAAAGATACAAGAGGTTACATGAATAAAAAAACATGACCCTAAAACAGCGTCCATTTCTTTTTTCTGGGTCTACATTTAAAAAATAAAGTGGACAATTATCTAACTATTTTAATTTATCTGATTAAAACAGAGGTGCCAAGCAAAGGAGGCTTGTTGTGAGGTTGTAGTGGTATTTTAATGTCATTATCAACAGTAAACATTGTCTTTTCTGTTTTATTTCAGCTTTATGACAAAATCAACACCAGGTCGTCTCCTCAGATCAGGAATCCCCAGAGTGACGGAGTTCAGAGGGCCAAAGAGGTGACCATTTCTTCAATCAGCAGCTGCCATCTTGTCTTTGTAGCAGAAAACAAGATGTGTTTTAAGTTAAAGCACTAATATTACCAATTTCTGATATTATTAGGACGTATAGAGCTCTACAGAAGTGTATTAACAAGCACAGCTAATGAAACAGTTACCTTAATATGACTTTTAAACCGCTGTGTGAAAACAATAGGCGTGAAGCGTAAAGCGTGCTCGGACACAGTACGGATTACCAGTGTGACTACACCTTTATGTGGTTCTGGTTTGCTTTCTGTAGGTGCTGGAAACCATTTCATGTTACCCAGAAAACATGGAGGCCAAGGAGCTCCGGAGGATTCTCACACAGCCTCACTTCATGGTACCTTTTACTAAGCTTCCTTTATGGATCATTGTAGCTGCTCTGTGTGAGATTATGTCCCACACAGTGTTGGATCTAGTGACTAACTAGTAACTAAAAGACTATGGGACCAAGTACATTTCAAAATGGAGGGCTAACACAAGGTCTTATATGACTTTTAATTTGAAAATGCTGTCAAGAAGAAGTTCTGGTAAATAATTTCTGTAAAAGAGTGGGAATCCTGACTCAGTGACATGGACCGTAAGAAGATTGTTTTAAACCACACTCAAACTATTCAATGACACCGTACAACCTGACTTTGGAACAGTCCAGACACCACAGAAAATGATATAAACAAGTCTTTCCGTCTGATCCCTCAGGCTCTACTGCAGACTCATGATGTCGTGGCCCATGAGGTCTACAGTGATGATGCACTGAGGGTTACGCCGCCGCCCACTTCCCCGTATCTCAACGGAGACTCCCCGGACAGCACCAACGGAGACATAGACCTGGAGAACGTCACCAGAGTCCGCCTGGTCCAGTTTCAGAAGAACACGGACGAGCCCATGGTGTGTAGCACTTAAACCCTAAAAAAACTCACTACAATGTGTTAAACCAGTGTTGGATCAAACTCTTTTTCTGTTTTTCAAGGGTATTACTCTCAAAATGAATGAGCTCAACCACTGTATTGTGGCCCGCATCATGCACGGTGGAATGATTCATCGACAAGGTATCCACCACAGAGGCTATAAGAACTCATTAGTTCACTACTTAGCTGTCCTTTAATGTTCAATAGATTCTTTTTCATCCTTATCTAAAATCTATTGCTCTAATATCTTTTCTGTCTTTGATAAGGAAGCATAGATCATAATCAGGTTCCTCCTTGTAGTGTTTTTGGCTTCTGACCAAGTCTTGTAGTGACTTGTAGCTTGTAGCCTTTAGCTGGAGTTGCCTAAAAGCTCATATAAATGGAGCGGCTACATATAAAACCACTCGCTAATGTTCTCTACCCACTCACTAACAGAACATGTAGTCAGTCAGTTGTATTAAAGTTGGTCAGCAGCTCATGTTCTCAAAAGGATCTATAGACATTTTGATCTGTTGCTGTAGGGTGAATAAAAGTGTGTAACTCCTGGTATTATTGGAGAGTCATGTGACTAATCCATGGGGTTTCTGTATCCGTATATTTCCACTCCCATGAGCCTCATTTCCTGCCTTTAATATCTTGTTATTTCCCCGGCTGCAGGGACTCTTCACGTAGGAGACGAGATCCGAGAGATTAACGGCATCAGCGTCGCCAATCAGACGGTAGAGCAGCTCCAGAAGATGCTGGTAAGTCACACAAATGGGACTTCTCTTTTTTTTTAGCTCTAGTGTCAAGGTATCTTCCCGTTTGTGGATTTATATCAAAGGAATAGATTTATATTAACAATAAATAACTGCTCTTATTGCATCTTCCACAGAGGGAGATGAGAGGCAGCATCACATTTAAGATTGTACCAAGTTATCGATCGCAGTCGATGTCGGTCGAGGTAATGAATCAAACAAAGCAACTCTCTTATTTTTTTTTTTTTTTTTTTTTTTGAACTGTAAGTGTGTTATCAATGTAATTACAGAAAGAGTCTCGGATGTTTCTCAACAGTCGCCTGCAAATGGCCACGCGAGTGTCACAAGCTCCATCCTGGTAAGTGTGGACTCGGTATTTATGACCCACTACAGCCGTGTAAAAGAAATGTTAGACTAATGGTGTTTTCTCAACTGAAAGTCCGCACTAAGAACTCAACAGTTGTTTAGTATTCGTTAGGTTCAGTAGCTTTTCTAACTCCAAGTACTCCAAGTACTGAATAAATGTATAAATGTAAAATTCTAAGGATATTTGAACTAAAAATGTATTAAAGCGTTCTGAAAATAATGCATATTGTCTCAGACTTGCTGGAATAATTAAAGCTTATCTAAATCTTTCCAGGATCTCCCCTCTACCATTCAGCCCAAAGGTCGTCAGGTGAGATTTGACACATTGTTCGTAGCATGGACCTCTCATTTTGTGTGTATTTTCTCATTTAAACCTCCATCAAACAAACGTGACAGTTTGATGGATAATTCCTTTTCAATCCAACACCTATTATTCTTTTATATTCTTTTTGGAAAAAGAAATATAATGGTCTTGACTAACTCCCACTCATCAAAGCAAGATTATACTGGGGACTAAACCAGGATTAAACAGGTCTAAACTGGGAGTAAACCGGGTCTAAACTGGGTCTAGACCAAGAAGAAGAAGAAGAAGAAGTTTTATGTATATAGCGCCTTTCCGCTCAAGGTCGCTTTACATTTCACAAATCCAGTACAGACAAACATTTACATACACATCACATGAAACATATAGTTGTAATTACCCAAAATGTTTGTTAAATTGAGACTTAAATGCATCCACAGATGAGATGTTTCGTAAAGTAAGACGCAACGCGTTCCATAGTTTAGGAGCATTTAAACTAAAAGACCTACCACCAACAGTAGACAGACGGAAACGTGGGGTGGATAACAGACTGAGTTCGGCTGATCTAAGGGACCGGACAGGGCGGTAGGGGGAGAGTAGGTCAGACAAATATTGGGGAGCAAGACCATTTAATGCTTTGAATGTTAGAAGCAATACTTTAAAATGTATACGTGATGCTACAGGTAGCCAGTGAAGGTCATGAAGCAGAGGAGTAATGTGAGCAGAGCGCCTAGTGGAGGCGCCTAGACCAGGACTAAACCAGGACTATCCCGGATCTAAAGCAGGACTAAAGCAGGTCTGAAGCGGGACTAAAGCAGGACTAAAGCGGGTCTAAAGCGTGTCTAAAGCGGGACTAAAGCGGGTCTAAAGCGGGACTAAAGCGGGACTAAAGCGGGTCTAAAGCGGGACTAAAGCGGGACTAAAGCGGGTCTAAAGCGGGACTAAAGCGGGTCTAAAGCGGGACTAAAGCGGGTCTAAAGCGGGACTAAAGCGGGTCTAAAGCGGGACTAAAGCGGGACTAAAGCGGGTCTAAAGCGGGACTAAAGCGGGACTAAAGCGGGTCTAAAGCGGGACTAAAGCGGGTCTAAAGCGGGACTAAAGCGGGACTAAAGCGGGACTAAAGCGGGTCTAAAGCGGGTCTAAAGCGGGACTAAAGCGGGACTAAAGCGGGTCTAAAGCGGGACTAAAGCGGGACTAAAGCGGGACTAAAGCGGGTCTAAAGCGGGACTAAAGCGGGACTAAAGCGGGTCTAAAGCGGGACTAAAGCGGGACTAAAGCGGGTCTAAAGCGGGACTAAAGCGGGTCTAAAGCGGGACTAAAGCGGGACTAAAGCGGGTCTAAAGCGGGACTAAAGCGGGACTAAAGCGGGTCTAAAGCGGGACTAAAGCGGGACTAAAGCGGGACTAAAGCGGGTCTAAAGCGGGTCTAAAGCGGGACTAAAGCGGGACTAAAGCGGGTCTAAAGCGGGACTAAAGCGGGACTAAAGCGGGACTAAAGCGGGTCTAAAGCGGGACTAAAGCGGGTCTAAAGCGGACTAAAGCGGGTCTAAAGCGGGACTAAAGCGGTCTAAAGCGGGTCTAAAGCGGGACTAAAGCGGGACTAAAGCGGGACTAAAGCGGGACTAAAGCGGGTCTAAAGCGGGACTAAAGCGGGTCTAAAGCGGGACTAAAGCGGGTCTAAAGCGGGACTAAAGCGGGACTAAAGCGGGTCTAAAGCGGACTAAAGCGGGTCTAAAGCGGGTCTAAAGCGGGACTAAAGCGGGTCTAAAGCGGGTCTAAAGCGGGACTAAAGCGGGACTAAAGCGGTCTAAAGCGGGACTAAACGGGACTAAAGTGGGTCTAAAGCGGGACTAAAGCGGGTCTAAAGCGGGACTAAAGCGGGACTAAAGCGGGTCTAAAGCGGGACTAAAGCGGGTCTAAAGCGGGTCTAAAGCGGGACTAAAGCGGGACTAAAGCGGGACTAAAGCGGGACTAAAGCGGTCTAAAGCGGGACTAAAGCGGGTCTAAAGCGGGACTAAAGCGGGACTAAAGCGGGTCTAAAGCGGGACTAAAGCGGGTCTAAAGCGGGACTAAAGCGGGACTAAAGCGGGTCTAAAGCGGGACTAAAGCGGGTCTAAAGCGGGACTAAAGCGGGACTAAAGTGGGTCTAAAGTGGGTCTAAAGCGGGTCTAAAGCGGGACTAAAGCGGGTCTAAAGCGGGACTAAAGCGGGACTAAAGCGGGTCTAAAGCGGGACTAAAGTGGGTCTAAAGCGGGACTAAAACGGGACTAAAGTGGGTCTAAAGTGGGTCTAAAGCGGGTCTAAAGCGGGACTAAAGCGGGACTAAAGCGGGACTAAAGCGGGTCTAAAGTGGGTCTAAAGCGGGTCTAAAGCGGGACTAAAGGGGGTCTAAAGCGGGACTAAAGTGGGTCTAAAGCGGGTCTAAAGCGGGACTAAAGTGGGTCTAAAGCGGGACTAAAGCGGGTCTAAAGCGGGACTAAAGGGGGTCTAAAGCGGGACTAAAGTGGGTCTAAAGCGGGTCTAAAGCGGGACTAAAGTGGGTCTAAAGCGGGACTAAAGCGGGTCTAAAGCGGGTCTAAAGTGGGTCTAAAGCGGGTCTAAAGCGGACTAAAGGGGGGGTCTAAAGCGGGACTAAAGTGGGTCTAAAGCGGGTCTAAAGCGGGACTAAAGGGGGTCTAAAGCGGGACTAAAGTGGGTCTAAAGTGGGTCTAAAGCGGGACTAAAGTGGGTCTAAAGCGGGACTAAAACGGGACTAAAGTGGGTCTAAAGTGGGTCTAAAGCGGGTCTAAAGCGGGACTAAAGCGGGTCTAAAGCGGGACTAAAGCGGGACTAAAGCGGGACTAAAGCGGGTCTAAAGCGGGTCTAAAGCGGGTCTAAAGCGGGTCTAAAGCGGGACTAAAGCGGGTCTAAAGCGGGTCTAAAGCGGGACTAAAGCGGGACTAAAGCGGGTCTAAAGCGGGTCTAAAGCGGGACTACATTTTTCCTTCTCACTTATCATCCCATCCCACATTTACTCCTCCATTAACCCTTTTTTTTAGTTCATGCCCCCTGCGTTTTTTCTATCGCATGATCTCTGTGTAAGTGTGATGCTCTCAACCCCATAGATCACCAGACCTGCCATCAAGGACAAATTGTCCATCAAGGTAAGACGCCTGCCAGTTAAACCCCCTCCACAGTAGAAATAGTTCCTTGTGCTGTCATGTCGTGTAGATTATGTGTAGATGCTGTAGGTATCGTATAAACATCAGGCAATTTAAAAAGAGGGTGCTTTGTTTGATAAATGTTGTTTTTCTGTTGATCCCAACCTTCATCCTACACTTTTCCCTAAAATTATATTTAAGTAAAACTGAATGTATTTCCCACAGCAAAATATATAATATATTTCATATTTCAACAGACCTTGATTTCCTCGTCTTTTTTAGGCTAATTTTAGTGAATCTTTTTCTTTTTTTTTTTTTTGTGCCATTTAGGTGATTGCACACTGATTACACACACCGTTCTTGACCAATACCAATTCACAAAAGCAGCTATATTAAGTCCCTATTGACCTTTCCAAATATTTATTCAGATTTATTTTAATGATCCTGCAGTTATTTAGTGCCTGTCTTGTAATCACAGTGTATTCATTGGCAATATTTAAAAACACTTTACTTTTCTTTTCTCTGTAGACATTATGCATAACCAACCTCCAGATTCGACTCAATAATATAAGGCACCTTCTGGTCAAACAAGGGCTGTATGAACTATGAGCGGGTATAGTGAGAGTGTTGCGTTGTTATGACTAATTATCCGTGTTTCTTTAATTAATTTCTCATTGTTTGTCAAATATCCAAATTAACTTGACTTATTTTAAGCTTTTATCAAATTTTGAATTTGGAGTTGATGCTGTAAAAGTCCAAAAAAGAGCTTTTTAGGTAAAAATCTTTTATTTTTTAGGGGTGATTTATTCTTGTTCTGCTTGCTGTTTGTAGAATTGTAAAATACTTCAGAGTAAAGTCTACTTGACGTCTTACAGTCTTGTTTTTTTTAATGATCATGCTTTAAGGTGATTAAACAGTTAAGAACTCACATACTGTAGGTTTAACACTTCACAAAAAAGCCACCAGATGTACATTATGAAACTTGAGCTACTCATTATTCCCACTGACTCCTCCTGGTTGTTTTGTTACAGAAATGCTTTAGTCTGTTCCTCTTTCGTCTCCGCAGATCTACGTCCGCGCTCAGTTCGAATATGACCCTTCGAAGGACGACCTGATCCCGTGTAAAGAGGCTGGCGTTCCCTTCCGGGTCGGCGACATCATCCAGATCATCTCCAAAGACGACCACAACTGGTGGCAGGGGAAGCTGGAGAACACCAAGAACGGCACAGCGGGGCTCATCCCGTCGCCCGAGCTGCAGGAGTGGTGAGTGTCCCGATACACAGGTTTTATTGACTGAAAAGAAAGACTACCTTACTGACAAATTATTCAAGAACAGCCACTGTCATGAATTACTTTTATAGGGCAGTTATAAAATGTGTTCTTTTTTTAGGCGTGTAGCTTGTATAGCCATGGAAAAGACCAAACAGGAGCAGCAGGCCAGTTGTACCTGGTTTGGGAAGAAAAAGAAGCAGTACAAAGACAAGTATCTGGCAAAGCACAACGCAGGTAAGACAGACACTCACTACAACACCTGAGGAGGCCTTTATCTGACGAAGCGGATTCAAATGACAAAAGTGTGGTTTGTTTGTCGGTACGGTTTAAAACTCAGGTCTACTTCTGACCGGACCCCAGTGCTGTTCTGTTCAGAATGTTTGCCATTTAGGATAAAAAAATAAATAAAATAAAACACATTAGAAAGGAGCTCAGTTTAATACCAATAAATTAACAGTAAAAGAAAATGTTGCTCCAGACAAAGAGTGCAAATAGTTTATTTCATTACAAAAGTGGTGTTAATTGGGTTTCTCTGGGGGTAGGTTGACGGTTCGATTCCCACTCTCCTCACAGTTCATAGTGACGTTTTGTCCTTGGGCAAGACACTTAACCTACCTTGCCTCCAGTGGTGTTCCAGCTGCAACACTGGTGAATGAAACCTTAATTTAAGTGCTTTTGGTGAATTCAAACAGAGTCAGTAAGTTATAATATTCTCCCGTTGTAGCTTTACGTTAGCCTGTAGTCATTTATTTTCTCAAGCCACATTCAGCTAAACCCGTCACAAGACTTGACTTAACAGGACTAAAGTAACTGCTATTTCTAATTTGTCCACTGGATGTCACTCTTTTTTAGTCAGCGTAGCGGAGATAACACAAGACAGAGACCCAAACCTGAACAGAAGATGGAAGCAATGCATTTATTCTTTTGCCTTTGAAATAACCACCAACATTACCCAAAATAGCATTAGCATCAAAGCCATATTGCAAGGGTTCTGAAGGCTTTTGCCAGAATTAGCCTTTTTTTGATTGCGATTGTTGAGAACACTAACCGTATAACCGTAGTTCTTTGCACAAAAACAAAGGGAAACAAATTGGGAATTGTTATTATTTACATATACTGTATGTCAAGAACTAAAAAGTAATAATACTCGCCTGTTAGTCTGTCGGGACTTAAAAACTGTAAATTACCCAAACATTAACTATTACCAACTTAAGTCGTGATTTTGTTCAGATTCCAGTTTTGGTACTTCCTTTTTCCTCTTTTTTTAAATTATATATATATTTTTAACCTAATAAACCCTAAACTGTCCTTTTTATAAACTCTGTTGTATGTGATGTTTTTTCCTTCTGCTGCTGTTGTGGTTCTTATCCCACCTTTTGCGACTAACAACGTTGCAATTAACAGCTTTTAATTTACTTAATGTGTTATTTTCTTTGACGGTGTTGTTGTTGTTGTTGTATTAACCCTTACGCTCCCACCCTTTTGCCCATTTCATGCTGTCTCTCCCCCAAATGGCTGCATGTAAGTAACTCGGACTTGTCTGCTTTGTCTTTTTCCTAATGTCTCTTGAACTGACACCTGCTTTTTTTTAATGCATTTTCTTCTAATGGGAAAGACACACAATAGTTTTTGACTGAAGGCTGTATAAATAAGAAGATTTAAAGTGATTCTCAAGGCTCTTAACCTTGCTGTTATCCTCAGTTCTTACATTAATGCTTCTTTCGAGTAGCTTTACTTCAACGCTTGTGTCAAAGTTTCTAGGCTGTAGTTTTTGTGCATAGACATTTATACAAGCTTTAATTTACTATAGCATCAAAAGCAGAACAGTCCAAAAAAATAAGTTTAAATGTTTCTTTTTTACGCTGCAGTTTTTGACCAACTAGACCTGGTCACATACGAGGAAGTGGTCAAGCTGCCGTCGTTCAAGAGGAAAACATTGGTCTTACTCGGTGAGTGAGAAATATATGGGTGTTTCTAGAAAATACAAAGTCAATTTAAAGATGTTTCTGTTGAGAAGTTAATAAACTAAACTAGTCTAATAAAAAACAACATGTTTATGGGTTAATTAAGAAGTTATTGTGACAGTATATCCTTGTCTTTTTTAATCTTTGAGCAAAAACATAGTACAATGTATTCTATATTCTTATATATTGTCTTCTGTACATTTTACATTTTTATTTGGACAAACATTTTAGGTTTAACAACAACTGGACAAAAAAAAACTATAAAAAAAGTTGTTGCATAGCTTGTGACTAACATATATGAGCCGTTGAAGTTAAAAGGATGGGTTTAAACATTCAGCAGTGTTATAATTAACTCTGGGAAAGGTTCAAGACAAATATTAGATTACGAAGCTTATTTCCTCTGCACTATACTTGTCTGTTTGCACTTGAAACCTTTGATTATATGCGTTTTTATTTAGGTGCTCACGGCGTCGGCAGGAGGCACATCAAGAACACCCTCATCGCCAAACATCCCGACCGCTTCGCCTACCCCATCCCACGTAAGAAAACAAGCACACACACGGTTACAGCTAAACAAACCCTTCCACGTGTTCCCGCTCAGCCCTGAGACCTTATGTGCTGTTGAACCACGTCTGTGTCCGTCTCCAGACACCACTCGGCCTCCGAAGAAGGACGAGGAGAACGGCAAGAACTACTACTTTGTGACCCACGACCAGATGATGCAGGACATCAGCAACAACGACTACCTGGAGTACGGCAGCCACGAGGACGCCATGTACGGCACCAGACTGGAGACCATCCGGCAGATCCACGGCCAGGGCATGATCGCCATCCTCGACGTCGAACCACAGGTAAATATTCACAACAGACTCTCACGGGTTTGTACGAGCATAAGAACGCCCTACTTTGTCCTTTGTCTATAAGGTGTTTAGTGTAGTATGTCTCCAATCCCTTTTGAAACAACAGCAACGAAGCACAACAACCAAAAAGAAGCAACCGGCAAAAATGGAAAACGTGTAACAAAATTTCTCCAACTCTCTGTTGTTGACTTTCTGATAAATAAACTTTGTTACAAAAATTAGATTTGTTTGGTTTGGATCATAATGAAAGTTACAGGATTTTCCCAATTCATTAATTCCAACGATTTTGGACCTTTGTGCACTCAACAGCCCTCACGTACATTAATAAAATGCACACTCCGTTCTTGAGTAGCATTTTAGTTCAATTATTTATCTTTTCTTTCATTTTTCTTCTGTTTGGTTCACAAACCGGACCAACCAGAGGAAGGAAGCATTGCAGGAAGTCCCCCTCGTTTTTGTTTTTTTAAACATTTACAGGGTTTAAGTGGAAATGTCAGTTTGATTTCTCTTCACATTAGGTTAGCACTTATTCTGTCACTTAAAAGGACAATGTATCTTCCTCTTTGTGTCTCTGCAGGCGTTAAAAATCCTCAGGACGGCCGAGTTCGCTCCTTACGTTGTGTTCATTGCAGCTCCCACCATCACTCCGGGCATGACCGAGGTAAAGACACAACCACTCCTCCTTTTCCTCCCTGTATTCATTTACTAATCCACTCTGTGTCCACGTTTAAGGCACGTACACAGCTGCTCAGTCTTGTTATTTCTTGTTGTAATGAATGTCTCTCACTGCACGCTGTTTGCTTCACGCATGTTTGTATTTCCTTTGGCATGCTTTATTTTATCTGTACTCAAGGTCCCGAGGTGGTGCAGAAAACTCCCTGTAAGTACTAACTTTAGGCAAAAAAGTGTTTGTTTGAGAGCCTTAGATGTAGTTTAGCTCTAAATCCTCTTCTCCCTTCATTAATTCTGTATTTGGTGGATCTTTCTGTCTCCTTTTCTAATTAAGTCATTATCCATAATAACTCAATCCAAACAGTATTTTCTTCATTGTGTTGTTTTCTCTAAGCTTTTAAGGGCTTTTCTCAATATGTCTCTGCCCCAAAAACTGCTCCTAAGCCTCAGAATATTAGGAGAGAAAGAAACAAACAACAATACAGATAAAAGAAGAGCTAAATCTAACAGAAAAGTCAGAATAAGTAAGTCGCATTAGACATTAGCCTTTAACTTATGCTTTGTTTGAACAAGGCAGTAAAGAAAATAGGAAGATTATAATTAAAATACCAAATAATGTTTAAATTATTGGGTAATGCATATAATAATAAATGTTCTGCAAGACCTTTTTTATATTATTTTTGAGCTGAGACTAGCTATCATTTTTAACCAAAGATAAAAGCATGTTGAGAAGAATCCAGGAAATAAAGTAGTGTGTTTTGACCCTCTGAGGCTCCTGTAGTTTAAGGAGTGGAGTTCAAACCCAAAGCAGAGACACAAAGGCTTGTAAAAAGTGAGAAAGATAACTTGGTAAACTGATAGTCTAATTGTCAACGAAATAAAAGTTATGAGGATAAGGACAGACTTCGGAATGAAACTTAGCAAAGAGTCTCTCTTGTTTCTCACAAACCTCCCGTTTCCTCCAGGACGACTCTCTGCAGCGGCTCCAGAAAGAATCAGAAATGCTGCAGAAAACCTACGCCCACTACTTCGACCAGACCGTCATCAACAACGAGATCGACGACACCATCCGCCTGCTGGAGGAGGCCATCGACCTGGTGTCCACTACCCCCCAGTGGGTGCCCGTCTCCTGGGTTTACTGACGCCCGCTCGACTCTGAACTCTCAGATCAAAAACCCTGTCGACCAAACGGGACAGACTGAAGTGAATGACTCTGACAGCAGCTCACTCTCTGTGTACATATTATACATATTATACATATATATAAATATATAAATGATACAAAGTGAATATGTCCTTGTAGAGCTAACGGGAGGGAGAGCAGGGCCAGGGCCTGGTAGACATTTTGTACTTTTTTTTAAACTGTTCGATGAGTGGGTGGTAATATTGGGAAGGCAATAGTGAGCATGACCATAACGCAGTTGAACAATGTGGTACTCTTTCCTTCTTTTTCCTCCTTCCTCTCCTCGGTTGTTACGGAAACGAAGCCGAGACTCACACAAAGAAGCACATGAGAAGCTGCTAAAGTGGCGACAAACTCCGAAAGCAAAAATAGAAGTGAATAAGCACAGTTTTTTTTTTTTTTGTCCCTTATTTATTGCCCCTCTGTGCCTATCCCTGTGTTGCTTCGACCTGTGGTACTTCCCCTTTCCTTGAAAAAAAAACTAAACAAACGGTCTTTGTTTACAACTCAGTTTGCACAAAATGAACAAATATACAAGAAGAACATCTCGAATCTCTGCCTTCTCTTCTCTCTCGAGACTCAACATGGCTCCTGAAGGAAAAGGAGGAAAAACCTGACAAACAAACAAACTGCCTTATGAGAAACCGCGGGGAAGGAGCCGCTAACACCTATGCACACCCCTGCTTCGATCCCAGGCAGACAGCCATCTTCTTTCCTCACAGAAAATAGTGTTAAAATAACGTTTAGCAAAGGGTCGTTGTAGGCGCGGTAATCTTAGAGCCACTGTTTTTTTATTTTGTTTGTTTTGTTTTGGAGCTGTTAACTGTCGTCTTTGAGAAAATATAGGGATTAATCTCGTTAGGAGGGAGAGAAAATAACTAAAATCTTGTGTGTAAATGTGTCAATGGTGTCTTAACGAGTGAAATTTTACCAAGAGCCAGTGTAAAATAATAATTAACCCTGAAAAGAAGCTCGCTCAGTATGTGACAAACTCTCTTCGTGCTTCTGTCTGAAGTGGAACCGCCGTAGATCTGTGTCGGTGACGTTCCACTTTCAACTGAAGCCTCCTCATTTCGAGTCCTGTGTAAATTACCTCTGCAAATGACTTCTGTATGAGATGTTGTTCATTTTTGTTATGTTGATTTTTAAGAAAATATATTTGCTTTTAAGTGTTTAAAGGGCTTTGTTGTCTTTTTTTGTGTGTGTCAGAAGATGATTTAAAAGAGTGTAGTGTATTTTTGGGGTCTGTGTACAGCTGTTACATGAGCAGGCCTAGGAACCCCTCGGTATTGCTTCAGAAGAGCTGAAGATGGATAATTACAAACCATACTTTTTAATCTCTGCATTTCTTATTGATCCTTTTTAATCTGTTTTCAATGTTGAACCCACAAGAGCAATACATAATGAATGCACAAACAAATAGACTAACACATTCTGTATTCAACCCTTCGAGCTCACAGCAAATGACATTTGTGGCAGTTATAGTTTGAAATGAAGTGTCTTCCTCCAAACTCCCAACAAACGTTAAGGTCAAAAGCTGATTTTATTGCCTCCAACTGACTGCTTACAATCTCACGAAACGGTAGCCTCCTTTTTGAATGTTTGTCCGAAACTATATGACTATCATAATGGGGCTTAGTATGTGGCTAATACAATCTCAGACATACTATAACTTAACAGAAATCAAGGCAAAGGCAGTAACTCCCTGTATGTCTCACATCCTCAGAGTAATTTGGACCTTTTCTTTATAATATTGCTCTAGTTTATTAAGATTTCAGACATTTTCTTACGCACAGCTCCCTTACGATCCAAAAACTGAGGTCTGGACTTTGATGAAGCTTTTTTTGATTCAGGTTATCGTCTTGTTGCATGGGTTTGCTCTTAGTTTCTGAAGTCACACACTTGCATCACATCGGGATGTTTAGGATGGACTATGTCGAAATAAAAAGCCTCAAAGCGAACCCAAAGCCCATGGGCTGGATGTAGAGCTGCGTGATATTATGAAAACTTTCAGTAAAGTGGCCAGTACAGAGGTCCTTCAAATTCAGTATTTTATTCATCCCACTCATGTGTTTGTATAATAGACTTGTACAGACACTTGGCAGAAACCATTTGGTACAAGGAGAAATGTCTGGCCTTGTGGGATAATTACTCACAGAGCCATGTTAGTGCCACTCTGTTTAAGGTCTGGCTCAGGAATCAGTCTGGTTTTATTGTGAAAGTCCTCCATGTAGAAAATAATGAAACAATAAGATACAATAGAAAGTGTATCATGTAATTAAACACAATGCAGCATATGTAAACACTCATAAAATAGTTAAGTTCACTCATACGTTTTTTTTTTTTTTTTTTTACATTGTGTGCGTTGTTTAATTGTGAAAGTTCTGGTCGGAAACGCTCCTGTCACTAAAATAAAAGCTTCTTCATTAATTTTTTTCGTTTAGATGAAAAGAGCTGCAGTCGGGCTCACCTCACGCGCTCGTGCTGTGGCTTTAAGAGAATAAGTCATGTCGTGTTGTGTGCGTAAAGAGCGCCCGGACACCGGCAGCATCTTGTACCGCATCCTCAACGGAGTCCCCCAAAACCGGCGCTGCTCCTGCGGAAATAAAAACATCACCTTCCGCTTCCCGGAGTCAATCCACGCCGCTGCTTCTGAGGTTTTGGTAAAAACTTTGGGTTTAGTCAAAAGTCTTCCGTGTTTTCGGGGTTTGCCGCCTCGAGATCAGCTCCTGCTCGTGCGTCACGGCTGGGCTCCTCTGTTGGTCCTGGGTTTGGCGCAGGAGCGCAGTGTGGACTTGGAGACAGTGGAGACGCAACAGATGAGTCTCTTACACCGGATTTTAACCCAGAGTCAGGATCTGGAGCAGGACAGTCACGTGACCCGGACTGACATGAGCTGCGTCAAAGTGTTTGTGGACAACTGTCGATCAATGAGCGTCAGTTTAGAAGAATACGCGTTCCTCAAAAGAGCCGTTCTCTTCAGCTCTGGTAACAGACCAGGACTAGACCTGGACCAGGACTAGACCTGGACCTGGACAGAACCAGGACTAGACCAGGACTAGACCTGGACCAGGACAGCACCAGGACTAGACCAGGACTAGACCTGGACCAGAACAGAACCAGGACTAGACCAGGACCAGGACAGAACCAGGACTAGACCTGGACCAGAACAGAACCAGGACTAGACCAGGACCAGGACAGAACCAGGACTAGACCTGGACCAGGACTAGGACCAGACCTAGACCAGGACAGAACCAGACAGAACCAGGACTAGACCAGGACCAGACCAGAACTAGACCAGGGCAGAACCAGCACTAGACCCAGGACTAGACCAGGACCTGACCAGACTAGGACAGAACTGGACAGAACCAGATCAGGGCCTGACCAGACTAGGACAGAACCAGACCAGGACCAGACCAGGACAGAACCAGACCAGGATCCGACTAGGACTAGACCTGGACTAGACCAGGACCAGGATTAGACCTGGACCAGACCTGGACCAGGACAGACCCAGGACTAGACCAGACTAGGACAGAACCAGACAGAACCAGATCAGGGCCTGACCAGGACCAGACCAGGACAGAACCAGATCAGGACCAGATCAGGACCTAAACAGACCAGGACAGAAGCAGACCAGGATCCGACTAGGACTAGACCTGGACTAAACCAGGACCAGGATTAGACCAGGACAGAACCAGAAACAGTCCAGTACCCGGCCAGGACAATACCCAAACTAGACCAGGACAGAACCAGACCAGGATCAGACAAGGACAAGACCAGGACCAGACCAGACTAAGACAAAACCAGAACTAGACCAGGACCAGACCAGGTCAGACTAAGAAAGAACCAGGACTAGACCAGGACTAGACCAGGACCCGACCAGACTAAGACAAAACCAGAACTAGACCAGGACCAGACCAGACTAAGACAGAACCAGAACTAGACCAGGACCAGACCAGACTAAGAAAGAACCAGAACTAGACCAGGACTAGACCAGGACTAGACCAGGACTAGACCAGACTAAGAAAGAACCAGGACTAGACCAGGACCTGGTCTTTCATCACTTTATGGTTTTAAGTGTTTGTGTATAAACCTGTGTCCGACAGAAGTGAAGGCGCTGCTGTGTGGAGACTACATCCGAACGCTGCAAACGGAGTCGGAGCGGGCGCTGTACGAACACGTCGGAGCCAAACACAGATCCCAGAGTCTGCACCGACTTCTCACTGCAGCTCGATCCTTAAACTCAGAGACTGTGGCACTGTTGTTTAAAGCAACAAGAAACATAGAGCATCATGTTCTGGCTGTATTTTATGAGCTCTAGAGAAAGACTACTGTTTTATATTTTTTTCATTGTGTCTGCTGCTTTTATTTCACTGCCCTCTGGTACTTTAACAGTGTCTTAGTGTCATGTGTTGTATGTGTGTGTGTGAAAATAAAATTTAATAAAAAGTAAAAAGTGTGCCATTCAACTCTGTTAGGTCATGGGTTCAAATATCATTAACTGCACTTAGGTTACATACCATCTTAAATATAATAAGATGAAATTGTAGCAGCTGATAAGATAGTGTTTCAAAGTTTGTTTTTCCATAAAAAAATGAGATTTGGGAGTTCCTGCAACATTTCAGAGAAACGCTAAAGACAAGCCTCTCTCACGCAACGTTTCTCTCTGAACTGTCATCTCATGTCAGATCATTTCAGTGAATCTTGTATTAACTTGTGTCTTTAGGGTAGTGGCAAGGTTTATATTTAAAACCATGAGGTTACAGGTTCAAATCTCTGAGCCTCTCTTGTTTGTGACTTGTATTGTTTCAAAGTGTTCATCACATTTATTTTTTTCAGTGAGAAACACAAGAAACAGTTTGTTTACATTACTCTGAAGTCCTTGAATAGCTTAGTGGTGAGTCGTCTGGACTTCACCAGGAGGTCTTGGGTTCTAGACATGTGTTCAAGACATTTAGAACTAAAACCAAGCAGCTCTCTGTATGATGAATAGTCTGGTGGTTTAGACAGCTACTTGGAAACTTTCAAAACATAGGTTCAAAGTCCAGATCTGGCATGTTTTAATTGACAAAACTTTAGGTTTTCATTGAACTCAATGAGCTCAAACAGTGAGAAACGTCTGTAATATTATTCCTCAAAGTGAAGAGGATTCACAATTTGGTCTACTGACCTGAAGATTGTGAGTTCAAATCCTACTTCAGTCTGAATCTTTAACTTTATGAGGCCAAACTGAAGATTCTTCAGAGACAAACCAAAGTTTTTTTTTTAGTGGACTTCAGTAGCTCAGTGGTAACGTGTTGGGATCTCACCTGGAGGTGTCAGGTTCAAATCTGAAAAGTTTTTCATTCATTCATTGACAAAGACCAACCAATGAGCTTTAAAAACAAAAACTCACTTTCTCTGTAAATCTATCACGGTGTAAAGGATAAACACTTTGATTTGTAATCTGAATACTCTCAGGTCAAATGCAACCTGTCTGGCTTTTGGAAATGCAAATCTTTATTTCTCACGTTTAGAACAAAAACCTTTCTTTTCAAAACAGCATTTCATTTTCACTCAGTAAATAGTCCAATGGTTTAAGTATCTTCTCGTTAACCTATAGTCCATGGGTTCAAAGCCCATCTTTGGCAAGTCTTTTCATTGACAAAGACCAACCTATAAGCTTTAAAAGCTCACTTCATCCTCAAATCTGTCACAGTGTAAAGGATAAACACTCTGCTATAAAATCTAAAGACTGTTGGTTCAAAGCCCACTTGTGTTCTTTTTGGAAACACAGATCATCACGTACAAAAACCTTTGCTTTAAAAATAGTATCTCACTTATAAGAAGTGGCTAGTCTAATGGTTAAAGCAGCTGCTCTCAAACCTTGAGTTCATGGGTTCAAAGCCAATCTTTGACAAGTCTTTTCATTGACCAACCTATGAGCTTTAAAAGCAGAAACTCACTTCAACAGTAAAGCTGTCACAGTGTAGAGGAATAGACCTCGGGTTTGGAACCTGTAGGTTGTTGGTTCAAACCTCAGCTCAGTTACTTTAAGTTCATTTCTTATATGTTCTGAGCCCAAACTGAAGACTCTTCAGAGACAAACGAAGTTGTTCTTGTGGACTCGAATAGCGAAGTGGTATCATGTCGGGACCACACCCGGAGGTCTCAGGTTCGAATCCGTACACGTGCGTTGCGTTGCGAATGCGTTGCGTGCGAGGTCAATTGCGTTGCGTTGCAGGTTCTGTGTGTGTCTCTGTGTGTGTATGTCATGAGGTGGTGGTGTTGGGGGGGGTGACATAGGACAGGAGTGGGTGGAGTCACAGGAAGAGTAGGCAGGGTCAGGATGAAAGTGGGTGGGTCTAAGACAGGTAGGAGGAGTCAGAGGTGTGTCGAGGGGAAAAAGAGTGAAAATTTTCTTTTTTTGCTTATTTTTGGTTTTTTTGGAAAATTTCAGTCCCAGAGCTGGCTGGATGCTGACCTGCTGCAGGTCTGGAACCCACCACCTTCAGGTCCTGAACCCTGCACTCTTCCACTGAGCCACAGGGCTCTCATACAGATATATTTCTGGAACTTCTATTTCTCATGTTCATGAAACAGAGACTTAGAAAAAAAAAAAATGCTCGGGTTTAATGCCCCCCTGCCAGGAACTATAGAAATCATCTTAGATGATTTACCTACGATGCAGACAAAGTAAGCTGATTCCTAAAAGCCTACAGCTGGGTTCTGCTGTTAAGGGACACTGGGCTGAAAGCTTCCTACGCCTGGCCCAGACCCACCTTTTGTGTGAAAGGATCAGACAGACTCACTTCCCAATAGATAACCTCTAGACCAAGTTAGATTTAGATTTTCTACAGAAACAACTTGCAGCGTTAGTTCCAGGGAAATCCTACAGGAAATCTCCAGGTTCATACAGAAGGTACACTTACACAACAAGAGCAAGGACCGCCAGATCAAAAAGTTCCAGATTTTGGTTTTTGGACAACCCGGACCATCCTAGGTGTAACGAGGATATTACACCAGCCTCTCATTTCTCAGTTGCTCTGAGGCACATCCCACAGTAGACCTCATTACAGCAACAGAATCAGCCATAAGGAATTATTGTCTGGAAATAAATCTGAAAGTCACAGCCGCACTGGCTAGTGCCAAACCACCCCCCTCCAAAGGAGGGGCCTGTCAGCACTGGAGAAGGACCACAGCAGCATCATCATTCTGCAGCAGACAAAGGAAGATGCACTGTGATCCTGAACACAGAGGACTACGAGGCCAGTGTTAACAGTTTACTCAGTGACACCACCAACTATGAGACACTGAGAAGAGATCCAACAAGTGGTTACAAGAAGAGCTCATAGACTGTCTGCAGAGGCTGGACAAGGACCAAGTCTCTGGGAACACCACTCCATGTATCTGCGGCTTACCCAAAATACAAAAAGAAGAAATTCCACTACGACCCATAGTAAGCACTGATTCAGCCAAACACCTGGCCACCATTTTGGCTCCATTGGTCGGCCACTCACAAAACCATATCATCAACTCACAGGACTTTACAACAAACTCAAACATCTACAGTTAGAAGCAGATGAGACAATTGTCTCTTTTGATGTCACATTCCTCTTCACCTGCAAACCCACCAATGAAGCACTCGTGGTTGTGAGGAAGAGACTACTACAGGACACATCTCTACAGGACAGGACTAACTGGAGATATGTTTGAACACTATTTTCAGTTCAGAGTTCAGACTTCTAGACCAAAAAACGACTCACCTGTCACCTGTCTCATTGTGGCTGACCTGTTCATGGAGGAAGTGGAGAACAGAGCTGAGACCAGATGGTTTAAGAGAGGATTTTTGTGAAAATGGAAAAGCCCTCTTTGAAAAGAGGAGGTGGCCTCAGATTCATGTTGCCTAGTATTTAGAGTTTGACTCTAGAACAACAACACCTGAATGGAACAGTGTCACTAACAACTCTCCTGAGCCACATCAGGAGTCACACTGTCCTTTCAGAGTTAACGACTATGAGACCAGAACAGCCTGGTCCATCAGGTTTAGTTTCAGGTCAAACCGCCTCCCTCTAGAGATATAAGCTCGGCTCTCTTACACGTTCATCTTAGAATTGATAAAGTCTCTTGGAATGACTGAGAACCTTGATTATGTATTGTGGTTGATTATTGGTATTTAGTTTATGAATGTGTCTGTGAAAAGCAGAGGCACTGATAAAAGCCTGTCAATTGTACTCACATCGTCTCAATGTGTTCTAGAATCAAACATAACTCAGTCAGTGACCAAAAGAAGAGAGGTGTTTGGTTCATGTCCCACTGAATTATTTAATAAAATTAATATATTAACTGTTCAAGATGGGAAATTGTGTTTCATTAAATGCTCTTTTTGTCAATGTTTGGTTGGAATGTTTAGAACTTCTATTTCATGCATGAGTTCAATGCCCCACCAGTCACTCCCACAACCTGTGGGGGGCAGCAATGCACTAAACCTGCCTAGTCTGGACATGCCTCAGACTCAATAAAACCAGGAAGCAAACATGGCTAAAGCAGGATTTTGATCTGACTACTGCACATTGGGCTGAACCAGGACTAAAACCTTTGCTCTGGAGGCTAGTGCCTTTGATTCTCTGACCTTCTGTTCCCTGGCCTGGTACCGAGGGCTTTTCTTCTGCCTCTTGGAGGAACATGTAGGCCTATTTCGAGCCTGCTTCATTCCCTTGGTCTTTAGAATAAGATGACCTGATGACAGACAGGCTATTGAAATCTCTCAGGTCTTAACAGGACCCACTAGAACCAATTAAAACATGCTCTTTTTTCCCAAAAACCAGACCAAACAGCCCACTTTTAAAGATGATCTACATCAGAGCTTACACTTTACTCATACTGAATTTAACGTTTGAAATGCCTCACCTGAAGATTGAAGACTGTGTCAGCATGAATCCTTCGCTCCAGACTCAAAAAAAACATTAAACATGTCAAATCCATTTGCTGTGAATAAAGTCTCCAATTGTCCAGGAAAAGCTAGTGTGCAGAAACAGATGGTTAGACATGAACTCTGACCTCTGTGTTTACTTACTGCAGCTGACATTTAACCTTTAGCGCCCTCACGTGTTGACAAAATAGTACTGCAGTGTTAACAACAAAATGAATCCTTTTCTCGAGCCTTTCAAAAGTTAATCCTGGATTTATCCGATTCAAAGCAAGACTAAAATACTTTACCTGAAGCCTTTGTCTTGATAAAAAAAGTCTCCTTCATAATGTAGTGTCTGGAGTAATAGCTCAGTGAGATAATGAGAGGATCAAAAGCAGAGGTTTAAGAGGCTGGGGTTCAAAGCTCTCTCATTCTTTCCATTTGTTTTTTGTGTCCAGAAACAAAACAAGCACAACACTGACAAGCCATGTAAGAGTATCTGAGGTATAGCTCAGTGAGAAGAGCTGAGGTAGTGTCAATCAGAGAGTTTAGGTTCAAATCCTGGATTCATTTTCACATTTGTTCTTTCTCATCAGGTTGCACACAATAAGTACAAGCTCCAAAAATGTATTGATATCTCTCAAACAGCTCAGTGTGAAGGGCCGCTGAGGCTGTGGAAGTGGAGCAGGGAGTGCAATAGTCGGTTCAAATCCAGGTGGTGTTGGTGGAGGAGGAGAGAGGAGCAGGGCCTGTCACAGGAGGAGGGGCCCAACAACAGGGGTCTTATAGTAACATTTTTAGCGTAAAAAAAACACTGGTGCATTTCCACATCAGCCGCAGGGCCAGGGTTCAACCCTTCACTCCACACTCAACATATGCTATTTATTGTCCTCAGGGGCAAACAAATAACATGTGTTGAGTCTGAGGGCTGCAGAACAAATACACCCTGTAACAAACACACAAGAGACAAAGTGATAAAAGTAACACGACAATTTCAAACACAAACTACAACAGCAGTATGTTAAACACATTGACGGTAGATGGCCCCTTTCACGGTCACTGTAACCCCCCCTCCACACCCACCCACTGTAAACAGTCTGTTAGGACCCTGTTCCTGGACAAACCCCTCTCTTGTAAAAGCTCAGCCGGTGGGGCTGGAAGGCAGTATAACCCCTCCGTGTGACGTCTTCGAGAACTCGGGGGGGTCCTGGCCCCCCACGCCCCTCCCTTAAAGACCAACAACAGAACCGTGTAAAGCGCCTGAAGGCCTCCTCAGGTGAAAGCAGGTGTTACCTTTCAGCCGCAGAGGACGCTTCTGAATCCTGAGCTCCACTGATGCATCTGCTGTGGAGCAAATAAAAAGAGTTGTGCTCATGTGTCGTTTATGGTGGCATCTCTGTGAATATTAAACCATTTAAAGAATGACCCAGAAGTGTTCTGCTTTAAATCCAGGAGCTGCACGAGCTCACTTCTTTTTGCTCTTGACTTTGAGCACGTGAGCACAAACTCATTACAGATAAAAGAGAGCGGGACTAATTCTGAGATAAACGGAAAATAACATCACCTGTAGCTTTAGCTGTTCCACACTTGAACTTTGACCTCTGTGTTGACAAAAAGCAGCTGAAGTGTTTTGACAGAAGCTCTCTGGTGCCTTCATCTGGTCAAGACTGGTTACTGCAACAACTTAAAGTTTGGATACAAAACAAAATGAGAATCAATGCAGACACGGCTAATCTCATGTATTCATTATTTTGTGATGATTTAATAAATTGGGTCAACTACAAAAAACAATGCCTATGTCAACGCAGGTGTTGAATAATGGAGTATGTGTTGAAATCCTACTAAAACCAGCACAGATCCACTAATCTTCTGATACATTTGGTTGGTAATTGTTTTGGGTGGAAAAATGTCATCACAAAATGACACTCAACAGAGGCCACCATTTTAAAAAGAGGCCTAAAATAGGGCTTGAACTGAAGAGAAAGTGGAACGAATAAATGAGGCATAAAAACTCACATTCAAACAATGAACATTTTAATAAAAGCTTCCCAAGTGTCCAATGTTCGGACCCTGTAAGGATTCTTATTTACTATCTGTCAACTATTTTTATTTACAATCTATGTTTACTATATTATAATAATCAAATGACTTGTGACAGAGATATATTTTTATTCTCTGTGTTATTGCTCCTGTCTGCTTCTCCAAAGCTGTAGCTGTGGGCTGAAAGCTATATAAAATTCTCAAGTAGTTTTATTGTGAAAAGCTCAAGAGGAAGTCGCAGCGTTGATTGAAGCGGACTTAACCTAGTCTCTCGCTTTTGCTCTAATGTGAGGGCGCCTGGGGGTGGGGTGTGGGTGGGTGGGGTGTGGGGAATAAAGAAAAAAACCTCCAGAGGTGTGGGACCAGAGCTCAGTGACGGACAGACAGTCGCACGTGCAGCACCTTTTTAAACCACAGTGGATATGTTTCTGGAGCAAAGGTGACTGAGTCCGCGGGGAGAGGTTAAAACTCAGCCCCGGAGCGGGTGAAGACTGTCGGGGGACAAGAGGAGTCATGGAAAGCCCCTGGAGGAGGAGGAAGAGCCGGACGGTCAGATGGGAGCTGCTCCGGGGCTCACTGCTGCTCTGCCTTTTCACCAGTAAGAGTCTGATACATGTGTTTAACTGTAGGTTAGGACTCTGAATGAGATTTACAGTTGTTAACTCATCATAAAAAAGCTTAATGCCTCTCAATACCACACTGTCCTGCCTTTTACTAAACTACACCCAAGCTGTACTCATTCTAATAAGTATTCTTTTATATAACTCAGAAAATATGTAGTAAGTGTAGTATAAACAATGCTATAAAACTATTGGTCTCAGTTGCTAATAATCAGGGACTTAAAGCAGCAAGAGTGAACTAAAGGAGCTGCAATCTTTAAGGATTGACCCTTTTAACTACAATTAGAATATAAAACAGCAGGTAAATTCAGTTTTATTGGTATTCAGAGTTGCATTTGTGCTTCCTCCAGTCATAAGTGCAGCTTTTATAAGATAAGGGTCCATTACAGAATCATAAAAACATAGGCCTATGTTTTCTACGTATATTTTAAATGGTTATGAAGAAATCCCAGACTCTCATTGATCTGTAAATCTGTCGACGTAACACAAGATGCATATGTTATATAGTATAAAATACAGTAAAAGTTTATTTTTATTTTTAAAATTTTTATTCGACTACTGTTTTAACACTAAACAAAAGTAGAAAGAAGTGGTTTCTTTTGTTTAAAATAATGGCTAAATAACAATCAGTTTTCTGCTTCTGCAACAAATGGAGTGTACACTTTCTAGTATCCCGTTTGTTTTTATCCAATCACAATACAAGAAACAAATCTTTGTTTATCTGCGTTGTTCAAACAAACCTTGGTTTATCCAAAAAAGTCAGCTGTATTTCAGTCTAAAGTCGCCATATGGAGGTTTGTTAGCACACTTTCCTCTGACTCAAGTCTGCGGGGACCCGTCCTGTGTTGGGGGCAGGGTCTGTGGGTGTTGGGGGGGGGGGCATACTGGTATTGTCTGCAGCGTGTGGAGAGACAGGAGCCAGGCATGGACCTCTCTGGGACCACCCACTGAGCGCCACCAGGAGGCTTTAGCTTTTATGTCCGGGGCGGGGTGCGGAGGAACAGGAGGGCGGCTTGTGACCTCTGTAGTGAGAGGAGGGGGCACACTTTCTGCTACTTTTCAGAGTTTCTTTTGGATTTTAACAACAAACTGAAGCAGTGACAGAGAGCAGTCGTTCATTTCTAACGGGCTTTACTCCAACTCAGATTCTGATCCGTTTAAAATGGTTTTAACTTGGTTAGAACTGGATCTGATCAGCTTTAAAGTGGTTTAAAGTTGACCATAAGAGGTTAGAGTCATTTTTGGACGTGGTTAAACCCAGGTTTGTGCAGGTTTAAAGTGGTTTCACATGGATAAAGTGGTTATAAATGGGTTTGAAGTGGTTTAACTTGAACTGTAAGTTGTTTTTGAGGGGCTCTGGCATCTGTAGAATCATGGACCTCCTTTAGACCTGGCTCTAAACTCCACAACAGAGTGATCTAATCTAAATACAAGGTGTGAATGGGCCACATGTTGAGGTGTGCTGGGTCGTTTCAGATCTCAGACGAGGTGTGAATGGGTCTGAATGTGAAAAGAAACTCTCTTTTAATATGATAAAAGGTTGTTGAAGTAAACAAAAGGGAAATCTTTGACCTCAGAAGCTGGTGTAGTGTTGCAGTTCTGTGGGGAACTGAGAAATGGGTCAGAAGGATCTGTGATTCTGAAAACTGAGACAGAAAATATAAAATGGAGCAGGATACAACAAAATGTACTCCTTGTATCAGTGTTGCTCTGATACTTCACCGCGACATTAGGAAAGCACCGCAGGTTGAGACGAGTCCACAGAGGAGCACAGCTTTTCAAACACTGACACTTTCACTGAAACCAAAAACGACTGGAATATATCCTACAAATGCCACAGGGCACAGTTTGATCTCGCCTAAACACGACACAAGTGAATGAACCAATGTGAAAACAGAGACCGTAGTTCAGTTTCGTTTTTTATTGGGGCAGTAATGCATTGGGGAACCTCTAAGGCCTTCAGACCTTGCATTGTAGGGTTTTTATTACATTTCCGCTCCATCTGCTAAACAACACTGGCTTTTCAATTGATTAAAACAAAAATCTCAAAGCCAACAGAAATATCAAAGCAGCAATCATAAGTAAAGAAGCTTAGGTTGTATTCTTTCAGTCGGTCTCCATAAACCAGAGATAATAAGATTTACACGCCACACAGTCTTGTTAAAATAAATCAACAAAGTATCTGCATTACTCTGGGGTTATTCTTGAGGTCATACAAAACTAAAAACTCTACTAATAAACCTAGAATTAAAAATGAGGACAAATAAAACCTGTTCAAATCCAACTTTCTTCTGAATTTATTTAAGTGACAATATTTCTATTACATGTTGGTATTTGGCAGATAAAGGTTTTAGGCTCCGTAGTGACCATTCAGGAGACTTTAATAATGTCTATCTACAGTTTGACATGTCAGAAATAAAAAAAACAGGCTGTTATTAATGACAAAGGTTTATATTTTGAGATATTGCGTTGCAGAGTGACGATCCCATGAGAGTATTCCTGTAGCTACGGCCAAGTATTTTCTCAGAAGTCTATTTCAAAACCCAATTTTTGACTGTAACCCCACACCGTCATTAAATATTTAACAGGTTTATTTCGATGCTTCTTTATAGATCTGCTTGTCCCACTCTGCAGCCGACAGATGGTCTTTTTTTCAAGTATAGTTCATTATCTAAAACCAGCTCAACTCCATCTAAAACCTGTTCGTTTTTGCTTAAGTAAGAATGATCAATCGGCCAGTGTTTAGTTTTTAGTTCCACCTTTTAGAGCGTCCTCAAAATGTTATGGTACGGTACGTTACGCTTTTTTGGGGACCCCTTTAATCCCTGGGAACACCTCTAAAAGCACAGCTATATCAGAGTATGTGTCTTTCCTTGCTGTTGCTGTGATGGAAACTCATTTTATTATCAGTGTGTGTTTAGTTGCACAAGACGTGGCTCAAATGAAAACCTCTTCTGTCTGTCTCTTCTGGAGCTCAAGTGATTGTTTCTTATTTAAACCCAGCGGTGCTCCTCCAGCCCTCACGGATAAAAATAGGTGAGTTTAAAAGACGGTTTTATTAAAGTTAAAAAAAAAAAAAAAGGGTGGAAAAGCTTTGAAAGATAACTCTGGGACTCTGCTTTAAGTGTATATTGGTCCTAAAAGTTCAGGTTAATGTTATATAAATGTGGTTCTATATATATTCAATATATCTGAGGCTAAACAATGTACTAAATTATATTTAAAAGACTGAGCTATCTTTTCAGTGTATGGTCCAAAGACAATATATCTAGGGCAGCACAACATTAGAAATAAGTACGACATATTTTTAATATTGTGACTAAACCTGGACTTAACCAGGTCTAACCAGGACTAAACCAGGTCTAACCAGGACTAAACCAGGTCTAACCAGGACTAAACCAGGTCTAACCAGGACTAAACCAGGTTAACCAGGACTAAACCAGGTCTAACCAGGACTAAACCAGGTCTAACCAGGACTAAACCAGGTTAACCAGGACTAAACCAGGTCTAACCAGGACTAAACCATGTCTAACCAGTACTAAACCATGTCTAACCAGGACTAAACCAGGTCTAACCAGGACTAAACCAGGTTAACCAGGACTAAACCAGGTCTAACCAGGACTAAACCAGGTTAACCAGGACTAAACCAGGTCTAACCAGGACTAAACCATGTCTAACCAGGACTAAACCAGGTTAACCAGGTCTAAACCAGGACTAAACCAGGTTAACCAGGACTAAACCAGGTCTAACCAGGACTAAACCAGGTCTAACCAGGACTAAACCAGGTTAACCAGGACTAAACCAGGTCTAACCAGGACTAAACCAGGTTAACCAGGACTAAACCAGGTTAACCAGGACTAAACCAGGTCTAACCAGGACTAAACCAGGTCTAACCAGGACTAAACCAGGTTAACCAGGACTAAACCAGGTCTAACCAGGACTAAACCAGGACTAACCAGGACTAAACCAGGTTAATCCAGGACTAATTGTTTGGATTATTATTCAACAGAATAAAACAAAAGTCATTGGAGAATTGTGTTATTGCGATACGAACATTGTGATTGATAATATCACGATAACGATAAATCCTCCATTTTTATTTTATTTTATTTAACCTTTATTTAACCAGGATAGTCCCACTGAGATTACAAATCTCCTTTGCGGGGGAGTCCTGGCCCCATGTGTGTTTGGGGGGGGGGGACTGTTGTACATGTTTTTGGTGGTAGGGGAAACTGGAGTACCCGGAGGAAACCTACGCAGACACAGGGAGAACTTGTAAAATCCACACAGATTCGAACCCAGGACCTTTTTGCTGTGAGGCAGGCGTGCTAACCACATATCAATATATTGTGCAGCCCTATTTATATCCACCATATATGTCATAATGAATGTATTTTGTTGCAGGCGGCAGCGAGGCTCAGTGTGAAGGCTGTCTGGAGTACTGCTGTGACGGGTCGCCTCCGTTCTGCTGCTCCTACTACGCCTATGTCGGGGACGTTCTCTCGTAAGTGACCTCCACAGTTAACCTCATCGTCAAATAAGACACTGCGCCTTTTCTTTGATCACTCAGTCTCTCTGTGAATGTTCATTCTGGGTCTAAAATTCACTTAGGTAAAGAAAATTGCAGTGTAGCCATCGTCTAGCACCAGGTTTAAGCAGGGCTGTCCAACCCTTTTACAAAGAGGGACAGATTTGATGAGTGGGAAACTTCCATGGGTTATTAAATACGGGTTATTATTATTGGATTTGAACAGGTCTTAGTTAGATTTGAACCTGTTTGTATAAAACTGCTGATTTTGGGGCAGAAACAGCGGCCAGACTATTTTCAAACCTGTCACCTTCAAAACCCTCACATTCAGGTTTAAGGACAGAAGTGTATTAGCTTTATTTGTATTCACCCGGTGCTTAGACGCTCTTTCTGACGTGTTAAGGAAGTGCTATGGCTTTGTGCAGCTGTGCTTTATCACCAGCAGTAAAACCTAAATGAGGCAGAATGAATAAACAGCGTTAAACGAGTGCAGAGCTCCCCTAAAGCACTGACCTTCGACCTCGAGGCCATGCCTTAATTCATCACAGAGACACTTTCACCTCAGACTCAGATCAGTCTCGTTCTTTAAAAGTATGTGTTTAAAGATCTGTGGCTCAAGATTTTGTTTAAACTCAAATGTGGTTTTGTGTTGTGAGTTTTGACCCTCTTAGGCTGCTGTAGTCTGTACGCTTTAGTTTAAACAATGAATGTATTACCAAACAAAAACCTTGGTTCGATAATGTAATTGTATATGGTCTATTTTTGTATCTCATTCCTTTTCTCTGTTCACACAATGTTCAAATCCACCTAAAACCTGTTCAAATCCACCTAAAATCTGTTCAAATCCACATAAATCCTGTTCAAATCCACCTAAAACCTGTTCAATTCCACCTAAATCCAGTTCAAATCCACCTAAATCCTGTTCAAATCCACCTAAAACCTGTTCAATTCCACCTAAATCCTGTTCAAATCCACCTAAATCATGTTCAAATCCATCTAAAACCTGTTCAAATCCATCTAAATCCTGTTCAAATCCATCTAAATCCTGTTCAAATCCAACTAAAACCTGTTCAAATCCATCTAAATCCTGTTCAAATCTATCTAAAACCTGTTCAAATCCATCGTGAACCTGTTCAAATCCATCTAAAACCTGTTCAAATCCAACTTAAACCTGTTCAAATCCATCTAAAACCTGTTCAAATCTAACTAAAACCTGTTCAAATCCATCTAAAACCTGTTCAAATCCATCTAAAACCTGTTCAAATCCAACTAAAACCTGTTCAAATCCATCTAAATCCTGTTCAAATCCATCTAAAACCTGTTCAAATCCATCGTGAACCTGTTCAAATCCAACTAAAACCTGTTCAAATCCATCTAAAACCTGTTCAAATCCATCTAAAACCTGTTCAATTCCACCTAAATCCAGTTCAAATCCACCTAAATCATGTTCAAATCCATCGTGAACATGTTCAAATCCATCTAAAACCTGTTAAAATCCATCTAAAACCTGTTCAAATCCAACTAAAACCTGTTCAAATCCATCTAAAACCTGTTCAAATCCATCTAAAACCTGTTCAATTCCACCTAAATCCAGTTCAAATCCACCTAAAACCTGTTCAAATCCATCGTGAACATGTTCAAATCCATCTAAATCCTGTTCAAATCCATCTAAATCCTGTTCAAATCCATCTAAATCCTGTTCAAATCCAACTAAAACCTGTTCAAATCCATCTAAATCCTGTTCAAATCTATCTAAAACCTGTTCAAATCCATCGTGAACCTGTTCAAATCCATCTAAAACCTGTTCAAATCCAACTTAAACCTGTTCATATCCATCTAAAACCTGTTCAAATCTAACTAAAACCTGTTCAAATCCATCTAAAACCTGTTCAAATCCATCTAAAACCTGTTCAAATCCATCTAAAACCTGTTCAAATCCAACTAAAACCTGTTCAAATCCATCTAAATCCTGTTCAAATCCATCTAAAACCTGTTCAAATCCATCGTGAACCTGTTCAAATCCAACTAAAACCTGTTCAAATCCATCTAAAACCTGTTCAAATCCAACTAAAACCTGTTCAAATTTATCTAAATCCTGTTCAAATCCATCGTGAACATGTTCAAATCCATCTAAAACCTGTTCAAATCCATCTAGAACCTTTTCAAATCCATCTAGAACCTTTTCAAATCCAGCGTGAACATGTCCAAATCCATTTAAATCCTGTTCAAATCTAAATTAAACTGTTGCATGTGTGTGTTCTCCAGGGGCACGGCCATCTCTGGGATCGTGTTTGGGGTGGTGTTCCTGATGGGAGCGGTCAGCGCTCTTCCTCTGCGTCTGTATGTGCATGAAGAATGGACGAGGGGCGAGGGTGGGAGTTTTCAGCACGTCCTACATCAACACCGTGGCGCAGGGATACCCAGGTGCGACAACACACACACAATTTTATATCACAAATCTATGGTTATCGCAAAGAATGACATGTATCACAGGAACTTTAAAGTCCTCCATTAAACACACGTTCCTCAAAATCATCATTTAAATTAAACCGTGGTCCTAGTTTAGTCCTGTTTAGACCTGGTTTAGTTGTGGTTCAGTCTTTAATACTGTTTTAGCTCGGAAGTGGAAGTATGTCCAGATCCATGTACATTATATTTTAATTCACTTTTAACTCAACAGTCAATTTTTAAAATAACATGTTTTTCTAATATTATGTGGTCCTACAAAAAAAACCCATATTAAACATAATACTAGCTTTTTTAGACGTGTTTTATTTTTTCTTGTCTTGTGTTAAACCTTTTGACCAAGTTTCGGGCTCATTTGGCTTTAATTCAGGGTCATTTCCTTATATTGCCTTTCAAAGTAAAAGTAAACTGGTCATTTAACAGGATAAAAACAAATAGATATGTTTAATAAAGCTGCAAAGAGACAAATTATTTAGGAGTGTCTTTGAGGTTGTACACACCTCGAGTCCCTTTGTGTCCGAGGGAAACCTTATCCGCTGTCCTCGGGGAGGGGTCATGGCGCGACGCAGGATAGATCATGGTCGGCTCCAGCTCCACCTTGGCCCCGAGCAGAATGTCTCGACTGTATCTGAAAACACACAGGGATCAGGTTCAGTCACGTGAGCCGGCTTTAGGCGTTCGTTTTCTGCTGTGTGTCTAAAAGCAGCTTCTACTGTACAGCATTCATTTATCATTTATTCAGGTTTAGGGGCGCAGCTCTCATGACAAGACCAGGACCAGACCAAGACCAAGACTCTGTCAGGGCAAGACCAGGTCAAGACCAAGACTCTGTCAGGGCAAGACCAGGTCAAGACCAAGACCAGCTCAAGACCAAGACCAGGCCAAGACCAAGACTCTGTCAGGGCAAGACCAGGTCAAGACCAAGACCAGGCCAAGACCAGGCCAAGACCAAGACTCTGTCAGGGCAAGACCAGGTCAAGACCAAGACTCTGTCAGGGCAAGACCAAGACCAGGCCAAGACCAAGACTCTGTCAGGGCAAGACCAGGTCAAGACCAGGCCAAGACCAAGACTCGGTCAGGGCAAGACCAGGTCAAGACCAAGACCAGCTCAAGACCAAGACCAGGCCAAGACCAAGACTCTGTCAGGGCAAGACCAGGTCAAGACCAAGACCAGGTCAAGACCAAGACTCTGTCAGGGCAAGACCAAGACCAGGCCAAGACCAAGACCAGGCCAAGACCAAGACTCTGTCAGGGCAAGACCAGGTCAAGACCAAGACCAGGCCAAGACCAGGCCAAGACCAAGACTCTGTCAGGGCAAGACCAGGTCAAGACCAAGACCAGGCCAAGACCAAGACCAGGCCAAGACCAAGACCAGGCCAAGACCAAGACTCTGTCAGGCCAAGACCAAGACTCTGTCAGGGCAAAACCAGGTCAAGACCAAGACTCTGTCAGGGCAAGACCAGGTCAAGACTGAATCAAGAACAGAACCAGTGCACAATACACTGTAATAAATTCAAGGTAAAAATCTAAACAGTCCAAGTCCAGTTCTAGACCAGGTCCAGATGCGACTGTAATTGAAGCATTTGACTGAAGCAATCGGATCAATACCTTTTCTTCCTTTCTCTAAAAATCCTTACAGCAGTCGACCTGGGGCACGCTATGTTACATATCCTTGTTTTTTAAAACACTGTCTTGGCTCCCGTCTGCATTTTAGAGCCGACATCTAAATGTGTAAAACCCTTTTGTGTTCACAAGTTCATCACACACCACACGCTGCGACTCACATGCCCTGGTTTTTTTTCCTCCTTGGCCTCATCATTTATTTATTTGTTCCTTCTTATGGCTCTGCCCATTGGCGCTTATCATGTTCCATAAACATGGCATTTACAAGAAAAACTTAACGGAAATTAATCCCTAAACATGTATAGACAGAGTAATTTCCTTTGGTGTCACAAATGTAATGTAATTTAGTTGTTTATGGTTTTAATTTACTACAACTTGGTTACATACTGTTTTTGTTCCCTTTTAATTATTAAAGGGAAGAAGGAGCTCATGTTCTTCCTGTTCCTTCACTTTTCACAAACCCTGGATCAGGAAGGATTTACTGTAGAAAAGTAATCAATAGCACCTAATGTTTTTTTTTTAATATAGCTCTCTGTTTTTAATATAGATTTAGAGTTGCCTTTTTGTGTATTTGTTTACATTCTCAATCCTGTTTTATTCTTTAACATGATCTAAAAATCCATAAAAGCGGACAAAAAGCAGAAGATCTAAAGTCTGTTTGTTGTAAAAGCAGAAAAACTGGGACAAACATGTTACTTTATTCACACTGTAACAGTAATAATTAAAAATATGGTTCATTTAATCAAAATGAATCACACCCTCTTTACATTCACTTTATCCCACACATGCCGTTAATAATCACTGTCAGGTTTTTCTGACGGGGCTCCTCAGGCCCATTCCACTGCCTTTTATGTTTTACCACCTTTCTTTTTTTTTGTGAATATATAATTTCCTTTGAGGGCTTTATACTACTTTTTTTTGCCCTATTTTAGTTTTAATCCTTTCTTTTTTTTTTTATTCAGCTCCAGCTTAAGGTTGTGCAGTTTCAAAATGTGTCCACAGGAGGGCGTCACTGCATTATTAATGTTATCTGTGAATTGTGGAATGTAACAGAATAAAATGGAATAAATACAGTATAATAGAAGCCAGTGTAAGAACTTGCTTCTTTTTGAGCACACATTGTTGGATGTCCCCACAGGGCTACCGTACCTGCACAAATAATGAGGCTGAACTTTTCCACAAGTATTGTTGTTCTCTTTTCCCAAAAATAACTAAATATTCTTCTATTTTTTTTTAAATATCTTCAGGTCCTCCACCTCCGTACACCTATGATTATGAGATGTACCCTCCGTCTTCACACCCGCCTCCGTACACCCCGACCCAGCCACCTCCGTCCAACTACTCCCCGCCTCCTCCTTATCCCGGATACAAGTGAATAATCAACCTCTGTCCCCCAATATGGGCGCTCTGAGGACGCTCCTGGCCTTAAACACTGGACTACATGTTAAAGAGACATGGGGGCAGTTAAAACGAGACAATGTAGGTCAGACTCTCCCAACGTGACCGAATTTGGTGAAAAGGCTCCTTTTGCCTCCAGCTGGTACTTTCTCCGCTCTATAGCCCAATATCCTTATCCTGACTGTGTGCACATCAAAGGCAGCGCACCCGCTTTGATGAAGGTGAAGCCCTTCGTCGAGGGAGAAGACACAGGCTTTCCAGGACACAATGCTTTTAACAGACATTTTTTATTTCTTTGTTCTTGTCAGCGGCTGAAGGTAAAAAGCTGATGATTAAAGCCTGGACTTGACGATGATGCATATTAATACTGACCTTAAAGACTGGAATGACTTGAAAAGAAACTGGGAAGTTGATAATAAACTTTAATACCCTTATACTTGAAATAATAATGTGAGTGTGATAATAATAATGTTGTATTCAAACAAACCAAAGTGGAATCTCTCTTTTTTTTTCCTAAGATAATTTGTGACTGTTTTATTTTGTGAACTGCAGCTGTGTATGTGGAATAGATGACTGTGAACTGCTCGATTATGGCCATTATACATACTTGCATTACTTATCTATACACTTTCACCAAATTTTCATGAGATAAATTGCTTAATTGATTATAAGAATGTGATTTTTTATTGGTATTTCAACCATTAGTTATCTCATAAATGAAAAATCAGTATTGCAAAAACATGAGGTATTTGCTGTTATGTTAAAAGTTGAGCACATTTTTTCCATGTTCCTTACATTATTTTTTGAAAATCCTATTGAAAACACAAATACCTTGAAACTGGACAGACTTTTCTATCTGACTTTTTTTCATTAACTCAACCAATCTGGGGAAGCAATACAAAAAATGATATAGAAATTATGGTTTGAAATGTCCATGAGTGACGTCAGCAGTAACAGTCTGCAACAGCATAAACGCTATAACCTGATCTTAATCTAATTACTTTGTTAGTACCTCACCACACTGGTGGCCAAGATCAAATAAAAAAATCTTAATATAGAGCTTGTCTCTGATGTTCTCTCCTCACATGTCTGTTTGGGACATTTGTCAAAACCATCTTGTTTTTGCACAATTTGTGATTTTTTGTGTCATCTCCATTAAATACAAAGTACCCTTTTGCTTCATAACTATCTCGGACTGTTGCTCAGACCTGCCATTTTGATTTTCTGTCAATTATTTTTTATCATAATTAAGAGAAACCCAAAGCCCTCACTGTGAACGATGGTCACCCATGTTTTCTCCTGCTATTTCTGTCACTTTATAAATGAATTAAACCTGAGTGAAATCTGGACTTTATGAATATTGAACTGGATTGACTTTGATCCGTTGCAGCGCGGATTTTTGGAGCAAAGCAGAAAAAGCGAGGACTTTGAAGGTGGGTTCATCGTCGGAGCACGGTTTGATCTTCAGTCACAAAGAGAGACCACAAAACTGGCTTCAATATCACTTTGACACGTTTTGGATTTAGGATAACAGTTTATAATTTTAGGAGAAAACACAATAGATTACAAGCAACAAAGAAAACAACTGGACTTTTTATTTGGAGTAAGATCCTTGTGAGTGATTTTAGTGCTGTTTCCAAAATGGCCGAAGCAGCTTAACCCTTTTTTAGACATGATTGTGTTTGGTCTATTATTGACAACAGCATCAGTGCAATCAATAAGAAAACACACAAGAGACTATTCTTGAGGTTGAAGGAAAGGTCACGGCTCAATGTAATCTGATTATTCATAAGAAAAACTCAGCAGCCTCTGAATAAATCACACTGTGCTCATTTGCTGCTATTTCCTTATTTTTCTCATCACTCCACAAACTACAGGAGCCTCAGTGGGTCAAAACCTCCATTGGGTTTACAGAAAGACTATTTATCTACAGCCTACAAACTATAATACAATTCAGAAGGACAAAATACATTATTTCATGATATTTGTATATTTAACATTTTTCTGGGTAATTTATTTGACTCTTTAAACATACGTACTTCCTAAAAGTTACTTCCTTATTAAAGAAAGGAAGTAACTTATTCCATAGTACATGTGCATTTAAAAATACTTTGACTACATTTGACTTTTTGTTTTCTACCTATTTTTTTTTTTTTTTTTTAACGGGACAGTTTGAGATTCTGATGCTGTGTTATAACCTTGATGGAAAATATCAAAGTATGAAGGAATCATGGAATTGTGGTTATAACTGACAATACTTTCAATTTACTATGCACAATTTAAACAACTTCCAAATAAATAAATAAATACAGTCTCACAAGGCAGGGCTTTAAACTCACTTTTCCACTGGCCCAAAGTCATTCAAACACTTAATATGGAATTTAAATCAGGGTAAGACACTTAACCCCCCCTTGCCTCCAGTGGTGTTCCAGCTGTAACACTGGTGACTAGAAGCTTCTTCTACCAGATGAACCACTGAGGTGTAGATTTAGTGAAGACTTTTCACTAAATCCTATTTTCAAAGAATCTTTCAGCTCACTACATTTACGTCTGTTTGACTCACAGCACCTTTACTTTAAAGATGAGGCTTGTGTCACGTGTTTCATCCGTGCCACATTTTCGGAGCCTGTCAGTGGAACAGCCTGGGCACCAGAGTAAAAAGATGACTCATCGTTCGTCACAGTCTGTGCTCATTGACGGCTGCATATGCGCTCTCCACACAAAGGCGTCAGCAGACAGAGGGCTGTGTAGAGGCTTGAATGTTCGACACCACAGTGAGGAAATCCATTTCTGTAAAAGCTACAGGGGCCGGTGTACGGCTGTGTTTAGGTCCACTTGTCCCCTTTTAGAGACGGCTCACAACGAATCTGTGAAAAAGATTTTGGGTCGACTGCAATTATGCGATGATGGACAACGTCAGTCTGTCCAACCCCCCACTGAAAGGTCATGGAAGGTCACGGGTGAGTGCCCCAGAGATAAAGCATTCCAGATATAAACACTATAAAATGGAATTTTTCAGAGTACTCTGTGCCTTTATTGTAACAACCCCATCATCCACACTGATTCACAAGGTTAGGCTTTGCCATGTTACCCATTTGACGAGTGGCAAAACCCACACCGATTGCCTTCATATACTCGTCAAAGTTCTCGCTGGAAGTAAGCTTCCAGGTCCCAACAAACCGCTCAACCATGATGGAGAAGTATTTTTTGTCAGGTTCTGTACAAAGACAACTAGTATCCTCCTTCAAAACCCGGCCGACCCAAACATTCTCGGCCGACTCCGGTCTTTCTGTGAGGAGTCTGCACGTCCTCCATGTGTGGGTTCTCTCCGGGTACTGTCCAAACACATGCATGTACAGGTTAATTGGCATCTCTAAAGTGTCCCTAGTGAATGAATGTGAGAGTGAATGGTTGTCTGTCATTGTCTATCTCTAAATGTTAGCCCTGTGACTAACTGGCCACTGTCCAGAGTGTACCCCGCCTCAGGTCCAAAGCTGCTGGGATAGGCTCCAGTCACCCACGACCCCTAACGGAACAAATCGGTAGAAAATGAATGAATGAAAATGCTACTTTGGGAGCAACAATAGGTACACAACTGGTGACAAACTTCTTTCAGCAAAGATTGTTGTTGTAAAAGTGGGAATAATTGTAGTAGACTATATATCAGGCCTACTGTTGTTCTAGGGTTAATGTGGAAAACAATTAACAATAAGCAATTAAGAGGCAAAGGCATATTAATATGTCTCTATAAAGGCATTTGCTAGAATAATAAAATAAAATAGCCTAATTTGGCAGTTGCCTAGTCTTTTTCTACAAGTAGCTCGTTATCCAAGATTTGGTAAGTTCAGGAAATTTATGTTGAAATTCTTAAATGAGAAAGTAAGCACATTTACCACATCTGACTTATTTTTGCACACACAAAGCCTAACTGCAGCACATTTTAACTGTATTCTTATATTTGTCTTTAGTGTTTATATGTACCTGTTGGCCTAGTAAGGCCGTGTCAACTAACAAATAGAATATTAAAAAAAGTAGGTCTGTTTCAGGTCTAAACTACTTCAATTTTATTAAAAGTTATCAAATCCAAGTGATGAACAGAGTTAGCGGCACAGTGCTGCCTCAGAGCAAGAAGGTCCAGGGTTTCAACTTCCAGGCTTTCTGTGTGAGTTTGCATATTTTCCCTGTGCTCGGAGGGGTTTCCTACGGGTACTTTGGTTTCCCCCACCAACATCTGTTGTTAGGTCTCTTCAAATGAGTTGATTCAGTTTGAGTCAAAAGTCAAAAGAGTTTTATGGCATTTAGGGAAGAAGGAGTTCTTGGTGGTGTTCTGAATGCAGCTCACTGATCTCAGACGTCTACTGACTGCTCTCTGGTGTCCGTTGCTACACTAGAGTCTCTAAACTAACACCTATCTCTATTAGTTTTTCAAATTGCCTACAATCTATTTTTCTGAGACTGCTCTGACAACAGACTGCTGCTAACAATAATAATGATAATAATAATAATTAATAATAATACTAATAATAATAATAACAGAAAATTTTAAAACTCTACTACTGTAGTTACATTAAGTATATGACTAACACATTATATTGTATAAAGAATGTGTACTAATTATATTGTAATCACTGTGTAAGAACTAACACCTGACCAAACATCCAAAGATATAGGTGCTTTCATTAGATGATCGAATCACAAATAGGCTACATTTATTATCACTTTGGTCACTACAAACATTCAGATCTCATGTATCGATGCTCGTGTCCCCTCTGCCCCCCCTCAGATAAACGCCAGTGTGTGCGTAATCTCTCGTCTGTGGTCAGGTGACCAGCGGAGCAGCTGTGCTGTTTCGGTGTCGCTCTCCATCAGACAACGGGAGGCACCGGCGCTGAGCACAGTTTCACACCGATCCTGGAAAAGAATACTGTCTTTTGGAGATTTGTGTCCGAGAATCGACATGAGGGACCGAGTGGCATTACTGCTGCTGGCCGTGGTGGCTTCGGCTTTGGCTGCTGAGGTAAGAGCGATGTTTTTTGTCTGGTATTTTGTAGTATTTTTCATTATAATGTTGTTAGTTGTCAGCTGTGTTAAAGCGGCTAATGTTAGCACCGCTCACCGGATGTCATCCCTTCACAATAGAAACTCAAAACGTACCACTAAAGAAGTTAATATTAAAAACGAAATTATCTAACTTAATTCATCGTTTAGTAATAGTTCAGGCTGAATACGATTTGACTCAATACAAACGATTTAGTTAAAACCGCATTTCCTGTAGCGTTAGTTTCATACGAAAGGCGTTAAACGGAAGTTGAGATTTATCATTCGGAGTTAGCATGGCTAGCTTGTTACGTATTTCTGAACAGGGAATCAACTACACGCTTTACAATGTAATAACGCGACTCAATGCAAATATTTCTCATAAAACAACTAAAGATAAACATGGAAATCACGAAAATAATCTGTTATGTTTAATATATTAGCTTTATTTGCTGATTTTAAACGAGGTGTCCAATTTTTGTTCGTAAAAGACAGACTAGTATTAACCGTTTTTGACCAGTAACGTTTCAAATCTACCTTAACGATTAACTTTTGGTTTTGGATAGGTTTATAATAAGTGTGTTATTAATTACAAAGTAAGAAACATGTTGTCAACAGATAAATTGGCAGATAAAACCCAGTGTAATGTCGCCTTATGTCCCTGTAACAGCAACAATGCGTTTATTTAAAGCACATTTTGACACATCGCTCGTTAACAAACTGATAAATACATTTAAAAACATATTGTTTCATTTTCCATATCCCTTGGGCGTGTTTGGAAGGAAATTACACCATGATAGCATCTCGTTTTTTTAAAGAAATAATTCATATGTACCAGATTTTTAGGTTTTACGCAACGCTAAATATCTCTTAAATGTGTCACTATTCGGGTGGATATGAATATAAATGCTATTGCTCAGCCTCATATTTCAGTCAGACGGTAGAGAATAGAGAAGAGTAAGATGGCGGCGGTGCACTGCAGCATTTATGGAGGGTTGGGGGGAAAGCTGGGAAAAGCCAACAGGCGCCTTTTTTTTTTTTGGAAGAGCACTGTTGCAACGTCGTTTTCACCCATAATGTGTTCTTAAGTAAAAGTAGTGTCGCTTGTGAGGTTGTGGTTTCTCCTCGAAATGTCCGTACAGCCGACTGGTCTCACATAATCACGGCTCATCCATTTTTTTAAAGCGCCTTTCGCCAAAAGGAATGTGGCTTTGTGAACATATACGCTGCTTTCAGTGCCTGTGTCGATGTGTTGTTTGTTTTGAAGTCTCTGTTTCATGATAAGAGCTCAGTCATACGTGCATAGTTAGTTCCCTTTTAGAGTACTGACATTTTAGACTGGGATTTTCTAAGTACTTTCCAGCGTAATATTGAGACTGAGTTTAAGGGAAGTGGTACTTTTTGTTTTAATGACGTTATTTCTGAGATAAATGACACATGGTCTTAAATGACGTTAGTGATTTGTTTGTAGTTGTCTTTGTTTGCAAATGACACAAGAAAAGGTAAAACAATGGTAATTGTGCTCCAATGTCTTGTTTTTCCTTCTTCTCTGTAGTTTCTAATGAGTTGTATTTCTCCTAAAGGATCAGGTGGATTGTACCAGCTATTGTTTTCTTGCCCCATACTCTGTAATCAGTGGGAATGAGCAGTTTGGAGCCTCTCATCAAGCAGAACACTGTAGCTTTTCTTCCTAATCCACTGCTTTGGGTTTTCCGAATCCAGTATTTACACTGTAGACTTCAAAGGCCAAAGTGATGAAATACAAGAAGAAGCTAATTTAAAAGCGATTAAATCTGATTCAGAAGGAGATGTTGCAACTTCTTGATCTTGTTTATACTCCGGACAAATACACTTAAAGGCTCTAGGGAGCGTCTTTTCCTTTTTGAGGCCCGCCCTGAACCGACAGAGGCCATGCTGTGGAACATAAGAGAGCTGGATGGCCAGTCTTTGTTTGTTTGTTAAATCCTCGGGAAATGCCTCTCGGTTTGTTTGGGAGCGTACTGCAGTCTTTCAGCCCGGGGCGGACCATCCCCTTTTTCTCCTATTAGCAGGACTTAATACCATTAAAACCCATTGGCAGTGCCAGCGTGTCTCTCTGGCACCTTCATTATAGCTCACACTGCGTTTTTTTTGTTCTTTACACACACTGATGCTCTTTTTATTATGTTATCAGCACACTTTTACATTGCACTATTTTGATAACTGTGATAACTTTATGGTCAATTCTTTGCCTGGTCATCATAGTAATTGATTTTCTGGCCAGGTCACTGTAAATCCTCCTGGGATCGTTGGAGAATAAACTAGCTCTAGGCAGAATTGGATCAACAACCAATTAGAAAATAAAGTATAGTATAAAGTCAGCTCCATTTGAAATCAACTGTAAGAATTGGTCTGATGGTATTTCTGCTGTGAAAGTTTCAGTCACAAGGGATTCCAGACCCATGTGTAGTTTTATTTTAAAAATGTATAGCTGGCCAGGCTCATGATACTGCAGAATATCTTCTTACAATGTATCACAGACTTACTTTATTGTGTTTTTATTATTATTGGCACTGTATTTCTAGCCATTATAGTGTCGTAGTCATGTCCTTTTCCCAAGACCAAGTCATGTCCAAGACCAGAGCCAATCAAAACCATTTCAAGATTTTGTCAAGTCAAGGCAAAAAAACAATGTATAATACACTAAAATAGATACAAGGAAGAACTACCAAATCTAAACCGAGGAAGTCCGGTCTTAGACCAGGTCCAGACTCACGGAGGTCAGTGTTTGAAGGAGACAGAGTTAGTCCAGACTTAGACCAGGTCCAGACTCACGGAGGTCAGTGTTTGAAGGAGACAGAGTTAGTCCGGTCTTAGACCAGGTCCAGACTCACGGAGGTCAGTGTTTGAAGGAGACAGAGTTAGTCCAGACTTAGACCAGGTCCAGACTCACGGAGGTCAGTGTTTGAAGGAGACAGAGTTAGTCCAGACTTAGACCAGGTCCAGACTCACGGAGGTCAGTGTTGAAGGAGACAGAGTTAGTCCAGACTTAGACCAGGTCCAGACTCACGGAGGTCAGTGTTTGTGAAGGAGACAGAGTTAGTCCAGACTTAGACCAGGTCCAGACTCACGGAGGTCAGTGTTTGAAGGAGACAGAGTTAGTCCAGACTTAGACCAGGTCCAGACTCACGGAGGTCAGTGTTTGAAGGAGACAGAGTTAGTCCGGTCTTAGACCAGGTCCAGACTCACGGAGGTCAGTGTTTGAAGGAGACAGAGTTAGTCCGGACTTAGACCAGGTCCAGTGGAGGTCAGTGTTTGAAGGAGACAGAGTTAGTCCAGACTTAGACCAGGTCCAGACTCACGGAGGTCAGTGTTTGAAGGAGACAGAGTTAGTCCAGTCTTAGACCAGGTCCAGACTCACGGAGGTCAGTGTTTGAAGGAGACAGAGTTAGTCCAGACTTAGACCAGGTCCAGACTCACGGAGGTCAGTGTTTGAAGGAGACAGAGTTAGTCCGGACTTAGACCAGGTCCAGACTCACGGAGGTCAGTGTTTGAAGGAGACAGAGTTAGTCCAGACTTAGACCAGGTCCAGACTCACGGAGGTCAGTGTTTGTGAAGGAGACAGAGTTAGTCCAATCGTTTATTAATCTAGGTCAACTGAAGCCACACCCACTGAATACAAAATCTTTGTTGATATTGAAAACAATCTTATACTGTTTATGGTCTATATTCTGCTTCACTTCACTGCGTTTCTTTGGTACAGGTGGGGTTGGGTACAGGTAACACATAAAGAGGAATTGAAACCTAGCTTTTGCAAAAACAAGGTTAATACAGTGACATGTTTTGCCACAAGGAATACACCCAGAGTTAAATCTTTTCAATCCAAATGCAAACAGTCCTGTCCTTTTCCAAAACAGCACATTCTCCATCTACAACAACAGTGGCCCCGCGGAGCTTCCAATTAACACCCCCCTCTTTTGTGTCTCTGCCCACAAGCATTCCTGACCTTTGACTAGTGTTGTTTCAGTCTCTATGGCCGCTGCAACGGCGAGGACAGCTTGTTGGAACAGTGTGTCCTTTGTCTTTTTTACCTTGACGACACCAATCGGCCACCTTTTCTCTACTTTTCTCTAACATTATTTTTGTCTTGTCCAGTGCTAGGAACTTGATGATGTCGTTATCAGTGGCAACAAACCAGGGTTCCTCTCCAATAAGGTCAAATAGCAGAAGGTTTGATAACGTTTAACAGACAGTTAATCTCAGAAAATGTGTTTATTTTAAGCTTCGAGCACATTGTAGCCTTATTTTCTGACAAAACTTTTCAAGCTAGCGTGGGAAGCAGGTGTCAAGTCAAGAGTGGATTCAGAGGCTGTCTTCACAAGGAGCTAACTAGTGTCACTGAGTCACTGCCATCGTTAAAATGTCATCACATGGAGTCCAAAGAGATGATTTTGGTTAATTAATGGTTGTATGCCAGTTTGTTAGCAGATATTTCCTTTAAGGATAAATGGTAGAAGATGAATCAATGAATTATTTGTTAGCCTGAACATTATTAATACAAAATGGACCAAAAACTGATCTCAAATGTTTTCCATAAAGCATCAATATTAACGGATCAGACAATAGAGTTCAACATTTACATGAAAATTTCCATATATAACCATATTTCCAAACCTTCAAATTTACTTTCACAAACCCACTGGCAGATGAAATAATGATGTGTCAGGAAAATGTGTTCTTAAACTATGGTCATTCCAATGTGTTTTATTAACTAACCAAGAGCAAGTGTAATGGTGCATTTGAACAAAACCAGCAAAAAAACAGAACATAATCTAAGCACATTATAAGCGCACATGTTCATGCCTCAGATTGAATATAAAGGGTAAAAAATAAACGAGAACATGGCAGGACAAATTAATTAAGTGACAAAAGTCTAGATATTTATAGTTTTTTGTTATTTTAAACTATGGTGCAACCAAAAGTAAAGGTTAGAGGAACCTGTGGAACCAGTAAGTTTACTTTGGGCAAAGGGCATATTAATATATTATTTAACTGCTTACTCATATCATCATAAAGAGTGACCCAGCATAGATTTTATATCAAGGGAAATTCCTTTTGCTGTGAGAGGCGTGCACTAATGGCGTGTTAAAAGTGTGTGAGACCCATCCACATCAACTCTGTCGCCTCGTGTGTTTTATTATCGCCTCATTATAAAGTCAGAGAAGATTAACCGCACATTACATTATCTCAAGTATGCTTTCCCAAATCCAAATATTGAAATTACCCTGTCTTACTCTCTTAATTGGAACTGATCTGGTCTAACTGTTCCAGCTTTATTACCCGTAGACTTCGAGAACACGACAGTCCTCCTCACTTTTAATATGAGAGCAGATCTCCCAGCCGCAGGCAGCACGGTTCATCACCATTGGAGCGTTATTTTCCATCTGTAAATATCAGCAGTGCGCCACAACATTTCTCCAGCTGCTGACTAAGTACCGTCAGCCTCTTCCATCACAGTATTCATGCTCCAAACACTTTCACAAGTCCAGCTCGTATTTGATGACACAGTGACTCTCGAGGTTGGTCTTGGTGTAAGTGCTCAGGATAATGCACAAATACGAGAAACGTTGACACCTGTGACACTCATGGCCCCTCGAACCTTGAAGAGTTTTGACATTTAGTTCAGAGACCCATACTTTCAGGCTGATTTGAAAAAGCTCCACTGATTTAGATTTGCTCTGAAACGCTGCTGTGAAACTGGAGTGGCATTTGGCCCATTTGGTTTTGAAAACGGTTGTCTCTTGGATTTTTAGGGGCCATTTACCAAAAGTATATCTAAGCTGTTGCTTTACTGGCTCCTCATTTCTTTGGCTTTTTAAATCTAAACTTGAAACAGAAGTGGATGTAATGCGCTGTCGTTGAAAAGACAGTTGGAAACATCATTAGAGACCTGTATTATGAGAGGCTTAAGTACAATCTGCGTCAATGGAAAAAGATCATTTGATGAAGCCAAAACAATTATACACAGCTCTTTAGACCATTTCAAATGCGCCTCAAATGGGTGTTAATGATACAGCTGGGATTTAAACCCCTTTTAAAATTGGAAACGGCTCTAAAAACTCTTGTTCTTTTGGAAATGTGCATGTGTATGAGCTCACTAAAGCTAATGAGATTTTAAAAGTTCAGGTTATTCAAGTTCAGAGCCTGACACTTAAAAGTAAAGTTCATGAAACAAAAGCTTTTCCACACGTTTTTAAACATAACCCCAAGGGCTGTAAATTATTTGCTTAGTTTTCTGTCTCTGAACTTAATTTGAAACATGCCAGACTTAAAAATTAAACACACTGTTACATTCTTTTTATTCTTTATTTAATCTGAGCAACTCAAAATTCACAAACACAATCTTTCATATCAAAGTCCAATAAAAGAACTTGGACTTTCTGCAACAACAGTTTGCAGATTAAATGTACTTTCCACAGTCGATGCTGCTTTTTAACCACAAAATTCTCAAATAAACAACATTCCTGCCCTTGTATGCTCACCTTTTGATATATTACCATCTTTTAGATATCTGGTCTTGTCCTAAAATGTACAGTGTGATTTGAACACCTTGGTGTGACACCTTTACTGCCTCAGGAGAATTGGACTGGCACAAAAAGCATAAAAAAGCATTAAGAGATTGACGACAGGGCAGCACAAACCACAGTGGTGCAATAAAACCTTCTTGAGCTTATTAAGCAGCGCAATACTTCATGGGACAGGTTCAGGGTTTGGAAGGTTGTATTAAAGGTGGGTACAGTTTAGTTTTGTGGGACATTATTAGTATTTCAAGTAGCAGTAGATAGTGTGTGTTTAATACGTTGTGTGTATGTGTTTTTACTTAATAACCCTTACTTAACAAAAAAGACCTGTCATTTTCCTCTCATCAAATGTGGCCCACTTTGTAAAAAGTTTGGACAGCCCTGGTCTGTATGTAGACTGAATGTATCTAAAATTTTGACAGCTGTATGAGTGATCTAAAACTAGAGACATACATCCTCTCACTCTTCTTCTCGTTTGTCTTCCTGGGTGTTCAGCGTTGCCATAGCTCTCTCGTCTCTTCCAGGTGCTCTGACTATAATTAGGCTCCCCTCTGTGTGTTATTCCTGTCCGTTTCTCCTGCACTTTTCCTCCATTTTCTTTCGCCATATGTCGTCCTTTTTTCTTCTCAAACGCTGAGTCATCCGTGCAGACTGTGACTGATGTGCCCTCGGCGTTATATATACACTCCGCCAGGTTCATGGAACAAGTTTGCAGCAACGCATCGAGAGCCACGCCATCAATTGTAGACGGGCGGGCTTTTCGGAGAACCATGTGTGAAATTGGAACACTTGTTTGAAATGCCAAGTGCGTGTTTGGTCGGGTTTTTTCCTCTGGGTTTATATGTAGACAACCTAGAATTCCTCTGATATGTTATTATTTGGTTAGACTCCCATTACACAAAGTACAGCAGCCTCAGAGGGTCAAAACTCAAACTGAATACTCACATTTAGTTTACAAAAAGGCATGTGTTCCAGACCTGCTATTTCTGGAAGAACTTCTTGTTTGGTTAGACAGAGGAGCACTTCCTGGATTTGAAGATCAGGGAGGCATTGTTTGAATTCCTGTTTGCTTTGACGGCATATGTTCAAACGGACCAGGGACGTTCAATATATATTTACCGTCATTGCTGAATTACAAAATACTGATTGAGCTGTGAGTGCCACTACATCGGCCAATTATTATTATCTGTAATCTGTCTTAGTGGTCAAGATGTTAAAGCTTGGTTACTCACTATTTTAGAAGCTAGTACCCAAGGAAATCATTTTAACCATAGCTGATATGAGCCTTAGTCCAGGTTCAAACTAAATCCAAAGTGATTGTAAGGGGTACGTATTAGGGTTGGGCGATGTCATCTAAATTGACAGCTGACGATGTGTACAGTATAACATCACGATGTAGTGGGGGGTGTAATAATAAAATTTTTGTTATTATTAGTAAAAAAGACAAGATTCTAACAATGTCAAGATCAAATGCCTGACACGGTAGGCTATTTTCACAGACTAACACACTACAGTATTTAAAATAGCATATGCATTAGTTATATTCTCAATTTAATTTACAGAGCAATCCCTGCAAATATTTTAGGTTAACTGTAGTCTATAGAAGAGAGTATGTGAGCGGAGTGGGAGCGGTGAGATTATGAATGGAGTGAGGAGCAGATTTTTTAAAAGTCGGAGCGTTGTGGTTTTCAGAGCGCCCACTGCCGCTCCATCAAGAGTACAATTCATGCCAACGGACGGCACATAATAACTACATTTTAGCCAGAACTAGAGCTTAGATCGGCTCAAAAAAATCAAGCCCGACCCTACCGAGCCGTGCACCGAGACCCTGCCCGACACATAAACTTTAATTATGAGCCCGAGCCCAATTTAAACCCGACCATTTTTAATACGTGGGCGTTCTGAGGAGAACGAGCCTGTAATGACTAATGAGCGAGCGGTGTGACTCAGCTCAATAATCCGCAGGCACGCTCATGAACCCACCTGTAAAATGATGTTTGTTCAAATCCAGCTCAGACATGACATAAATCTGTAGCTTACTATACTTGTTGTAGCCATTAAACAGTGTTTTTTTTCTTTTATATTTATGTTTAAATATTATATTATTATTTTTAAATTTCATCTGATTATGATAGACTATAAGTGCAAAGATGCGAGTGGGTCAGAAATGATTTTGGTGGTTATATTTAGTTTAATATTAAGTTTTGTTTTGTAAAAAGCTTTTCTTTTGTTTTGTACAAATTGTCTCTTAATTTTAATAAAGGTTTCTTCGGCCAATTGAAGCAAATAAGTAGAAGCGATCGCTTTCATTGCTCATGAACTGGAGCACGTCTCAAATAAACTGAAACTCAGCAGGTTTGCCTTACAGACATGAGAAATATGTAGCCTAATATGTGTAGAGACGAAAAGATTTAAATAAGCATAGTGCAGTGTTCAGAACTCACACGGTTGACAACCAGCTTGATACAGATGGATCACTACTTTAGCAGTCAGCCGCAAATTTCCTCAGAGCGAAGATGGAGCAGTGTTTCTGATACCAGTGAACGAGGAGTGGAGCGGGGAGCGGGAGATGGTAAACCCAGAGCTGGAGCTGGAGCGGAGTGATTCTTGAATGCATAGGGAGTGGTGCGGGGAGCGGGAGATGGAAAACCCGGAGCTGGGGCAGAGTGATTCTCGAATGCATAGAGCGGATGGGAAATTGCCGCCGCTCCACTCCGCTCACATACTCGACTCGCAAGACTCGCAGCGGGGCGGGGGCGGGGCATCACGATGGTGTTACTCCATGGTTGAGACAAGGCCAAGTAAAAATGTAAGACAAGACTTGAAAGAACGGCTGCTAATAAAACAGATTAGGGTTGCTTATTGTATTTATATAAAAGTCTATTATGTCCATTATACATTTTGTTCTTTCAAGTGACATTGTTATCTCAGTGTATGTTCTGTTTCTCAGTTTGTTGCACCCCTCTCTATTTGTCCAAACCACATGTGTCAGACTAAACCCTGACATGGGGTATTGAGTAAATGCCACGCGGTGAAAGGATGAGGTAATATGGTGCAAAAGTCAGCCGTCGAGAAACAACACCCCTCTTGGGATCGATCCGGCTTCATGCAGGTGAAGGAAAAAAATAGAAATCCAGGCTATTGTTCCGTCAATTCAGATGTGGTCTCCTGATCTTGGAAACGTATTATTCAGAAAATAATTGGTGTGATTAGGGAGTTGTGTTGAGTGCACTTGGAGTGCAATCGAGTATTTTCTTCAGCTTGAAGGCAACAGTTAGTAGAAAAATGGAACTGAAAATGGATTTTATTTCTTTGACTATGATTTCATCCAGAAAATATTCAAGTTAGAAGTTTAAACCTCTTCATAACTGTCTGTGCTCACAAAATTATGCTGAAATACTCAAATTAATTCAACTACTAGACCCTTTAGTTATGATCAGGAAAAAGTACAAGGCTTTGCTTTTCCCGCTCTCAGGAGACTGGGATTCCGTCGTTGCCGTGGTTGCAATCGCCGCGGTTACGCCAGGAGCAAGGCGCGCCACGGCAACGATGAAATCATAGTCAGAGATATAAAATTCATCAACCAACCAAGAGTCCCTCCCTCATTCCATTGAACCAATTCAAAAGTGAGCACTTTTTAAATCAGATTTTAAACAGATTTGACTCAGATGTTAATTCCAGAAGAGCCCCCAAGAAAAGACTGGGAAGAATATCAAGTAAGATTTAGACAAACTTTGGAAGACATAGTTTGGAGTTGGTACTATTCAAGGAGCAAAGAAGTCAAGAGATAAACTATTTTTTGTGTAATGTCCCAAATTGACGTTGTGTCATTTCGAAGACGCTCGTATTTCAGTCTGACCTGGTTTTACCCTACGCCCTGCCCTTCTGTCACAGTTTAAAGTAAAAAAAGGGGGTTTGTAATCATTTCTCATTTAAATTACTTTACAAGCTGATAAAGTAATTTACCAACTGGGATAGAAAAAAGGGCGGACAACTCAAATATTCATAGAAATCTGGTATATTATAACTCATTAGCATATCATAGTCTCAGTATTCTGCCCTCCTGACATATTCTTTTAAATCCTAGTGGCTGTTTTTTCTTAAACATTAGCCCAGATTGTTTTACTCACAGCAGCAGCAGAGCTGGGAAACGATTTAAGCCCAGTTACAGATGATCTTGTGGTATTAAGTGACCGGTGGTTGGTGCCAAGGTGATTACAGCCGACTGCCTTTTAAAAGCCACAGCAGTGCAGTATCCATGGCAACAGAGAAACCTAATGTAATATCTATTGTCACAAAGATATTTTTATAAATTAAAACTGAAACTCTGAATTACTAATCTTTATCTGATTGAGCAATTACTTTTTCAAAATAAATATATGGTGGTAAAATCATGTAGGATTTGATTATTTTGTTATTTCATTGGCTTAATTCAACCACAATTCACTAATGTTCTGAAGAAAAGCTGTTCATAAATGTTTAAAAGCAATCAGTAAGACAATAAAAGTTTTATTTATGTCGAGTTAGGCCACAGTTGTAGTGCTTATCAATTCATAATGTGATGAAGTGTATTTGAACAGTGAATACAACATACAAGTGCTTACCCCAGTTTTTATGTTCAGTAGTCTACCTAACTAAACAGTGCTGTGGGAAAGAAAAAGCAAGAAATGCAAAGCTCAAGATGAAAAATATATGTCAGCACACTAGTTTAGCAAAAGGATAATGTTTGTGTGTCAGACATGCCTATTCATTTTCTTATACAGTATATATTTTTATGGAAACAGGGTACAATAACGAGAAGACAGAAAGTTTAGCTTCATGCACTTAATTCATGGTAATATTAAGGCTATGTCCACACGAAGCCAGTGCATCCCCTATCCGATCTTGAGACGGCGTCCTCTCAAGAAAATATCTGCGTACACACGGCCGGCTGAAAACGATGTAGTATATATGCCCGACCAGTATGGGGCGCTGTAATTCTGCCACAGATATACACTATACACGGAGAAGAAGACTTTGAGCATGCGCATAACCTTGCGCGCTGCAGAAGAAGACGAAGACCTAAATATTTCTTTTCTAATAAAAACAAGTTCTCAAATTGTTGCAGTCATATATTTAGACTGTAGTAATTGGTGCCCTCATGTTTGTTGTTTGCTCTTCAATATACGGACTGAGTTCTGAGTGCTTTGGACATGCGGAAATTCTCTCTCCATTCATTTTCTCCAGGTTGCTCTCCTGGTTCTCTTTTGGTGGATCTAAGAGCATGTGGCGTATGGTGTTGTCCATTATCGCTTGTTGCTCACCACAACTGCATAGAAGCAATAGATTTTGCTGTAATAAAGCTAGTAGACTTAGTAGCTTCTGCAGCACGAACTCAATCATGTAGTCCGCCATTATTGTTGTTGCTGTTACGTGTGACGAGGCCGACACGTGATGCGATGACATCATCGTTTTCACAAAATATACGGATTGGCTGTACACACGACAGCAAGGGTGTCACCTAGGTGTTGTCGAAAGATTTATCCACTTTAGAACCCTGTTTCAAAAAATAGCGGATTCAGTCTCCCAAAACACCGGACCCGTGTGGACGAAAGGCCAATACGATACAAAATGTATATGGATACAGTGATTTTTGTCTCCGTGTGGACAGCCCCTAAGTGTATTCTGCGACGTCTTGTTTGTTGTTCCTGACGTCTTGTTTGTTGAAGACACTTCTGTGGCACATCTCACTCTCCCAGGACACTCCCCTCAGGACCTGGAGCAGATCTACCCCTCTCCAAAACATTCTCCAAAGCCCCTACTACCCCAGCTCCCCACGGCAGGCCTGGGCCACTCTGATAAGACTGCACAATTAATAGCACCGCAGGCCCGGCACCCACTGGGACACTTCAAAGATGGAGCATGAATACATTAAAGTGTTACTCAGCTTTTATGCACGTGTCAGAGATATATACGGTGCATGTGCTTGGATTTATTTGCAGTTAGTACCAGCTGTATTTCATCCACTGACAACCCCCCATTTACATGTAATGGGTAATAAACCTTTTCCTGCTTTTTAGCGCTGCTTATCACTTATCTGCATCGGCCATAAGCGGCTTGTTCGCTGTCTTCTTTGCGGTGTGATTTCTGGACATGAGCGGTGAGGTAATTTACAAGACGCAGAGCTGGCAGTCGTTGGAGAATATGAATGAGAAAGCTAAAGCGTCCGTGGCACGTTTAGAGTTATTGCACAAGAACACGACATTAACAAGTCCATTTTAGATAGATTCAGGTGTTCAGAAAATCTTTGAAAGACTTTGAATAATACAAAACAAAGGACTGCAAGATATCATAAAAATCCTTTAAATGCTTACTTTTCATTGGAAGGTAGTCTCGTCCAAAAACCTGCAGTAGTCTTGACCTGAGGGGTGTTTTATGGAAAATCAATGATGTAGGCGCAATTTTCTAGGGCTGACTTTAGTATGTTTGTGTTTATATGCCTCTTGTGTGAATACTTGGTTGAACTATATGCCAATAAGCTGAAGAATCATTCATAGTTACAAAGAATAAGAGGCATTTATTTACTTTATTTGTGCACTTACTTCCTACAATTGAACTGTGGCTTGTCTTTTTGCGGAGCATAAATGGCACACAAGACGCCATATTGGTTGGAAAATCTCCTACAAATTTTACAGGAAGGTGCATAAAAGAAGCTTGCAGTTTGCTTTTTCTTTCTCAGGGAACTTAAATGGGACATAATGCTAACTTGAAATGGGATATTATTGATAGATGTTGGCCAAAATATTACGGAAAGGGGCCTAAAAGGGGCTTTAGTGTCTTATTTAATGGCTTTGTGAAGTCACTGTTGAGCCATGACTGAGGCTTTATATTGAAAATGTGCTTAATTTTTTTCCTTTTTTTGAACACAGTTCAAGCATTTTTGAGAAAAGCCTTTCTATGAAATCCTGCTTGTCACTTTATTTTATCATTACCAACTGTGGGTTTAGTAAACAACTTTATGAGCCTTGTGTTTGTGTTAAAAGGCCATATTAATTAATTAAATACAAGCAATCTTTTAAGGCCGAGCGTATGACTGTATATCACATTAAACCTGAGCAAACATCACGCTGCATGTGTTTGAAGTTTGTGTTTGATTTGGGTCAACGGCAGAAAATAGGTCACCTGAGAGAGAAACTATGATTAGTTCTTTTTTGCCCCATGTGACTCTTAGGTAACGTCCATAACAAGTTCCCCATTGTTGAATCTTCTTGCGTTCAGGGACCACTTTATAAAATTGCAGGCACTATAATCTCACTTTAATCGCTTTAAAAGACAAACTTGTCTCTTATATTGTATTTCATTATTAGATTGTTGGTTTGTCTGTTTAGGATTTGACTGGTCTTGTTTCCTGAATTGTCCTTCCTCGGGGCAAAATGTTGCATAAAACACATTTCATCTGCCACTCTAATGCCTTTTTTTCAATAAACCAATATGATGTGATATGGTTTTACAGGACACATAATATTATTTTAAGCTTTTCTTATTGGGTCAGATGGCCTTTCGCTGAGTGCATTGTGAAGTACAAAGCTTGCTCTGAGGAATATACTGTAAATGGTCACTGCTAAATCAACATCTACAATAAAAATGTTAAAAGAATGATTGAACTGTAATGCTTATGGGCAATGTGGCTCCTAAATTTAAGTTACAGTCCAGACTTTTGGACTTTTGGACCAAATGCAGGCGATGGATGAGGAAAAAGTGGAAAATGGATATCGGGTTGTGTTTAAAAAAAAACATACATTACGTTGTTTCATGTTTTGTATTGCTCTGCCTCCTGTGATGCTGACAATTTCCTAAAGAGCATTATAGTGATTATTGTAGTTCTCCAGTTCAGCTGTAAAATGAGCCTCTAAAGAGACACATGGACCTCGGTAAACGACAGTGAACGCAGTGTCAGAGAAAGTGTGATAGTCTACTTTTGAAAACCTAACAAATACTACGTAACAATGTAATGAACTCTATTATTTTACTATGAAGATATTGTAGTCTTTGTACATTTTTGTATGTGTGTGCAGACGTTGTTCAAACTGTTTCCTCTGGGTCAGTCTCGTCAGGGCCTTCCTCTACAGTATGTGGCTTGTTCGCAGCGCTCATGTTGATAACTATCCTGTCAGATTGGGACCAAAGGGGGACATTTCTCTCGACCAGGCTGTCGTCCTAATCCTTGGTGCCAGATTACCGCTCCATCTGCCAGACTGACAGCGAACTGGAAACTCAGATAAGGATAAAGGACGTGAAGGAGACCGACCCAGTGCTTCCCTTCAGTGATTTGACTAAACGTCAGAGGCTAATGTATCATCATTTGGCGTTTTGTTGCTTTGAAGTCCATCTGTTCGGAGCTGGGAGTACAACTTAAAAAAACTGACAAGAATAGTCTGCTGTTGTTATTTTAGCCACTTTTCTTCCACAAGAGCTTTCCCCAGATACAGGAGAGGAAGACTTAGTGGATTGTAGCATGTGGTGAAAGCTATATTCAAACAGAAAACCCACCCGTAAACACAGAAAGCACCTCTCTGAGTCACGATTTGAGCTGCGTGTTAAAACATACAGTATATAAACTGCTGCGGGCTGAAGCACAGTAGACTCCACAGTTTATGGTTTCACTTTGAAATTTGTCAAGTTAATGTTACTAACACAACCTCTGGACATACATTCAGAGAAACAAAGCATTGCAATAAAACTGACTCAATACAATATTAATCCTGTTGGACACACTCTTTTCTCTTCAAGAAGTCAGTGCATATTGCTGGCTAGGCTCTATTAAGTTCAAGTTTGCTTATTATCGACCTGCTAACATACGTAGTGTATTTAATTAAACGTTTTGGTTTTTTTCAACTTTTAAAAAAGTTAAGTAGATATAAGCCACTTTTTTATGTCTTAGCTAATTAAGTCAACTAAGCTCATGTCACAAAACAATCAAGCTAGCACAACAAATGATTTTAGATTTGGGGGTTAATATTTGTTTAAAAAGTACATAGTTGTGGCATTAACTACTGTAGGATTTTAGAAGCAACTGAGAAAGTCTGGCTGCTATCACAAATAATAGCACATGTAGGATAAAAGAAATGTGAAAAAGGCTCCCAGAAGAAAGAGCAACTGAGGCTAAAGGTCAACATTTAGTTCTGTGAATTTAGGGTTCGGATTCGGAGCAGACATGTATTTTTCATGTGGGTTTAAACTATTTTTTTAGACTAAAATCATTTAGAATTTAGAACAATTAGAGGTCTAGTGATTTTGAATGAATGTCTATCAGTATCTAGTGAATGTTTAAAGCTTTTATGACTAAAAACAAGCTTCTTTAAACCACAGTATGTTTGTACTAAGGAGAAAGGTCTGGTTTAGCCCCAGGAGGTGGTATTTTGGGGAATGGGACATAAAGGGTACAGAATGCTTCTGTCTCTGGCCTTTGTGCTTTTGGTTTTTGGGTAATTCAAGACATTGAGCAGACATAAAAACCAACATGAAACATAGGTATAACAATCATTTTGATAGTCCTCTTAACAAAACTCCCACAAAACAACAACTGGACGTGAATTTGATTATTTCCTTTTCCAAATATTTCTGTCTTTGGCATAACTTACAATTTTTCTTTTCTTTTCTAATTGCCTTAATTGACTAAATTTCTATTCAGCACCAGCTCTAATTCACTTTTTGCAGTGTATATTTTATTTCCTTCAAACTAAAACCTTGAGTCTCTGGCATTTAATCCTTTCAACAGTTTATCTAAATGTTATTCTTCTTTTTGCAACAATTCACAGTTATGCTTTATATTTTACGGAAATGTTTTCTCTCAGACAGTTTGACCTTCTGTTCTGCTCTGCTCAGAAATCATTGTCCGACTCATCTGTCTCTGGCCTTTGTGCTTATTGTTCTTCCTCTTCACTCTGTCCTTCTGCCGTCATTCTGGAACTCTGATTTATAAGCTCCCTTCACAGGAAAAAAACAACCCTACTCACTATTATTGCAGCAGCTCTCACAGATATCAGAGCAGAAAGAGGAAGGAAGAGTGGACGAGGATATGATTTGTCAGTCAAATACAGAATCTGAATGTCAGCAAACTCTCGCCTACCTTTGCCTGGAGAAAAAAGGAAGCCACTTTATCTTTTTTTTTGGGGGGGGGATTGGGTCAAAATGAAGCCAGGGAATTGGGGAAAGACTAATTAAAAGATAGCGACTTTAAGATTTTTGGGGGGGAACTGAAGGTGATGTAATCTATAGCTGACAGATGGCAGCGGTGAGAAAACGGAGCAGCAGACTCGGACCCTGAATAATCCCCGTGTGGTGCAGATGGTTGAGTGTGCCATGTGTCAGGGCCGAAGGAGCGGGGGGGAGGAGAAGATGGGATTTGACACCTGACTTTTGTATGAGGAGGGATTTACTCTTATCCTTGTTCTTGCCTCAAAGATGTGTAAATCATATCAAATATACTTTATTGTCCCAAAGGGAAATTTCTCTTAGGCGCAGTGCCACAGCAGCAGCAGAACATACAGTACACCAACCAATAACAAAAAGTACAAACGTATATGTACAATATACAGCAACAGTACTGTAACCATCAATAATCTGTTCACATACCGCATATATCCAATAAATAATTTCACTGGCTCAAACAAAACATTCCAAAAATAAAATCTGGAATCAGCTAAAACTAATCTACATGATAAAAAATAAATAAGTAAGTAACAATAAAAGGCCGACCCTGAGAACAGATCAGAATGTGCCAGAATATGAAGACAAGTAAATCAGCGAGCCTCCTTATTGAGAAGAGTAATGTAAGCTCTGTACCTTGTGCCTGAGGGAAGAAGCTCATACTCTGTAAATAAAATGTAAGAGGGATCGTTTAGGATCCTATGAGCCAGTCTGGACACTGTGCCTTTGTAGATGGACTGCACAGAAGGCACGTCATCACATTCATCGCTGTTTTTATAATGTTTTATAATTTGGATTTTTGTTGGACTGAGATAACACCAAATCATGCAGCCATTCCGTATCTGATAATACTTTCTAGAACTGCAGAGTAAAAGACCCTGCTCACACCGAACAGCCTGAGCCGGCGGAATAAGTGCAGACAAAAAGTCCACATGTTCATTCATTTTCAGGTTACGCTCCAGCAGAAAACCAAGATATTTGAACGTGCTGACCTGCTCAATCACACTGTCACAAATCCATCCCAATCGGGTTATAACCAGTTCAAATCCAAACAAAACCAGTTAAAACTTGAGTTAAAACATTAAAAACCTGTAACCTATCAAACCATGTCACTGTTCAAAGCCAGTCCTTACTGACCTCAGTATCGTCCACTACATTTTGTCATGGGAGAAATGAGTAATAATGGCACATGCTGCAGATTTGTCCCATCTCTGGGCAATAACACAACACTGAAAATGTAATCACTTAATCTTGTTTGTGGCCTGCTTTATGACCACAATCAAATAAACATTGACAAAGCACCTGTGTAATTAAAATGGGAGTAAAGATCGGCCATGTTTGCACTGACACACCTCTCGGGACCAATCGATAGCATCAAATGTAATTTAGAGCAAGAAGAGCCCAGAGGAGACAAATACGCCACATAAGGCCTGGATGAAAAAAAAATATGCTATCCATCTTACAAAACCACGTTTGTTTGGCTGCCAGGGCCTTCAAAACCATTAACAAGATTAGGCAGCACACAATGGCGACAGTCCCGCTCCTTCTCCCTCTGTTTTTCCCTTCCACTTTGTTCGAGCTCATTTGCCGGTACAATGCAGACATTCAGAGAGTGGTTTGTCTGTGCTTCCTCTCCTCAGGAAGACCCCCAAAAAAAAAAAAACAAAAAAAAAACAAATTAAATTAACACAGAAATTTTAAAATTTATGCCAAAGGGGGTTTTCTCTCACGCTGCATTCGTCAGAGGGTTATATAAACTCTAGACTGTCCTGGATGTACCATAGAAAAGACAGAGGCACACAGTTTTCAGACAGACATTGCCCTGAGGCTTGGGTTTGAGGCAGTTTATCTGTGGAAACTATTGATCTATCACATTCTTCACGTTTTTGTTTCATGGGTAAAAATGAGCTTACAGACAGTGGGGACCTGTTCCTGCCAAAGTATGGTTTGTTTCTACAAATTAGCCACTGTTAAGATAGCTTTATTTGTCAAAGAAGGAGTGGAATTGCAGTGATGTAGCCTTGAGTCTTTATTTTGTAAAGGTCTTGGTCTCAAATTCATTCACCAAACACTTAGCCCCTTTAAGAGTAGATGAACAAAAACTGGACTTGGACTGTTCAGATGTATAACTGTTACTTGGTATCTATTCTGGTCTTGACTCTAGATGCTTTCACACCTGCACTGTTTGGTTTGGACCAAATCTTCTGGTGTGAAAGCTCCAAGACCGTGGTTCAAACCAAGCATCAGAGAAAGTCTAATGGAAAAGTCACTGAGTTTATAGCGCAGACTTCTGTGTCAATCGCTGGTCTCATCTTGGTCTTTATACTCTCTGGTCTTGGACATTACTTTATAAATATACTCCGTTTAAACTGCATAAGGGATATATTCCTAGTAGGTCTGAGCTAAAAATAAAAAATAATCATCACTGAGATCCACTGTTGGATAAAACGTTACTCACAGATGAGATATGCGCTCTCATTTCAATGCCTTTTGGCGTTTTACGACACAAACCTCGCCACTAGATTCTGCGAAAAACCATAGCATTAATTGTCATATTGAACTGATATTACAAAATCAAACTTATGCTTTTGTTTCTTGCTCTGAAATATAATTTGTAGCATCCTAATTTGTTAAAATTCCCATCACATCTTTGTGGAAACATTCTATTTTCCACTCTGGTCTTAAACCTTAGCTAAACTCATCTTCCGTTTCATCTCCTGAGCTAATCTCCTCATGCCTCTTCTCTGTCACTAATCAAATTTAATTGCATCCGTCTTGCGTTTTTCCAGCACAAGGACTTAAACACTTTTTTGCTCATTAAATCTTCTCCTCTTCCCTCTCTCTTATATATCCAGGTGCCTACAGATGTTTCTATGGGACTGCTGGCCGAGCCCCAGGTGGCCATGTTCTGTGGTAAACTCAACATGCACATCAACGTTCAGAGCGGAAAGTGGGAGCCGGACCCATCGGGAACCAAGAGCTGCATCGGGACCAAGGAGGGCATCCTGCAGTACTGCCAGGAGGTAACGTATCATCAGAGGTGGAAAGGCCTGTTTATAGGCCAGACCATAATGTCTAGAACAGGATTACTTTGCATAGTTTTATTTAAAAAGTGATGTGTGCGAATCTAAGATCTCAGTTTAACAGTGTTTGATGAAGAAGCACAGGCCTTAAAACAATCCCTATATAAACTCTGGCTCCTCCATGTGGTTTTATTTGTCGTTTGGGACAAATAAGCATAGTCCTTAACATCCAGTGACTTGTAGCCTTTGGCTGATGTAGCCTGAATGCTAAATATGGAGGCACTTGCTAATGTTCTCTACCCACTCACTGACAGCACACACATACAGTATAGTTATGCCAAAATATGCTCACTGCTTATGTTCTTTACAAATATCGATAACTCAATAGATATAATATTGTGTAAATACCTCAAAAACAATCACATATGGTTTATTCTACTTTGCTGTGACTGAGGAGCCAGAATAAACCTGCCAAAAAGGTAAGATTCAAAGAGGTTAAGTTGTAACTAGGGGCTGCTAATCATCAGGTCTTCCTAAAAAAAATAAAAATTCAAGGTGAGCAGTGCCAGTCCTCATGTCGCTGTGATAAATCAAACCCTTAAAACGTAATTACCCAGTGTTCATTTTGTGTAGAGAGCGCAATAACCCAAGATGATAAATGTTTATGGAGCTGACATTTTAGTTTTGGGTTGGATCATTTACATTTTCAACACGCTCAGAATCACCAGGAACAATTCAGGAACTGGTTGCGGTGAATGAGGGTTTTACTTTAAGACGTCTTATCAAAGCACAAGGACATTTTCTCGAGTGAACATTTCAGTAATGTGGACTGTCACCGTCAAAAAATACAAAAAAATACAATGTGAATGGTTTGATATAAGAATGCTGTTTTGTAAAAGCACTCAAGAAGAAAAATGTCCATCCAAAGTAGAATAAGTTGAGTCAAATAGGAAAAGTAATTAGTCATTTTCATATTATATTTGTCTTACCTGTTACCTATAATTACTCTATGGGCATTTAAATATGTATATATATATATATATATATATATATACATTGCAGTGACCAGGATGTCAAAAGTAAACAGTCATAAGATTTAAAATAAAATTAAACGTGTCTAAATGGAAGAAAATGAATGGATAAAAATATAATAACTGTGGTTAGTACATACATTACAACAAACAACAAAAATGTTTTATGCAGATAAATGATCATTATTGATCTATTGATAGTGTAATTATAGTAATTGCTGGTATCTGATATATATATATATATATATATATATATATATATATTATATATTGACAGTGAATGTCAAAATGTCAAACAGTCATAAGATTTAAAATAGTATAATAAAGAATACTTGTGTTTTTTCCAGGTTTACCCAGAGCTGCAGATCACTAACGTAGTGGAGGCCAACCAACCAGTGAGCATCCAAAACTGGTGCAAGAAGGGCCGCAAGCAGTGTCACAGCCGTCTCCACATCGTAGTGCCCTACCGCTGCCTGGGTGAGTCGATAAACCAGACGACCCAATGCTCGTGTTGGAGTCTAGACCAGGGTTTTTCAAACTTTTTGTGTGTGTGGACCACTATTTGTAATCAAAACATTTTGCGGACCACCTCATAACACACATAATAAAATGTCTACACACAGTCTTACCTGAATTAATCCGCACCTCTAAATAGGCTTACTAGCACTACTATAACTATTCATCACATCAGTGTGCAACAGGCTTGTTAAAAGAAAGTTTACTGCCTCTTTTCTCTTCAGAGAACCTGTTGCTATCCACCGATCCATAACGACACTGAACACCACTAGCCTATTTTAGTAATCGCACAATAACTTGACAATTTAATGCAAATTTTATATCAATATAGGCCTACATATTGTTTTAATTTTTTTTATGGGAATTTCCTGGTAAAATGAAGGTAAAATATTATTTTATTTTGCCTTTCCACGGACCACCTGCAGTACCCTCACGGACCACTAGTGGTCCGCGGACCACAGTTTGGGAATGACTGGTCTAGACCACAATGACTCTGCTGAGGCATTTAGGACAAGTTTGTAACGCGCACCACGTGGACGCCCCAGCCCGAGTCCGTTTTAGAGCAGCTCATGTTCAAAGTCCAGCCCAGGGTCCAACTAAATCCAACTAAAACCTGTTCTAATCCAACTAAAACCTGTTCAAATCCAACTAAAACCTGTTCAAATCCAACTAAAACCTGTTCAAATCCTTCCTACTATAACATATAAAAGGTTTGATTCTTCTAACTCAGGGGTGTTCAAAGACATACTGTAGCTACTACTATTTTTTGTCAAACAGTTAAAGTTTGAGTTGTCTTTTGTTTTTAATTTGATTTTGTTTTTTTTGCAGTGGGAGAATTTGTGAGTGACGCCCTCCTCGTTCCCGACAAATGCAAGTTTCTGCACCAAGAGCGAATGGACCAGTGTGAGAGCCACCTTCACTGGCACACCGTCGCCAAAGAGGTAAGGCTATACACAGTTAAAGAAATGTCCCAAAAACAAAGTGGAAGGAAGACTAAACTGCCTTTTTGTTGTCGCTTTATTAGTCTTGTGGGGACCGCACCATGAACCTCCATGACTATGGGATGCTGCTGCCTTGCGGTATCGACCGTTTCCGCGGCGTGGAGTTTGTGTGCTGCCCCGCAAAGGCCGAGGAAGAGGACGAGAGCTTCGAGCAGGACTCTGACGATGGAGATGTCTGGTGGGGCGGAGCTGAGACGGACTACTCAGACAACAGGTAAATGAACAGGAGATACTATCATCTCCATTAGCCTCCAAGCCTTAAGTGTGATTTTTTTTTACATCTGGCTGTTTTATTAGCACTGACTGTGGCAGCCATGTTGCCAAGAGATATAACTCATCCCATATAAGGGTGTCTGATGAGACTTTCTTTTTTTTGCTTTTGTCCCAGCATGGTGCGTGAGCCTGAACCTGAGCCCGTGGAGCCCCGAGAGGAGCCCAAACCCTCTGTGGTCGAGGAGGAAGACGATGACGAAGATGTGGTGACCGCCGAGGAAGACAACGTAGACGAGGAAGACGAGGACCAAGACGGCGACGGAGAGGACGACCAGGACGTGGTGGAGGAAGAGGAGGACGAGGATGAGGTAGAAGAAGAGGAAGAAGAGGGCAGAGAAGAGGACTTTATCGAAACACTCGACGAGGACGAACGCACCACTAACGTTGCCATGACAACAACAACAACCACCACAACTGAGTCTGTGGAGGAGGTGGTCAAAGGTGAGACATTTTTTTCATGACATTAGTGATTTTGCAGAAACTTTTCAGTTTGGCCCTCTGAGGCAGCTGTAGTTTGTCTTAATATGGTGATGCCTACATAAATAAATTAAACTGGTCTTTTGTGAATAATTTAATTATAAAAGTGAAAATGCTGTCCTGAATTGTCAAAAAAAAGGCCCTTAAAATGTATTACTTCTAGTAGACGACGCCCTAAGAAGACATAATACATTTTATGCAAAGAAAAAAGTCAGATTTTTAAAACCAACATGCAGAGTTGTTTTCAGTGCTTTGCTAAACACATTTGAACCTTATGTTCCTTCCCAATTAATTTCCCGCTGCTGTCATTTTCCTCATTGTGCTCATCTATCATTGCGGGGCTTTCATTAGCCACGTCCCATTAGAAATCGAAACAGTTGTGCCAGTGTTATGTTTATGTCGGTGTTCATTGACTTTCAAATTGAATTTCAAGAAACATTTGCAAAGCCGACTGGTTTATCTCTGATCTGTCTCTAACCTTCACGTTCACTCGCTGTCCTTCTGCGTCGTCTGAGCCGATTAACAAGAACTCAGCAGGGGATGCCCAACCGCCAATCACATTTTTCACTACTGCCTTATCACTACCAACTTTAAACTTGCTTCTATTAGCTTTAGTTTAGCCGATAGGAAGATAACATTCATAGTTTCTTTAAGCCAGGTTGCTGTTAAAGGCTGGTGAATATAGAAGAACTGCTTTAGAAATAGCTGAATTGTAGTAGAAGAGTATAATTTGGAGTATAGTTAGTAAGTTGGATTTGAACAGGGTTTTAGTTGGATTTGAACAGGTTTTAGTTGGATTTGAACAGGTTTTAGTTGGATTTGAACAATGTTTAGTTGGATTTGAACAGGTTTTAGTTGGATTTGAACAGGTTTTAGTTGGATTTGAACAATTTTTAGTTGGATTTGAACAGGTTTTAGATGGATTTGAACAGGTTTTAGATGGATTTGAACAGGTTTTAGTTGGATTTGAACAGGTTTTAGTTGGATTTGAACAATTTTTAGTTGGATTTGAACAATTTTTAGTTGGATTTGAACAGGTTTTAGTTGGATTTGAACAATTTTTAGTTGGATTTGAACAGGTTTTAGATGGATTTGAACAGGTTTTAGTTAGATTTGAACAATTTTTAGTTGGATTTGAACAGGTTTTAGTTGGATTTGAACAGGTTTTAGTTGGATTTGAACAGGTTTTAGATGGATTTGAACAGGTTTTAGATGGATTTGAACAAGTTTTAGTTGGAAATTAACAGGTTTTAGATGGATTTGAACAGGTTTTAGTTGGATTTGAACAGGTTTTAGATGGATTTGTGCAGGTGTTAAATAAATTTGAACAGGTTTAGTTTAATTTTTAAAGGTTTTAGTTGGATTTGAACAGGTTTCAGTTAGATTTGAACAGGTTTTAATTGGATTTGAAAAGGTTTTAGTTGGATTTGAACAGGTTTTAATTGGATTTGAACAGGTTTTAATTGGATTTGAAAAGGTTTTAGTTGGATTTGAACACGTTTTAGTTGGATTTGAAAAGGTTTTAATTGGATTTGAAAAGGTTTTAGTTGGATTTGAACAGGTTTTAGATGGATTTGAAAAGGTTTTAGTTGGATTTGAACACGTTTTAGTTGGATTTGAAAAGGTTTTAATTGGATTTGAAAACAGGTTTTAGTTGGATTTGAACAGGTTTTAGTTGGATTTCAACAGGTTTTAGATGGATTTGAACAGGTTTTAGTTGAATTTGAACAGGTTTTATTTGGATTTGAACAGGTTTTAGTTGGATTTGAACAGGTTTTAGATGGATTTCAACAGGTTTTAGTTGGATTTGAACAGGTTTTAGTTGAATTTGAACAGGTTTTAGATGGATTTCAACAGGTTTTAGTTGGATTTCAACAGGTTTTAGTTGGATTTGAACAGGTTTTAGATGGATTTGAACAGGTTTTAGTTGAATTTGAACATAAAACAAGACATAAACACACTGAGACTATTACACAGTGTAAAGTCATTCAGTGAGGATTTTGTGATTGGGGTTGGGCAGCTCTGTAAAGCGTCTCTGCTTTGTACTTTAATACTAAACCTTTACTGAAACTGTCTGAGTGTGGGTGTCTCTTCAAATGAATGACAAGTCTGAGCTGTACATCTGAACATTTCTGATTCACCTGCTGCTATAGCCTTTACTTTGTTCACCTGTGCTTTTCACATGGTTTTTTTTCCTATCATTTAACATTACATCTTACTTTTGATTTCTTTGTATCATAGCCTAACAATAGACTTGAACCTACGCAGATGTTAAGGATTCAAATTCAGTTTTTTTTTCCTCAAAGGACATGTGTTCATTACCATAGCAACAAGGAATTTTTCACACAACCACTATAATTTATTTAAGTACAGTTATTTCAGAGGCAGAAATAAAGCCAGGCCTGACCTTTTGTCACAATAACAGTCGCCTAGTTTCTCACATTTAAATAACACTGATTAATTCATATATTTAGACAGAAAAATGTAAAAGTTAATCAGTGACCTGTGGCTCAAAGTCCAACTCTTATTGCCGTGTGTAGGGTTTACCGACCAACACTATGTTTGATGCATGATCCGCCCTGCAGCAAAACGCACCAGTAATACCTCCATCTCCACTTATTTCCATCTAATGTTATCTTCACTGTGCCTCTGTGGGCTTTCTGCTCAGCTGAGTGCCTGTTTGTTTCTTTTTAACAGAACACAGGTTTGTCCATTAAAAGGTCTGCACATGTCGCTTTAGACAAGTACTGCAGGATATTTACAGTTTAGGTACATTTTCTATAATGAAACAAACTACTTTTTCTTGTATTTTATGTCTGGGCTGCACAATATACTGCCAGGTTACTGATATTTCATTAACAAACACATTAATGAGCTAATGTCTAAAGTGTCCAATCAGAGCCTTATCTTAAACTGTGTTGTTCAAAAAGTCTTAGTTTATTAAATGCATGACAAAAACATGATTTCTGATTAAAAATATAGGTTTATGACAATAAATCTAAATCTAAAACAATTTCTTTTTGGGCATGGCATTAATAGTTTTTGGTCTCTTTATTTGGCTGGAAAAATAGCTTTAGTGGTGGTTAATTTAGAAAACACAAATCCTGCTTCAGACATTGTCCAATAGCTGCTAGAACAGGGTTTAGTTGGATTTGAACAGGTTTTAGTTGGATTTGAACAGGTTTTAGTTTTGGTTTAGTCTTTGTTCAGTTTTGATTTAAGTCTAGAGGCTTGGATTTCTTTATAAATCTTAATTATTTGAAGTGTCTTTTTCTAATATTGCCCAGCCCTATTTTTTGTAGAAGGTTTTGAGTCTGGACTAAACTTTAAACTGGACAACTGTGTGAAAAGTATCAGAGTTATTAGGGTTGCAATAAACACAATTATTTTAATATTATCACAGAAAATAGTCCAATTATCATTTCTTTATGCTTTGGATGAGCTTTTGTTTTACAGTAAGGTAATCCCAGTGGTTACAGTTCACTGTGAATCAATCATGGCAGCAGAGCAAACACTACAACACTGATGGATGACATTGATTTTTCTATTTTAAGTTGTTCCAGCAGCAAAAGTCTGGAGACAAATCCCCAGACCATCCTCCTCCATACGCATGATTATAAAGCAGTTCTTTGTGATATGTACAAAGTGTCACAAAAAAATGTGATACAATTTACCATAAGCTTATATTTTTCTATCCATAAAAACATTAAAAAGCTTTCTGTCTCCTGCCGCAGACACTGGACAGAAAATAAACTCTCCGTTGATGTAATCTACTTCCAGCTCACTGCATATATTTGATCCTCGCTGAAGCCTACAGGATAAACTCAGTGTTTTTTTGGCTCACACTCTGAATGAATGAAGGTTATATAACTCCACAGAGAGGTTTGTTCTCTCACAGAGGCTCATACCAAGCACTTGTTTGCTCTAAGGTGCTTGCTTTTTTCCTTTCTCGTTTCTGTGCGCTCCTGTTGTTTGACTAACCCTATTAACCCATTTCCAGAGTCATCCACACGACATAAAGAAGCTCTGCTGTAGTATCTTTAACCTTCTGTCTGGTGTTTTTTTTTCTACCCAGTCCCCACAGCTACTCCCAGCTCCCCCGACGCCGTGGACCACTACCTGGAGACGCCCGCCGACGAAAACGAACACGCCCACTTCCAGAAAGCCAAAGAGAGCCTGGAGGCCAAGCACCGCGATAGGATGTCCCAGGTGAGGATGACAGAGAGGAGAGACATAATGGAAACTAAAGTCACGTCTCCGATGAGTAGTGTGGTTCTGGGTTAGTACAACAGCAGTGATGACCTCATAAAAGGGCCACACAAGTCACTTTATTCACATTAAAGCCGAGCATGGACAGGATCAGGACATCAGAGGGACAGAGACAAAGTCAGAGAGGCCAGACTGAGATAGTTTGGACCGGGTCAGAGGAGGAAGAGGGAATATATCAGTCACAGGATGCTGAGGCCAGGAGGAGGTTTATAGATGTAGGAAGGAAGAAGGAGGACAAGAAGGTAGTTGGTTTGAAAGAAGAGGCAACCCTGAAGGGAACAGCCAAAAGAAAAAAGATTTATTATTCTTTCTTCTTATGAAGTCATGGTTGGTTTGAAAAAACATTGGCATTTTGTGTTTTTCCTTGTTTCTGCATGAATAAAAATTCTCCATCGTCCAATCAACCGACTTTTCAGTAAATGTAGCACAATAAAAAAACTATTTGAGTCGCTTTATACGCCTTACAACAATTGATTGTGCCTTTAAAAGTGAGCTGTACTGACTCCAGTTCAAACATCCCTTAAGAAAAAAAGTACTACATGTGAAGAAAGTGAGTTTTTTGGCGTAATATTTCTGTGAAGGAGAGGTTTATTGGAGCAGGACGAATAGGTTTTTTTAATCGCTCCAAGGTGAGTTAACAAACCCAATTCAAATCTAATTGTCTTCTTTAATCAAGCGCTTCTCTCTCCGACAGTGAAGCCAGATGGTGCACAGCGACGTCACACTTTTTATTTTTCAGTCCTGCGCTAGTTTGAAGCGCACTGTTGTCTAATGCAAGCTTGTAAGTTCATAAAATGTAGTCTACAGTTCTGATATTTACCTTCTCTTATCTCTTCCTCGGCCTTGAAAATGTCAGACTTATTTTGGCTCGAGTTGTTTTCAAGTGTTCAACCTCAGCTCGACGATAAAACCACATGAAACGATGAACTTCTGAGACGAGTCTTAATTAAAATGTGACCTCGACTCTCAAGCTTCACCCAAGGCTCGACCTCGGCAGGTCTTCGGAGAGTGGGCTGAAAGAGCGAGATATGAAAGTCGTTCACAGCGTCAGCCTCGAAGGGAAAAGGAAGATTTAAAAGCCACACACATAGTTAGAGAGTCTAGACTGTCTGAAAGGTTTGGATTTGGAATTACAGCTTGTGTAAGACCATAGTAATATACTGTATATGGAAACATGGCTACCAGGTTTAGACATATTTAGTTTGTTCTGGTGTTAAATCAATTAGAAACTTTGATTTTACCTATTTTAGAAAAGACAATCCATTTCTTAAACAAAATCCTTCTGTGTGAGATGATGCTGGTGACAGCTGAACAGTGTGCTAGTATGCTTCCACAGTGAGACGTTTCATATACAATAGTAACGCTATGTAGCCTCGAGGTCAAGGCTTGGAGACGAGTTATCCGTGCAAGAATGAATAGTTCTTAAGAGTCTGTGCTTCTAACCTTAAAGGGGAATGGCCATAAGAATCAGATTTAAAACCCTCCATTAATGAATACTGAATATACGCTCTGTGTTTTGTTCCCTTCAGGTGATGAGGGAGTGGGAGGAGGCCGAGAGAGAGGCCAAGAACCTGCCTCGTACCGAGAAGAAAGCTGTCATCCAGGTGAGTGTTGACCATTTGTCTCCATCGGAGGCTTGTTCATAAGATCATGGATGAAGTGTGACTGATTGAGCGACCGTCCTGTGCAGCGTTTCCAGGAGAAGGTGGAGGCTCTGGAGCAGGAGGCGGCCAGCGAGAGGCAGCAGCTGGTGGAGACACACATGGCCCGGGTCGAGGCGCTGCTCAACGACCGGCGCCGCATGGCTCTGGAGAGCTACCTGACCGCTCTGCAGCAGAACCCACCCCGGGTAAGACGCTCAAAAGTGTTAGACCAGATCAGCTTTATCAAGTTATTGTCTGTTTAGCCACAGGTTGAGTGTCTATAGACAAAAATTTATCAAAAAAATTAAAAAGGTTTTTGTTGGATTTGAGTTAGTTATGCAACAGTATATATATATATATATATATATATATATATAAAACAAATGTTACTTATTTGTTTTATTTGTGGGCTACAGCCTCGTCACGTGTTCAGCCTCCTGAAGAAGTACGTCCGTGCCGAGCAGAAGGACAGGCAGCACACCCTCAAACACTTCGAACACGTGAGGATGGTGGATCCAAAGAAGGCTGCCCAGATTAGACCTCAGGTATTTTACACACACCTCAAATAATCATTCAACCAGCACCAGACTAAAGCCAGCATGAGACCTTAATTCAGAGATGTATAGAATTGAATATCCTCATTTACTTTGCCAAATGGTGTTAAAAAAGCCAAAAGTCAGAGCCAGTTTCCTTTGAGTTACTGACACAAAGCTCCTGAAAAACTCCGGTTTTTCCTCAGGCTTTTCCAAACCCAACTAAAAGCTGGAGCATCTGACGTCAAATTTTATTTTATTTTCTTCTTATCAGTTCATGGAAATCCACCTGTTTAACTTTTTTTTTTTTTTTTTTACTTTTTTTGCTTTTAATTAGTTTTATATTTAATGGAGACACTATGTACTATGAATAGAGCAAGGAATTATGACCTTAAACCCCAGGTATGAATAATCCCAAACAGGCCATTGGCAAAGACTGCACAGTAAATAATAATAATAAACAATAAACAATAAACAATAAATAATAAATAATAATAATACTAATAATAATAATAATAATAATAATAATAATAATAATAATAATAAAAATAATAATTTAAACTTATGTCAGGGCCATATTTGGTTTGAAGTCTTTGGTAAGAACATCCGATAGCACTGAGGGGTTCATTAAAGGTTCTGAATGTCACTGCTTTCTCAATTAAATATGAATAACTCTGGTCTTATGCAGGTGCTGACCCACCTGCGAGTCATCGAGGAGCGTATGAACCAGTCTCTTGGGCTTCTGTACAAGGTCCCGGGAGTGGCCGACGACATCCAAGATCAAGTTGGTGAGTTTCAGTTCTGGAAAAACAGAACCTGAGTCATCTCTGAACTTCAGCATCATTACAAAAGTCTCACGGAACGGAAAAAAAACACACACACAATCCAGTATATTCTGTTGGATAAAGAAATCTTATGTGATTATTCCAATTGATGTCAAGGGTAAAGATTATCTTTAAAGTGAACACTGAATAGGTGGCCATCCCAATTCTTTTTTTCATTTTATATGAGGACGTAGCTTGATCTCCATCCAGATGTGTTTGATTTCCAAAAAGGTGGAACAAATGGATCTCTAAAAGCAACTGCATAGAATACAACCAATCAGAGAGAAAAAAGCATAAAGTCCTCCCATTTTTGATCAAAAAACAAGTTACAATTTGAAAAGATTTCTACTGCTGATAAAAGCAAAGAGAATGGTTGTATTGAGAAAATGCTGGTCAGAGTGGTTCTTCTAGTCTACTTTTCAGATTTATTGTGACTGTAACTATTTGAAAGAGGTACTTGTACTTTGGACTCTGAGCGTTGATAAGACCAAGACTGAATGCTCCAAATTCCTGCTTTGATAAGAGACAGCCCGAGCCATTCGGCCTAATTCTCCTGTTTCTGACTCGAATGAATAGGTTTGGTGGAATGATAAATCCTCTACTCCTCTTTTCTCTCTAATTCACCGTGTGTTTCTGACTTTATTAGTTTGTGTGCATCATGCTGCCATCTGGGTGTCTGTCCTGAGTCCGTCAGAGTCTGCACAGCGTGGACAAACATACTCGAGGACAAATATAGTGCACGGTTATTGCTTTGCTCCAGGTTTATTAAAGAAATTCCACTTAAAGCCACAGAGAGGCTCACCTCGGCAAAGAAACAACACATGAGTCAAGTTTTTAAAGTCGGGTTGTACTTGATGGATGTAAATAGCAGAAAAACAGACTTCAGACTAAAAGAGAGTAAAGAAAAAAGCTTAATTTGAAAAACAACAAAATGCTGCCTGAGTGAAGATTACATTTCAGCTACATCCACTGTGCCACAGAAGAAGAAAGGGCCCTGGAAAATTATTTTGTACAAATATCTGAGTTAAAGCTGCGAGGAGTCTCACGAGAGAAAAGGACAGGCTTAAGACAAGAAGTTTTTTGACCATCGATACGGGTCTGCCATGCTTCTTGAATACATAAGACTATATAGCCTCGTACATCAAGGATCACGCCCTGCCCTGGACATTAGTGTCTAGACTAAACAGACCCCAGCCTTGGTGCTGAAGGAAGGATTTTACTCTCTCTCACAGGGTGTGCTGACCTAATGAATAAATGGGCCCAAATAAAGATATTAAATCTAAATTTCTCCAACATTAGTATCATATAATCCTCATATATGTCATTGAGAGCATAGATATAATATATTATCCTCTTTTTAAACCACATAACTCCAGAAATCCTAATATTCTGATTGTAACCTGTCGTCTTTGTGCATCAGAGCTGCTGCAGAGGGAGCAGGCCGACATGGCCCAGCAGTTGGCTAACCTGCAGACGGACGTGAGGGTGAGCTACGGTAACGATGCCCTGATGCCGGACCAGGAGCTCGGGGACGGACAGAGCGAGCTGCTGCCTCAGGAGGACACTCTGGGCCTGGGAATAGAGGGCTTCATTCACCCCGAGAGCTTCAACCAGGCCAACACTGACAACCAGGGTCAGACGCTTTTATTTTATTTTATCTGAATGACCGATATAATGTTTTTTTATGTTCTAAATTTGTCCTTTTTTATTTAGTTGAACCAGTTGACTCTCGCCCAAACCTGGACAGAGGCGTCCCAACACGACCAGGTCAGAAACATTTCCACTTGGTTCAATAGAAAGAGTCAAGAACAGTGTGTCATACATTGGATGAGATCCCCAAATATCCAAGCCTATAGAAAAGGGAAACAATAACCTTTAAGTGCAGTCTACAAATAAAGAAATGGCCTCATGTGCTACACTACTAAAGCGATGGAGCTTCATGTTTAATATCTGTCATGGACTCAGTGCCCTTACACGCAAGAATAAATATTGGTTTTAAATAAGGAAATGCGCCCTCTTGTGGTCAAATTAAAAGTCATGTTCCATTGGTTTATGTTTGTATGCTACTTATTCAATTAGGAACAAAAATCTAAAATTGAACAAGCACAGTTAGTTCAAGAAAATGATCGATCTATTGTGCGTCATTTGAAATAGTGCTTTGTATCTTTTGCAGTGAAAGGACTAAAAGACTAACTCATAAAACAGGTCTTAGGTTCATAAAAAAGGGCTTTAGTACAACTGTGTGAATGCTTTTAAAGTTCGACTCCACTCCACTTGACCCCATTAAGACTCAGACTGTGGTGTTCAGATTTACATGCTCCGTATTTATATATAAATCTGTGCTGTCCTACTGTGAGAGAGTCAGACAGAGCAGGAGTGTGTTATCTATAATAAATGGGACTTTCTTTTCTCTGGCAGTGAGTGGAATAAAGATGGAGGCTGTTCCTGAGCTTCGCATGGACACTGAGGACAGACAGAGCACCGAGTACGAGGTCCACCATCAGAAACAGGTACGCACTAACACACAGAGACGCCATTTTTATCTTTTGTTGGTTCGTTTTACTGCTTTAGTTTCACATTTTAGTACACAACCTTCTTTTTGCATACTTTCTTCTTACGTTTGTGAATGCCCTGTGCCTCTCAAAAGCCAATCTTTCTATTCTGTTTTCAAAATAAAAGCTCAAATGTCTTTAAATAATTCTTTGTAGGTTTTGACAAAGTATCAAATTGAAAGTAGGGGCAGTAACTATTTCCCGTGACGGCAGTAAAGTAGGCCTTATGTAGAGTTCAGTCAGTGCTGCTGTGTCCAAATGTCACAGATCAGCTTCATGTTAATGCTCCGAACTTCACAGGTGTGCATTCGTAGGTTAATCTCCTCAGACATTACTGGAAGGAAAATCCTAATCCACAAACCTTATTCCCTTCAGCTGAAAGCATTAATCCCCTAATCCCTACATTTTATTACAGCTCACATGTCTTGGATTCACAATGAGAGAATATTAAATTTGATTTAATATTCTCTTATACGTCCACCGACTGAGCTCTTTCTTCCATCGGTTTTAGCTTTGTGCCACTTGACTAGGCCTCTGTCCAATTATCTCTTGCTGTTTGCACACAGTCAGCGTTAAGCGACGGCGGTGGTGAACATATTTTTTTAGCAGACGCCATTTGCTCGCTGCTTTAAAAATAAACTCAGACAACACTGCACCTGAAGGCTTCATCTGCAATTCAAAATATTTAATGACGCTACTTATTATCACGTTCTGTTAAAGCCTGTTGCTGTAAGAGGCCCTGACACAGAGATAAAAAGCAGCTTGTTTGTTTTAACTCATTCTCCAACACAAGAGTCAAAAATAAAAGTAACCACTGCTTGACATAATTCAGAGGGGTCCAAATGTTGTGCAAAGGGGGCAGTCTCTCTTTTTAGGTTTAATAAGTAACATGTTTTATATAGATTTGAACAGGTTTTAGTTGGATTTGAACAGGTTTTAGTTGGATTTGAACAGGCATTAGATAGATTTGAACTGGTTTTAGTTGGATTTGAACAGGTTTTAGTTGGATTTGAACAGGCATTAGATAGATTTGAACTGGTTTTAGTTAGATTTGAACAGGATTTAGTTGGATTTGAGCAGGTTTAGTTGGATTTGAACAGGCTTTAGATAGATTTGAACAGGTTTTAGTTGGATTTGAACAGGTTTTAGATGGATTTGAACAGGTTTTAGATGGATTTGAACAGGTTTTAGATGGATTTGAACAGGTTTTAGATGGATTTGAACAGGTTTTAGATGGATTTGAACAGGTTTTAGATGGATTTGAACAGGTTTTAGATAGATTTTAACAGGTTTTAGATAGATTTGAACAGGTTTTAGTTGGATTTGAACAAGGCTTTAGTTGGATTTGAACAGGTTTTAGATAGATTTGAACAGGTTTTAGTTGGATTTGAACAGGCTTTAGTTGGATTTGAACAGGTTTTAGGTAGATTTGAACAGGTTTTAGAAGAATTTGAACAGGTTTTAGTTGGATTTGAACAGGCTTTAGTTGGATTTGAACAGGTTTTAGGTAGATTTGAACAGGTTTTAGAAGAATTTGAACAGGCTTTAGTTGGATTTGAACAGGTTTTAGGTGGATTTGAACAGGTTTTAGAAGAATTTGAACAGGTTTTAGTTGGATTTGAACAGGTTTTAGGTGGATTTGAACAAGTTTTAGGTGGATTTGAACAGGTTTTAGAAGAATTTGAACAGGTTAAAGTTGGATTTGAACAGGTTTTAGTTGGATTTGAACAGGCTTTAGTTGGATTTGAACAGGCTTTAGTTGGATTTGAACAGGTTTTAGGTAGATTTGAACAGGTTTTAGAAGAATTTGAACAGGTTAAAGTTGGATTTGAACAGGTTTTAGAAGAATTTGAACAGGTTAAAGTTGGATTTGAACAGGTTTTAGGTGGATTTGAACCTGTTTGTATAAAGCTGCTGAGTCCCACATAGAATCTCATCTCATGCTGCGCTGTGATTGGTCCACTGTCTGCTCCTCTTGCAGGTCTTCTTTGCAGAAGACGTGGGCCCCAACAAAGGCGCCATCATCGGCCTGATGGTTGGGGGCGTCGTCATAGCGACCGTGATCGTGATAACCCTGGTGATGCTGCGGAAGAAGCAGTACACGTCCATCCACCACGGAGTCATCGAGGTGAGAGGGAGAGCTGTTCTTCTGAGCGAGGCCCAATCTGCTGCGAGGGCCACAAGCTGTCTCCTTCTGCTGATAATGTCCACATATGCTCAGAAATATATGCTGATAGTATAGCCTCACAAACCTTCATATCTGTTACTATTATTTCACTTATTCCCCTAATTTATTATTAATGTCCTGCGTTTCTTTTTAGACATGTTAACAAACAGCCGAACCCCGCTCTGTGGCTCCTAGCCCACAAAGCAGAGCAGTAACCTTTGTGTAACCCTGCCTCAAGACGTGAAAACAGACAAAATAAATCGTAGAAATGTGGGAAGTGACAAGCTCTGTTGAAATCAGTTGAATTAGTGCAGCCGTTACGTCCTGTTTTTGTTGCAGACAGACTTCTCTGAAGTAAAATAAAAACCACTTAGACTTAGGAAGACTATATTTATTCTGACTTCCTCAACAACAGCTCTAGAAAGTGAGCTGTAGAATTGCAATCTGCACTTTTACCAACAACCCTTTAAACCACTTACATTACATATTCCACATTGGCACCAGTTGGATCAGGCTCATACACCTCATGGCTCTGTACACATTTGTCAAAACCATCTGAGCCTTATGGCCTTATGTCTCTTTCTGTCTGTTTCCAGGTGGATGCGGCCGTCACCCCCGAGGAGCGCCACCTGTCCAAGATGCAGCAGAACGGCTACGAGAACCCCACCTACAAGTTCTTCGAGCAGATGAACTGAAGAGAAGGAACCTGACGGCGCACATTTACGAGCACATCTCCTCCTACAAGCACGACGCTTACAAGCACATCTCATCCTCTTTCCCCTCTTTTCCCTATTTCTCCCCCAAGTACTCTCCTCTGAAACAGGGTTCCCACGTGTCATTTTGTTATTTCCCAGTCACAAAAAATGATTAAAATATCAAAATATCCTGAAAAATTAATGTAACTAGATGCGCTTTTATTTTGAAATGCTACTAGCTTTGCAATGTCTCAGTATACCCTGAGTTTTGACCCTCTGAGGCTGCTGTAGGTCATAATACCCCCAGGTAAAACTGAAAAAATGTTGGGACCCTGTAAAGTTTTTGTACATTTGTTGTATTTTATTTTGCCTCGGCCGGACGCTGTGGCGCTGATCCAGTTTGCACCCACTTTATTCACTTTATTCAACTAAATTTCAGAGTTTCGATTTGTACGGGTTGTTCCGTCTGGGCCTGCTGATGTTCCACAACAGTGCACTCTCCAAACTGATCCAGACAGTGTGTCATTTTGACTGTTGGTAAAAGTCTGACCTCGGATCAGTTGGATCTGAAACCTGGGCCTCGTTTATGAGACATGAATTTATCAAACGTGGGAGCAAATATATCTGTAAAAACTACTACCTTCTGCTCCTAGTGTGCTGTTTTTTTCCTCTTAGTTTCCACCTGCAAGAGAATTTTCGGTATCTAGCGCTCGCCAGTCACAGCTCAGAGAGGAAAATACAGTGAATCTAAACGGCACGCTGCTAAATTTTATTTTAACTCCCTTGAAAGTCCACATTTGTCTTTTTCATCGGTTACAGGAAATTTCTCATAGTGTGCCTTTAAAAACAGTTATGTTTTGTTCATGGGTATCTATAAGCAGTACATATTAAGTGTCTGGCACATGCATTTGAAGCAATCTTTTGCTATATTTATCATGTGCTTGGCAAAATATCTCAGTAATAAAAAAAACTATCTGCCCATTTCAAAATCATGAAAATATATAGAGTAAAAGTCAATATCCTGATGGTTCTCCGAATAGAAAAAGGGAAGAATAACCCTTCTTTTATAGACACCTGACTTACCTTAGAGGTGCGTTCACACTTGAGTGTTTGGTGTGGCTCAAATGGAGTCTGGTGCATTAGTAACTAAATATAATGAGCAGAGAGCAAATGTACAGCACTGAGAAGGTAAAATGCAACAGTAACATGACTTATTAGAATTTAGTCCAACAGCACCATCTAGTGTGTTTCTTGAGAAATGTCTGCTGTGAATGCGCGGCGGACCGGGACTTTTTGCTGATGGACCAAACTAAATTGTTGGATTGTTTTCTGTTTTGGTGTAAACTAAATGAAGCAAATTACAAGTGTGAACACAACCTCAGTGGTACAGGACGCTACCATCAGCCAATGAAAGAGCACATATCTTGTCAAATTCAACACTTTTGACACGTCTAAGATACCTACAGAGACATACACCAGACATTGGAGTCCGTTAGTGGATGTAAACACCGAAAAAGTCAAATAGTGATGCTTTAAATACAGAAAAAATCCACCACTGCTTAAAAACCTATTGCTTTCAGACACGTTTCCTGAACGAGGTCCAGTTTTCCCCACATCTCGCACCACTACTGCACTCGTCCTGCGTCGACACTGGAGTATTATCTCACCCCTTCCTTCCTTTCTTTTAAGCATAATGTGTCCTTGCTCATTCACAACAGCTGGACTGTCATACAAGGCTCTCTTAAAAAGGACAGCGCAGTATTTTGTAAATGGAGCTAATCAAGTCCCCACAGTGGATACAATTAAACCCTTTTTACCAAATACTGGACTGTCCCTTTAAGTATTTCCAGAGATAAAGTGGTTGGAACGACTTATTCCTATATTTAATTTTAAAGGTTCTCTATCGTTTCTGGTTTTGTTTTTTCAAAAAAGAACGAAAACTGATTTTAAAAAAAATAATCTAAAAATGAAATAAAAAAATCAGTCAACAGATGTAAAGTTCTTTTTTTAAATTGCGTGTAATGTACTGATTAATGCCGAAGTCTTAGCTGTTCCTATGTAGTGCATGACGACGACAATGACCGGATTTGAAAAGACAAAAACAATATAAAAAGAAAAAAAAAAGGAAAAGAGGCTGCTCTCTCACGTATAGATTGTCATTTTAGCAAGATTGTATATTTAGTATCTTCTCGTGATCACGTGAAATGAAAATATATATGACTCTAGATGAAAGCGGGCTCTGCTTTGATATCATGTATAATACACATTTGGGAAAAAAAAAAACAAGAGATGTGATTTTGAAGTTTAAATGTCTGTCGTTTTGTTTAATTTTTCAGTTTTTTCTTTTTTTCTTGAAACTACTGCATCATCTGTCTGTACAATATCCTCTTCAATATCTTTGGGGAGAAAAATCACTGTCGTATCATTTCTGTTCAAAATCACGTTTGTCTAAAGAGCAAGATGGGATTTGAGTGGGATTGAGTTTTGGGGGATTATTCTGTGGTGTTTTCGGAGCTTGGAGAGTAGAAATGACTTCGATAACCAGCCAGGCCGAAAGACAGGGAAGCAGTCTGTCTGTTTGTGTGCGTCTGTGTGTGTGTCTGTGTGTGTGTGTATGTGTGTATAATGGATTTTCACTTCCCATTTTCTGCACCAACCCCCCTTCCACTTTGCCGTTTTCCCTTCAGGCGTCCGACTCACCTCTCAACTCCTTAGAAAGCACAGCACTGGGGTCTGTATATAATCGGTCTATAATGGAGTCTTTTCCCAACCTCTTTCTTCGTGTTGTCGGCACCTAAATGGGAAAAAAAAATCATGTTATAATACATTGGAAAGAATGGAAACCGCTGGGTTGTGTTTGTACAGAAGGCTGCAGTGGGGTGGGATTTTTATTGTAGAAGCCCAGCAGAGGGTAGTATAGACAGAGTGGAAGAAGGAGGAGCAGGATTTTCTTTCTTTCTTATTTTTTTCTGTGGGTTGAATATCAGTTTTTTTTTTTTTTTTTTCACTGTGTACTATTGTGCAGGCCATTTGCATTAACTGGGCTTTCTACACTGTATTCCATAATAAAGTTTTGAATGTACATACAGCCTCTGTGTTCTCTTAGTGTTATTTAATGAGAAACATGTAAAATAAAAATACCAATGTCAAATGTAGAAGATTACTTGAGGAATAAAATTACTACTAGAAGGAAAAATGGATAATAGTATAAGTTAAAGCTGGAGAAAAGCTACTATGGCAACATGGAGATGCCATAACCATAATATTTAGAACAAGTTTTTTTCAAATTCTGCCTACTGCACCTACCAAGGTTTTAATTTCACCAATTTACTTTCATTTCTTTACATTCTTACTTTAGTATAAAAAAAAAAAAACACAGTGTAACAATGTAGAGGTGAAATGTTAATTGACAGAGTTTGCTGGGTATAATTAGAGTTTATGGGGAAATTAAAAGGTCGATATGTAGTAGAACCTTAACACATTAACTTTATATGTTTTCTACTTCTGATTACCTGCATCAAAAGAGGCGACAATGCATTTGTGTATCTAAAAAAAAGGAAATAGAACACTACTGGTGCCCATAAAGGACAAACTGGGCATTGCTGATAAAAAAACTCACTTATAATTTAATTTTGAGCACGTGTTTTAATTAATAAACTGGATTACTTTTTTCCCAATGTTTTTTAAATTAGGTATCAGCATCAGATTGTTCAAAAACGGCATGTCCCTGCAAGGCTACCGTAGTTGTTCATATACGCTTTAAGTGAGTCTTAGAATTGTAATCTTCACTTTTTCCACCAGATGTCACCAAATACGACCAAAAAACAAAAAAACATTTGATTTAAAAGACTAACAGTCAAATGTCTTAATCATCACTGAATAGAAACAGCATGATGAGACATTAGAGATGATAAAGCTCTTACTGTGACTGATTACATCCATCAAGAGACAATTATTATTCATTATACAGCGCAGTCTGACCTCTTACATTCCCATGATGTCGCCCTTTTGCTGATGTCCTTGCCTCAGGGAGATAGCCTCCAATGAAAAAATAAAAAAAGCGTGCAGCGGCTGAAAAGATGTCAGATAACCCTGGTGTCTCTGAAGGACAAACCGTGGCAGAGCTGACCTGAACCGACAGGGGTCACTGACTGTTACTGCAAACTGAGCTCAGATCTAGATCTGGGAGAGCATTATGTATAGGTGCATTTAGCAGACTATTTCACAGCTTCGAGGGAAGGTTAGAATAAATTACCAGCATGCATAGCTGACATTTAACAGTGACATTTCAACCTTTGCGTTAGATATGTCAAAAAATATCTTACAGGTAAAATGCAACAAAGAAGAATGGGTCAACAGATCCTTTTTGTGTAGTAACAAAAAAGACGACTTGAGTTCGGGGTAAAAACCTACTTTCCTCAGCGCAAGTGAACTAACCATGACAATGCTTCATTAGAGATACTAGCCGTTAGCCACTGATTTTGAGTAACTTTAGCTAAATATTCAAAATCTCTCAAGAAAATAAACATTTTACAAAGTACACTCAAAAAAAATTTTGTGAAGATTTCCAAAGACTTTTAGATTAGGAATTGCTAACGGTTGCTACTTCAGGGCCGCTACTGTGTCACCCCGTGTTCAAAACGTCACCTGCCGTTTACTCCAAAATAATGTAAATATGGCCAAATTATCACTTCGTAGATCTGCCTTTTCTTTATAAAGCTTGGCATCCTTACAGTTATCTGACGTTACCATGCTGCAGTAGTATAGGTACATCTGCCTATCATGACACACAATAATTATCTTTTCAAGTTGTCAAGCATTAAACCAAGCATGAAAAATGCACTAACCATAGTTGAAGTCCGTTTATTCACTCGATGCAGCTTATTCTGACATTACCCAAAAGGAAGACTTGTGGTTTTCAAATTAGCAACAGCTTTTAACAATCTAGAAAACCTATGGCAGGTCAGAGCACAAAAGGCAATAGTCACATAATTACTTTGAATTGGAAACACCTGTGCAGCTGCCACTTGAGTTAATTATGGCAAAAAAAATGAAATAAGACATTTAACATATGGTTCAACAATTTTATTAAATACAACAAATCTTTGACAGGGAACAGGTGTGCATTATGGACAGCATTCACTTGGCTGCTTCTTCCAGCTTGGGGTCTGAAAAAAACATGCATATTTTTAAAAACATGCTGAGCTCTGCTGTGGCTGTAGATTCCAGCTTAACGGGTGCTTAAATAGAAAAGTCACATTTAACTTTATTGATTAGGACAAAACTAGCGCAAACCAACCTGTGAATTTAAAATCTGGGAACTTGTTGAGCTCTCCGCCGCCGTATAGCCTTTGTAGTTTGACCACCTCATCACTCAGGTCCCTCTGGTAAGCAGGTCCAGCTTCGACAATGCCACCGGCTGCCCTAAGAGACAAGTCATTTAACACATACAAGTGTTTATTACAATTACACACACAGAAGCTGAGGTGACAGCAGTCCATGCATTTGTGTGTGCTCTACTGAAATAATACATTAGAAATCCAGTAAAAATGCACAAGATATGGGCAATTAATAATCCAATAAATAATTAGTAAAACCTGTTTTAAAAAAACATAAGCTATTGTTATTAAGGTTATTAGAAAGAAAAACTATTTATGCATTTCAAACTGACTTGCTCTTGGTGTTGTAGTCCCGGATCTTGTCTAGGAACAGTTTCTGGACGGGGTCCAGGTTCCGGGCCTGGTTGAAGACCACAGCGGAGATCCCGATGTTTCTGCGCAGGGTCAGACTCACGGCGGAGCGCAGTAAAGAGGACAACTGGAACAAGCGGTGAAGCGCCATTCTGCAAAAAAACAAAACAAAAACAAACACACACACACACACATAATCAACTTGGATTTGGGTAAAAAAAATCTCCATAGTCCACAGACACATTGTGGTTTAGACTGTTCGCGTTGTCACGTCCTAACGTGACCCAAGGACTGTAAACATGAATTTCTTCTATTAGCTGCTAGTTAGCCTAGCCACATTATCGCAGGGAGTAACTTTAAGGCTGCGTGTTAAATTTCCAAAAGTGATTAAAGAGTATTTAAATAACTTTTATTAATAGCACTATAAGACTAAAACGCACAAGAAAGTACAGGCAAAAGTATAAAAAGGGGAACAACATTGGCTAAAAGGGTTGTATGTAATGTAGAAAGTTAGCTTCAGCCGTTAGCCTTCAAATCAGTGATCATTTTCGCAACAAGAGTTCAGCAATGACTCTGTTTGACTTATGGTAGAAACACACACATGACTTCTTAAGAAATTATGACAGATGACATGAATAGCAAATGAACGGCTTTATTCTGTAAATGAAAGCCTTTGCACTCACCTTGGATTTGACACGAATGGCTCAGAGATACAAATGTGGAGGCTCGCGGTGGATTCTGGGACGGTGCCGCAAGCACGCTTTTACGTAGAGACGTAAGCGATGTAAGGAAACGTAATACTTACATAAACGCAAGTAAATAGGGTAATAATATTTATAAAGGTTGGATGATACCTAGATTAAAGTTTGTTCCAATCATCTTAAAATACAAATATTAATCCCAAAAGTATTTATTTTCTAATTTCTTTGGTAATGTTTCAACTATTTTACTTGAGTACTTTGACTCTGTTCCGTTAATATTCAAGTGAGGTTGCCTACATTAAATCAGAAACAAACAGCGCTGCATAAACTGGTCCGTCACTTGTGAATTTATGGAGTCACTTCCAAATATTAAATGAAGAAATAGGGCTGGACTGATGCAGGGCGCTGTCAACCTGTCTCTGATGCAGCGCGTCTGTCTGTCAGGAAGGAAGTGAGCCTGAAAGATTCATGGAGAGCTGCCGAGGCGACGTGCTTCAGTTTTTACTCCTCTGTGGGAATAAAGCTCTGCAGAATGAATGTGATGTGTTCTCATTGAAAAGACATGCAGTAAAGCCCTGTATAAGTATTAATAATGGTCCTTTTGGTTATAGTACTTTCAATTTTTACATGTGCACAATAGAATATTCAGTTTCATGGTAATCAGTCAGACATGTCCAAAGTCCGGCCCCGGTTTATAAGGCCCTCAGCTTCAGAGATAAAATGTATTGTTTATTGTTCTAATTCAACTAAAACCCGTACTTACAAATTAATTCAATTATGAGCCACTATTGTTTAATAGAAAAGTGTTTATTACTTAATATACCATTCAAATACAGCTCTGTACAATTCATTCACACTCAAAAAAAAAAAGACACTTCTTTTGATAAACATTGAGAAACAGTGGCACAAAAGTCACCATCAAGACACAAACGTAAGGCAAGTATTTTTTTTTTCTTTACAAAAAAAGGGTGTTTTTATTATTGATAAATATGACAAATTAAAAAGGCACAAGGTATATAATATAGAAAAAGACCATGCAGGCACATTAGGATGGAATGGGGTTGGTCTCGGTTATTATTGGCTGGAGTTCCTCGTCCAAATGGCAGACGTGTAGAAAAACGAGAGAGTAATACACTGCTTTTCCTTTTTATGGCTTTAAGGAGAAATCTCTTTGCAAAAGCATTCAAATGAAACACAAGTCTTTGGTAGTAGAAGAGTTTGAAAAAAAAATATTGGCCTGCACAAGAGAAGAAGGGGAAAAAAAGTCTCCTTGTTTCACCAGAGGGCAGCAGAGTGCCTTCAGGGAAGCAGACAGGTGAACAAAACAAAAGAGGCACAGCAAAGCCACAGAGCAAACAGAAGCCTTGCCAGTCTCTCTCTGTTTCCGAGATATTTTATTGGAAGAGCTTGGCCCCCAAAAAACGAAACCTTTGCACGGATGGCACTGAAGAGTCTTCCTCCGAAACGTCTCATAGCATGAACGACTGAGTGTGTTTGAAGTCCTGAGGCGGCACAGAAGAAGCAGAAGCAGCTTTAATTATGTGGGAAATACAAAATTGAATCATATAAAAGCAGAAGGCATGTCTGATTCGATTAGAACCGGCTCAAATGGGATTTCACTGACCGACTCTTGAACAATAAGTGGTAGAGACTCATGGTTCACATTAAATACTTACTGAAGATTATCAAACATGACAAATATGTGATTACTTTGATTGTAAGTATATTTTGTATTATGTGGTAAAGTTAAAGGTGAAGTATGTGTATTGTTGTAGTATACAGTTAAATAAAATTAGTGCATTGTCTTATTATTATTCAAAGACACAATTATGAGGCTTTTGACATTTATGGACTAAACAAATTTTATATCATTTTTCAAAATGAAATCACTATGAGACCTAATTACACGATGTCCCTGCAGGACTACCATAGCTGTTCACATACTCTAGAGAAGAGTGTGGTGACGTTTGAGATTGCAATCTTTAATCTAAGACTGTATTTAGGCTTTAAAATACATTTACATTTAGTCATTTAGCAGACGCTTTTATCCAAAGCGACTTACATGAAGCCTCCATTCACCAGTGTTACAGCTGGAACACAGGTGAATGGAAGTTTAATACCACTGGAGGCAAGGTGGGTTAAGTGTCTTGCCCAAAAACACAACGACAGTATGAACTGTGGGGAGAGCGGGAATCGAACCGCCATCCTTCCAGTTGAAGGACGATCGCTCTACCAATGAGCCACTGCGCTCAGATATTAAGGTATTACCCAATTATTCTCAGATGACAGAAAATAAAACATTGTATAACAAAATAAAAGCATTCTTAGGCACATCAATATATAATAATATAGAAATTAGGATATTCCAAAATGAAATCCTAGCTCTTGGAAGGATAAGCCTGTGTTTACTGACAGAAGGCTATTTTTACCTGAATCATTAAATCATAAAAAAGATTTTAAAAAATGCAAGCAATAATTTGAATATTCTGAAACATTTTAATAGACAAAATGTTAGTTCGATAAAGAAAATGCACAGAAGAATTACTATACATATTTAGCTGATTTAACAGAGTAACATTTTCAATAATTAATGACCAAAGCATGTGTTATTTGAGGATGCTCTTGATTTTTTTATTTTTAGGAGGCGACTCCCTTTCAAAATAAAGCTACTTTACCGTTTCCCTCTGCTGGAAGTGAAACTCTAGAGGTGTCGGTGTCAAAACAATATCAGATGCTGCATTTTTTTTTTCTCACGAGGCCAGTGAGATTTGATCGTGCTTAAGTCATCTTTCCCTTTGTGCACCGTTTAGCATTTAGCACAAGAGGACGCAGGGGTCAGAGAAAAAAAATAAAATAAAAAGAGGACGAGGTTGTACTTACTTCTTGAGGCGGAGGAATGTAGTTGACATTGGCCCTGCGGAAAAAAAAGACAAAGACAGTGTGAGTGAAGAGAACGGGACGCGGCTGGCCTGGCACAGTCACCGAGATGAAACCCGAGGCGGACAGCTGCATCCTGACTCATATTGTCGGCCCCGTATTAATAATGCACATCGTACACATAGCCACTCCCCCCTCGAGGTAGAAACGGAAAGGCCTGTGTCTGTCTCTGGTCTGAGTGAAAGTGCACTGGACACTGTTAGATACATGACTGTAACAAGGCTGCGTCCACACTGGGATCAAAAAAGGACACATTAGTCAGTGTCAACATGAACAGATTAAACAACTGATCTAACCGCAATAATGATAAAATTACAACACAGGGCTGAAATTCTTATTCAATAAACCATGATATCTGTGAAAATGTCGAGGAAAGATGGCCATAGATTGTTCAAAAAGTGGATTTTGTGCATTAATTAATTGCATTGTAGTGTCATTTTTAATGTAATCTGAAATTACCACATCACACTTGTTTTACTCAGAGAATAAGACATCCTAGCATAGTTTTAGTTCTACATGCTTTATTCAAATTATAACACCGTCTGGACAAAGCCTTAGCCCTCCTCCAGACCATGTATTTCAATCTGTCTTGATCAAACATGACCAAAGTCCAGTCCCGGGGCCAATCACAGCACAAGGTGGCGGCTGCCAAAAATGAATTTCCCCATGGGGATAATAAAGTGAATATGTGATAGTAAATAAATACATATTGTATTAGATATTGGCAACTTTTTACAGGTTGGATATTTTGATCAGTGAATAGATAGATATTTGCTTTTTGGCCAGTGTGAACGGCATTTAAAAACTTATGAGGTCAGGACTTCAATGAAAAAGATAACGGAAATTTAAATGGGACTATCCTGGTAAAATTAAAGTCAAAAACACGTGTAAACCATTAAGTACAGTAAAAATCCGCCATGTTTCCCTGTAGTGTGAACAGGTCATAATTACTTCTAAAGTCATTCCTTTTCACTTTATACCAGCATTTTTCATATTTCACTGATCTATACTAACATGCAGTCAGCTTTAATTGTGATATAAAAGTATATCTGGGCTTCTTTTGTCAGTAGTGTATTTATTTTCTTTAATGTCAATATTTTTTTCTGTGATTTTTTTAGGCCTGTTTTTCCTCTAGTGTGAACGTATCCTGAGTGTACTGTATGTCATCTCTGTCTCACTCACGTGTCTTCGGTTCTATGCAGGGTTTGGTTGCTGATGTGGGACGCCCCGTGACACTGCGAGATCCAAAATGACCTGTAAGGGGTCAGTTTGGACGTCTTTTTAAAAAAAGAAATTGGGTCAAAGTAAAACGGTCAGAGATAACGACACACCATGCTTCGAGGAAAAAGATGGGGGTGGGTTTGGACGTTATCGGCTCAAAGACATGCAGCCGATCACTTCTGCTTTGGTGAGCAGGTCGATGGCTCAGACTCATGCAGCAATCAAACCAGGCCCTGTTTTAGTCAGACACAGTTGAGTAAACCCTGTGTAAAATACCTTTAAATATCTTTGTAATGTAACTGAGTGGCTTTATTGAATTCCTGTTGTAATATTGTATGTGTTTTATATCAATGTTAATGTATGGATTCACAAAGAAGTTCATAGTTTATACTAAAAATCGTAGACATAATGGAAAATTAAGAACTGGTAATTAGTAATGTCTTTTAAATCTTTTTTAAAGACATACCTAAACAGAAATGCTTATTTTTTAAATACATTTTGGCTTTATGGGTGTTATGATTTATTTATCCATATTTTAAATACAATTGTGAAAAGCACTTTGTCACCATGTTTTTGAAAAGGTGTTGTTTGGATCGGTTTATTGTGATGCATTATTGTGAAACAGATATATCGTGATAAAGCAAAAACCTAAAAGCATGTGATAGACATTGATTTATTTCAGACACATTAAAATGACACTTGCAAAAAATAAACTATATATAAACTATCCAACTATGGCTGTATTATGATATCTTGATTTATTGTAAATGTTGCCGTTTTGCTGTTTCATAATATTATTGGTCACAATGTATCGGAAAATGGGAAATTATGTTGTGTACAATGTGATGTAACAATTAAATTATACATGTTGTGGCAAATCTAACATGCTGTTTTATATAAAAAATGTATTAATCATGAAAGTAGGGGACACAGTTATTATATCTCATTTATATTATATAAATGCTTAATACGTATTTGCCACTTTTCGCCACATTTGGGGTGAGAAACTATAATAAAGCTAGGAATAGTTCTGTATTTTGTAAAGGTGGTTCTAGAGTGTTTTCTAGTAGAAAATGAATATTTCAATGTCCAATGTCTCATATTTTTTGGCTTAGACACAGGCCACATTGAGGCGCTTGTGCTGGGGAGTGCTCAGGCCTGGTGTTAAACCCAAGAGTTCAATGAAAATCAAGCCCCCTTTATGCATACAAGTACATACGAATGTCATAGCTGCTAAAAACATATTGCTGTTTTTATAGTTTAATATTAGAGTGCACTATGAGGAAAAGTGTGTTTTTCTGTTTGAATGAAATCTTGCCTTTGTCTAAATCGGGCTCTTTTCAGATCTCTACAAACGTCTGACAGATATTGATTCGAGGCAGTAATTTAGCGGTCACACTACATGAATAACTTTTGTTGAAACCAAACGTCTCCCTCTCTCTTTACAATCTCTCTCTACCTTTCTTTTCTGGGTCTTTGATGTTGTGCCGCTCCGCTGTTTAAACTCGACGATTGGAGCATCAGAAATCATGTCACATTGTCTTTGTGAGGAAGACTGGGTTCTATAAATAGCTCCGTTTGTGCTCAGGCGGGAGATAGACTTTAACCTAGACGAGGAGCCTTCGCGACGGCTTCAAGGAGAGTCCGGTCTCTAACAAGTAAGTAATCTAATAACAGAGTCTGTGTGTCTATGTCTGTGGGCAGTCGGACATTGCAACATCCCAGTCCGGCCCGGCTGTGTTCACATTCAAGGATATGACCACAAATCAATATTATAGTAAATATCTCACACCAGTTAGATTACTCTGACATAAAAAACAAATGGGAAAAAACATATCTAGCAGCAATTAAATCTAATAATAAAAGTGTTTTCAGGTGGGCATATTTTTTTTCTCTTTGTTATAAGCCTGAAAGAATGTGTCTATTAAAAAGTGTTCAATAGTCAATATAAATAAAAAAAGGTCGGCGATATATTGTACGAGATGTTTCGGTTTATCGTGATACATTATCGTGAAGATTACAAGAAGAAACTAAAAACATGTGAGACATTGGTTACTTTCAGACAAATTACATTAAAATGAGTCGACAATACAAAAGATATGCTCCATATCCCAAATTTAGGGCTAAATTTCCACTGCATTTTGATGGAATATCATGATTTTTCTGTAAATTAATGTCGCTGCTGCTCAAATCCAAATAAAATCTGTTCAAATCAATCTAAAATCTGTTCAAATCCAACTAAAAACCATAAAAGGAGGAAATAAATGTTAAAGAAGCCTCACATTCTAAATTGAATAAAAGCTTCCCAAGTGTCACAATCTTCAGCCCCTGAAAGGATTCTTCTTATTTACTATCGCAGTCCCTCACTTTATTGAGTTTGACACCACTGCTTTAATCAAAGTCAAAACCAAAAACTCAACAATTAATGATAAATTTGCTAAAATGTTAAATTAATTGTGAGATAAATACGAGGTCATAACGCTCAGCTACAACTACACACCTCCTTCTCATACTTTAATCCCTTCAGTATCTAAATAATCCAATCTAATTGCCTCCACTTCTTCCCTATGCCAATATTTGCCTGTCGCTGATTAACCAGTGCCAGTAATTATTCCATAATTACACTGCACACAGTTTAATTCCCCGGTTAGATCGACTGTCTGCTGGCGTTTGGACATGATTTCAACATCTGCACCCGTTTAGAAGTGACCAATTCGCAAAACTAAAATAACCTCTTTCCTTTTCTGCATCTGTTGTGGTCAATCAAGGAGTGAGTAAAAAACACAAGTGCAGAGGCTAAAGCCGCAGCTGTCGTGCTCTTTACGCTACTGACTGAAAAACACACACACATGCAATCCCTTGTCTCTTAATCCGAGATATTAGTGTGCGACAGGGCTCGTCCACATCGATGTTAATGCAATCAGAGCGCTCTTACCTTCCTCTGTGTCCTGCCGAATGATGGGACAAGGCGGCACATGGAAAAGAGAAGAAAATGTTTAAAAAAGAAAAAAAACAAAGAGGCCATTTTTAATCAAACTGAGAAGGGAAAAAAGAAGGAGTAACTCACGGCTGAAGAATCCATTGCGGTGTAAAAGAAAGCCGCCGCAGCCGCAGATTGTGACGACGAGGAAGACCGCCAGTACGGCCAACACCACCGCCAAAACGTTTACATCCTCTGATTTAAAAATGATAAAGGGACTCATTAGTTTTGTTGTTGTGTAAAACCAACCAACCAACACTTTGGGACAGACACTGACAGGCCTTCACTATGAGTCACCTGGGAAAGAACTAAAGTTAGGTTTTTCTGTTGAATGTTAAGAAGCGTTAAACAGGCACTACCTACATTTACATTTAGTCATTTAGCAGAGGCTTTTATCCAAAGCAACTTACATTAAGGTTCCATTCACCAGTGTTACAGCTGGAACACCACTTGAGGGGGGTGAGACACTGAAGTGTCTTGCCCAACGACAGTATGAACGTGCTTTTAGTTTGACAGTTTAATCACCTAAAGTTTATTGTAACAGGAGTTATCTGTGAAAAAAACTTTATAATAAAGGATTTTAATAGATGAGAATGATTGCTCCCATTGGTCGACACAAACCTGTTGCAAAACACATTTTATTAAAACAACAAAAAAACAATAGAAATTTGAGAAAATTAAATGCGGATAAATGTTAAAAATGCTTTAATGCAAGGTTTAACGAGAGATAAAAAAAAGTGAAAAATGTCCACTTCTTGTAGTTAAGACTAAACCAGAAAACATTGCTTCAGATTGGACTGACGTTTATTTATTGGTTGAACCATGATGATTAGTTTTTTCCTGTAAACTCCACTTGAGCCTGGACCAAACACTAAACATCCTCCTCATTTGGCCTTGGCTCATTTTGTTTTATTCCAAACAGACATTGTTCTTTCCAGTCTATTTTGCATCTTTGTCACGCTCCTCCTGTTGATGAGTTTTAGTTTGATTAGACGACTATAATCTGTGTGGCCTTATATACATTTAGAATCTGCTTACTTAATGTAAATGTTACTCTGAGCATTAGACTTACCTCATGGCACATTAGCAATAAAGATTAGACTTGTATATGCATTAGTGTGGGATGTGAATTAGTGGCTTTAATGCTTTTAGCTCCAAACTAAGTATGTATGTTGGAACTCAGTGTAATCCCTAATGCACTTACAGTACTGTCTTGTTGTTCAGGTTTGTGGCTCTTATGTGGACATTGTATTTATCTCTCTGACCCACTGAAACACTACGGTATGCATCTATAGATGACATCATTAGTTTGGAATGCCTTTGCTGTCTTATATTTGTAAATAAATGTTATATAGATGTAACTATTGGTCTTAGTTTTGAGACTGATCTAATGATAATTTTCTTTTCACATCCCAGACTCGTAATCATCTTTTCTTCGTTTTGTCTTTATCTTAGAACACAAAAGTCTCACCAAAAATCTCTTTTAACTCTGCCCAGTCACAAAACTCTAACCTCACCATGAGTTTGGGCTTGTTCCAAGACTAGACTTGGACTTTCTTGAACAATACAAGGAGATAACATAACTCTTACCTATCGTCATGTGCTTCCCTTCGCACCTTTTGGGCGGCCCCACTCCGTTGGAGGCCAGGCAGCTGTACTCTCCGCTATCCCCTTTGGCCACTGCCTTAAACTCCTACAAAAGAAAAACACACTTGCTACATTTCAACAATAGCACCTCTATTTTCTGCCAAAGATACAAGTGTGTTATTATCAGTGGAAGTGCACCTGTGGCCAGACTCACCAGCACTCCCGTGTGAGAGTTGATTATATACGTGGCGTTGCTGTGGCGGGACGCACTGATTGGCTGGTTGTCCTTGAACCAGGAGTAGGTCGCGGGCGGGATGCTCTGGTGGTCCTGACAGCGCAGTTTGACCAAGGAGCCTGTGATGGCTGCACTGGGGATGTCACAGGAAGGTGTGTGTGGCGGCACTGAAACATGAGTTAAGAGGCGGATGCTTTTGAGAAAAGGTTTTAGTTTAAAGTATCCTGGTGACTAAAACAGATGCAATAACACTATAGACCAGACATGTCCAAAGTCTGGCCACAGGGCCAACTATGGAACAATGTGAGATTTTATGTGGCCCTCAGCTTTTTAAAAAACAGATTTTTTTTTATGGCCCCAACAGCAGCATCTTTATACAAACAGGTTCTAATCCAACTAAAACCTGTTCAAAACCATCTAAAACTGTTCTAATGTGTCTAAACTTTATTCACATTCAACTACAATCTGTTTGAAGAGACCAAAGGGTAAAAAAGCGTGTAAATAATTTCTGAGTCAGTAAATGATTACAATATATTCTAATAAGACTATAGCCATGTCCCAACTCTAGTGTTTTCAGAATACTTTATTAAAAGGCTTGCACTATTCTTTTCTTGAAAATTTAATATATATTAGTGTGGACAGAGCCATAGGGGAAACCACATGATGTCTTACCCAGGACCTTGAGTGTGACGTTGGTTTCTCCAAGGTTGACCATGTCTCGAGGCGCACTGATCTCACAGCGATATTCACCGGCGTCCTCCTGGGTCACCCTCTGCAGAGTCACCGTGGCCCCTTCGATGGTTGCTCTGCCCTCAAATGAACCTGAAGAAAAAGACATTAGCCTTTAAAATACCTCTAAAAAGTATGGTTTAAACCAAATCCTCAGGTGTAAAGCTCGTGTGTGGTTCACACTAAACAGCTGCTCTTTAGTTTTCGGTCCGGTTTGTTTGTTAAAAAGAATTTGGCAATAGTACAGACTTTCGACTCAAATGCAGGAAGTCACAAAGAAAAACCAATGAAGGGAAACAGGAAAACTGATATGAATCAAGTATAAAAACATCAAACGCATAGATTACGTTGTTTTACGTTTTGTATGGCTCTATTTTTCTTGCTACTCTACGACAGATGCCTCTTGTGAAGCTGACCGTTTCCTAAAGAGCGTTATAGTGATTTAAATTATGTCTTAAACAGAGCATTTGAAGTTTCTGCTGTTTGTATTAACTCTTTATTAATAATAACATGTCTCTTTAGGCCCTACTCCAGTCTGATTATTGCATTTCTCCAGTTCAACTGTAAAATGAGCCTCTGCAGAGACACATTTACAAGAGAACACCATCTACCAAAGGCACGTTGTCATGACGACGGTGAGCACAGCGTCAGGGTAAGTGCGATAGTCTGCTTTTAAAAACTGAAACAACAAACGTTATGGAACCTAACAAATAAGTAATTATTGATGAGTTTTTGGTGCAGATTTTCAGGTAAGAAAATGTTTTCATTCAGCCTTGTTAGAATCTCAATGTGGTGGACAGAATTTTTCACCCTTTGACCTTCCCACTACTTTCTAATTTATTTATGACCCCAAAACTTACCAAATGCTTGTTGTTTTTTTGGACTCTTTTTTTTCTCCTAAGCGGTTATGACAGATGGCCGTCCACCACCTCTGAGTTTCGACCCATTAAAAATGCTTTTTTTACCCCACACTGCTCATGGGGGTTAGTTGCCTTTAAATTGCCAAGTGCAGGTTTTTATCTAACAAGCCAAAGGGTCAAAGAGGCATTATAAAGACTCGACGTGAGCTGTTAAACAAACTGCACGCTTCATTAACAACGTCGCTGTGGTGTCTATGATTCATTATTCTTCTATTACAGCTGCAGCCGGCACCGTGAAGGAGACGGATCAAGCAGAAAAGATGCTCCTGTGGTTTAAATATCATTGTGACATACTGTAAATGGACGGAGTTAGCGCTCGCAGCCAAATGTCCTGAATCTGTGGTAACAAACTTAATATTCCATTCTGAAAAACAAAGGTAGCATGTTTAAAGCTCCACAAAATCCAGTGGAAAGAGGGATTACTTCCTGTTTCTGTTCCTACAGGTGCCCAGAGAGGTCAAACTGAGTGCCCCTGGAGAAAAAGAACAGTTTTTTTCTTTTTGAGCACATATTCTGGCATCGAGGTTTGATGCTTTTATGAATTAAAGTGAAATAGAAATAGTTTGTTCAACATGTCCCTGTAGGGACACCGTAGCAGTGTGGACAGCTCCATATTGTGTTAAATTGGTAAAATGTGTTTTTTGATGTACCCTGAGCAATTAGTTAGTTCATTATGCAAATTAGCCGTGCGCTTTTTGGTTTACTTTTTTTTTTACACAGTTTATTACAGTGTGTGAAGAGTCCAACCCTGCAATGGCTTTCTCCAGCTTTCACCAGACAGCTGCATCAATGTGATCTTGTAAGAATCCTTGTCTTTTTATAAAAAATACTCTCTCCAAGTCAGTTATCAAGTCTATTCATGTTTTGATCGTGTTTAAAGTTGCATTGTTGATCCAGTGTTGTTGTAGACGACTATTGCAAGTAAGCAATGTCCATAAATCGGAACAAAAGGAAGAAACACCTCAGTTAACTCCGTAAGACATAATGCTAATCCATTTCCCCAGAGTTCCAGAAGCCCCTAGAACCTCCCAGACAAAATAGATAAAGGAGCTGTAAGCAGTAAGGACCTGGTAAAGCACCCATTTTGTGTCTGATAACTGTGACAGAATTTAAGGTGTATGTAACGCTGAAGCTCTCACCACATTACGCCATATTGTTTCCCAGTTAGATTTGGGACCAAGAGCAAAGCCTTGGTTGGTTTTTTAATGGAAAAAGATGGATTGATGGCGCATGAATGGGGCAGTTTAGGGGTTTTTCCAAGCCAAACTATTCAATATTTTGTGATATTTTTCTTGGCTTCCCTTTTGGCTTCATGCTTTTTAAAAAAAAAGGTTTAATAAAGACTAACCTGTTTAAAAAAAAAAGGGTCCCCAGACCTTTCCCTAAACATGTTTCTCTCTGGTAAAAACCCTCTTCATCTGGACGTGTACAAGCTGATTAGTCTTGTCAGCTCCTCAGATCAACACAGACAGGTTTTTTCTCACCTCGGAAATGTCCATCAAAGTAGACGAATGAGACGTCTCTGCCCTTCTTTTTCCATTCGATGCGTGGGTTGGGGTCTTTTTCTGTGTGAAACATGCAAGACAGCACTGCGTCTGGAGAAAAAAAGAAAAACGATGAGATATTTATGGCCTCCAAGCGCAGCCAAATGACTGCTCAGGTCTATTTATAGATGACAGTCTGATAGAAGCTTTGAGGAAATGTCGTACCTGAAAACTCCTGCACTTCCACTTTGGGACGATTGGTTGTCACGGTGACAGGGGCCGAGGGGGAACCTAAGGGAAAAATAATTAGGGTTTATTTAGCTTTTTAAAAGCTAATATCTCAGATTTAAGCACTTTCAAGTTCTATTTTCCAAACACTTTATATATTAAAAGGTGACAGAGGCAGAAGTTCAAAATAGTACAAAGGAAGTCAAAAGGTCACTTTTAAGATCCTTATGTGCCTAAATGCATTTTCTTGCTCTGTGTGATTAAGAGTCAAGGCCAGTTGCACAATGGGAGTTTTTTGAGCGTGCCATTTCTAGTGTTTTTTGTTTTTGTCTTAATATCTTTTTAACGTTTTTAAATACACTCTGGATTTATTCTGCTTTGAAGAATGTTATGACGTAGACAGACCCTTTTACTTTTTTTATTTTTTATGCAAGAGACAAGGACAACTGACAGGAAGTGGTACAGTCAACACAAGTATGGCTAATAACATGCGTTACTCTGTGCCACTGGCCCGACTCTGGAGCATGCTCAGTCCCTTCATCTAACCTCAGTCTGACTAAACCACTGTTTCTTAAATAGTGGGGTCAATTTTTTGTGGGTCGCCATCAAATTTCTCTTTTAATAATCTAGGAAAAACTGGAAGCATGAGTGTTTACTGTAACAGATAGTTATTGGGGCATTTAATTAAAACAGCAGCACCAATATTACGACTCTTAAGAGATTTAAAAACAGCAAAATGACCCCCAAAAAATGGAGCAAAGCAATAAAAAAAATTAACTGTAAGCATCATAAGTATGGAACATCAGTTTAAATATAAATCACATTATCAACTGCGTTTCTCCATCCTAATCATACTAAGACATTTACATTTTAAAACTCCAGCAATAAAAGACACATATACAGATATTTTGTAGATAAATTGATATTTAACAACAGTGTCTGAAAGTGTAAGAGCAGCCAGAGCTTGGGAGGAGTGGCCTTTAAGAGACTAAATTAAAGTAAAGGACAGTTGGTCTACCAAATGTCATATTAAAATGTATTGTATATGTAACAGTGTGGTCTTGTTTTTTTGTCTTTAGACCCAGTGGCCGCCTGAGTCTTGTCCAGGAGATCCGAGCTGAGGCCAGGATTACTCCTCCTTGGCTGTAATCCTGCCACGGGGTTAAGCAGCCGAGCGCCGTATGTTTATTTAAAAGGTAGGTTAGGACAAGGTCAGAGAGCGTCGTCGGCCCGAGATTAGACCAGAGCGGCGGGTGCACCGTGCAGATTACCACGATGATGTATGACCAACACTGGACCCCGACTGCTACGCGTCACTGATACCAACAACATCCAGCTAAACAGGAAGCACTGCCCTTTTCCTGTGCGCTGATTGGTTTAAGGCTTACGTGAAGGAAAGTCGAGTCAAGGACAAAACAAAGAGGAACAAGATATTAAGAAAAGCACTGGGTCACTTGTCATTGGAGATAAACTGGGTTTGCATTATAAATTTTATCCAGAGGCATTTCTAAAGAGTCTGGCACCCTCGGGTAAAAGGAATATGGGGGCCTATATATACACTAAAACTGAGGCATTTGATTTGAACTCATTTGACTGAAGCTGTTGGGGTCATAAACAATACATGAAGCTAAGGGGTGAATAAAATCTCTCCTTGTGCCGTGATTGGCTTCAGAACATCAAGTAGTACAGAATTTCAGTCTCTAGCTCTAACTCTAGCATTATTCTCATTAATCGTTCTCCCTGGTGTCAACAAACAACATTTAGTAGCGTAAGTAGGCAAACGACTGACTATAATAGCTCAATCAAGTGGCATTTTGCAGTTTTCGTGAAAACAATGGCTCCCTTTGCACAAAATGTCATCTTTTGTGAAAAATGGCAGCATGACAAAAAAAGAATCAGAAAATAATACGCTGATTGACTTCCATTCAAACTGTCTTTAGACACCCACACCCTTCCTTTCCGGGTTTGCCTAGTAACAAAAGTAAGCTACAAATACACAAAATAACAACCTTTAAATACATAAAAATAAAAATATAATTGACTTAAACAACCTGCTGATGCTTTGTACAAAAAAGTAGTTCACTGAAGGCAGTAGAATGTACTTAAAAACTTTAAGTAAACATGACTAGACTTATCTGGAGAGACAAAAGAGTTGCTTTAAAGCCTCCGACCAATTAAAGCAGATTTTAAGGCTGGAGGCCATGCATTTTTGAAATTAGGTAATAAATGTTAAATAGGCCTCGAGGGTACACCCGACTTTAAAAGCTTTAACAAGTTTGACTCCGGGGCTGGGAACTTTTAATTCAGTTTAATTAAAAAACAGGGAGAAGTGCTTACATGAATGCAGAAAACTAGAGCTGAGTTGAACTCAAGCAAAAGCAGTCAGAACTAAGACTAGTTTGTGACTACACTACACGTCCAGTCTCTTCTCGACGCTTTTGTTTTGCTTTGTCCTAAAAGGTTTAGAGCTGCCCTTTATCCTTCAAACAAGAGGTAGTAACAGAAGTGAGTTGGGTTTGAGAGCATTTATATGTATTTATGCAAATTAGCCATGTGCTTTTTGGATTTTAACCTCATTATGTGCATCCTTACACTAGATTAGCAGCTAATGTTCATATATATGTTTTAATAGTGAGCCAGGATGCACTAAAGGGACATGAAACGAGGGCATGTATCACGTAAAGATGAGGCCAAGACCTTTAAAAGAGGGGCACAAACCAATCGCTCCTTTAGACTTGACCTCTGACCTGGAGGAAAACAACACTGTCCGAGCAACAGAGTCGTCATTTAGTCAAGCAGACATTTCTTCACAGCCTTCTCTGGGACTTAGATGTTCTTTTAAAAAGCGGCCTCATGTTAACCTCAAAAAGCGATGTGAGAAAGTCATCTGTTCACACTTCTTTCTCTGTAGTTAATTGAGGCCATCGAGACTGACAGTGTTCGCAGTTGTACGGTCCAAACACACACATATACATCTACACACATACATCTACACACACACACGCCGCTCATTTGTGTGTAAGCGTTTGTCAGTCAGTGTGACGCTGAAGCCCAGCTACATTTCCTTCCTCTCACCAAGACACCCTTCAAGGTGGGCCGTGCACGACGTGACAGGAGCGTCTCCACCGTTCACCGAGCGCTGTCTGAGGAGATCTCCCCTGCCTTCAATCCCCGCTCACTGCTTTATTCATGCTTCTGCGGGTCTCCGTTCCTCACCACAAACCACTACCGACCGACTGCTTCATCTGTGAGCTATTCTTAGTGCAGACATGTCTTTTTCTTCTTCTGACCAATAAAACAAGTCAACATAACAGCCCAACAGTCATTAAAGAGTTAGAACATATACATTGATATTTTAAAGGTGCAGTCTGTAAAATAATGTTGTATACAGAAGAACAAAATGGAAAAGATGGGTCAATGCTATGATTTCAACAGTCTAAAATTGTATCAAAACAACATGCTTTGCATTTGTCCAATGTGGAAAAAAAGTATTTTCAAGCTTTTGAGCTTCCCGTTTCTATAATTGAACAACTAAAATTAGCATTAGCTCAAAACGTTTCTCTGGTTTAGACTTAATAAATTAATTTGGTTATGTTATAGCTATCATGCTAATTAATACATTTCTATGCTAATGTATTCCGAATAACAGTTTGTTGAAACTTTTTATTTTCCAGTTTTAGTTTGCCAACACTATGTTGCATTTATAAATAAATAAATTTAAGTGTATTTGCATTTAGCACGTCAGCCCTGCGACTAACTGGCCACTGTCTAGGGTGTACCCCGCCTCAGGCCCAAAGCTGCTGGGATAGGCTCCAGTCACCCGCGACCCCTAACGGAACTAAGCGGTAGAAAATGAATGAATGAATGAATGCATTTAGCACATTTTTTCATCTTTACAAATCACATTTAACTTGGTCTTTTTACTTGAGACAGCTGCTAGTGTGATCAGTCTCCAGGCTCTGATCACATGTCTGTCAGTCTTACAATTAATGGTAGTGGTCTTTATGTTTATCCTTCAGTTAAAACCATCTCATCTCTCCTCAGTCGAGCATGTGTCCCTCTTTAATCTCATTGTATCTGCGGCACAATGCTCCTCCCAAGGCTACGCTGATAATCTCATTACAAGTCACAGCAAAGTGAGCCAGGAGTTAGAGCGTACCGCTTTAATTCACTTCGATCTAACTTTAACCCAGTTCGGGGAAGGATAAGTCGGGCTTGGTTTGTTACTGTATACAAAAAAATAAAAAGCGCAGGAATCCAAATATGGCCGCCTTTCCTGTTTCAGTCCATCCACACTTCCTGTTTTTTTTAAACTAAGCTTTTCCACCATTCTTCTTGTGTTTCACCTTTTCCTCTGCGGTTTGTACAGGAAGCGGTTTAGGAACAATGAGCCAACACAGGATGTGACAGACCAACAGGAAACAGTATTTTGTAATAGGCTTAAGTTGCTCGGGTTGTGTTACTCAGGAATAATCTGTGTTTTTGGGGGATTTTACAACTGTTCCCAACTTTCTCTTTCTTTCTTTGCATCATACATTGATCATGGCTCAACCTCAGTCCCTAAAGGTGTTCAGATGATTAAGTCTTTGGGCCTCTCTAGACCTTACATTTCAATAATCTTTTTCTCCAAAGACAACATAAGATCAGTTTTTTACTTTTCTGTTTCTTATGCCACAGGTTCTGTTAAGATGAGCACTTTACTTCTACCCATCTCATGTCTAAGAACCATTAAAACGATGTTGAGAATATATATTTATGAGCTTAAGGTTATGCAGGGCTGCTTTAAAACCCAAAAACTGCAATACAACATTCTCTAGTTGTTTCTCTTTCGTTACTGTCTTTGATGTAAACTGCTTTGTTAATGTCTGGACATGGCAGCCTCACCGTTAATGTACAGCTTTCATATAATGTGCTGTTTATACAAAGGGTTCTTTTTGCAAAACTCAGATACCTACAAACCTATTTTGTCCAAAACAACAAAGATTCTCCTGCCGTTTGGCCAATGGACAATGTTCACAGTCACAAACGCATCACACATGTTTGAATATTATTGTCTCGCCAATAATAAAGGAAAGTTGGTAGCCTGGTACCGCTCAGCGTTTGCATGTTTGACGTTATGTAAGTGGTCTTTTCAATGTGACCCAGGTCTCATTCACAAACTCTACAGAGATCTGAATACATCCGGAAACAGACCAGGTCCAAACGTTTCTCAGATCTCTCAGGACACATTTATCTGTTCCCACTTTGTATTAATGACTGGATTTTAATGCCAGGTCTGAAGAGTGAACACACAACTTTGTATTTTTCTCGATTAACAATAAATCTAGCTGAACACCATTCCTTCTGTCTAAAAATGCACTTTACTCTTTATTGGATTATTTACAAAACAATCTTGGAAATGCCACAGCGACAGATTTCACGAGCTTCTCTAAACAGCTGTGAAATCTGGACCCCCGCAGCTATTGGTTTATAGTTTGTTGACACGAGCCCACTACACCATTTGGACGCTGACAATAGATAGTTTTACAGACTTGTGCCACAGTAGAAGAAAGAAACGCAAATGAGGCATTTGAGATGAACCGTAAATGTCACATCCTCGGTCCACGGGCGGCTATTAAAAGCAACCGCGAATGTCAAGACTGGAATAACACGAGGACTTTCATCAAAATTCATTGCTGAAAATGCAAAACTTGTTACTGCTGAAGGATTTAGACCAGGGTTTTGTGGCTCTGACAACTAACATACAGGCAAAGAACCTAACTGAACCTAAGTGCAACATAATTTAGTGTCATTTTTTCAGTCAGGTCAAGTTTTTCTTTTATCTGGGTCATCTCCAAAGTTTCTTATTCTGCCTTTTGATTGTCCTGACAAAAATACAAAACCTAAAGACAGTGCATTCACATCGCTCATGATAAATCCAAACTATTCTCTTAGTTGTACTGTATTTGGACTTTTTAAACAATTTAGTCTGGAACATGCACGTCATTGTCTGGTTATTTCTGCAGGTAACTAAAGTCAAATAAACTAATGAGAAAGAAAAAGACCAGTTTTTAAAGCAGTTACTCACACTTTAAACTGTTGGAGATACATAGTTTATGCCACTCTGTCGCAGGCTAAACTTGTTACTGGTCTATAACAAAAAGTAAAAAAGTTAAATGTCTGTCTGTCCAGTTTTTCACTGACTTGTGTCCATAATTTAACTCTGAATGTTTAAGTTTCTTAAGTTGTGCAGTAAAGTAGCAGCATTAGCCCGAGCAAAGACAGCACTCCGATTGAACGGCCTAATAGAGCTGCGCGACTAAGAGACTGTTAACATCAAACCAACAAAAAATATTTTGTTTTGCACAGATCTACGCTAATACTACTTATGTGTAATTTTGTTTTAGTCATTGTACTGTATTTCTTCTATTACAAGCATTTGTAATGGCACATTACATTTTTAATTAATGTTACACAATGAGGTAGATACGTTACACAACTTCTCTTGGATGGGATTAAATAATAAACTGAAGCTTTTGTGACTAATTCAGACCTTTTACATATCTTTAAAAGGGCGAACGGTTCCCAAAACAAGCATTAGGTCAAACCGATGGCCTTAAAAACTGATTTGTGAAAGAAAAACAAACCCATACCCTTAGCTGACTTCAAGGCCAGTCTTTTTTAAATCCACACTGATGTCAGAGTTTTGTTACACAGCTATATTTTGTTTAGGTGTGGGTTGTATAAGTAATGTCTGACAGAGAACTCCATCAGTTTTTATCTAAAATAGATATCGACTACTCTAATGCCAGACAAGAGAAGAGCCAATCGTTTTTGGACAACAGCTCCGAGACTGGCAGCCAAACCCAGCCATTTGAGGTTCTTATAATCTTTCCCAGAATGCAATAAGGATGAGAAGTACTTTTAAAACTTTTCGAGTTGGTATAGCTGGTCTCTTGTGGTCCTCGGGTAAGACATCACGACGTGCGTTTGTGTTTAAACAGCACTGATAAAAAAAGAAATGAGCGACAGACGAAGGCACACAACACATCAAGCAAACACTGCGACGGCTTGAATTCACAGGAGGGACTGACACTATCCTCAACAGAGCGAGGAAAAGAAGAAAGATGGGATGTTCATTTTTAACCGAGACAGACTGGTTTATTTATCATTACTTCTATCTTCAAATGCAACCAAAAACATGCTTGTGTCTAGTTTGAGTACAACTTTGACTTTGCCTCCGTGCTTTAAAATCCAGATAACATGATATATGAGTGTGGCCGCCTTAATGGGAACAAGTTCATTCAATATTATCAGCTGAGCACCACTAGAGATAATAAAAAAAGTAGCAGAAACCCATGTTAGATTATGTAACCCAAAATTTATGTAAACCCAAGCACGCACATAAGTAATGGCTGCCGATAAAACACACAGAGAAACACAGTAGCTCTAATCTACGGCTTGGTTTAATGCATTTGTGGGAGTTTATTATTTTTTTATAAAAAAAAAAAGGAAAAGGGATCTCTGCTGCTTTTGGGCAAGCGTGGAATCTGAGACAGGAATGGAAAAAAGAAAATCGGATAATGTCACTTTTAAGGGAAATGAACATACGAACCTGCTCAGAGCTGAGAAAGTGGGACCCCTGCAGCTTGTGTGTCACTGACAGTTATTTGTTTATTACATTACATTACATTAGCCGACACCATTAGGAAACTCACAATGGACTGCTTTACAGGGTTGTGCCACTAAAGAGTAATGCTAACGACATCTGAGAATGACAGCGCGCTTGTTTGTGCTCTTGATTACAACGCTAATTTATAATGACATTAGGTTATTAGAAAAAGTTAGTTCTGGACATTGTTGTTGCTTTATGATGTGACAAAAAGCATCATTTCAAGATATCATTGAAATATTAAGGAAGAACCCTGGAAAACCAATCTACAAGCTGCTAAAGAGAGCTGAGAAGGTTGAACCCCTGCTGCTATAGCGTCACTGACAGTGATTGGTTTATAGTGTGTGGACATTAGCCAACACTATTCGCCCTATAGAGCCACGTATATGACATCCTCAGTCAAAAAGGCTATTTTAAGCAACGAAGAAACAACGGCACATATTTTTTCTTGGCACTGGGCTTCACTCTCGGTAATGGCGTTCCCAGGCCGAGCCGAGGTCAGCGGGATGAAGCGGTAATAATTAAGGCACTTATTTAAATGAACAGAGAATAAAATAAAAAGAGATGGAGGTCTAGTTCTACAGGGGAAGCATCCTTATTTAAAAACACCGCACTTGTAATTGTATTTGTACACAAAGTTTTAGAAAAGGACAGTCCAGAAGATTGACTTACCCTTCTTCGGATGATGTCAAAATTCACAGCAGTGCCACTTTTTTATTCTCCAAACTTCATGTATTAATAACTAATGCTTAGTTTCAACTGTGTTTGAACCATTCAGACTCAATTTCTTTCTGGAGACATTAAACAAATCTCAATATATACATGAGAATGGCACACTGATCGGATTTGAACAGGTTTTAGTCCTATTTGAACCTGTTTTAGTTGGATCTGAACAAGCTTTAGTTGGATTTGAATAGGTTTTAGTTGGATTTGAAAAGGTTTTAGTTAGATTTTAAGCTGCTGATGTTGAGGCCATAAGAAACCAAGCTTTAAAGGGACTATAACAACTGAAATGTTTTCTCATGTTCACTTTAAGTTGTGATACTGACGTACCATGATATTTTTTGTTCAAGGTTAATAAATCGGATCATGTTGTGTCTATAGTAGCTGTATGATAAAGATAACAGGACAGGAATGGGACAAACAGGGTGTGTGTTCCTAACAAACAAAGCCCTACTGTATGACTGTAGCCCAGTGAGCTACAGCTGTCCCGGGGCGGCTGTGTGTGTGTCTGCTGTCGTTTAGGGGGCTGTGCTTGGGGAGGGAAGGGGGGTCTCCTGCCATAAGGGTTACACCCAAGACATTTCCTCAGTTACAATGTGTTCGATGCACACATGTTCATGTCACCGCTGCTGCCCTAAACTGCTGACAAGTCAAACACAAATCCATTCTTTCCATGTTTTTAAACAGACTACATTACTCATAAACAAAACAATATGTAATAGGTAAAAAGGTTTTAAATGGATTTGAAAAGGTTTTAAATGGATTTGAACAGGTTTTAAATGGATTTGAACAGGTTTTAGATGGATTTGAAAAGATTTTAAATGGATTTGAACAGGTTTTAAATGGATTTGAACAGGTTTTAAATGGATTTGAACAGGTTTTAGATGGATTTGAAAAGGTTTTAAATGGATTTGAACAGGTTTTAGATGGATTTGAAAAGGTTTTAAATGGATTTGAACAGGTTTTAGATGGATTTGAAAAGGTTTTAAATGGATTTGAACAGGTTTTAAATGGATTTGAAAAGGTTTTAGATGGATTTGAAAAGGATTTAAATGGATTTGAACAGGTTTTAGATAGATTTGAAAAGGTTTTAAATGGATTTGAACAGGTTTTAAATGGATTTGAACAGGTTTTAGATGGCTTGATTAACTTACAGACTTAGATTTTGTGATGTCACAAACAACCCCACCCCAGTCATTCTTATCAAAACTTGCAGGAATATATATAATCCATTTGGCAGATTCCCTTTGGATTTAGGGAATAGTAGCTTAAAAGGACACTAAAACTTACATTTTTCACACACACACAAAAAAAGTCAGTTAGTTAGTTTAATTCTTTAGCATTTTGTTTTTTTCTTGGATGATCATAATAGTGGGAAACACATGGAGGAAATAGACACCAAGGCTGTACACAATTCTGCAGACAATACTTAGTTTTATAATAATAATAATAAAATCAAGCTACATGTGAAAATCTAGCGACAGATAGACTGCCTTAGACTGATTTAAAAAAAAAAGTGGACTTTGTACCTTGTTTTTAATTAGTCCCTCTTTTATCCATAACTCCTACACAACAGCCCTTTTCCTTTGAATAGTGGCCCTTTAATAAATATAATATACTAATATACTTGATAAAACAATCCAAAAACAATACATACAATACATAGGACAAACATTACTTGACATAACATTTAAAAAAACGTAATCTTATATTAGTTCATTACAACGTATACCGCATTTACAAAGCTCTATTTAAGGCTCAAGTCATAAATTGCTGCTGCATTAGCTTATGTAGCTTCGGCACAATAGCTGCTAGCCACACCAATGAGGGAAACATGTAAAACTATTTCTAAAATTAAACTGAAAACATGATCATATGCAACAATACTTTATACTCTATGTGAGGACAACTAGCATAAATGACGCAAATCCGGCAGTGCCTTCATTTTAAAGATATTCCAATGCAAAAGTATATTTTTTCTGACATGATTGGACAGTATTAAAGATCTACTTTTGACTGATGTGTTAAATTTTGTTCAACTGTGTGCTTCAAAATTTGACATACTGCACCTTTAAATTAAACATATTCAATTAGAAATAGGTTTGGAGCCTGCTGTAAAATGGACACTGCTGCTTTAATTGCACACAAACAAATACAGGAGCCTGACCCTTTGACTTTAACCCCGACAGGTGTCCCATCTCATCACCTCAGTCCCATCACACCTTTGCTTTTTTGCCATTAACAGCTTTCCCTAAAAAAGAAAAAACACTTCTCCGCCTCGTCACGACTCTAAAGTATCTGGTGGACGTCCAAAAACCGAGGACTGACCTCACAAAACACAGAGAGAGAGACAGAGTGTTACACGGCGTCGTCTGCCAACAAAACCACCCGCCGCCGACGAGCTGCGTCCCCGCCCCACACACCCTTTAGGACTGAAACACGGCAAATACACAACTCGAGGGCCAAGTCCTGGGGGTCCCGGCCTGGCTCTGCTCTGCCCACGCTCACATCGGGGGGTTCGGATGTGAATGAGGACAGCTTCCACACGACACGGGACAAATACAAACTAATGGAAAACAGTTACACAAGGTCAAAACTGAATAATGTTTTGTCAAATGTAGGCGGAGACCAGTATATTTTTGACATTTTTCAGTTTGATAATAAATTAATCGACTGGTATCTTATGAGGTTATTGGGAGTTTGTGATACGTGACCCTTTTGTGAGGACTCTGCATGTCCTCCCTGTGTTACCGGTCCGGCTTCCTCCCACTGTCCAAACACATGCACGTACAGGTCAATTTGTGAATCCCTAGTGTCACTGTTTGTCCTGCTACTTACTAACTGTCCATTGTCCAACGGAAGAAGATGAAATAAATATAATACAATGCCTTTTATCTGAATGCATCCAAAACATACACAACATAGATGCTGCTGGTTAAAACTAAAAAATAGTTAAGTGGTAAAAGCAAGGTCAGTCCCAAAGAGAAACCAGCAAACATAATGGATACTCAGCATGTTGTATTCAAGATTAAATGAAGACATTTCAACAATCAGGTCAAAACCAAAAACCTGACTGGAAGTGAGAACATTTTTTATATTTGCGACAAAAATGCGTATTGTTGTGTGGCCTACAAGTGAACAGAAGTATTAACAAAAAGCAACATTGTCTTTTTACAGTTCGGGATTTGCTTCGAGTTTCAAGATGTAAAGGGACCCCCTGAGATTTCAATTAAGCCCCTTATATTTCTCTTAAACGACTAATCTTCAGCTGCATATCTTTTAATTAATATGCCCTAGAGTTAATAAAAGAATGCTTGTTTTTAAGCATAGAAATGTTGCTTTTTTGGTAAATGAATGACAAAACCAATAATCTACATCTGCCACTTGCACTTTGTCTTAAACCATGTTCATCTATGAAAGTGGAAAATACCATACCTAGAAATACAGTTACAATTTTTTGCTGAAGTGGGATTTCTTTTGAAAATCTGGTTCAAATTGCGTAAAAGTAGCTGCTCATTTGTAAACTTCACACCTGGAACTGTTTACAAACCCACGCTTCTTACTCCGGAGCTCATCGACTGAAACATGAGCCACAGAAAGTTATCTCGCTCCGCTTTTAATCAACTGTGCCCTCACAAAGTTCAATCCCAGACACATCCTTAATTCTCATGTTTTTGTTACTTACATTGCAAGAGTAAGACAACAATGGGTAGATACAGGGACGTCCCCTCCATGATTATCCAGAACTCCGGCTGAGTCTGGTCTTCCCTGGACGCAGCGGCGAGTCTCAGCTCTCCTCTCGGACTTGCTCCTAACTCTCCTATAATGCATCCAGATTGTTACCAAAAAAAGAAAAGAAAAGGGATCCCTCCGATGGGTAAAACACGTCCAGGACCGGCCGGAGGTAAACGCGCAGAGATGGAGCGGAGACAAGGAAAAAAGATTCGCGCTTTAAACGAAGAATGCCAGGAGGTGGAGGTTTTTCTTGGGCGAGGAAAACCGCGAGGGGTGTCTGTGGCTGCAGGTGTCCGAGCGTCACACACTCACAGAGAGGAATGCCTGCTGCTCCCGTCGTGGCGCTGCTTTCCAAGATGCGAGTGGTTGGGAAAATAAAAAAATAAAAAAAGAGGGAGGGAGGGAAAAGAGGAAGGGAGTGGAGAGCGCAGCGAAGTGTCCAAGACGCGCACTGCACGCTCACTGGTAAATGGACACAGACACGAGAGAGATGGAGAGAGGGAGGGAGGGAGACGGCACGAGGAGGCATCGTGGATGAAGTGACAGGGAAACGGAACTTAAAGGACAAATGGGGGCAGCTAGAGGGTCATTCACTTCCAAAATGTGAACAAACACGACGGTAACGTCAATATATTTACCAAGCAACAGTGGAACGAGTTTGAGCAAAAACAGCACAGGGTTGATTCTCAGGAAACTCTAGGTGTGTTCAAGTTGATCCCTGACAGTTATGTCAGATTTAATCCAAGTTATACTCCTCACAAACAGGACGCCAAAGAATAAATTCCCCTTAACTACGATCAGTTTTGTACAGAGTTGGACTTTTATTTTGAAAGACATTATATTGCCGAAGATTTAAAAAACAGGACCCTCAATATTAGACTGACCTTTGCTTTTTATTTTGAAGGATTATAATGTTCTGATCAACACTGGGCACCTGCTTGTTTTTTTATATTTTTTTGTAAAGACGTTTGGGACTTTTGTTTTTGATGCACACACAGTTGGAGTTAAAGTCCTATGGTTATTTTTATTTCTTCATGTTTTCTTGTTCCAACTTCATTTTACAGATGTAGCGTTAGAAATAGAGTACAGATAAACTTATGAAATTATTCAAAAACCAAAAGCTGCAAAGATAAAAAAATAAAACACCCTTCTGTTTCATCGTACTAATGTAGAGACCACTCCATTTTCATCCACTGTTCTCAGGGCCTGGACATTTTAAATCAGTCTCTGTCTGCTGCTGAATTAAGTCTTGAGAAAATGGGTTTGAAAAATCATAAAGGCTTAGGGCTTCTGTACATATGCACAGGGAAAACCCCCAGAAACAGTTGTTTGGTTCAAGTTGAAACCTGCTTCTTGTTGAGCAGGCCGCTCCATCAGTTCAAGTTGAGACATGCCATATTCTTAAACATGACTCTGAAGTCATGCGAGTGTTCATTTAAGGTTCCATTTTATTCACAGAAACAAATCCTAGAAGACAATTGCCGCATTTGAGTTGGTGCCTGTTTTTGTGAAGTGTTGAATAAGTTTTAACTTGATATTTCTAAAAAAAAAAACTCCCAAACTCAAACTATGCTTTTTGCAACACAATGTTCAAACCTCCTCCTAAGCACAAACACGAGTAAAGGATGAAATAAAGGATGGATGTGAGCAGGCACAGCATCAAATGTGATTTAGAAAACCATTGTTTATTCAAGACGCACCCGTTTTTATTTCCATCTTTATTGCAGATGTTTTATGAGACGACAGAATGTGAGCAAGTCAAAACGCAGAGTTAACCATCGTTTTTCATCACCGTCTGAACTTTTCTCGACTGAACCCATTCATAACACGATATATGAATAAAAGATATTACATCAATGATTAGTGTCTTGACTATTTCTTTGCATCTTTTCCTAAAATCTTGCAGTCAGCCGTCATTTATTGCATGTCACACTGAACAATGAACAGGTTTAAAAGCCCTATAGACCATTTCTTGTATAGATTGAGTTTAGATAAGACCATACACAAAAGAAGTTATGTTAGGAATGTGCATGTTTAAGATTGTAAGTCAGATGCCCTTCCTCCAGGATACAACCCTCTCCATTTATCAGAACTTGAGACCTGCACAAAAAGGAAACCGGTTTGTGGGCTCTTCTGGGCTGGGTTAGAACAGAGACATATTCAAAAACAACCTGGCTGTTGATGACGGCGACAGCACTGTTCACTTGACACTATTAAGCTAATTACATTTTTACAAGTAAACTTTCACCCTCTCATTGTCTGTCCAAACCAATTAATCATATTTTACTGTCTTGTCTAATCTCCGATACTTACAGATTAACTTTTAACGCTGCCGAATTATGCTCTTAAATATTCTTTCTAGGTTTCTGAGAGAGCGTTTGACTCCATCTAGTGGCCTGGAGTGTGGACAAAGAAAAGCCATCCATCCAGCACAAGTTAAAGCACCATACAACTTGTCAAAAAATAATGAAAATCCCTTTAACTGTCAATTACTTTAACGCCTCTCACTCGGAGCAAAAACATGACAACCTCCGACTGCGCCTTCACCATCGTCTGTCGCCATGTATCGTTTCGAAACATAGAAAGCAGAACAACGGCATTATTAATTCACTTCTTGGGATACATTATTGCAAAGTGCTTTAGTAGCTTTTCAAATTTAATTGTGTTTGAAGTGGCTTTGGTTCAAACGTCTCACTTAGCGATGGGTTAAGAGTGTGTGTTGCAGATGTCCTGGGGTGTGTCTTACTGTAAATGATGAGGTGGGGGGGTGTAGAGGAACACTTGAGTTTCGGGGGGGCTTCAAATGTTGCTTCATATTTTTGATGGAAACATGACTCGTAGCACTAACTGAACTGTGAGGAAACAAAATGAGTCTTTGGAGCTCCCACTGTTTTAATCTGAGGTATTTTAAGATAATACAAGCTGGTTTTGTACACTTGTGTTGCTCTGATGTGATGCAAAAAGCAAACACAATTACCAACTTAGAGATTATTAATCCAAAGAGTTGTTGCATTTTGACGAGAAAAGCAAGATCTAATGTGTCAAACCACATAAGTTCTGGAAAAAAACTAAATAAAAACAAAGTCTCTTTGTCTAAATCCTTAAGGCATACTCCCATATTGGCCTTGGGCTCAGAACCGGGAGCCACCTGTCCCATGTGACGAACTCAGACAGCTGCAAGGACGTCTGCCCTTCCACCAAAACACAGCCAGCCTTTGTTATTGCACCAAAAACCGCTGACAACAAACTTTTGCACCAGAGCAGCAGAGGGTCATAAAGCGAAATGACCTGCTCATATTTTCATTGCATGCAACAATAAAAAGACCAAGTGACAATAAAATGGCTACCACTTTCTACAATACACCTCTAATTTTAATTATGCAAGGTTCATATGTGGCCATCTATTTTACTTAACTACTTATAAAATATGGGTCATGTGCTCAATCTGCAGCTTAACTTATTCATCTTATTTGGTTTAAACTGTACTCTACAGAAGCCTCAGAGGGTCAAAACTGAAAAATGCATTTCCCAAAGGGCAGACATGTCATGTTGCATTATTTTATTTCAGCAGGTTTAAACAAAAAGGGCACAAAAGTTTACAGATGCAGTCATGAAAAACAAAGTGGGTATTTGTGGGACCGTTGCAGATTATTATACATTTTTGTAATGTGCTGGTTGTTATTGGCTGGTGGCATCAGAAGGGGGCGGAGTCACATCTGAATTTGGGACTTTGACCTGTAACACAAACAAAATCAAACAGGTTAAATGACTGGAGTAGAAAAGAGCACAACATCTGTAGCTCCTATGTTCTTGGTGTAGAGAAAATTAACTGTTTATTTCCAATAAAACAAACTAAATAATAACATCAATTATTCAAAGACAGTGAGAAAATGTGTGGTTGTTCCTTTATATTTTTATTTTCACAGTAGCTCACCTTTTTTGCTGTGTCACTGGTGGAGCATAAATGAGGCACAAGTCTGACTAAGACAATATATCGGTGAAAAAAAATAAATAAATAACAGCATTTAAGATTTTTACACTGTCTCTAGCCGACTCACAACAAACATCCAACCACAAAAAAATATGACATTAACAGTGTTCCATGTTCTTCTGATTCCATCCCCACATCTTTGCGTCTTTGAAAAGAAAAGTTGTGGACAGAAATAGACTTGAACCTTGTGAACCTCATTAACAGCTTTGGGGGAACATTTTCATCACACTGTTAAAAAGGTAACAGCCGTGGGTCGTTTTCCCAAATCTCAAAAGCTATTAAAAGAGGAAGAGCGGCCGCAGACGCTACGAGAACGAGGCAGCTACTCCTGTGTCTGATAAAACCGCTCGACTCAGACACTATTATTACTCTGTAATAATGAGAGCTGGTAACTTTATCCATTGAAATGCACTATTGTTATATGCACAATATGAGAGTTTAATGTAGGGTGTAAAAAAATAGCTTTCTCTCATTTATTGTACTTCTACAGTCAGTACATGAAGCACCCTTACAAATCAAAAGTCGTAAATGTTACGTAAATAAATGCATTTTAAACACTTTTGGCTTTTTATAATCGACAACTTTTTCTTAAATTCAAATTTTAGGTTTGTTTCTTTAACATTTGGTCTTGTAAGCCAGTATAGAAGACAACATTGATCAGACCTAATATGCAGTCAGTCCATGTTTACCATGTGTTTTTATTTTTTTAAATGAACATATACTTTATTTGATTTATTTGTATTGTGCAGGGGTAATCTAATCTCTTATTTGTTATTTATTGTATTTATTTTATTTTTGTTCCTCCTTTGTAAACAATCACTTTTTTATTTTATTCATACACTTTCATTTTCAGGAATTTCTTTTGTGTATCCGAATATAGTCCATTTAAATCTATATTAAAAATAATTCCTCTTCAGTGCAGTCTTTCCTTCTTACCTTTTACACTTGGAAACCCCTTAAATTCAGACATATTTCAGGTTTTCCAACCCATATGGTTGCCTTATTCATCCATTGATCACATGGATCTTTAGTTATAACCCTATTACAGACGTTGTTACCTCTATAAAGCCATTTGCTAATGTGTCTCTCTCATTTAGAGCAGACAGCGTCCTCTTGACTCTACTGCATATATTTACGGTCCGTTCCTTCCGTCGTATAAACGCCCTTCACCTCGTCCGGTTTATGGCTCCTTCACTGATTAGCAAAGGAGAACATAGACAGTGCAGCGAGGATGATGTAAAACAATGTCTTCTAAAGCCACTGTGCTGCTGCTGCTAATCCCCGTCTCATAAACTCTACAAATATTTAATCTCTCTCCAACTCTGTACATGCCTTTTTATTACATCAATCCCCCACAGAACTGAATCTCGATGTTAAAAAACGTAATCTAGGCCACACAGCGTTGCATGTCAGCCGCCAAATCGAGCGTGTCTATTAATGCGAACCTCCAGAAGATGCCAGAATAAAAAAAGGACTGCAGCAAAATATATACCTCGCTCTTCATCAGATCCTTCCCAAATTAACTCAGCCTAGTTTTAATCTGAAGAATTTATGCATCTCTTTTAATCAAAGTTATTCTGAGACCGACCTGGAGACATTTAAAAATACTTCCTCTCTTTCAGATCTGGAGTTTCGAGACAGGCGCTTTGAAGTGAGCATTAAAAAAGGATGGTTGTCCTTCCAATCCAAGTCTCTGTCTCGGTTTGTTTGAGCCAAAATCTAAAGCACTAAAAACAGCTGTAAAATCCTAACCCTTGGATATAATGTGGGGTGAAACAGAAATCTTTTTTTATGGACATTTCCAAGTCTTTTTGGTGATATTTTTACTTCAAGCACTGAAAAAAAACTTAATTTCCCACGTGGGTGTCCTGAGCTGTGACTGAACACAGAGCTGTGAGGTGTTGGAGGTTTTTCTTACCAGTTTCTCCGCTCTCTTACGTAGTCGTCTCCAAACTGTGTGATGAGCCTGAAAAGAGACATCACTGACCTCAACCAAAGAACACTTCATTTAACCTTAAAATCATTATGTATTTCATGTACCCAAGTTACCTGGATTTGCAAGATTTAACTGCAAATTATAAGTGGATTTAAACATGTTATAGATGGGTTTGGGTAGGTTTGAAGTGGTTTAAAGCAGATGTTATGAGATTTTGAAGAGATTAAAACTGATTATAGTGAAATGAACTCCATTACAGACTGGTCCACAGAAATCCAGATTTATATTCATAGAGTGAGGTCATTTTTATCTTTAACTTGTACAAATGAGGCTTATATTTTTGTTAAGTATTAAGTGTGAGCTTCCTGCTAGGACATGCTTTAAATATATTTAATGTGGGTCATGTGACAGTTCTGTCTACAGATTCTGTGACACATGGCAAAGCGGTGTTGTGTGTCACTTTTGTTGTTGTACCTGTAGCTGTAAAGGTAGCGATAAGCCCTGTGCTCTTCGCTGTAAACCCCACGGCCCCTGTCCCAGACTGTGGAGCGCCGTCACCTCGTACTGAGAGCACAGACCCGTCCTGGACACGAGGGGTCCCCCACTCAGCAGCACATGGTCCCCACACCTTCAACGAGAGAGTCCACACACTGTCATGGTTTTACACTACAGTACAATGTCTCCCCAGCATTTTCCATGAGCACATTAGGAGTTAATACTGTGGAGCAAAGCCTAAAAAGTTCTAAATGACTCCTTTGTTTTCCAGGACACAATAGAAACCTTTACTTCAGATGTTACCTGTAGAGCAGAACTGTGCCTTTGGAGTTTTGTGCTGCGTTGCGCTCTACCTCTTCCTGTTTAAACCTGGAACAAGAATAAAAACAAACAAACACCCCATTCAGAGCTGCAACTTTTAGTCTTTTTGGAAACTTAAAAGGACAGAAAAAAGCACCTTTTCAGATGTAGACGAGGCCACTTTTACGCTTTAGCCTCACACAACTGAGGTAGATTGCATTTTTCAACACAAAAAGCGGTATTTCCCATTCATTTACAAGAGCATTCAATGGGTTTTTTGGAATGCTCTGCTCAACGTATGTTACAAAAATGTCAGCTCGTGTCTTTTAGAAAAACAACTTTTCATACCTTTGGACACAAAACTATTATGTGAGCACTTTTAATGCACAGTGGTGTATTTGTACTTACCATTTCTACATTTCCTAAACTCTATGGGTCTGCTTTAACAGTAAAAAAATATTAACACTTGTAAAGATAATAATCAAAAGGACACCAACAAAAGGAAATTATGGTATAAATGTCAAAACTCCAAAAAAGGAGTTAAAAAGCAGAAAACTGGGCTGAAACAGACAGAAAATTCAGGACACACTAGTTTAACTGATTCAAACGCTGAGATTAAACCTAATTGAAGCCCCTGAAGGAGTCTGAATGAACTGTAGAAGTCAATGGAGAGGAAGATTTACCTGCTGTGAGCGAACACCTGGAGGGCGACAGAGGGCAGCACCTCCAGAGGCTCCCAGGGCAGGTCCTGGTGGATGAGCAGCTGGGCCCCGCGGGTCAGCGAACGCAGCGACTCCTGACCAAACAAACAGCCATTTATAATCTCATATATTCACATGTTTCCGCTCTAATTCATGCCTTCTCCGCTCCGTCTAATGTTAGAGGTGTTTAAAGGAGAATCACACACCAGCTGCCGCGAGAAATACTTCAGATTATATTCAGCTGTTATGTAACTCACGACAAGAGGCGTCTATTTTTGCAAAATGCTTAGAAAAAAAGGGCTTATGGGAGAAATAATATTTAATAAAAATTTTTTTTTTTTTTGTGGTGAATTAGTGCTATATTCAAACAGAGCTCAGTGTTAAAGAGTTGAATGATTGATTTTAGAGTTGATTTATTCAGTAAGAAATGGAAAATCTTTACATGTTCACAGAACTTTGAAGAATGGCAAATGGAGATATTTCAAAGTTGGTTTCAGAGCCTGTGTTTGCAGAGGCCCGTTGGGAGAAAGAAAAGAGACAGATCTGAGTTAATGTGGGTTCTCTGGTGACCTCTAGTGGTTTGTCTCAGTCTCATGTGTTGAAGTGTCCCTAAGGTCTATTTATTTTGACAGTGTGTATAAGACACAACTTATATTTGATGGAATTGGAGAAATACTTGCACCATGCTTATTAGCATTTTTTTTTTTATAAATAGGGAACACTAATGGACTTTCTTTATGAAAAATTATGCCTATTTCTTTTGTTTAGTGAAAAAATAATGCTATAGGACAATTAGTTGTCTTGGTCTAAATGAAAGCAAAATAAATACATTTTTAATTTGTGCAATTATTTGTTTTTATTCAAACTTATCAAAATATCACAGGCTTACTTCCCAAAGACACAAGAAAAATAAATGTATGTTAATAACCCTAGATTTGGTTCATAGCAGTTCAGTTCAGATGTAGTCCATACTTAAAAAAGGTATATTAGACATGGTTAAGTTTTGGTTCAGACCTAGTTTAGTTCTGGTTTAATCCTGGTTTAGACCTAAGTACCATTGTTTTACTTTGAAGAAGAAGAAAATGTACCTCTAGAGCACCGTTTGTATCAAAGTAACTCAATGAGCTTTACAGACATGACACAAACGTCAGAACAAAAGAAAATCTTCTCTTTGAAAGATACAAGAACAAACCTCAGACGGAGTCCACGAGTCGAGCTGAGAGTCGAGCACCAGGTCATGGCAGAACGCTCCTGATGTGACTGAAACCAGATTACAATAATTTAACACATTCAAATATTAAAACAACTTTAACAAGACATAAAAAAACAGTTAAAAAGTATTAAAAGCACAAAATAAACAGCTCGACCAATTAACAGTAAAACAGTAAAATAAATGACCGTGACTACTTAACATTACATTAAATACATTAAGTCAAATTTATGTTAAGAGGATTTTATTTTCAATGCTTGTTAGGTTAATATATTAAATTATGTAATGTATAAAAGAGCATTTACTCTAATTGTTTGTTGCATATCACATAAAAACCATACAATCCTCCGAGATTATAGAGCCCTGTAATGCAGTGGTGTTGAAGGAATAGTGTCAACGGTCTTCTTGTACCTGGCACCTCTGGGGAACTGAGCAGCTCCAAAGTGAAGTCGTCTTTAAAGGCCGTCTCCAGAACCTGTCCCAGCAGCGCCGAGCAGGATCTCCAGTACGCCTGAGGAAGTTACAGGAAGTTATTTAGACATATAGGACGACTAGATATTGCTTTATATTAGCGTGTCAAGATGAGAAAGGCTAAGACCGCTCGTTTTTGATAATTAAACTGGCTTCATCATTTGGGAGAAAGAGTGAGAATGTGATTAAAGCTGCACCATAAATGTCCAAATCTGACAAAAAAGTACATTTTACAATTTTCATTTAGTGAAAACAAGTTTACATGTTTTACATATTCCAGTTGGATAAAGCCAGGTAAAACGGACAAATTAAATAGTAATTTGCTCTTTCTTGGATTTTATCAGCCAAAATTTCTCTGAGATTGATAAAATCGTATAACACACCCTTATTTCTCCTATTTCTGCTAAAAGTGGAGCTACAAGCTAAAGAATACCTAGTCGTGTGTCCACATTTTTATCTAATTTTGGCTTTGCTTCTGTTAAATTAGCAATAGCCCTGTGAAATAAAAAACTGTATTTACCTCAGACTTGCTACAGTAAAATTGAACAATAACTATATCATTTGACTGTAGAATATGATTTAAAATCAGGTTAAATGTGTTTTTAGTGTTTGTACCTGATTGACCAGAGTTGGGTCGCTGTCTTTAAACGTGAGCAGCCTCAGTGAGCAGGACTCGGTCAGAGGTTTGTGAAGGGGCCACACTTCTCCGTCCACTAACGCCAGAGCGGAGTTGGTTACGTGATGCTCCGTCAAATCTGGAACGCCATTTGTACATTGTAATCATATTTCTAGTATTGTCTCTGGTTTAAAGTGTGTGAGATCTAACTCACGTCTGGCGCAGCTGAGGGGGGTGGACATCCCTTTGTTCATGATGAGCAGCGTGCCGTCCAGGCCCGGACCCTGCAGGGACACTTCAATCTTCTCGATGCGAGGGTAAAGAGCTCTCTGTCGGGTCTGCTCTCTGGAAAACACTGCATTACGTTGACTTCGGACCTCGGCAGCTGTGAGACGCACTGCAGCGGCGACAGACGCAAAACCTGGGGAGAAATCAACATTTAAAAAGAGATTAATTACACATCTCAACAATGCTTCTTGTCAGATTTACCCCTTGCTTATTGTTTTTCCATTAGTTGCCGGGCAAAATCTAAAAATTAACCTTTAAACTGTTAACCCAAAAAGCCCAGAGTCCAGGTACTTCTTCTATGTTAATTATTACTTTATCAGGGACTCAAACCCAAAAGGCTCGACTTTTTGATATGTACTTTCCCTTTATGTTATTAAAATAAATAAATAATAAATACATTTGTTCCTAGGCTTAAATTGCCATCTTTTTTGCAGTTTTAAAACAAATTTAGCAAATATTTCATATGCATGATGACATATAAGGGTACTTTTATGAGAATTAGCTTAATTAGCATAGCCTACACATCATTTATCTGGATTTATTTCTGCTAAATCAATATCTGTAGGCAAACAGTCCGAATAAAAGTGGTTTGGAAATATGATAACATAATTGGCTTTAGTTGTCATACATCTTGACAGGTCACGGTAAAAGCAGTTAAAGCCGTTACTTACGTCGCTGCAGAAGGATGCACGCGCTCCTGGTTGCCATTTTGGATTATATACAAGCAATAACATACAAAACTGCTCTTGGTATTTACAAAACAGACAAATAATTTACAAACAGGCGCTATTGAGGTTCATTGAAGGACGCCATGCCTGCTTATTGAGTAACGTGTAACTCTAGGCCGGTGGGAAACAAACGAAGAGAAAGGTTCCGGGGAAGCTTCGTGCTTGAGCTGCAGTTTTGAGACTCAGCAGCAGATGGCAACTTTTGTCTTATTAAAACTTAAATATATATTACATTTCACAGTGTACCTTTTAGGGTAAGTTGTTGCATATGAACCCCCCACCTAAGAATAAATAATTAAATAACAATTAAAATGACTGGGGACTGGTTGTCTGTATGGAATTGTTAAGCTTTTATGGATTTTATTGACCCTTTATATTGTACTTGTATAAATTGTACTTAATTGCAAATCTCTGCATTGTATATTGAGACTGTTGGCTCAAATAGTATAAAAATTCCCAAAATGTCAGACACTTGAGGATATAATGTAACATAATGGCAGTGACATTTTGATGACTTTCAATGACACTGTGTATTCTTTTCTTCAGTTGAAGTGAAGGAGATATTGGTAGTGAGTGTAAATAATCATGTCAGATTCAGTCTGTTACATGTATACAGTTTTTCTTCAATTACCTCTGACTGATGGGTTCTCTCCTATAACTGGGTCACGTCCAAAAACGATGATCATTGCTCCAACTGTTTCATTGTCTAATGGACTCTAATGGCAGCAGGAATTTGACAAATGCATGTTGGATTTTGTCTTTTTTTCAGGACCGGAATTAGCAGTCCTGAACGTTGGCACAGGCAGCAGCAGCAGAGGAAAGACCATCTTCAGATCGCCGGATACAGTACAGTGAGTGACCTCCGGAGCTGGCTCAAGAAATACTCTAGAATCGTTTGTGCGTAAAGGTTTATTTTTTTGCAGAAAATAAGTGTTCTGGACACTGTGAAGATAAATGACATTGACACTGATCACTTTATACAGTACGTCATGTAACAAGGCATTTCTATCATCATCTGTAAAAGTGTGAAGACATTATTAAAGTGTGATTGGTCAGATTCTGGAGACATTTTCACAAAAGTGAAGTAGACCGGTCGATAATGTTAAGTCTCTTTTTTACACATAATAATACTCCAAACAGAGTTGTACACATACTGATGCTATTGACGTTTTCTATTTTCCAAAAACATAAATACATAGATGTTGCATTGATTCCTGAAAGAGGCCTCTTTTTGTGCCATTCAGGTCGTGATAAGTCCATGTACACAACATATTTTAGGCTCCAGTCGCAAACACAGTCACAATATCCATAAGTTGGACAGTGTTAATGAATCTACAATAAAAACCTTTTTCCATTTATACTGATATCCAAGAAAAGTTAGGGTAACTTTCATTACAGTCATTTTTAACAAACTTTGTTTGTTAGAACAGGATCTACTGCAAAGACTTTATAGCCTAAACACGTCTAAGTGTGAAGCTTACGGTATATAACATACTTTTTGAGTGTTGTACTATTTTTATTTGAGATTATTGTGTTATTAGTTGACAGGAAGTCAGAAGCTGTGTGGCCATATATGGGCAAACCAACCAACGCAACATCTATGTTTATACTTTTCTGTTGCATGAGTTGGCAATAGAGCCGTATCCATGGTAACAAACCAAAACCTAACCTACTGAGCTAATAAACATCCACATGGCTACTGTAGAGTCAAATCCAGCTCTGTACCTGCTTCTCCCTTCTGATTGGATAAAATGGGACAGGATACCAGTTCTATTCCGTCACATACTTCTCCTTTAAAGACCACTAAAGACCGGTCTAGGGCACTTTTCTGAAAGCGCCCCCCCTGATTGATACAGTCATGTCTCTTTGGGTGATTGTACTCCGTGTCAGTGCGACAATACCACGTCATGCACACGTCATCCACATGAACAAGCGTTTTGACATTTGGGATCTTCGCTGTGAATTTCCCCCAAAGGTGCAGTTTTTGTTTTTTAGTTTTTTCTGTTTTTGAAATTGAAAAGACATTCATTCATTCATTCATTTGTTTAGTTGTAGGCAGGCCTTTGTCTTTACAATCCCTTCACAGTGATGTCACTTCTGTATCTATGTCAAAGTCAGAAGAGAAATGAAAATAAGAAGAAAGAAACTGGGGCTGAACTGCTGAGCTGACTCTTCTCTCGCTGTGTGGCTGGGTTCCCAAAAGCATCAGCACGAGGATCTTCTTTCGTTGATGATTTTGGCACTGTGCTGCTTTCGGGAAAACTTGGGAGAAATCACTTTTTAGAGTAAGGAAGACAGTGATGGATGTGGTAGAAAAGTAACAAAAAATACCAACAGAAAAAAGTGATTTCTTTTACATTTTAAACCTAAAATGTTTGCCTACATTTCCCAGATTGCCTTTTTTCAAGAAATCAGGTAGAAACGTGTTACAATGACTAATGAGTGTGTTGAGCAGTTGAATATATACGTTTTATATAAGTTTTTTAAGTATCTTTTTGTCCTGTTTTTGTATTTGTGCATTTAAACTTTATATCCAAATTTCAGTGTTCAGGTTTAACTCTGGGAAAGCTCTGGGATGTTTTTGACAGCTGCTGAAGTTCTACACATGTGTGAACTTAGTCAAGTTATGCACAACAAAACTCCACAATGTAATTAACCAAGAGATTATCCACAAAATAGATCCATTCATAAGAACAGGCTATAAAATTAGGAAAACATGATGTTACCTGCAAACATGACACATGATTTAGCCCATTTACTACATTTTCTGAAAAAAAAGACACACAAATAGTATATTAAATGTATATCAACTTTTGATTTGTGTGGGCTGACACTGTCCCAGAGAAAGACATGGAGTAATTGTAAAAAATGTGTGTACTATAGGGGCTTTGTACTCTAGCATAAGTTTAAAAGTCTTAAGACACAATAACTAGCTGCGTTAAACATAAAAACTACACAGCTTTGTGGATTATCTCTTGGTTCATAACAGTTTGAAGTTTTAAAAGCAAAGTTATAAGTTACTTTTATTGTTGTAGAAAAGTTGAACCATGTTTTTTTCTGCTGTGTGTCCCTTGTCTTGAGTCTATACATAGTACCTTGTTTTTATTTCAGAGTTTGCCATGTAGAACAACCAGATGAGATGTTTTTAATGCACAAAAACAAAACCAGAATCCCTAAAAACCCTTTTAAAAACTGTGATACCCAAGTGCTCAGTGTAAACCCACTCATTCCAGGTTGGATTTTTGCTTTCCCATTCCCATAAATGTCTGTCTCGTTTGCTACGTCCCGTTTGTAAAGAAGCACCGGGCTGCTACTGTAGGCTGCAGGCGGGGCAGCACACCTCTCTCCGGTCCGGCAGAGGGCAGAAGTCCATCTGACGAACGATCTCTGCGAACAGCTCGTCCACCATGGTTTTGCTCTTGGCCGACGTCTCCATAAAAGGACAGCCCCAGTCCTCGGCCAGCGCTTGGCCCTCGCTCGGGGACACCTCCCTCTCGTCCTCCAGGTCTACTTTGTTGCCGACCAGCACCACCGGCACCTGCTGGTACCTGGAAGAAACACAGGTGAGAATGTGAGCGTGAGTCTGTGGTGGTCCGTCACTAAACCCTGGCTGAAGTGTAGACTCAACAAACACAGCTATATGAAGTCGAAAAGAGTCTCTGAGGCTGACTTTTCCATCTGAGAGCACCACATTAGCTTTATTCAATTATTCAATAAGCTATTCCATTACTGTGCCCAGCCTGGTTTCCACGTATTGACAGAGGACTGGGATCTTCAGCCACACGCCCCAGTCAAAAGAGAGCCTGTGGTTCCAAAACAGTGGGTCGGGACCCAAAGGTGGGTTGTGGGGGATTTTATTTTGGTCGCCTAAAAAAAGTAATAAAAATGGATTTGAACATGTTTTAATTGGATTTATGAATTGCACTGGATAATAATACTATGCAAACAATAATTGAAAGCAGACTTAAAGAGAACTAATTATATAAAAATGGCTTTAAATCGTTAAGACATGCTTAGCTCACGATGGAAAAGAAGCAAACAATTCCCAGCGAAAATCGGATGTTTTAATGCAACACAGACAGTGGTTATAACTATAAGTATATACTTTAAAATGCTTTGAACAACACAACCCAATTATCAGCTCCCTTCATGTTTCTCTGATTAAACACCTACACCGTGTCATTTACAGCGGGGTGTATTTTCCTCGCAGCAGGTAATGGACACAGATCACCTAATGGGCCGCACCATCACTCATTCCTAAGTGCATTTCAGGCCTGGGGTTATTGATCTGTTGAGAAATGGCCTCTTATCTCCAAACTGGTGGCCCGCCCGCTGCCTCTCTGCTGTGGACTGGGAAGGGCTGAGACGTGGAAATGAACAGAGCTAAAACCGAGAAGAATACTTGACTTTTGAACTTCTGTTGTGCTGTAACAAAGACTTTGTAGAAGTGAAAGACATTGGGTCTGGAATATGAACATGAACATAACCGAGAATATTTTTTAGAGCAAAGAAGTAGGATTATAACGTCGGTGTTCTCATCAATCAAAGACTAATGTTGAAAAAACCCTATAGCACTTTCACAATATGGCTTTGATGCTAATGCTATTTTATATTTATTTTTGTCCTCCAGTGGACAAAGTAGGAATAGAAGTTACTTTAATTGTAGTTAATGTAATTTCCTCACTTTCCAAATTCATCCCACCGGCCAGACTGGACCTACTGTCAGTCGGTTTCTATTTACCAAAATCAAACTATGTAGAATTTCTTCTAAATTCTTAAATTAAGTTGCCATTATGCAGTTTACAAATGTCCACACAAAAAGTTAATGATCTTTAAAGAAGGAAAAAACATGCTTTTGGTCTAAAGAAAGAGTAGTTTTATGTTACCAAATCAAAATGACTAAAATACAATGTACAAACTCTAAAAGGAAGTGGCATCTTGAACGACCCGCTGTATATGTGACCTTTGAAAGCTCTGCAGGGTGTTACTGGGAAAAACACTCACATAAACCTCCCACACAGAAGAATCCATGTTTATATCTCACACAAACAGAGACATTTTCCACTTAGCCTCGAGGTAGAACAGCGTTATTGGGGACTACCTGCTGAGCTAAATAACCCCAGCGTGCTTTTACGAGGGCCGTGGCACCAGCAAACACTGGCAAATTAAAAAGAAACAGCCAGCTACCTCCGACGATGATACTCTGCTGTTGTTAATTAGCATCAGGAGTGGCTAGCGGTGCATGTGTTCGCTCGTAGACAGGACGAGAAACATCACACGAGAGCAGGCCCACGCTTTCCCAGAGGCAGGACGAGAACAAAGCTGATGTCCCTGCAAGATTTCAGCGATGAAAAAATACCAAAAAAACAAACCACAAGCACCACAAGGGAGGCTTCTGCAGCAGATGGAAGCTTCTACATAATCTAATACACTGTACTTCTCATAAAAAAAACAATATGGCCGACGCGAGACACAACCTGCTTTTGTGGATCCCAGCGGTTGCTCGTTTTGCAGGAAGTTTGGAAACACTCTTCAGCTTATGTTACTTAAGAGACAGAATTAGGATATTATATTTTTAAGCCTTTAGAGCAGGGTTCTCCAAACATTTTACAAAGAGGGCTGCATCGGATGAAAGGAAAATGTCCGAGGGCCGACAGCCTCTTCAGATTTGATTCGTATTCCACAAGTACAGGTTTTAGTTGGATTTGAACAGGTTTTAGTTGGATTTGAACAGGTTTTAGTTGGATTCGAACAGATCAGATGTTCTCTCTCTTCTTGTGCTGTGTTAGGCCCTGGGGCCAGATTTTGGACACATCTGTTTTAATGTGACTTGTACAAATGAACTGAGAAACTAAATAAAAAGACCAATATGACTCAAAGCATGCATCCAAATCTTATTCCAACAGTTTATGTAAAACTCAGACAAATACAGGACTCGCCACTAAATGTATATCTTTGTTGAAGAGTGTGCAGACTTTTTTTTTCTACAAGATTTGTAGGACAAATTTCTAGACAGATGCAAATCCAAGTCACATGTTCTCCACTCCACACAGCGTTATGTTAAGTCGCCTCACTTTCCACACTAAAAACACCAACAACAAGCACTTTGCTTGTGGTTAACTCCCATTAACATCTCTCTCTTTCTTCCTGGCGGCAAACACTAAAAGCCCGAGGTCAGGAAGTGTCTTTGTACCAACACCAGAGCGTCTCCCGGGACACACAGTCAGTGAGTCTGTGCGGCCCGTTTTCCATCCAGCGGCGCGTGATGCTCACCTCCTGCCATTAGACACAGCATCAGTGCAGCGTGAAAGCAGCCGCAGTGCTTTGAACCTATAAACCCTCATAGAGCGGCTTCACAGAGATGATCAGATCAACACGAGGTTACACCCACATGTTTGGAGATAGACATCAGTTTGTTTGGCCAAACAGAAGGAGAATGGTTTAGGGAGAAACAGGCGTTTTATTCAAGAAAAAAAAAAAGAGTACGAACCATCAAAACAATTCTGAGAATATATATTTTTGGGCTAAAAGTTACACAGTGCTATTTTAAAGCAGTACTATGTAGGTTATTATACTTTCATTAGAGCTTTACCCAAATCATGAACACTCCACAGCTTCAACTGAGCAGCTGTAGTTCTGCTAATGGCCACTGGTCTCATTAATACCAACATGAGCCTGATCTGTGTGGTGTCCATGTTGTACACTTTTCCACATAATTCACTTTTGTGTTGAGCCGAGGCCAAACGCAGCGGTCTCATCCAGATGCTGAACCCCTCCCACAGCGAGGCCCCTGCAGGAGCATTCCTCTTTATACAACTCTCTAATGCTTCTTTGGCTCTGAACCCGACACAATCCCATTAAGTTTTGGCGAGTGGGCGCGGACTCTAACTCGTGCGTGTGGTGTCGTTGACGCTGGCTCAGCAGGAAGTTCACATAAGAGCGAGTGAGGTGCTTGGACACACACTCGGGCGGATGGGAAGACTTAAAGATTGACCACTGTCTTCATAAGCAGCATACGCGACATTAATACAGAAGGTCATTTTGTCTCAGAGCTGTCAACTACACCTGAGCACAGAGCAGGGTTTTTGTGCAGTAGAACAAAAGAGCAGATTATTGAATACATATTTGATGCATTTAGTGCAGTATGATCAATAAAGTTGGATTATATTTCTCATGCTTTAATTCATGAGAAAAGAAATATATAACTTTGTCTTTAGGCCTACGTAAGTTTAAATGATATACTATGGTTTTATTAAAATGTGTATGTTATGGTTTTTAATAATGTATTGTGCATGTATTGTCCAAATCAAGATATAACCAGTTTAAAAACATCACTGATTAGAAACAGTCTAAATCTAGTTTAAATCTTAACAAAACCGGTTAAAGTCCAAGTTAAACCCAGTTAAAACAAGTTTAAATCATAGAAACAATAGTTAAAGTCAGAGTTAAACAACAAGTTTAGATCCAAACAAAACTAGGTAATGTTTGACATAAACTGCCCAGATCCAGTTTTAATGCTGATAAGTTTAAATCTGGTTATGACAAGTTTAGATCCAAACAAAACTAGTCCTAGTCCAAGTTAAACCACTCCAAATCTGGTTCTTTCAAATGTCGGTGTTGTTAAGGTGAAATATTCATAGCTTTTCTGACGCAGTGTGAGCAGGTGGTGGGTTTTGTTCATCATTATGTGACTCATTTCAGAGGAGTTCCCAGAAGCCTCTCGGCCGCCGCTGCTTCTCCGGCTGCGTGACGTCAAAACTAGGGGAGCACTCGGTTCACTCCCAGGAAGAGGACAGGAGCGAGAGGAACAGCACTGCACCACACTTCAGAGTTAAACTGTCGCCAGGAACAAGTCTATTTAGTTTATTTTAATTGTGCTTTCAATTAGTCTTTGCATTTTGGAATAACTAATTTATATATCCAACTAAAACCTGCTCAAATCCATATAGAACCTGTTCAAATCCAACTAAAACCTGCTCAAATCCATATAGAACCTGTTCAAATCCAACTAAAACCTGTTCAAATCCAACTAAAACCTGCTCAGATCCATATAGTGGGCGGCAGTAGCTCAGTTGGTAGAGCGGTCGTCCTTCAACCGGAAGGTAGGCAGTTCGATTCCCGCTCTCCCCACAGTTCATACTGTCGTTGTGTCCTTGGGCAAGACACTTAACCCACCTTGGGTTACCAGTGACTGTAACACTGGTAATTACATTAGAACAATGTAAGTCGCTTTGGATAAAAGCGTCAGCTAAATGAATAAATGTAAATATAGAACCTGTTCAAATCAGACTAAAACCTGCTCAAATCCAACTCGAACCTGCTCAAATCCAACTAGAACCTGCTCAAATCCAACTAGAACTTTTTCAAATCCAACTAAAACCTGCTCAAATCCAACTAAAACCTTTTCAAATCCAACTAAAACCTGCTCAAATCCAACTAGAACTTTTTCAAATCCAACCAAAACCTGCTCAAATCCAACTAAAACCTTTTCAAATCCAACTAAAACCTGTTCAAATCCAACTAGAACCTGTTCAAATCCAACTAAAACCTGCTCAAATCCAACTAAAACCTTTTCAAATCCAACTAAAACCTGCTCAAATCCAACTAGAACTTTTTCAAATCCAACCAAAACCTGCTCAAATCCAACTAAAACCTGTTCAAATCCAACTAAAACCTGCTCAAATCCAACTAAAACCTACTCAAATCCATATAGAACCTGTTCAAATCAGACTAAAACCTGCTCAAATCCAACTAACGCTTGTTCAAATCCATCTAGAACCGGTTCAAATTCAACTAAAATCTGTTCAAATCCAACTAAAACCTGCTCAAATCAATCTAGAACCTGTTCAAATCCAACTGAAACCTAACTAAAACCTGTTTAAATCCAAATAAAACCTGCTCAAATCCAAATAAAACCAGTTCTAATCCAAGTAGAACCTAAATAAAATCACACGGGTGCACTTAAAACAATGCTCAGCTATACAGAATGCTGTAGTATGTCTTCCAGTCCAGTAGGGGCGCTGTGAACACCAACGCTGCTGTAGCTAAAGGTGGATCGAAGGTGGATTTAAAAAGCATTACCATTATATATTATCAGAACTTAGGTTTGTAAAGCACACAAACACAGTATTTCCTCATTGTGTTCAACTTGCTGTGTGTTGCCAGCAGCCAATCACTTTCAAGTTCTCTTTTTACCTTTCTTGTAAAAGGTTGAAAGCAGGCTCCTTTTGTTACTCAACTATGTCAATACATAACAAGCCAAGCTAAAAAAGTATCTGTTTCTTAAAGGCACGAGAAATAAAACCCCACATGCCTTTGTCAAATAAAAAGTCCATTTGTGGCCAATGAAGAAAAATGATTGTCATATAAAACGCTGCTTGTACAGATTATGTCAAAGCCTATGTATGTCCTATAAATGTTAACATACAGCGTTATCTTTGTGTTTGGCCCCCCGTGTGGAGCAAACGGCCACAGCTTCAATTTCTTTTACACGCTCAGTAGTTCCTGAAATGCCAAACCCAGGGTGAAGTCAGAAATCATAAGAGTCTTGTTCTCGCCTCAGATCAGCGGGAGCTCTCCACATGTTTGACTAAAACTGACAGCAAGAGTAAATGTTATGGTCTACACAGGCAATAAGTCAACAGAGTAAAAGTAATGGAGGGGACGGCAGCCATGTTTTTAATTCTTTATGGGGCAACAGGAAGTTAACGTTTGGGATAAATCAACTTCGATTCTTACCAGTTTAGATCCAAATGAAACTAGTTAAAATCCAAGTAAAAAAGTCCAAACCCAGTTACATTTAGTTTTAATCTGAACAAGTCTGAGTATAGCCACTTTAAACCAGTCCAAATCCAGATATAACCAGTTTAAAAACAGATTAACTGCTTAAAAACGGTCCAAATCTGGTAAGAGCAAGTTTAAATCCAAACAAACCCAGTTGAAGTCCAGGTTAAACCACTTAAAACCTGTCCAAGTTTGGTTAAAAAAAAGATTTATCTGAGAAAAAAAAGTTTAAGTCCAACTTTAAACCATTTACAGCAGTCCAAATCTGGTTATGACAAGTTTCAGTCCCAACAAAACTTGTTTAAGTTCAAGTCAAAATCCAGTTTAAACTAGTTTAAATACAAACAAAATCTGGTAAAGTTCGACATAAACCAGCAGACACACCAGTTAAAGGGCTGTTAACAAACAAAACTAGTTTAAATCCAAGGTAAAACTTCTACAAATCTGGTAATTTCATTAACTTGAATTTTAAAATATTTCGAGGCCCCAATGGGAACCTCATAATGGAGCCAAAAACTGGAGATATTACAAGGAAAGATGGCAGATTCTTTCACTCAACCATCTGGAGAAACTAAACTCTCTGTCCTGGACCTAAACGCATGAGGTCATTCAAAATTAAAGCTCAGAAAAACAGACTGTGTCACCACCACAAAGAGAGATCCCAGCGTTTTCCTCCAGAGCTCAGTGGATTTGTCGAGTAACAGAGCGAGCTGATCAAAGCCACTCGGAGAGTCGTGAGTGAAGCTGCAAGGAGAGTTCAGTGGGTTTATTCTGACAGGTGAGCAGCAGCTGGGCTTTTATGAACACCACAGAGATCTGGATTTAGTTAGAGATAACCGCTTCTCACGAAAAGATGAGGAAAGGACGACATTGGCTCTAACCACAAGCTCACTGCGCGTCACATGATTCAGTTTGGACACTAACTTATTTATCTGACAACAGCACTGCGGCACAACACTAGTCTATACTTTGTCCACATTAGATTACTTTCACTGGAGGTTTACTCTAACCTTAAGGCCACCTTCAGACCTTGCATTTCTGTCCGTCCTCTCCTCCTGAGTCCTCCTGAGTCCTCCTGCAGAACTAAACTGGGTTTGGACTGGAACTGTGCTTTTCTGACCAATTACTAGTTTTGTAGTCAAGACCAGACTGACAGAGACCAAGACAAGTCTGAGACCAGAGAGTATCAAGACCAAGTCAAGACCAAGACCAGTTTACAATAGACTGTAATCTTAACAGTCTAAGTCCAGTGTTTGAAGGAGACAGAGTTAGTCCGGTCTTAGACCAGGTCCAGACTCACGGAGGTCAGTGTTTGAAGGAGACAGAGTTAGTCCGGTCTTAGACCAGGTCCAGACTCACGGAGGTCAGTGTTTGAAGGAGACAGAGTTAGTCCAGACTTAGACCAGGTCCAGACTCACGGAGGTCAGTGTTTGAAGGAGACAGAGTTAGTCCAGACTTAGACCAGGTCCAGACTCACGGAGGTCAGTGTTTGAAGGAGACAGAGTTAGTCCGGTCTTAGACCAGGTCCAGACTCACGGAGGTCAGTGTTTGAAGGAGACAGAGTTAGTCCAGTCTTAGACCAGGTCCAGACTCACGGAGGTCAGTGTTTGAAGGAGACAGAGTTAGTCCGGTCTTAGACCAGGTTCAGACTCAAGGAGGTCAGTGTTTGAAGGAGACAGAGTTAGTCCAGTCTTAGACCAGGTCCAGACTCACGGAGGTCAGTGTTTGAAGGAGACAGAGTTAGTCCAGTCTTAGACCAGGTCCAGACTCACGGAGGTCAGTGTTTGAAGGAGACAGAGTTAGTCCAGTCTTAGACCAGGTCCAGACTCACGGAGGTCAGTGTTTGAAGGAGACAGAGTTAGTCCGGTCTTAGACCAGGTCCAGACTCAAGGAGGTCAGTGTTTGAAGGAGACAATAATGGATCAGGATTTTTAATTTAATATAAAATGATTGAGGTCTTCTTTCAATCCCAGTAATAGACAAAGATATAGTGGGGTCTTAGTTGGTCTTGACGAGTTGAACTGAATATAAGGCCATGACAAGACCTTGGTTTTACAACCAAATTATTTCAGCTATACTATGTTCGGAAAACTGGAGTAACATGGTTGTTTTATTTGGATAATGTAGACTGTTCTTAATCCACTGAAGGTTAAGAACAGGGCGTCTGGACGTGTTTAAAGGTAGAAACCATTTTGTCCATCATCAAAAGGGTCAACACTATAACAAACTGATCATGGCTGAGTTTGTATGCTTCAGACGGACTTTCACCGGTTTACCTGAGGGTGTGCTTTGGACTCGCTCCACAGAGATCTGAATACATCCAGAGACAGACGGCACAGGAACTCTCCAAATACGTCTCATTGGACCTGATCCCTTAGAAAACATTTAATCCATTCACACTGGTTACATTATATAAGGGCGGCAGCAGCTCAGTGGGTAGAGTGGTCGTCTTTCAACCGGAAGGTAGGCGGTTCGATTCCCGCTCTCCCCACAGTTCATACTGTCGTTGTGTCCTTGGGCAAGACACTTAACCCACCTTGCCTCCAGTGACTGTAACACTGGTAATTACATTAGAACAATGTAAGTCGCTTTGGATAAAAGTGTCAGCTAAATGAATAAATGTAAATGTACATTAGATTGACTCCCTTTTGTTTAGACTTTAATGCCCAGTCTGAATGGTGCCTTACAATGTCTTTGACTTTCTGTTTAAGTCACACTGACAAAGATTTAAATCAGCACAAAAAGGGGGTCCAAGTAAAATATCAGCCCATTGTCCTTTTAAAAAATCTACTCCGGCCATGTTGCTTTTAACAATGATGATAGAAAGGTGAGTGTTACCTTTTGACTCGGATGATCTGGTCTCTCATGGGCTTGATGTCCTGAAAACTTTGCTGGTTGACCAGACTGTAGACCAGGATGAAGCCCTGTCCGTTCCTGATGTAGAGGTCTCTCATTGAGGCGAACTGCTCGGTGCCGGCCGTGTCCAGTATCTCCAGCACCGAGGGCGACGAGTCCACCTCGATCTCCTTCCGGTAAAAATCTTCAATCGTCGGATCGTACTTCTCAATAAACGTCCCGGTGACGAACTGGACCGTGAGCGCGGACTTCCCCACCCCGCCGCTGCCCAACACCACCACCTTGTACTCCCGCATCCTCCTCCTCCTACACACACCTCAAAGTCTGCTCCATCGCTCTGGCGCACAAAGCCCGGCTCACTTCTGCTTCTCCTCCTCCTTCTTCTGGGGAAAAGGGGGATTGAGGTGATGCTACGCTGCGTCTTCACTGAGATATTCCCACGCTATCTCAAAAGGGAGGCCATTCCGGAGACATCCATAATGCAATAAGGCGTCGGTGTGGCAAAAATAAAACGGGCTATTATTAGAAACAACGAGACGGCACATCGTTTTTACGCGCGGGCAAAAACAGAAGGCTACATCTCTTCTCCTTCCCTTTCTTTCTCTCTTTCTCTCCTCTGGCCCCGCGCTACAGTGAGCTACAGTGGACAAGTTAAAAAGGCGAAGAGGCTATTTATGCAGAGACAGGGCGCCAGTGCTGGGAATCCACGCCTCAGTCTGGACTCAGCTGCCGCGGGATGCAACCATTTCCTGGAAAAAAAAAAAATTATGGAGGGCGATTAGTGCCGCCACAGATGCAGCTGATTGTGGCAGAAATGAGGCGTGGATGAAGCAGGGGGCAACACATGTGTGGCTCTTTTATTAAAGGATAAGGATACATAAAGATACAAGATACAAACTCAGATGGATGTGTCTGAAAGGGATGATACAGGGGATACACAGGGGAGACTGGGGTATGATGTCACACCGTTTACATTCTTGTATCCTTTGATCAGTGCATCCTAAAGGTAAAAAAAATAAAAGAACTGAACAAAGGCTGATCTATTGTCTATTCAATAGTGTTGTGTGTAGACGGAAATGATCACAACAAATATAAACCTCGAAATGTTACTTTCTAACATAAAAACTGGTGCTTTCTTTAAGTATTCTGAGACACAAAGACTAGAGATTGGACTTGGACTTGTGCTCAAGATCTCGGACTCCTTATTGATAAAAAAAAAAATTGTCATGAAATAGGCACAAAAGTAAAAATCCAATAATGACTGGATGACTTGACTCGGATTTGGACTTGATCTGGACCTTTCTTTAGTGACTCGGACTTAACCTCTGCTTATAACTGTAGTAATAGTGTAGCAGCTTACCAGGTCTGACAACACCTGGAGGTCTACCCTGACGTCTTACACAGACTCCAGATTAGGACATTTACACAAAGGCAGCCCTAACAATTCAAAACATAACTGTGAAAGAGACAAAAACAGCAAGACTGACAGGTCATCTAAATCCTTATTAGCAGCCCTCATAATGACTTCATGTTGTAACTAAATCTTTAAATATTTGGTTGTTTTGAGAAGAGCTGAAATTGTTTGAGAAAATCGTGCAGAAAAAATAAAAATATTGATATATGATGATTTTATAGCATTATTTTTTTCTCAGGTGCACATTTTTTGCTCGAGGGTCAGTGCCAGTCGTTTATAATAGACCTGTAAGAGTCACTGACATTAGAGAAAAAAATAAATAAATAAGCCAAAAATGGCCTGACGGGTCCATGAGGGTAAAAAAAAATACATGGCTTTCTGCTTTCAATCCAAATATATAGTGTCTAAAGCCTTTAGATGCCTGCCTCAGACATTGGTCACTGATATATGATTTTTCATGCGTTGTATTACTTGTGGTACTTACCTTGAGTCTTGGGGTCACACAGGTCTTTGGGACACAGAGGAGCCACATGTGCAGATAAAATGTTTTATATTTTCCTTATCCATTAAACAAGCTCAAAAGACTGGGCCCAACCCTTTTCATCTGTTTACAGCTGATCGGTGCATAACTTTATAATCTGTCGTTATAGCACCACATAGTGTCTGGAGGAACAAATACAAAAGCAGCAGTAAAAGTTCCACCAACAATTATGACATCATGGTTTGCACCAGGGGTCGAGTCCAGCTGTTTTTTATTGCTGAACTGTCACATTAAAGTGTATTTGGTCCGAGTAAGGCTTCTTAACACTAACATTTACTGTAGCCTCAGATAAACCAAAACAGGAAATGACGCAAAAATAAATATTAGGACACAGTTTGCTTTTCCTTTGTCCCTGTTTTAGCTGCATGTGTGTCAGTGTTGAAGCCAACAAGGACTTTTAGTAGACCCCCTGGGAAAAACAAAAGAAAATGTAAACTACAGTCATCCATTTAAGGCTTTTTTCAAAATAAAGGGTGGGAAAACATCATCTGAGTTTAATAAAGACAAAAAATACTGATGTCTTACTGAAACATTCACTGTTGGAAGTCATTGGCAAAGGCTGAAGTAACAATAATGACTCTCCTACAGCTGGTAAATGCTCTTTTATCCATTTCTTTTAATTCTCTCACCAGTAAATCGAGCTGTCAGTAACGCTCTGGTCCGCACTAAATAATCATATCGAGTCTGATTGAAAAGGTGGCTCTGTGTTCCAAGTGGACTCCAATGTGATTAGGTTTGATCCAACTTGAGGATTAAACAGGCACCTATAGGGAGCTGTGTGGTGCATAACGCAGCAGGACTATGACAAACAAAATTTCTTTGACGTTTTTGTTCCTTGTCTAATTTCTCTTTGGTGGCTTAGCTGCTCTTCCAGGTTTTATGTCCCAGTGAGCGTTCTCGCCGCTTGTTCTCGACACATCACCAGGACAGAAAAGTGTTTTCTTATGTGGAGTCTGACAACTATTGTGTGATTGGTTGGAAATTTGAAGTGGGCGTGAGGAAGTATAAAAGGACATTTCATACTTCCAGATGAACTAACATTATCTGTTTTCTGAACCACCATGAGAAAACAAACACATTTCTCGTATGTACCAAGCTTAAGAAAGATTATTATATGAAATCTACTGTTTGTAACTGTCCTGGCAACACCCATGTTCCGCGCTGTCCGTCCCTCTGGGAGTGGATTCCCTGTGTTTTTTTTAATAGAGCCTCTAAAAATAGAGTCTTGTACAGTCTGTAAAGGCCTTTAAAGGAAACTGTTGTTGGGATATCGGACTATATAAATGAAAAAAATTCTTCTGTGGCCATCCTAGTTTTGCATTTTCCTTCTTCCAGGTCGTTTTAGGAAATTTAAACAAACATTGCATTTAAAGAGAAGCTGAGCAAACGAAGTGACAACACAGGGTTATAGACGAGGATATGACGGACGTAATGGAAGACAACGGACAAAAGAGCTCGACAAAAGGCATATTTCATTTTCTTTATTTTTTTTTTCTATCAATAGATTTTACACTATCTTGCTTGAACCAAAGAAACATTTGACTATATAAACATAAAATAGCACAAAATATATGCAAAAGAATACATTGAAATGATTACATTGAACTTTAATTCAGTGAGGATCACATTATTGATTGATCTTGTCGGTTGGGGATTAAACAAAGAGAGACATGGCACTAGTCGTTATCAGGAGTCTCCGTCCTAGCGCCCTCTGTTGGCTAAAGCTGTTAGGTACACTCTACAAACAGGTCCATTGTTTTAAGGCAATGGGACGATTTTATTTTTTAGTTGGGAGACTACTTTCGGGCTGGACATGTGCTGTTAAAATCAATTTTGGTAAAAAGGTTTTGAAATGAACCGAGAAAATTTTGTTTATTTCAAGTTTCGTAAAATAACTTTCTTAAGAGCTTTTAAAACCTTAATTAAGCACAAAGGTAAGGCAAAGTGTTTTTTTTTTTTTTCGGATAAGCTGTCGACCAACTGCTCGGAAAGTGCTTTTTTTTCTCTGAACCATCAGTCAATCATTGCCAACATATTAAAAACATCTTAAAGGGGTTTCATACATGAAGGAAATGTCAAATTAAAAGCTCGAGTACATTGTTTTTTTTTTTTTGTTTTTTTCAAGAGAAACATTCAGCATCAGCTTTATGTAAGTGAAGAAATTCCCCATGCAGCTTGTTGAATTAATAGTTCAACTAAAGTAACCGGGTGCAGTGACTTTTAAAGCTCCACTATTATGCTCTTTCTTAATTCTTTTTTAATTTTTATTTTTACTTCTAGTCGCCTGTTATGCCGTGGGGCGGGGTAGACATTTAATCGCAGGGCTAATATTTCGAGGGTGATGCTGACAGAGGACCATTCGCGTTGATTGATTGACTATGGGTTATTTTGAGTCTCCAGTTTTACAGAAACACATATAACAGTAAAAGGACGCTCTGATTGGTCAGCGGGACCTCTTCGTACATTCTTTCTTGTGATTGGTCCACTGCAGAGACTCCTGGCCCTGGTGCCGCCTACTCTCTTTTCCTATTGGTGGACTGATCTTTAAGGCTGCTGCTTTTTTATGAACTTGAGGTGAAAGAGCATAATAGCTGACCTTTAAAATGAGTCGATCACATTTTGAAACAATACAAAAAGTGCAGTCTTTAACTTTAGTGATACATTGAATAAAATGTCTGTGAGGAACCTAAAGGCCCTTAGTCTCGGGAAACATCTGAACTTATAATTTATAGATGATTTTTTCTTATATATATCCATATCCATATTCATATACATATATATAATCTATGTAACATCGATGACTTTAAATCTCTAAGTGTTACAGTCACAGCTCTATACGGCTGTTCTTCGCTAAAGAAAATATCAGATCATTGTCATAATCTCAGTGAAAATGCTCTCTTTACAATCTACCTTGTGTACAGAGGAACAAAAAACAACTTAACAATGTCATTTACAAAAATACCCAACTTTAGTAATTGCAACATCTGGTTGCCACAGCAACAACTTAATATTGTTATGAAATACTATCATACTAGAGTGAAAATTACATCTTTTTTGAAATTTTCTTTGCTTTTTTTTGGTAAAATGTCTTCTATACAATTAACTTTTTTTTTTCAACAACACAAGCAAATTCTATAACTATGCTCATTACTGCAACATGTGATCTTCTTTATCCAATGAGCAGGCAAGAAAGACTTATTAGCCTTTTGTAGCTTGTGTGCAACTTTCTGAAAACGCTGTGGAGTGAAATTTAGATGAAGGGCAGAGGATCTACTTAAGAAGAGTTTTGATTGAGTTCCAAAGTTAGCCCAAAGGAAAAGAACAATGGAAGAAGAAGAGTTGGAAAAAATATACATTTAAAAGATGTTGAAAGCTAAACACTAATGCTTGTTAACACATTAGACATAAGAAAAATGTCAGTTTTAGAGCTCTGTGAACCTGTACATCTCCATACCTTTGTAGGTTTCCATTTGTTGTTTAGTGCAAAAGAGTACAAGATAATTCTGACATCTACTGCCATGATAGCTGTTACCGAAAAGCATACAGTAATAGTATTCAAAAAAATGAGTCTTTAAGCCGTCATATAGGGATTTTAATAGATGAGAACCTCCAGTCTGTACCGAGAGCTGCTTGTCTGTTTTTGAATTGAAGGACGCTCTTATTGGCTGCTGCTCTACTCAGAAACACTAAATAGTGTGTCTATTCCATCACTGGATATGTCAGGATACAGAAAGAAACAGGGCAAAAAATAAAATAAAAATAAAAGTGAAACATGGATAAATATTAGGTGTGTTCATCCTGCCCTTCATCTGATTTTCCTGCGTGATCAGATTTAACTGCAAACAAGCTATTAGTAGGTTTAAGCCCCACCCTTTGAAAAAAAAAAAACGCCACTTCATATTTGCCGACCCGAGAGGTTAGACCTTTGAAATGACCAACCGTGCAGAATGTAGCACAGTTCAATAAATTACATTCATCTCAAAATAGAATAGTTTACAACATCTTTTTTTTATCTCGACTAAAATTTGACCAAGAGTAACATAAGATAAATTACAACAAAACTACCTTTTTTTTACCTTTTTCAAAACCATCTTCCACAATCAAATACATACAAACCGTATGTTGTGTATGTTGGACAATCGAAGTGAGTGAAAGAATCCGTCTCTAAAAGTGATCGTGGATTGTCGATGTTAATCAAGCACCATGAATTTACATCAGAAATTTGGAAAAAATAAACTGAATTGGTCTAAAGTAAAGGGTTGTGACTTTTGTTGACGTGGAGGCGGATGGGTCCAAACCCAGACACAACACAATTTTTTAAAATAACTTTGAACACATTTCTAGAAACTTTCAAAAGTAAGAGACACTTGAACATACATTACACAGTTACAATACGATTTCTTTTCTCACTCACATTCCTTCTGTAAACTACTCAAAAAACCATGGTAAGAGACGATTAGGGGTGCCACGATGTCGAACCCAAAGTGAAATCTATCAAAATAATGTGAAAAGTGGTGCCAAGATGAGAAAACATGAGAAATGGTAAAGTAAAGGGATGTAAACCTACAACAAACATATAAACACAAGCCCTATAGTGTGTAAGCAGCACGGATGGCTTTATTGTTTTTTAAGGGTAATCGGACATTAGAGAAGAATCAGCTGTTTGACTGAATCAGGCTAAAAACAAGTGTGCTTCGCAGGAATCTAATTTGACAGGAATCTGCAGCTTTGATTCATTTATTGTGAATTGGGTAAAGATTTGAGAGACACAGAGGGGACATTTAGGCCTTCCTGGAGGACCAACGGCCATGAAAGTCTCTGAACAGGTCTTTGGATTCAACTATGACCACAATGGCGCTGGGTAGAATTGAACAGACAATCCCTTACATATATTTATAGAGATTTAAGAGGGACATCTGAGGAATGAGATGAAAATGTTGGAGATTTTGCTGGTTTCCAAAAGACAGGACACGGGTGGGTCTCTGGGCACGATGTGGACTCCAGGAGCTTGTGGGTGCATAAACTACCAAAGCCTTCTGGATGGTCAGCCTGTTGCACTTCAAATCCCCTTTTTAGCACCCTGTTACTGGTCTGTCCCCCTCCCCAGTTCATGTCACAGGGGGCATGAACTGAACAGGTGGCTGTGATGCAAGGGGAGGCAATCCCAGCCATTCCCTTTACTGGGAATACCCCTTTACAGGTTACTCACACACTTAGTGGGGTTACTGAGGGATGTGTACCGCCAACGGATAAATGGGTTCCGGGGGAGATGCTGGGCTTTATAGAGGCCTCAATAAGTGAACTGCTTCAGACACTGCACAAGATATTCCACCACTGGCAAAAGAAAACATCCACCAACTGTTCTAAAATTTGTTTTATAACGTATATATACCAATTTACAAATGATTAAGTGGCCCCAGAATTAGTTAAACCTGATCTCAAGCTTGTTTCATTCAAACAAATAGGACTGTTCTCCTCAAACAAAAGACTGTGGGGAATTTTGACAGCATGGAGACCATTGACAGTTTTTACATGCTGCATTGTGGGAAACTTTGAGTGCCCTACATTTGGACACCACTATAACAATTCCTGACATGTCTATGATTGATAATGTAAAGGCAAAGTTTGGGGAAGGGTCTAAGGAATTCGGAGGTGTATCATAGGAAAAATGAATAAATGATTTATCAAGGCATAAGTAATTTAAAACAATCCTCACTTGACAATCAAATCGATTTGTAACAATCAAAAACCTTAACTTTGGTGAATCGTGACACCCCTAGAAACAATATTACACCGTAAAATTCACCAAACAAAGCTATTTCTGATTTGTCTACTCTTTTTTGTTTAAAGTCACTTGTGATGTCCAGAAAAAGTTGCCTCTGACAGTGATTTTTGTGGTTAATGTTGTGACTTTTTGACGTCTCGATGAGCATTTTTAGGCACTTCTACAGTTGGTTTCTAACATGGAAAAGGATTATCGGTGTTAGTGGGGTTGGACAGGACAACCGACGCTCACAGATAGCCCTCCGGTCGTAGTTCAAGTCATCTTTTGCGTGACGTTTTCCTCGTCAAATGCACCGTTTTTTTTAGGTTTAGTCTTAGCACTTAAAATCTTACCCCCTGAACCATTTTCTTATCTGGCCAAACCTTGAAATGGGAGTCTCAGTCTGCCGGCAGACCATCATTATCACTTATTATTACACACATTGAAGGCTCTTTAGGTCTGAAAACCAACCTTTGAGCTTTTGTAAGCCCATGGCACAGACCCGAGCTTTTTACGTTAATGGCCACGACTTCTTTTTCTTCTGTCTGTCTCGACTGCATGCAAAAAACTGTGCACAATCTTCTCCTTTATAAATAACAAGCAGCTTGAACTCGAGCAACTTGAGAAATAATAAAAAAGCAGGATGCTGAAATCTGGCTTATTCCAAGCTGCAACTTTGGCGAGATGTTTCCAGGAGTTGGCAAAAGGAGTTTTTTGGATCATGGCATCTTTAATGGCATCTGGGACAGTCTGTATTTGGAGACGACCGTTAGCCCCAGCGACATTCAACTTTGTAAAGAGGAAAAGCCGAGGCTCTTCGAGGTCCCGTGAAAGTGTGTGGATGTGACTTCCTGTTTATTTCAGCACTATATTTCTCATACAGTGCAAATCAAGCATGTCTTTTTTTTAAGGGTGAAAGTTGTTTGAGAATAAATATGAAAGGGATCCACGGTACTTTGGGTTTGTTAAAATGACCTCTATAGTGTGTTGGCTATGTATGTCGAACTATACATAAGAATATTTTTAATGTTTTCTTGTTAATAGTTTTTTTTTTTTGTTTTAAGCAATGCATATGTCTATTTTTCTCTGTATGTATGTATGTTTTACAGCAGCACTGCAGTTCGTATGGTTAAAACTGAAGTGTTAGACTCTTTAGCATGCAGGTTGCTGGACCTCTATGGGAGAGGCAAGGTAGTATTTACACAGGGGTGGTTTTGGGCTGCCTAATGCAACTTCGTGACACTCCAATTCCTTTTCGACGCTTACTTCAGGATGATCTAAAAGAGGACAGAAGACACCATGAAAGACAAGCCATAATTCAGACAGAATAAGACAAATTTATCATTTACCAAGACAAAACATCTTATCTGTCCATAACATAATGTACTAAAGGATGTGTTACATTGCCTCCTGAAGATCTGGGTCAAAAAGCATTTTCATGTGTCACTGTGTTTTCACGATTAGGACTAAAAGCAGTATGAACCAGAAGTTGGGGTTTAATAAAGTTAAATAATTATAATAAACTACAGCTATTTAATTATAACTCATCAAAAAGAGGAATCTTTCGTTTTTTTTCATGCATACACTTAATTAGACATTTCAAAAGTGGCCAAAAACCTTTAATCAATTAGCAGATGGAGCAGGAATGCTAATAAGCTACAGCCTTCATCTATTTTTACTTAGCCTTGAAGCTATGTATGTGTTACTTTACCTAATATCCACCTCTATGCCTCTAATGGCAATGTAGAGAGTTTAGCAAAGTGTATCAGTTTAACAGTCTTTGATGAGGAAGTACAGGTCCATTAACAGTCCATATATAACTCGGACTCCTCCATATGGCGTTATTTATCTTTTACATTCTGTCCAACATAACCCAAAGTATCCAGTGGCTAATATTTTATGCATTAGATATTAGATATTTCACTTACCACTCACTGACAGAAAACACGTCATTTAACATTTGCCCAAGTCAAGCTGCTCACCTATTTATACTGACCTCGCTGATGAAAATTTATATTACACATGATATAAGGTAATTGAATAGAAAAACATGTATATTTTTTTGTTTCTTATTTTATTCACAGAGCATTTTAGAATGTGTATAGGTAGTCCTTCAAGCTCCATTTGTTCATGTACATGTTGGTATTTAACAGCTGTCCTCCGTGACACTGAAAAATATGTCAAGATAAGTTTTGATTCATATCATTAATTACTTTGGGACTTTGTGACCCAGATCTTGTAAACGATGTGATAAACTCTCCCCAAATGTAAAGAAACAGAGAAAACAGAGTGTGTAGAGCGATAGACAAGAGAGAGAAGCTGCCTGGCGACGTTTGTCAGAACAAAACACAGCAGCAGCAGCATCAGCAACGCGGCGTTTGTTAAAAGAGAGCCAACCAAAGGACGCCAAGCCACTGGCCGCAGTGCAGTTTGGAAACAGGACAAGAACAAAAACCAGGTGCGGACTGCGTCAAAACGGGACGGCCCTCTAACTCTTTGTCCAACCTGACAGAGAAGTGTCCTATACGTCTCAGGGCTCAACTATAGCAATGTTTCATTATTTTCATCTGTTTTAGAGAAACGTCTTGCCTTTTTATTTAATTTTGTCATTGGTTTGTTGAGGTTTTTTTTCATTTTTTATTTGTCTTTAAGCACCCTTTTTCTATTAAATGCTCAAAGATTTTTATTAAACATACTTCAGGATTACAGGAAATGTTTACAGTTTATTAAAATCTATTTTGCCCCAAACTAGAGTTACAGATGATTAATTACCTGTGATTAATTCAATATTTAAGAGACACTTTCAGAATCAATGGAAGAAGAGGAGAGACTTTTTAATTAACCTCTCATGTCAAAAGCGATTGCCCTGAACAAGGTAAACTATATAAACGGTAATATCATTTGCTGACAGTAGAGGGCACTGTTGATTAATTTTTAGCATAAGCAGTGAAGTTACTGGAAACTGTACAGCAGCAGAGTCAAAGTAAAATAGCTTGAGGGCCACACAAGTGAATACTATTGAGGGGCCAGAGGTAAAGGGCATTGAGTCGCTTTGTATAATGTTTAATGTCTTTGGACTCCTTCAAACCTTGCATTTTAGTCTGTCTCGGGACACATTGAACCTCGTGTCTTTTCTTCGATTGTGCATCAGACTCTAGGTTCTCACTTTCCTGCTTCATATCATAATGAGAAAGTAAGTTAATGTGGTTGTATATAAGCCACAGGTACTATTAAGATAAGACGCACATAATCCACTTCACTTCCTGTTTTGTGAGTTCCCATAGAAGTCAGCAGTACAACCTTCTCCTCTGATGCATAACGCTTCATTACAAAGCACATTTATTAGGTTGGACAGAGCTGTGTCACTCACACACTCTTTTTTAAAAATTAGAAATTAAACGTGTTCCTATTAGGAGTGGTTCTTTAAATAAAAAACATGAATCTATATATACTTTCTATATACAGTGACCCATCATTCCCCCTAGGATGTCTTCTTTCTTTGTATTTGTTCTCATTACAGCCTTTTACCTGTCTCATAATATTAGCTACATAAGACTGAACTGAAAGATTTAAAGTAAACTGGGTTGTGTGATTGGAAACAGCCCATTAAGGTCAAAATATGGGTCAGTGTCGGTTAGATGATGTTTTAAGTCTGAACCAATTCCCGTTTTGAGCTCATATGTAATATTCTAACCCATGTATGTTAAAGGGCTAATCTATCTGCTTTTCAGCTGTTTCAATGGAGCTGGTGAAATATGAGGACTTCTTAAAATGGATGTCTGCTGATGTTTTACAGCAGCATTAACCGTGTCCCGGCTGGAGTCATCGTTATGCGCGACAGCAGCAGGGACCGACGAGGGGAGACAGACAGCGAGGGCCTGACGTCATTGTTTCTCCGGCTCCTCGTTGTCCCACATGAATCTTTAAAGAGCGTAGCTGCGTCCCAGTGCGACCACTGCTGCATGCTAATGACGGGAAGACGCGCCGTGACTCACAGGAAGTGCACACTGCTGCTACTGCTCCATGAGGGTCAATAAAGCTCAGACTGGGATGGATCTGAGCTGAGTCCAGACGTTGGATTAAAGGTGCAGTTGTAGTTTATGGTTGGACCAAAAGAACTACAGCAACCTCTGAGAATATGTTAAAATAACACTTTCTACATTAGTATAGCTTAAAAAATAGACTAGAAAAAAAAATGCAAGGAGCAAATAGCTGAATAGCTGAGCACTGTTAGAGGCACATTCATGTTTTGTTATTTGAACACACAATATTGTATGAAGGTTTAGGACATTTATTAACATTTATTAAAGGCAAACGCATTATCTGATCCATTTCTATGAGATTTGTATAACGTAAAAAAGAAGGTACGGTGTGAGGAGTTGTACTGCAATACCCAATGTTACCACTAGATGCTGGTAAAACTACACACTGCACCTTTAATGCCAAAATACAATGTGTACAATTTATTTTTTTCCATTGAAACAGATTTAAAGTTGAAAAAAGTTGTACTACAGACTTTTTTAGATTTAACAATAGAGTTAACAGAGTATCTGGCTTATTCACAATAAAAGTGCCATTTTAACCAATCAAAAGCTGCTGTGATAGACAGAAAACCAGAAAGACACATGTAAATACCAGATGTCACTAAAATAAGTTGGGCTGAACACCGTCGAAACAGTGATAAGATGGACTATAATGCAAGGTCTAAAGTGCCAATAGGATAAAAAGAAAAAGTCCACAAGGCTGCTCAAAGGTCGAGGGTCAATACATAATATAAACTGTAATCTAGTTCCATTTCAGAACTTGTGTCTTTGCTTTTAAATTTGATTTGATTTTAATCTTATCTTTATGCAATTTGGGACAATGTGCTGTATGAATATTGTAACTAGAATAGAAATGTTTTGTAATAAAAGTTAATTCATCTATATTATCCATTGTTACTTTTCATTGTTATGTTAAACTTCCTCCAAGTTTAACTAGGTTTTATATTAAATTGTATTATTATTATTGTATATAATTTTGGTATTGTGTCCACTCATTTATAAATTTAGTTAATATTGAGAGAACCTACAATATAACCTGAATATTAAATAAATATTAAAACAAACGCTAAAACGTATGACTCAAACATCCTCAGTGGACTTTTTAAATTGGCTCTGGTTGCCTCTCTGCCTGGAAATTACACGACTGCGCGACACCTGTGGATCACCTCTTATCTGTTTATTGTCCTTAAGGCACCTCTGTAGATCATTACCAGCTGCTGCATTAGGCCCAGAGCTCTGTGCAGAAATTCCAGAGGTTAAAAAAAATGGGCCAAACTAAACCACAGCCCTGTGGTTTTTTTTTTTTGCCTGGCTCTTGCTGACACGAAGCAACCGGAACCATCCCAGGCCATTTTTGACAGACATTTCCTGTCTGTCAACAACTCTGGGCGAGCCTAGGACCCATTTCTGTTTGAGAGCTAAAATTGGTTAACACAACAACAATGGATGGATTGGATGTCCTTTTTTTACATTTTTTTTGCGTAGCACAAAAGCGGCACAGATGACGCTCCCTGCTGTGAATGGAGAGGCTTATACAAACACATCAAGAAAAAAAAAGTGGAAAATAAAACTTAAAACATGCAGAACAAAACCAGGAAGTTATGCAACACAAACACAACTACTACTTTGCAAATGTGGGAGCTCTGAAGAAGTGCTGTCACGTGGGCCAAATGCATTTCAAAGAAGATACTTCAAATAGTTCTCAAATTGGTCAATGAGAGAAAGTATTTTTTAAAAGGTGGTTTATGAGAAATTCGATACATATACTTTTTATAGTAGGTCACTGTCAGCACAACTCACTATTTGGAGAAGCAGACAGGAGCAATGATAAAGGTTTTTATAACAAATAGCAAGGCTTTTTCAACTATTAGTGCAAGTGTATATTACACAGACAGTATTCCCATGCATATTCTTTTTATTAAATTACTGATTTTTGTTCTGTTACTCATTTATTTCTATGGAGTCTCGTCAATGTGTTCACTTGATCCAAAATTTTACCCATAATTCAACATACATAGTGAAAATATCCTCCATGGAACTATTTTAGATTCAGGTATGCATGAAATTTTGACCGGCCCTTTATTACACCAGTACTTAGACATTGTTCCTGTCTGCTTCTCCGAACTAGGAATGTGGGGAATAAAGTAGCTCCAAAAGTCTAATGTACCACATTTACAAACTACAGAACTATCCCTTTAAATCTAGTTCATCAGTTCACCTCATTGACTTTCATATGACACTAGATTGTAACAAAACTGCATGAATTGTGCTGCAAATGTGTCAAATAATAAAGTTTATACCAAGACATCCATCAAGAGAATGTGGTAAAAACAGTACTAATACCACATAGTCTTACTTTGATCTGCAATCAAATACAAAATATGTCGCCCACCAAAAGAAATTTATATCAATCTTGTGGGATATAACTGTCATGTAACTATTATGTGTCTTTTCAATTAAACTCTTTGTAGATTTGTATTTTTTTGTTGAAATGGCAGCTTTTTCAGCTAACATATTGGACAGTGACTACAGTAAATAGAGTGAGAAGGAATAGGAACTTGAACCCCTGTCACTATGTCGTGGGCACACTACCCTCGTTTTACCAAAATATACAATGAATATATGGCTTTACTAATCAGGCAGTATCAAAATATATAGTTTATCTCTCATCATTGACTTTCAATTTAAAAAGAACCATGCAGGACATAGCCATTTCTATTCATAGGCTATTTGTGAGCATGCTCAGTAGAAGTGCTCGAGTAGGAGGGGCTTTTTTCGTTACTCTAGTTGCTTTATTAGTGGGCAGTACTTATTCAGAGCTCCGGGGACGGATGAAAGAAAGCTTTAAAAGGAGCAAACCTGATTGGCTGGTGTTGTTGCTGCGTAGGGGACACTTGTGGCAGGAGTTGTTGCTGCAGAGACAGTAGCAGGCGTAGCACTGTACATCATTGGGACTTTGTTTTGAGGGTGGGAAAAGGGGTAACGGGGGGGAAGAGGTGGTAGCGATGGACAGGTAGGTGGAGCATTATGGCGACAGTGTGTGTGTAGTTGTATAGATATGTGTATTGTGTGGTGTTGTGGTGGGAAAATGGTGGTGGTGGTGGAAATGGTGGCGAATGTTACAGAGAGCCAGCAAGCCATCGTTAGGGTTACACCGGCAGATGGCATGCAACCATTCACAATGCAAAGCCGAGAAAGAAAGAAAGACAGAGAGTAAGAGAGAGGTAGGAAAGAAGAGAGCAGAACAAGAAGAGAGCGTGGGAGAAAAAAATAAAAAAACAAAAACAAAAGGAGAAAAGCTGATTACAATTACAAGTAAAGGAAATATATATATTTGCTGTTTTCCCAGAGAAGTCGAGGCACTAAACACAGATCACAGTGAATCATGGGCGACAGGGAAGGGCATTTATCATCTGTGTAAATCCAATAACATCACTAGGTTTACATGCACTCTAATATTCCACTGGGGAAGGAAAGAAATATCTAAAAAATCCAAGATGATTTTGACAAATAAAGGGAAAAGTCTATAAAAAGGAAGAGTATATCGTTACCACAATATAAATATTGCAATCAAAAAAATCACAAAAACGATACATTTATCGCAAATATTGTGCAGCCCTAGAATGTAATAAGTTAGCCAAAAGTTTGTTGGTGTGGAGCACTTAGCAGACACTTTCTGTTTCTTCAAATGTGCAAGTACTAGCTCAGATATATTGCCCTTCGAATGTAGTTGTTTGTAGGGTAGTGTAGTGTCATTTCTGTGAGCATTTCTTTTGTTTGGCACCTGATACAATCCTTCTGTGAAAAGTAAGGATAACTGTCTAAAGAGAGATTCAGTAGCATTATGAAATTATAATTAAAGCATACTTTTTTTTTGCTAATTGAAGTGGAATGGACTTATTGGTTGTTTCAATATCTAGGTCTTATATCAGACTCAAACTCTTATTTGATCTTGGACAAAGAGGGCTCAAGATTTAAATAGACTGACCAACACCACAGTTAGTTTCTTTACCCACATCATTCTTGTGATTTTATCTTGTGTTTTTATCTTTAAAAAAAACACCCTAAAAGCTGCCTATTTGGACTAAATCTTACCTCTGCCCCTAGATGGATTAGTGTTGTTGAGATAAGATCATACCAGAATATTTTGTGCATGTAAACATAGCCACTAATAGTTACTGAATTTGGGCAGTCTACCATAAAGTACGACTTGGTTTAATAACTCCCATTGCTTCCAACAAAAACTAATGCTCCATTCCTGGCGGTCGTTATCATTTCTCTGGGAAACTCACTGAAATTTCCTGATCCACACGGCACAGCAAACATAGACAGTAGCTAACGTTACACTACGGGCTAAAAACACAACTGGGTCTGCGCTGTCGTATATGGCACAGAGTGAGAACTTGTGATATATAATAGATGTGATGTTTGTCCCTGAAACCAAAAAACAATCCCACTCCAGCTGCTACAGAACAGTCAGGGTTCCCACAAAACTGGATAGGAATTCTCAGTGGCTTTAAAAAAGGGCAATAGGACTTTACCAGGACTAGACTACATCAGAACTACACTAGGATTAAACTAGAATTAAAATGGGACTAAACCAAGGACAGAATTCAGGACTGAGCCATGACTAAACCAGGTATAAACTGGGGCCGGACCAGAACATATTCAAGACTAAAAGTAGGCCTAACAGAGGACAGAACCAAGTCTAAACACTGACAAAACACTACAATAGGACTAAATTAGAACTACTTAACTAGACTTAACGCAATCCAAGACTAAACTGGGTCAAGATTTAGGCTTAAATGGGACTAAATCAAGACTGAATAAGAACTAAAAGAGGTCTAAAAAAGAACAGAGCTAAGAAAACTAAATGTAGGACTGCACTGGGACAAAATATAGGGCTAAACCGCAGACTAAAGCTGTAAATTTATGGCTAGACTGTGACTAAACGAGTACTATACTGGGACTTAACCAGGTCTAGATTTAGGACTGAACCCGGACTATAAAGCTCAACTAAACTTGGACCAAAGCAGGACTAAAGCAGGACTAAATGCAGAAATGAACCATCATGAAACCAGGACAAGATTTAGGACTAAACTTGGTCTAAACCACAGACTAAAGCAAGAAAAAATTTAGGGTCAGACTTTGACTAAACTTGGACTAAACCAAGGACTAAAACTAACTAAACTTTATTTTGAAAGGAAATGAGTAAATGTCACACTGAAGACTATAATCTTATTGCCATTTAAACAGTTTTTGTCTCCTTTTCCATGTCATTCATACATTTCTGAGGTTTTCCGGGTTTTCCAGGTTTTCCAGGAGGCATGGTAACCCTGACAGTGAGTGTGTGAGAGACAGAGAAAGGAAGGGTGAGGACCTACCAAGACTGCTAGCAGGCGTCATGCACAAGACTGACCCTGTGGTGAGCATGCAGAGAGACAAAAAGGGGAGAAAGAGGTGAAAACAAAACCAGGTTAATTCGGAAAGACAAGGTTAGACAAAACTAAATAAAGCTGCTCTTGTCTGATGCATTGGCAGACGCAGGAATGTCTTTTTTATGATTCAAAATTAGCAAAATACTCTCTTTGTGTAGCTTTTACATTTTGTTGTGTTTTTGTGACAATGTTTCCAGTTTAAGCATTCCTCGCCCAAAAAAGAAGTCACATTGAGGTAAAAAAAGTCATGGTTAATATTTCTGGTTAGTGAAAGGGACTAATGTTTGCGAGCATTATTTTAACCCAGGGCACACACATCAACTGAGGAGGAGGAGGATGAAGAGCTGTCAGGCATTTCACAGCAGCGAGAGAAAACAGACACAGGCAAAAAGAAAAAGGCCAGGGATAGGACTCGCATTCTCAAGAACAAGTGAGACTACAGGCTTCAGCTGGAGGTGGCGTGTAGAGCAGATGACCCCTGTGCAGCCTGAGATACCAGGAGAGGCTTTACTGCCTTTAACACTGACAATTTGTAAGATAGTTTCTTCTCAGAAACTGTATTTCTAATAGTAGGGCTGCACAATATTAGAAAATAACATGTGATAAGTATGTTGAATTTTGCCATAATGAAGATCTGCTTTTTGGATTCATCTTTTGACAGTAAAAGTTCAGTTTACGAAGCAATACCAAACTCTAGACTAACTTCTAACTGACCTTTTTTCTTTATCTTTTTGTCACAAGACACAAGAAATTCCGGCTCTGATTGGACACTTATTTTTACATCTGCACTGTTAATGTCAGGTGGCAGAACATTATTGCAATGGAATTTGTTACATACAGAGCTCAAAGACTTATATTATGTTTCATTTATTTCATTTCATTTATTCATTTAGCAGACGCTTTTATCTAAAGCGACTTACATTACATTACCAGTGTTAGAGTCACTGGAGGCAAGGTGGGTTAAGTGTCTTGCTTAAGGACACAACGACAGTATGAACTGTGGGGAGAGCGGGAATCGAACCGCCTACCTTCCGGTTGAAAGACGACCGCTCTACCCACTGAGCTACTGCCGCCCCCGTGGCATGTTGCTAATGTAACAATGAAAAGACTTGATAATAACTTGTGCAGCCCAAATATACAGCCAGTAGACAGCTTTTTTTGGTGTTAAGTACATAAGTAATACCCAAAAACTGTATACTCAAATTAATTGGGCCATTTTATTGAAAACAATTGGCTTGTTTGATTCTTAAGTTCATGTGCAGGTTATATTATATAGTATATGAATTGGTGCTGTAGTGATTGAGATTGATACAGTTCTTTGTCTTGTTTTGGGCTCTTTTACTCAATCTTGTCTCAGTCTTAGACATTAAGGTCTTGGGATGTGGGAAACATGGACAATTTTATTTTATCCTCCAACTATGCCTCCTTTAACAGACACTAACTCTCCTATGAGTTTTGACTTGGTCTAGACTAAACTTGGATTTTAAAACAAAAATAAACTTTTTTTAAGGTTATTTACGTAGTTTAGAACAAGTGTTTAAGTGTTTTAAATCTTCTGTCTCCAGATTCTAACTCCTTTATGAGTTTGGACTAGGACTAGGTCATAACTTTGTCTAGAACACAACACTATGATGAATATTTGACGATTAAGCTCAGTTTCTACTTCATTTAACTGAATCCTCTTTATATTCTCAAGTCTTTAAAAAAGATAAACTCCTAAAAGATCTCCCAGGCTTTTATCTGCATGTTGTACGTAACTGAATGTCAGATCTCACCTGTGGGAAAGAAGGTGGGCTGTTGTAGCTGTGCATTGGCCAGAGCCTGCTGATAGTGCAAAACACTGGGGTTGAACAAGGAGGTGGCTCCGTTGCTCTTGTCGAGCGCCGCTCTCTTTGGTAGAGGCTGGAGGACGCCGTGGGGAAAGGCCTGGTCACAGAAACAGAAAAAAACTTAAATGTCACATTCAAGTCATATTTGTAAATGTTAAATTGTCTAAGCACAGCACAACATTAATGGAAACTGACAGAAAATACCACAAGACAATGAGAACATTAAAGTAATTAGCTTAGCTTTACTGTTAAAAGATAGTAAAAGTAATCAAATCTGACACTTTTTCACAAAACAGAAGAGCCAACTTAAATTTTTTGTGAGTTGCTACAGTACATTTAACGAAGCTACATGCAAAGCAAAAGGTGAAAGGTCAAAGTACCATTTCTACAGTTGTCTCGAGGGGTCGCTTCATTGCTTTGGCAGTCGACTGAGTCTTTAATTAGCAGGCAGCGAGCACATGATGGCAGTGGGCCAATGGGATTCAAGCGTATTAACATACAGGTAACAGCAAGCAGAGGTGCGTCATGGGGACAGCATTGCATTGTGGATAGGTGAGAAGGAAAAAAACAAAAACAAAAAATAATCTGAATGCAAGTATACCACATACAAAACAATAGGCATGCACATAAACAAAAGATAGTTTTGTTTAATTTTTTTATAGAAACATTGCTACTTGGTTGAATTAGTACAAAAGCAAAAAAAAAAATAAAATAAAAAAATGCATCTACATTAAACTTTTGGTTAAAAAAGCAAGATACTATGAACGTATTCCAAACTACCCAGAAAGCATTTAGTATTAATTGTGAATAATTAAAAGTTATAACATCTATGTGAGAACAAAAAGAGCAACAGTCACAGACGCCCATTTGTAAAAAAAAAAAAAACAATGTTAGTTAGCATGACCAGCCATTTTAATTAATTTATTTATTTATTTAACCTTTATTTAACCAGGATAGTCCCACTGAGATTACAAATGTCTTTTGCAGGGGAGTCCTGGCCCCATGTGTGTTTGGGGGGGGACTATTGTACATATTTTTGGTGGTAGGGGAAACCGGAGTACCCGGAGGAAACCTACGCAGACACAGGGAGAACATGCAAACTCCACACAGAAAAGCCCTGCTCTGAAATTATTATTATAATTTAACCGAACTTAACTTTTTCTATTCTTCACAAAGAGTTAAGTCTGTGTTTTGTGGATTTAAGTTGGATTTTTAAAGGGGCAGTACAAACAGACGCAGAATAAACTGACTCTAGACGCAATATGATAGATATAAATCCAATCAGAAAAAAAAAAACATTGCATAAAGACCTGCTCATTTTAGATAAACCGATTGGACCACCAGTTTGAAAATAGCTGTGAAGGGATGGGATATAATACATGATGTGAAATTTGAAAACACATAGTAAAATGCACTTTGGGCTCAAGAATAGATATAGAATAAAATTAAAAAAGGATATAAAATATTTAAAAGGATATATTTTGTGCAGCCTTTTCCAGACGCACTTTACTTTGTGAAGTGAATGGGTACGGCTGGCCAGGCTAAGTGTGAGCTTGATTGTGATTTGAAATGTCACACAAAACAGAGAAACGCTTAAAAATATTTAGATTTTTCTGACGCTAGAGTTGGAATTAAGTGACAAACCCTCATAATAATCCTGAGTGGTGAGCATGTGTTGGCTTTTAAAGGGATAGTCCAGTCTTTTTTGAAAGTCTATGAGATATTTCAGGAAAGGTAGCTTATTCCCTACAGTAAGTAACTGTCAGCACAACCTCAGTTTGGAGAAGCAGACAGGAGCAATGACACAAGCTTATGGCAACAAACAAGACTTCTACAACTTCAAAAAACAGTATTAGGGCAAGTGTGCACTTTATAAAAGCTATTTATATGCAGTTGTTCCTCTTTTATTTCTATCCCAAAACCTAATCTTCACTGTCTGAACCAAAAAAAATGCCAATTTCTTTGCAATATATTGTAGAAATATCCTCTATGTACCATTCATTTAAATGGACATTGAAGCAGTTGAGTGTTTTAAACTGTCCCCTTTTGAGTCTCTGTGGTGTTGCTCCTGTCTGTTTCTATATACATTACTGTGAAAGATTTTGCCAAATGTTCTTATGGACTTTTAGGAACTATACCTAACTTTGGGAGCAATTTCTGACAAAAACTAACCTATTCCTATATATTTTTTATAAATCTTTACATCACGTTCACTGGTCAGTTGCATCACAAAACAAAATATGACATGGAGTCGATGGGAGCAGCTCCGAGGGGTCCATGCACAAGCCTTTTGCATCGTGGAGTTTATCAGTGGCATTTCCTGTTTAAACGATGATACTCCCTCGTTTTTTTGATGCACTCTGAGGCTAAACACTGAGGTTAGTATAAATGGATGCTCTCTTAAAGTGACATGAAAAGCAGAAGATGGCCGACTTGCGATGGGAGGAAAAAAATGATCCCGGAACGACAAACAACACATAATGCGGCAGAGAGTGTAATTGGATTTCCCTGTTGTAACTTTATATATGTAACCTTATCTACAGAACACTTTAGTCTATTTGGATTTATAAAAAAGTGAATAATGGATAATGATATTACCTATTTGCAGCAGTACAGGTTTATGTGTCTCAGATAAAAGAGCTTAAGGCTGAAGGGCTAAAAGTAAATTGGATTGAAAGCGCGCTGACTAAACAGGTCATTGTCTTTAGGTTAACCCCCTCAGCTTGTAACTGCTCCTGGTAAGTGTGATGTAAGAGGCACAAAAAGGATGTGTAGGGCATTTGGGGATGGAAAGGTAACCAAACAACCATTTCCACCAAAAGGTACGGTACAGTTTGATACAGCGCAATTATTTGCATTTGAAGTGGACACAACGTTTTAGCAGGTGGTTCATGCAACATAGACAGTGATTGACTGCATGCATTAAATTGGATGTTGTTTGTAAAAAGCACAAACAGCTATTTGGGGTTTGGGTCTTTTTGGGGTTCTTCTTTATAGTTTGTGACCTTTTCAAGTCCCGTGTCCACCTAAGTGACTACATATCCTGTTTAGTTCCACCTTATATCTTTGACTGTGTATAGAGCTCCAGGACATACCATTACTTAACTTTGCATGTCAGTTTTTGACATGTTGAAAGGCAAGTGCCACATATGTACATGTATTTGAACACTACGCTAAAAGTTGTTTTTATGTTTTCTTTGCGTGAGTCACATTTAAACAGAAAGGAACAAAGACCAAAAAGACAATGAAAGTAAGCTTTAGCTAATGACCAGCATCAGGAATAAAGTGTTACATGTCACACAAGATATTTATTTGGGAATAAAACACATGGCTATTTAGCATATATCAAGACAATGCCTATTATACACTGTTACTGCTATATAGAAATAGAAATGACTTTTTTACACTAGTGCAATTACTTTTGTTTCTTTTCTTTTTGGTGGGGAGACAAAATAAAAGTACATGATGTTGAGAGCTCTTTGAAAAGGTGCTGAAAGTGGGAAGCTAAGCCTATTTTAGGACCCCCTGTACCCCTAATGATAATGTAAAGTTAACTAAAAGTGTAACATATAGATTTAACTGTACATACAACTTAGAGGAAACAGGTTGGTGCATTGTGTAGTGTTGTGGATAACATATAAAAAAACATTGTCACCTGATCAGTTTATGGAAGAAGAGCAAGCAGTAATGGAGCCAGCCAATGACAGAGGTGTGTGCAGCGCATAAAGCATGCTCATGCCATGGAAGAGAAGTCAGTTAGTACACGGGCGCAGCGCAAAGGCGTAGCAGCCATTTCAGAGTAAAGCCACCGGGAGCCTGCATGTGAGGGTGGGGCACAGCCAAGAAAACACCGGCAAAGCCCTAATGCGTTCTCATCTGCCTGCCTCGTTTCTACGGTGTTCAGGGAATTTTCCAACTAATGGTGCAGGAGGGTAAGCCCCCGCCCTGACGCTACGTCCTCATCCATCTCTTGATTCAATTTGCAGCGATCTGCAGAGCCGCACTTATCACTGAGAGCAGGGGGTTGGGACGGGACGGCTGCGGGGGGAGTGAGCCGGCGCATTGTCTTTGTATGAACCAAGGGCATTGCAAAATAAAAGCAGCCTGTGCTGAGATTAGGAACAAATTGTTGTTGTGGCATTATCCTGATGCGTTTAGGACTCGCTAAATCCTGTTTATTGTCACTGCGGCCTCACTCCTGGACGAGTATTGTTGGTGAGTGGTACATTGGAGTCCACTAGAATTAACCAGCAGAGGTGTTTATACCATAATAAAGCAGCACTGCACGTTTTTATGTCAATGTGGGTGTCACATATTGTGCTTCACAGTGTGCTACTTTAATTAATCAACTATAACTTTTTAATTTTTTTATTTTTCAAGCAATGCAAACTGAAAAAGTATCCTTATTATATTTAGTGTCTGTAAGTGTTGTACAGTTTAAAACCTGCCATAAAAGCTAGTAAGAGCCTGTGAGGATATAATATTAACTTTCTGAGGGCCTAAAGTCTATAAAAGAATTATTGTCCTGATCTTACAAGTCGCTGCCTCATTACTTCCTCTAAACAAACAGAGTACAGTTAACACAAGGTCAGTGTGTGTGCGTTGATACAGTGGTGCTCTCACCATGGCGGCAGCTGTGGCGGCGGCTTGTGCGGCCACAGCAGTCTGGTTGGCCTGGTGTTGCGCAGCCTTAATCTTGGCCTGCAGGTGGGCCGGCGGGTGGAAGTACTTGCACTTCTCGCGGGAGCAGCGGCTCTTGATGTAGTCCATGCAGACGGTGACGGTGTTGTCGCTGGTGTCGATCATGGGGCTGTCACTGGGATGGGCGAAGCGGCAGTCGGTCTCCCCTCGGGCGCAGTTGCCACGCTGGAACTCACGGCACACCTGGGAGCAGCGAGGGTTTGGGAAAGAGGACACAAGACAGACAGATGTGTAATGAGGAAAGAGAGAAAGAAGAAAGTGGTAAGAGCTACTGTTACATTATATTACAGAAAAAAAAAATCAAATGTATTTAACTGATGAAGCACAGACACAATACTACGTTTCCGGGAGTTTCCTAGTGAGCCATTTGTTAGGGTTTGTGTGTAGACTTTAGTATTGCACAATACATCACAAATTTATTATCAGCAATTGCAATACCAGTAAGAAACTACTTGAATTATAATGATGCTGTAGTCTAGTGTTTCAGAGAGTCACACTGTGCCAATGAGTTGGTTTAGTTCAGTTATGACCAGTGGAAGTTAGTCCAGAGCCTTGTATTAAATATTCAACTTTAAATATTTCAGAAAATTACAAAGTACTGTAATATTGTGTAGCCTTAGTATGCGTAAATATTCTACTCCTCTTTGCTTTGGTTTAAACTTGACTCAAAACTTAGACTTCTTAGATGCTGTACTGTTGATCTAAGACCAAAACAAAATGCACTTTAAAAACTGAGGGCGGTCACAAAATTAATAGATTTTTTTAAAGAACACAAGAACAACGGATACGAATGAAAACTTTACTGAATGTAGTCAATGTAGTAAATATTAAATAATAGAAAGTACAAGCAAAAACTACTACTGTTGTCCATTGTTGACTGGTTTTTCTGTGTATTTAATGTATACTCACTTTTTGTTTTAGAAATTCCGCACACTCAAAGAGAAAAGAAGCTGACTGCTTTAGCACATAATTTCACAGAAGCTTTTTTATATGAATTGTGACATTTGTAATCATCAGGCCAAGCTTTTAATGTAACAGAGATAGTGACAGTAAATTAGCCTCAGTGTAAAAATAGTCATTGTGTAACAACGCCGCTGCCTGATGAGAGCAGAATCACCGAAGCAGCCAGTGTCAGCCGTTCTGGTTTAATCACAGAGGGATGTACTTTTGAGTCGCTCTGTGGGACTTTGAGAAGCTTTACAAAAACACACACATGTATACGCTCTTGTGTGTGGGAGGCTGGTCGTGTCTCGGAGGAATACTGTTTTATTAGAGCCAACTTCATTCAGTTGCTAAGTGATAACACTCCCCGCAGAAAAACACACCTACGCCTCACCTCCAGGTCTGAGCTAGATTATTGTTTATCTTTTATAAACGCAATGGGGGAAAAAAACACCCTCCTGTTTATGCAATCTTTCATAATTATTTGGCAATTCTGATTCGGTGCAGATGATGTTTTTCCAGAGGGCACATTGCAATTAGATGTATTTGTTGAATTTGCAAAGTCAAAGAGCTTCATTACGATATAAGCATAAGTTATGGCTCCACTAATGTTTGTGATTCTAGAAATGTTTCAATTACCATCTTTCCCTCAAAGCCAGTCTAAAGCCTGATGGGTAGCTGAGCTCTATATTAATTAATGTTATCTACTATTGTTATACAAAAGCCCTGAGCCCAAACGAGCAGATTTATGATTTAGTTTTAACGTTCAGATTTCATTTGACAGCCTCAACAGTGTTTTCCACAGCACACTTTAGTTAAGGCGGCCACCTTGACTCCTTGAATAACCCCATACCTTGTCTTAGTTAGTGACATAAAGCCTATTTTATATGTTTCTGTAATGATTTAACCTTATTGTGGGTGGAAGCTTTGTGGCAGTAGCAAGGTTTTGAAGGAATTTGGGATCTGTAAGTAAGGAATTTGTAGCTCCACCTTAACTGACAAATGACAGAAACTCTGGTCTATATTGACAAACTTAAAGATGCATAGTAAAAAGCTGTGTCCAAAACTACTCCCTCGACTTCATTTACTTCATAGAGCTGGACTGTAGTGGATTTAGTAGGGACTTTTTTCTGTTTCCGTACATCACGTGACACTAGAATATATGGAAATAAACGTCTGGCTGACTCTTGCTATTAGTTAAGTTATTGCACTGCAATGGAAGTCTGTCTCCCACTACTTTCTCACAAAGGATTATTTTTGGCCGTATAGTGACTATTGCAATAACACATTGTGGGAAACTCAGTGAGTACAACATTCGAATCACTAGAAAATGGTGTAATTACAATAAAGCGCAACAAATAATGACCATGGAGTGGTTGAAAGGAACTGATTTTACGGCAGCCCAGAGAGGACAAACTGATCACTGCTGGATGAGAAGCACACTTTTAAATGTTTTTGAGCATACACACTTGCTCAAAGGTAAAATTTCCATCAGACCTATATTGTGTCCAAAGTGTCTGTTCATAGACTTGTCCCTGCAGGGCTACCATAGCTGTTCACATGCCCAAAAAAAGAAGGAGGTGTGTGAGGTATGGAATTGCAATCTACAGTTTCAGCATCAGATCTCACCAAAAAGGCCATAAAGACGACACACCCCACCTTTAATTAAAAGTAATCTCGATAGACCTTTTATTAAAAACCCATTACCTCCAGGTCATTTGTGATAAGGTTGCTGTAAATAAAATTAATTAGCGCATCTAAGGGCTCTCTGTCCCAAATTTAATCACAGTGAATGGTGACCCTTATTATCCTTTGGGACCTGAGAGAAAACATTAGCAGTAATCAAGGTTTTGTCTCGAGAAGGTGCGACGGGACGGGGACGGGAAGGTGGGAAGGGGTCACCTCCAGTTTATCAGTGCGCAGCAGTTTCTGTCCGGACGAGGAGCTGGCGCTGACGGAGACGGGCGGGCTGCCGGGGACGATCATCGGGGTGCTGGGCAGGATGTCTGTGGGGACCAGGCCCATGCTGTGGGACATGGGTGTTAGGTACGGCGTGTAGCTCAGACCAGCGCTCGAGCCCAGACCCTGGCTCACGGGAAAACTCTGAGAGAAGAAGAACAAAGACAGAAAAAGACTTAGGATAATTATAAAGGAGAGTAGGGTACATTTTTAGTTTGTATTTATGTGCTCCTCAGTTGTTTTTCTGACTTGAGTGCTTTTGACTTAAAAAGAGTAAATATTAATGTTGTTTTTAGACAGATTATTTAGTCAATCACAGCTAAAGAGTCACAGCTCTCTTTTAAATCTAGTCTGATGCTTTTAAACACTTGAAGCTTTAACTAATGCACCTTACTGTTCAATGTCAAGAGCCTTTTTGATGATAAGCAGCACCTAGTTGCAACTAACCCTTTTTAAATTCTCTCTGGACACTACATGACTATTTTGCAGCTGCTGAAAATCAAATGACACTGAAAGAACCCTTTTATTTTCAATGGAAGCTCAGTTTTGCCCACTTTTTTGTGATTTTATTGCCCACTCACATTTGCTTAATTCCTGTAAATACGTCAAACGAAAGCTGTTTTTCTGCTGCACTTTTCAGAAACATGTAAATAACTGTAGATTTTTACACATTTCTTCTGTTAGATTAACTGACAGAGACTGTGTTAAAAAAGGTTTACACATTAGACGTGTTGTCCCTGAATGCACCACCACATGTTAAAACTGTGTTAAAATAGCACCTCTTTATTATCCCCACTTCTTCTTTACCTTTTTCTTCTAAATTGAACATATCACATTAAAGACTACACCGTGAGCCACACTGGACGAGAATAAAAGGTGATAGGTAAGTAAAGAGTAATTTTTTTAACCTCAGAGTCTCCTGGGAAGATTTGCTGAGGAGGCGTGTTTCTTTATTCTCCTTTTTTTTTTTGGACTGCACCCAGCCTGACACCAGAGCAGTTCGAAACGTTCACACCTGGCAGCCTCTCTGAACAACTGCAGTCTCCCGCCGATGACTACCGAGCAACTACCGAGAGCAGGAGGTGATTCAAGGACAAAGGGACAGTGGTTAGACCTTTTGTCCTCATCATTTTGTAATTTTACCGACGATGTAAGATGTAATTAGGGAAGCCAGATCATTTCCCTGAACTCCAACAGACTTCATAGTTTCTTTGTGAATCATTCCCTGATCTTTGAGAGGCTGCCAAACCATAAACAAGGGTGAGGTTTAATTATAATTTTTTTTTGGTAAACTAGTTATATTTGTTTTGTAAGAGCTAAGGTAATTATATTATATTTTAAAGGTGCGTTATAAAGGTGCAAAATATTGAGTGTATAATCACTCAAAAAAACACTCCTTGTTTTGTCTAGCTTGGAAAAATAAGACATGTAAAGCCCCATGGAACCCAGTAGAAGAAGCCATTACTTCCTTTCTCTGTTCTTACAGCTGACCACAGAGGACAAACTGAGCACTGGTGAAGGAGAAGCACACATCATACATAACACATATAAAACAAGTGTTGTTTCAGACCCTCAGACCTCTTTCCAATGGTTTTGTTCAAAGACAGCGTGTCCCTGCAGGGCTGCTGTGAGTTGTGGAAATCCAAACTGCATTTTTCCCATCATATGCTGCCCACAAAAAAGCACACCACCAAAATATGTGAATAAAGAATCAATGCATTGTATGAGTATATATCAGTTAAAATATAGAAAGGAATCAATTGTGTTCTTGATCGATGTTAGCGGAGGACTGTTGTGAATAGAAATGATCAAAATGTTAAGGAATTTCTGCCTCAAAAGGATGGTTTAGTATTTTGTAAACAGGCTTCTACAAGAAACTAATAAGAATAATTATAAATAATAATAAAACACTTTGGAGAAGCAGCCAGAAGCCAGGACACAAACCTCTGTACTGCTGGAAACAGGGCCAAAAAGAAAAGTGAATTTTAAACGATTCACACCTAAAACAATATGTTGCTAAAACCCTGCCTTGTTTTGTTTCAACAGTCACATAGCTTATAGATATAAATACTAAGTTCTGGAGTTGTATAACAAGTAAATTTAGGGTCACATAAAATCTCATCTGCCCCATGAATGGCCCCTGGACTTCTTTTCTAAAATACTAAACCATCCTTTGAAAAAGCAGTCAAAGACTGTTTTAAACTGAAGGACAATCAAACTTTCACCTAAATGCTTGAAACATTAGGTCAAACGTCTGAATCACACGTTTTTACAGCGTTGCAAAACAGTCAGAACTCTTTGCTGTTTCGGTGGTGAGTCATGCCACATTATCTGTTAATTCCCGCATCGCACCAAGCCCAACAACACTAACCACAGGCTGCATGGTGGTTCCAGGGATCATGAACTGCATCTGCTGAGCCAACATGGCCGCCGCCGTCTTCTGCTGGATCAGGTTGTTCCGCCCGTTGATCTCGAGCTGAGTCTTCAGGTGAGCCGGTGGGTGGAGGTATTTGCAGTTTTCACGTGTGCACCGGCCCTGGAGGAACAAAGAAAAAAAAAACAGAAAACAAGGCATTAACACAAATGTTCCCTTTTTTACAATAAAGTTTAATATTTAGCATGTTCTACATCTTCCAAAAGGAGGAGAAACAAAATATCAAATGCTAAAGGTAGTATAAATATTCCTACTTGGGGATTCTTAAGATTAAAATTATGAAGCTTTTTGCATTTAAAAAGAAGGAACAACTTCAATTCCATTGTTACTTTCTGGTTCAGTTTCTACGGGTGCCCAGAGTGGACAAATTCAACACTATTGGAAGAAAGTTCACACATTGTTGCATTAAGGTTTAGGATATTATTTCCTCAAAGATTGTTCATAAACAACAGCGTGTCCCTCAGAGGCTACCGTAGCAGTCTCCCACTGACCAAGGTAAAGGGAAAAGGAGAGAACATGCTACCTTTTAATTAAATCGAGGACATTTATCATCAATGTGAATAGGTGCCAGCCACATTCATGCAAAGAGGGCTGAATTTCCAAACAACACAAAAAAGAAAATGGAGTAGCTATTGTCTGTCCGTCAATAAGAGAGATATTAAAAAAGTGAAAAGCAAACATAAATCCTGAGAGAACTTCACTTTATCCCATGTTCCTGTTTTTTTAATGTTATATAGTCTCCAGGTTGACTTTGTCGCGCTCATGGGACCTCCTCTCGCAGTCTCTTCAAAATAAGAGCGCTCTCTTGCATCTGTATTCAATAATTACTATATGTTTGCTATTAGCCTGGGTTGACAGTGTAGAAGCCTTCATTCAGCGAGCTCATTGAAAAGCCCGACCCTGCCAACCCCTTTGGATTTGCATTTTCCACAGAGACCATCGATGACCTGTCCATCATAAAACTCCATTTCAATCATAACGACAAAGCTTAGACAAACACAAGCTATGTATTTGGTTGCTGCTGTAGCCATTTTCCTGTTTCATCATGTAGTATAATTTCTAATAAGGTGTTTACTTAAACAGAGTAAAAATACTATACTCTTAATGGACTATTCTTCATATAGCACAGAAATGGAGCATATCCCATGAGCAACAATGGAAAATAGATTTTATGGATTGGAACAGTTTATACAAAGACCATAATTTTCACATTAAGTGCTTGATAATTTACATTCCACAAAGTACAATTGAGGGTTAAAATCCCTGATGCATTTAAAAAAAGCCTACATCAGATGTTGATTTGAAAAATCTAAATATAACTAAAATATTTTATAGGTTTTTAAAGGTTTTGCCAGCTTTCCCAGGTTTTCCTCGACAGGTGTGAGCCTTGAGTAGTAAAAGGCAAGACAGACAACAAAAAAAAGTTTTAATTAAAAAGCAAGTCAAGGTGTGTGTTTTGCTCATTGTGTAAATCATCTTCAAGAGTTATGAGAGAAAAAAACTAATAACCCATGTTATCTTTTTTCTCTTGTGGCTGATATTAAAAAAATCCCACAAATACGCCACACATTTCTTTTGTTACAACTGTATTTTTGAAGCAAAGGATATTGAGCCAAACAAAATACAAAAGAAGAACCACCTGCTACTTCAAATCTAGGTTTTTGACTTCACAGACAAGATCTACAAATACGTTTTCTCTCCTGGAAGTTCACACTAAAAACTCACAAATAATTACGCACTATTTGTTAGGTTCATAATTTTTTTTAAGTGGACAGAGCGTAGAAAGAAAAGTAGAGCCGTACAAAACGTAAAACAAAGTATTTGTATGTGTTTTTAAACCTCGATTTTTTTCCCTAATTCCCTTGAGTTTGTTCTGTGTGTGATAATTGGCCAGGACTCCCTGCGTTTGAACCCTCTTTCACAAATGAACCGGACCTTGGTGCAGTTTGGTCCAGACCAAGTCCAAAGAGCATTAGTTAGGTCTGAACCACGTTCTTGGAGCTTCTTGGAGCTCAAGACCTCTGAGATGCTAGGGAGATTTTGGTTAGGTTCAGGTTAATCTTTACTATGCAGGACATTCATGTGAATTTGCAAAAGTTGAGTCCAGACCAGCAGAATAACACCAAACCCCAAATGTCAAAACTAATTGTAGGCTATTGCACAGACACTGACTTCCCTGTCTGGTGAGTGTGTCCACTGTGGCGAATGCGTGGGCAGGTGTAAACGTGCACGGGACAAATCCTGTGGGCGGTTGTGACTTCAGTGTGTTTTAGAGAGAAAAAAGAAAGAGGCTGTGCTCTGGATGCTGGCCCAAACTGCAGGGAGGTAACAGCACAGCAGCAGAGAAATAGCACCCAACAGAGCTCACAGACAAATAAAACACTCGGCTACTCCCAAATGCCATCAACTGACACTCACTCTGTCACTTAAACTCAAGCTATTACCTCCCTTTAACAAAATGGCTTCCTATTACTCCCATTTTAGGAGATTAGGGCTAGTTTAGCAAAATACTATTGTGGCATTAGAAACCAGTCTTTGGTCTTTAGATCTTAAATGACTGAGCTTAACACCACTTTATGAAAGGTCTAGTCTTTGATTGGAGCAGATCTGTACTTTTTCTTGTCTTGGGCTCAGACCTAAACTTAAAATTCCCACTTGATAAACCACAATGGTCCTAGAGCAGGGGTCTCCAAACCAGGCCACATTTGATGAGAAGAAACTTTAAAAGGGCTGAGAGTCTCCACAAACAGGTTTTAGTTAAATTTGAACAGGTTTTATTTTAATTTAAACAGGTTTCAGTTGAATTTCAGGTTTTAGTTGGATTCCACATGTTTGTAAAATGCTGCAGCTGTTGGAACACATTTTATTTTTGAACCACATAATATCTCATCTTGGGGCAGACTTTGGAGATTTTCGAGTTTCTTTTGCGAGACGCTGTGTGGACAAATAAGTTTATAAAAATATCCATGTTTGTGAAGCCCGAGTCAAAGAGATCAGCTTGTTTGGAGGAATTATAGAACAGGAATTCAAGGCATTCACAGCTCTGTCATGAAATACAATGTTAATCAAAACCTGTTCCACCCACGTCTCACATCTCCCAGATTTCATTAACGCAGGGAGGTGTTAATATGTGCACAGCAGTTAAAAAGCTTTCACCCACGTCACGTCCTCCAAAATTTTACATGCAGGGCCGAATACCTTGTGTGATTTGGGCTTTAAAAAAACAACAGTTGAGGAAATAACAATGGTGAAAGTACAAGGAGGTGACATACGAAGGGAGGGGTTATGGGCAATAATCATCACACACTTGGCATCACTTGAGGATTCAAAGCACAGTAAGAGGAGGTAAGCTCCGTTGAGTGTCGAGTAGCACTGCAACAAGACGAGGGGAGGGTTTACATAACACTAGAAGCTTAAGCCCAGACAGCGAGGTGGTCTGCAGACGCAACAATGACAAGGCTCCTTAGGTTATTTATGAGAGGGGTGGGACAGTACAAATGCCTAGAGTCACCCACTCTGCAGCCGATCCATTTAGCGCAGAAAACAAGACACAGCCCTCCCAGAGAAAAGGATCCTTGAAAGCACCTCACAGTGGTGTGTAGTCATAGCTACACAGTCAAATTATACCTTTCAGCGGGAGAGCTTTCGCATGGCAACATCTCATTGTAGACCGCCCTCATTCAAAGCGGTATGATCCGCTCGCCGCTAATAACCACTTAGATTCAGATTGGATAATTATCTCCTTGCACCGCCACCGCTGCAAAAAGGAGAAAAAAAAAAGCAAGAGAAATTATCGGTCATTCTCTTCCAAATTGATTATCTGTCCAAGAGTTGATAAAAGACGGCACTACTGGCAGGCATGTTCTCAAAATCCCCAAGGCCACTGCTGCCAGCACAACAGCATTTATAGGTTGCCAAGTTCTCATACAGTAGTGTTGTCAATAAAGAAGTGCTCTACATTAGGCTTGATCCAATGGGAATGGGGATAAAGACAGCTAATTTCATAAAACAGATTAGGATTACACTCACTTTTTCCACTGAGACGTCTTTTACTACTCTTCATGAGAGCCCTTTAATTGCTCTTTTCTCTTTTCAAAAGAAAATAATAGGCTTTTATTTGGACATTTCAATACATGTGCGTCCAAAAATCCAACCTGCAGTGTGGAGCAAATGTTTTTGGACACAAGAAGCCCCTGGGATTTTTTGCTGTCAAGATCTTTTTCACTATTACCAGCCAAGACTTCAACTGCAACCCACTGAGGCTCTGTGGATCATCCGAAAGACATAAAACATTGTTCCCTTGATTGTTCAGAAGTGAAACAGTGCCCCATTTCCTTGTTGTGTCTGCGTCTAATGATGTTTCCGATGTCAGCTTTGGACATCTGGATGTACTTCCACTGTCAACCCGCACCATTTCAAGAAAGACAATGCTTTTGATGCAAACCAGAGACAAGACAATGCTAAACGATACCCAGTCTTTTGAAGAAATCATTTTCCAGTACTTTTTATTGTTAATTCAGGACTGCATTTTCTCTTTTTTTTACTCTTTATTCCACAGTTTTTAAATACACAGGGTCCATTTGACTTTCTTTCAACGCTCTCTGCTTTGGTTAAAATCTCACAACCTACAATGTGCAGCAGCAACAGTGGGTCAAAAGTCAAACTTGAAAACTTCCAATGGGTTTACCGAAGGCCGTAGAAATCTGTTTAAAATGATTTATGTTTTTAATATGACATCTTTGCTCAAATATATACTGTAGCTCCACACTTTCTTTGGGCATAAAAGTCTGGAGCCAAAATGGAGGCAAGAAAAACTGCCATAATGGTTCATCCAAACTAAAATATTGAAATAGACATCACTAAAAACCTTTTTTTCCTATCTTATACATTGTGTGCAAATTTACACATAAAAAAAAAAAACATTTAAATTGTAGTTTTGGATGTAAAATATATTACAAACAGAAGCTTGAAAATTCAGGAGACAAAATCTTATTCGTCAGTCTGTTTCGACATGGGGAACACACCTGAACTCATTCACAATTCATTGGAGAAATACTAAATATTTAAAGCTTAGTCTTGTTACAAGTTTGTACATCATTTGAACTTGAAATGCAGTAAGGCCTTGGGCACATTCGCAGCCAAAGGTTGTAGTTTAAGCAAGCCCCAAGCGATCTTAAAAAGTATTATTTATGGCTGCGGCAATTTTAAAGAAAACAAGGACGTTATATGAGATTTTAAATTCTGTTTGGAGGCTGTGAGTCATTGTGAAGAGTAACATTAAAATGTTGCTGTTCATAAGAAATTCACAGAAAGAAGGTTATTGTTATTGCTTAGATATGGAATAATGTTTGAAGCCTGTTACTTGTTACTTTGGCATTTAACATGATCAAAACTACTCTTTGGTTAGAAATTGAACACCAAATAGTTTAAGTGGATGTCACCATAGTAACTAATGTCTTAAGTGCCCCCAAAGGCTCTCCAATGTTAAATAGAAAAGCAAAAAATAATTTAACAAGGTGCCCCCCGACTGATGTGCACTTAACCCCATTGACGGCAGCAGCATTTTTACAAAGACTTTCTAGCATCAATTATGTAGCAAGACTAACAATGGTGCCATCTCAGTTAAGAGCAACACCCCAGGCGCCTCTGCAAACAGCATGGACTAATAAGGATAATAGTATTTGTAATGTAAACAGCGCTGAGTATTGCACATGTCTCTGTCTGCCATGTTGACAGCACATCACAAAGTCACTCACTGTTACTGCACACAACATATTATTGTATATATTACACAAGGCCTAAAGCACATTTAAGATGCATTTAACAATTTGCCGCAACCAATTAGCCTTGTTGACAACAAAAATTGCACATTGGGACAGTGGCTCACGATGTAGACCTTGATCACATATGTCTAGACACAAGAGATCGTCTGCCAAAAGTGAGACTCTTTTCTGGCACTGAGCCTTTGGCCCAAAACCCAGTCTCTTTGTCGGTGGAGACTTACACCTCCAGCTCTGTGACCATGGAATAAATCCAAAGTCCTAATGTCCCACATGTAACTAGCATTAGTTACATGTGCCTGGGTATCTTCATCAGTGGCAGAAAGCCTTTGATTAACCCCCACCTCCCTCATCAGGAAATGTGCGTCTGTGGGTGGCACTTATACAAGGGACTAGTCTTCCTCCCACCCTTTTGGTAGAATAGCGCTTCAGTTGTGGGCCCCTTGGATTCACCACTGTAACATTTGCATTTTTATCCTCAAAGGCCGCTCTATGCTCCGGTCTGACGAGGACACAAACACAGAACAGCATATAGACCCGGAGAGCTGTAAACGTCCTCGTAAAAGAGCCTGGAAACTGGCTTTTATATTATGCCTTGATGCTTCCAATATACTTTAATAGAAAAGCTAGTGGGCTGGTGATTATCCAAGACGGATGCACTCAAAATTAGCCACCGCTTTTCTCTCCCATGTTGACCATTCAAGCTGAGAAACAATATTAAAGGAATCCAGGGCAATAAAGACATTTTCCAGTCCCTTTTTGCAACATATATTACACGCACATCTTAGTCAAGGTACACTTATCGCCATACACCATTTAGACTAGCTAGTAGTGTTAAAAGCTAATAAACTACATAATTAGTACGTCTTTTGTAAACTCCAATGTTTGTTAGAGTATTACTTTATGAGGTAAGATGATTTGGAGAAAAAACATACACTTTATTTAAGGGTATATTAGCTTGACTAAGTGAGATTTAAACTACTGCCACTTCTGATATTTCACGCAGATGCATTTTAAAGGTTTTGTTTTAGACAGACTGACTAATGATGGACATGAAGGAATTTAGGGTTTTGCTGAAAGTGACCGCAGCAGAATTTGAAGCCCAACTGACATTAAAAATCTGTTTTAAAAGAGTAAGGCTCTTGCCGTCTTGGCTACAGAAAGATAGAAAGATTGAAGACAGTTGAGCGATGGTCCAACTGGATTGAAATTTACAATGGCTGCAAATATGGGGCTGAACGAAAGCACTGACACAACAAACCTGGAGATCATTTGGACCCAAAAATATATTGTAGAGTCTGCTCAGTCTGTGCTTTTCTTAGTGCCCTGATGATGACTTTCAGATGCTAACACAGCTCTCAGTGACATGATCAATGGCCATCTGAGTGTCAGTATCGGCAGTGTGAAATCCTGAAAAGCAATCACGCTGCGAGATTAAGAGGAAAACGCCTCAGCACAAAAAATGGCTCATACCTCTGTCGAGTTTGCTCATGACTTAAACAAGGTTCCAGGAAAGATTGCAAGCAACATAAAGACTTCATCTGATTGTCCTTTGCCACACGCAAAAGAAGAAACGGACACTAATTTTTCTGACACAAAGTGATGATGTGATATGTGTAATCCCTTAGAGCCTCGCCCGACTGATCAAAGGAGAGGACAGACAATGGACAATGGCTTCCTCTTTCACCTCGTCTTTTTATCCATTGGTTTGTTATGGTGGGGTTTTGTTTAAAAAGACTGTGGAGTATTGATATTACAAGGTTTCTACTGATAATCTAGGCCACATTTCATGTTTGTTTTGACCTTTTCCATGACTTTTATAAGGAAAACTGTTTGGCCTTATGCAGCGCCATCAAAAAAAAAAGACCATTCCACTTTCTTATTCACTGATATAAGGCCACAAATTAAAGATACTAAAAGAGATGCATTAGAGATGGAAAGTTTGTAATTTTTGTTTTTCAATTATGCAATAAACTTCCGTTCAAGTATGTTGGGAGCTGTGTTATTTACCATTAGTAGAAAAAAATTTAGATACTATAGCACAATGTATATGTGTGTGCTACTTTTCTATTAATACTAACTTTGCTTGGAAGGTTTTGTGGCATTAGCCACATTAAATACTAAATGCTAAACAGATCAAAGTCTTTGACGAAGAAGCACAGGTCTGCCAATCCATGTAGCCTTTAGCTGGTGTTGCTCAAATGCTTATTGAACCACTCGTCAATTTACCAAATCATTGGCTAATTCCTTTTTCAAGACAAATGGGAACTATGATTAATGTAGGAAAATTCAAAACCCATAAATTTGGACCAAAAATGTACAGACAGATCATTTCCAAAAACGGGTTTCATTGTGGTAAGTGAACACCCTACAATTACCTCAGACTTCCGATCCTATCTCAAGTCTCTCTGTTTCAAAGTGTATCCTCACGGGGCACTAACGCTGGTTTAGGTTAGTCTATGACAACTCATGGGGAAACCACTTTGGTGAAAAAAAATTAACTCCTCGGATCTGAGACGTTGAACCAGTGACCTCGGATGCACCCCTGGATGCACATGGACAGGGCCTTCCTTCAAAATGAGGAGAATGCTTCCTCTCAAGGCTCCCGTTTAAGTTTGGTTGAGCTCTAATGGGCCCAGTTTGGATTAATGGATCAGTCCGAAAGCACCTGAAAGCACACCCAGGCTCCAGGACACTATTAAAACACTGAAAATCCATTATGACACGACAAAACTGGATTTGGCTTACATTTGAGCTGGTAATGGAGAACAAGGATCAATCATGAATGCATAGCTAGTATTAGAGCCAGAGATTATAACAGGGTATTTGGGATATATATATATATGATAATCACACAATTCAGACCACATAAGCCAAATAATGAATAAATACAAACACAAAACAGCCACACCAGGTAATTTAGCAATAATATGGCATGTGTCCATGTTCCACACACTTAAGACCGTGTTGCCTCAGCAGTAATTAAGTGTCTTTGTCTCACCCAACGTAATCCCACAGATGGAGTATTGCTGCTGACAGGCCTGAGATTATCCAAGGGTAGAGCAGTTGAAGTAGGAAACCCTGCAAGACGAAGGGTTAGTAGGAGCCAGACACTCCCTGGTCAAATTTAACAAAGACTTATCTGCATTTGTCAACGCCCTTCAGGCTAAAGCAGGGTTTTTCATTATGACTTTCTCTTGGACTGGTTTGGCTTGTGTTTTGCTGCAGGTCAGAAGAAGAAAGTAAGGTTTGCTTAGGGGAAGAGTTGCAGACTAAAAAAAAAATCACATGATAGTGTTGTCACTGCAGCAACGGCACTGCAGCGAGTGAAACTGCAGCAGAGGCAGAGATGGGAAAGAGACAATAACAAGAAGTCTCCTTACTTTTATGCAGCAATATTGATTTGCTTTTGCTTTGTTTTAACATCCATCTATATGTCTATGCATGCTCTCACTTGTCCAGGTCATAGTGCAGTAGGCATCTGAACATACATCAGGTGAAGAACTTCAAAGCTGATGAAGACTTAACAGATCAAACTTTACAGCCATACAAAGTTAATGTATTTGAGTTAACAAAGCCACCACATATGTAGCATGAAATATTTGTCTGATCTTAAAAGTCACTTAAATCTGCTAAAAGGACACCAGCAACTCAACAAATTGTCAAATATTACTTTCTTTATAGTCCATTTGAAAATATTTACAGTCAAAAGTGTAGTTTTCTCAAATTAACCATTCACTCACATTTATTTATTACCACAGAAAGGTTGTCGCTGACCAGTCTGGATATTAAACACAAGCTCATCTTACTGCTTTTTTAGATCAAGTTGTTGTTCTACTACTCTTGTTTCATGAATCCATTACACTTCCTTCTCTGTCTACACTGCATTAAACACTAGCACTATTTTGTGACGGCAAAGAGGGAGTCCATAAAAGAAACCGCCGATCTCCAATAACCTGTATACTTCTACTACTGTTTATTGCATCAGGAAAGAGACTAAAATCTTCTTTTTATAATAATAAATAGGAAACCTATCATGGTTTTGAACATTTGCTTTAAATTCTATGGCAGTTGGCAAATGGCATGACTGTTTACTTAGAAAACGCCGCTCTCTTAAACACACCACAAGCCTCTTCATTTGTTTGGACTACCATACTGTACCAACCTGTTTCATATCACTGAGTTAAAAAGTGGCTAAAGATAACATGAAGATACTTTTATCTAGTATTAGAAAACCCCAAAAATATCCAAGTGTTACTTTAGGAGAGCACATATTCTTTCCATGAGCAGATTACAAAACACTTTGTCACGACGCAGCAGTTGAAGGCTTTTAACAAAAGAGCTTTCATGTAACTGCAGTTGAAAAAACGCACAGGCAAAATAAGGTTATCATGAATCTACCCACACTGTAACTGCAGCTGTGCCAGCGCTGGTGGAAGTAGTTTTTTATTTTTTGAGGGGGGGGGAGTAACGGCAAAGGGTAGGGCACCTGCAGAGAACTGTGCCTCCAGGTGTTAATCCTGGACTGGAGGCTGTATTCCTCCTGCGATTAATCTGATCATCTGTGACATGTGGAGACATAAAATCTGCACACAAACATGCAGACACAATGCAAACATATGGATTTACAGCAGACTATTAAGAGATTTTCTGTTCAATTAAATATATTTGACCAATTATGGATGAAGCCATCTAATTTACCATAGACCTCATTTTATTCTTCTATTTTATATAAGTTTTTCATATTTAGCCCTCCCCATGACTTCTTCTACTCCATAAACTACGGCAGTCTCAGAGGGTCAAACTCAAACATTCCCAATTAGAGCATAAACATAAAATTGCACTGTTTATCTAGTTTTAAGTAAAATTTGTGAACTGTGTGCAAAAAATATAAAAAGTGTGCGCAAATAATATAATAAGAAATTCACATTATTTTATTAGACCATTTTGTGGACTTTGAAAAAATCTTGTTCCCAGTTTTAAACAAAAAAATATGCTAACATAATAAAAGAAATCGCTCTAAATGTGTCTCTCTGTCTATAAAGTAAACATACAAACATACATTTTTCCTTTGACTTCTCCACTCATTAACAAACATGACAGTGATCCATCTGAGGATTGCGTTTACACAGATTTTCTCATGCACAGAGAAGTTTGTCACATCCAACGAGCCGGCAATGACAACGCCACCTCTGCTGTCAAGTGACTCACCGCTAAAGCGACCGTGACATAATCCGGTTGTCATTGTCCATCTTTGAGTAGATAAATCATGTTGAGTTTAAGCTAACCTAGAAGCCTGCCACCATTTCTCCAAATCACACATTGGCCTATATGTGCCAAACACCCAAGAGAAAACAGACAGAGACAGTTTGTTGTAAGAAAATTTATACTTGTGAACCTTTATTTCAATCAGTCTTACGATCAAAGTTCTCCTTGTCGACAAAAATAGCCGCAATTTGCCACAGTTAAAAGAAATTAAACCAACAATGCAAGTAAATAAAGTGTAGGCTACATCTTATTTCCCAGCTGACACTATCGACCGCGTGGCAGCACGTGTTGAGGAGTTGTGTAAATCCATAAAACAGATAAAGGCGGATAATGAGATGGAAGGGAGAAAGCTGATCTATTCATCAAAGCCTCTTTCTAACGCACTCAGCAGTTAAGGGCATGAGCGTTTTCTATGGCTGCTTACGCTCCAGTCTGGAGATTAAAGCTGCTGACAAAAAAAAGTTGAGCGGTACAGATGCTGAGAGCCATGTTTCAGTGTTGTTTACAAGGAAACAAGTCCTCAACTTATGATAAATTGCACCGAGGTGAGGGGGGAAAAAATCACTGATAAGGCATATTCCTGTAACAGAATGACCCAAGTATCATTAGGGCAGCTTCAGACCAGGCATTTAAATCCAGACAGAAGGATTGGATCGAATGTGGCCAGCCTTGATGCAAGATTTGAATGCATCTTGAATGTGTTCAATGTGTCCTGAGAGATTTGACCCGAGGACAGAATGAAAGATGGTGGCTAATACAAATTAACTATTTCTCTCACAGCGGAAAAGAAAAAAAAAGTACAACTTGGTTATATTTCTGCTGTCTTGTTGATAAATAAAATGTTAAGTCAAGGTTTTCTGCTTAAAACTCCTGATCAAATTAAATATATCCAACATTTTCTATTATAGTAACATATAGACTATGATTGAATACACAAAAAAATCTATCTGCACAAATAAAGACGTAAAGTGAATAATGACATTACTGCATATATTGTATTAGGGTAAATGCCTCTGAAATAAAATAAACAGCCTTAGTAGTGCCTCAACTGTCGTGTTGTTTGGTGGTTATAATGATGAAGCCTTTGAGGACGCGCTCTCCTGTGAGTTCGAGGCATTAGCAGATGATGAAAGCCACGCTTATAAGAACAAGAATGCAACCAGGGTTTAACACTTGGCTCAAATAATAACCGCCTTTTGGTCAAAACATTTGGATCAATAAAGCCAGGTCCGGTGAGTCACGCAGCCTTTGAGCCGAAAGGGTGTGTTTTATTTCCAAATCATGAGAAGCAGGTAAACAAATCGACCAGAACATCAGCCGGAGTTTTATGTTTACTCAGAATTCAGTAATGGCTTTATAGAGCGACAGAAGCAGGTAATGCAGACCGGGGAGATTCATAAGTGCACACAGGTTTTGACCAAGTCCAGATTGTTTTGGTCAATATACCTCTATGTTTATAGTCATTTGGTCACATTATATTTCCACTTCTCCATTTTGATTCTCCCCAACTCTTACTGTGTTGTAGTGATATAATTAACCAAAGCTAGCATTCATTTTTTCAGAGTTTTATTTCTCTAAATAAAGAAGAAATCCATCTGGTTAAAGTTAGGGACATTAAAAAGTAAAGCTTTGTGTAATGTCGAAAATTTGAGCATTTTTGAGCACACGTTACACACTCAACTTGCTTAACTGTTTATGAACCAGTTAATTTATTAAAACTCCTCCTTCAAGTGCATTTGTCATTAGGTTTATTTTTTATTTTAAATCCACATAGACTTTTGCAAAGTCAGATTTTAACTATTCGTGTACATGTCATTATTGTCTAGCCTACTTTTAATGCACTTTGAGAAATGTATTATCTGCACGCATCATATGTGCATCCTGGACAACACTAAACAAATATCTTTATATTTTGTCGTGTGCACAGATATATGCCTGAAATATCTAATGTTGTCCTCTGTCCGTCTCCCGCCGTGAGCCCAACCCGCTCTGTGCGTGCTGCCAATTAGTGTCCCCCACCTGTCGCTGCGGGTCACTGGCCCAGGCATCTGCTGGGTGTGAAATTGGCCATCTCACTTTCGTCCATGAACTTTGCATGCACCCCTTCCCCTTGCTCCTCCCCACTCTCCCAGAGACGCAGATATGAAGCTATGACCTAACGTTGACCTTAACGGTATGGCCTCCCTGCGCGGCTGGTAACAGAGAAAAGTCCAAATAATGCTTTTAAATTTAACTTAACCATTTTACTTAATGTATTATGAAAGCCTTAACACAACCTTTTAAGCACCAAGCGTTACAAATTGTACAATAAATTTAGCTTGACAGCAGGATAATACACTCGAAGATATACTGCACAAATGAGCGGTCATTATTTTACTAAGTACTTTTGTGCACAGTCATCGGCTTACAAGCAGCCACAAATTCAATAACCCCCACTTTACTTTACAAAACTATGAGACTACTTGATTTATGTTACTTAAAAGCAACTAGAAATTCATTTTTAAGACATGTTCTCAAGAAAGGACCAAAGTTTGGCAAACTAACTGAAGCACCTAAACTTCCAAAGGCAAGCTGTATAATATATAGCTCACACATACATCAGAATATGCAGAAGCAGCTGGTATCAATGGCTATGCCCTTCCTGTCATGTAAGCTTATCAATGTATTGTTAAACATTTACTAGATGTATTAACATAAAATTTATATTTCATATGTTATATTTTGTGGAAGATTTTAGAACATAGTGTAATTGCAATAATATGTCTAAAATGCCTCAGAAATAAGAAAAAAGGGCTTCATTTTTACAGCCCAAGCACAATGGCACAAACAGTGACCTAAGCACCAATCATCTTCCTCATTTAGTGATTGACAGGTGTGGCCCGCCCCCTTGAATTACATGCTATTGGGGCTAAATGTATTCAGCCCAGAGACCTGAATTTGATTGAAACCTTGAGATTTACAAAGTAAGTACTTCTGAAAGAGAGAGTGGAGAGGAAGTGACAGGAAGAGGTAAGAGGATATTTTTTTAATATAAATACATTAGTTTTAGCAATAATTGTTTAAAAATCCATTTAGGATTAGAAAGGTCATAGTACGAGCATTACAACAATCTTCTGTGTCCAGTCACTTATGTAATGAGCATTATTTTAACCTTCATTTTTAGATAAATGATAAAACGGTATTTAGTGGACGCTATAAAGATTTTATTTAGTTATTTCTGAAAGTTATGTGTTTGTGTGTAAGAGAAATAGTTTGTCAAATTGAGCCCTTGTTTGTTCGATGAACTATAGTATTGCTATAACTTCATGCCCCAATTGTGATTGTATTTATTAGCCCACCTCCAAGTATATGTTTCCTATTCAAGATGCACAAAAATACTCATAACATGTAAAAATAGAGTGTTCAACAATATTTCTAAGACTAAGCCACATATATAAACCAGGAATTTGAGTGTGAATGAAAGCTGCTGAAACTTCTCCCTTGAAATTAAAAGTGTTGTCTGATTATCAAGATACAAAAACACTATACATTGTTTTTTGTCTCACAACACAGATGTACACACATGGACAAAAATGTTGGTACCCTTCAATCAATGAAAGAAAAACTCACAATGGTCACAGAAAAAATTTTATTCTGACAAAAGTAATAATAAATAGAAATTCTATGAATGTTAACCAATGAAAGTCAGACATTGCTTTTCAACCATACTTCAACGGAATTATTTTAAAAAAGAAACTCATGGAACAGGCCTGGACAAAATTGTTGGTACCCCTAACTTAATATTTTGTGGCACAACCTTTTGAGGCTGTCACTGCAATCAGACGATTCCTGTAACTGTCAATGAGACTTCTGCAGCTCTCAGCAGGTATTTTGGCCCACTCCTCATGAGCAAACTGCTCCAGTTGTTTCCGGTTTGAAGGGTGTCTTTTCCAGGCGGCATGTTTCAGCTCCTTCCAAAGATGCTCAATAGGATTGAGGTCAGGGCTCATAGAAGGCCACTTTAGAATAGTCCAATGTTTTCCTCTTAACCATTCTTTTGTGTTTTTAGCTGTGTTTTGGGTCATTGTCCTGTTGCAAGACCCATGACCTGCGACTGAGACCAAGCTGTCTGACACTGGCCAGCACATTTCTCTCTAGAATCCCTTGATAGTCTTCAGATTTCATTGTACCCTGAACTGATTCAAAGCAGCCCCAGAACATAACAGAGCCTCCTCCATGTTTGACAGTAGGGACAGTGTTCTTTTCTTGATATGCTTCATTTTTCCGTCAGTGAACATAGAGCTGATGTGCCTTGGCAAAAAGTTCCATTTTTGTCTCATCTGTCCATAGGACATTCTCCCAGAAGCTTTGTGGCTTGTCAACATGTAGTTTGGCATATTCCAGTCTAGCTTTTTATGATTTGTTTTCAACAATGGTGTCCTCCTTGGTCGTCTTCCATGTAGTCCACTTTGGCTCAAACAACGACGGATGGTGCGATCTGACACTGATGTTCCTTAAGCATGGAGTTCACCTTGGATCTCTTTAGAAGTCTTTCTGGGCTCTTTTGTTACCATTCGGATTATCCGTCTCTTTGATTTGTCATCAATTTTCCTCCTGCGGCGTCCAGGAGGTTGGCTACAGTCCCATGGATCTTAAATTTCTGAATAATATGTGCAACTGTAGTCACAGGAACATCTAGCTGCTTGGAGATGGTCTTATAGCCTTTACCTTACTTATAATTTACTTTCTATTCTCCTGCGACAACTCTTTCCTTCGCTTCCTCTGGTTCATGTTGAGTGTGGTACACACCATGTCACCAGACAACACAGTGACTACCTGAAGCCCTATAAATAGGCCCACTGACTGATTACAAGATTGTACACACCTGTGATGCTAATTAGTGCACACACCTTGAATTAACATGTCCATTTGGTCACATTATTTACAGTCTTTTCTAGGGGTACCATCAATTTTGTCTAGGCCTGTTCCATGAGTTTATTTTTTTAATAATTCTGTTGAAGCATGGTTAAAAAGCAATGTCTGACTTTCATTGGTTAACATTCATAGAATTTTTATTTATTACTTTTGTCAGAATAGAGTTTTTTCTGTGACCATTGTGAGTTTTTCTTTCATTGACCGAAGGGTACCAACATTTTTGTCCACGTGTGTAAGACTCTTACTTCTATCCTTCAAAGCTCTTTCACATTACCCCAAATTGGAGATACAACACTCTCACCTATTAAGCCTGAGGTTTCTAAGGAACCTTATATCTGCATCAAATCGTCTACTGTAACGTCACGGCACCAGAAATATTAACAATTTTTCCCAGTGTTTAAAAGCAAGTTATTACTGATCTATTCAGGACAGGAAATTATGTCCAATGAAATTTATAGAATCTTATATTATAGAAAAATAGAGAAAAATTAAATCCCTTTGACAATGAGGTTTTCTAAGGTTTAAATAGGATTTGAGTCAGAAAAAGAAAAGGGCTTCACACAGGCAGGAAGATTGGTCTTTGTCATTCTTGTTTTAAAATAGAAAAACATAAACGGCGGGTGCACAAGGGATCGGGGAGTCGTGGCAGGTCGGCTTATGTGGCACACAAAAAAAAAAGTGTGCCGTTCTGGTGAGTGGGGTCTCTGAAGATTCTGTTGCCTCATTAGCCGGAGCCAATTAAGAAGATCCCTGTCTCATTATAAAAGGCTGGCCCCCTGGGAGACAGCTGGGCCTGGGTCTGTCACTGTTTGTCGCTCTTAAGGTTTTGTGAGCGCTTTGTTTGTCCATTTTCAAAAATGAGGATCAAACTGAGCCTCATTTGAACCCTTTTGAACATGTTATTTGGAAATCAAATATGCCCAGCAATTAAGTCTCTGCAGTTTTGAAGGAGTCACACTTAAGAGCACTGGGAATGACAGAAGACCTCACAATTCAATGTGATAATCCACATTTACAATAATGTCACGATGTAATGTGATAATCAATGCATAGCAAGGCAAACATCTGTCATATAACATGATATATCTGAAAAAAAGACAAAAAGCAGAATCTGTGCATTCATTCATAACCATAGATTGTCTGAGATGAAACAATAACCAACAAAAGTATAACGTTTTCGCATTTATCTTTACAAATTATGCACTTTAGATCACAGTTTAACTGTCTTTGATGAAGAAGCACAGTTCCTAAAGTGATCCACGTTGAACTAAATAGTCTAAATGGTTGAATAAAATAGCTGTATATGTTCTACCCAATCACTGACAGCACGCATGTTTGCATCATTTCAGTCAGTTGCTAATTTAGTTTTTATTTTGGTCAACAAAGGAATGAAAGAATTCAATATTTTTTTCTTTCAAAAAAATATAAATAAATAAAGTTTACACTGACCAAAAGGGTGTAGGCCGAAGTCAAGAATAATTTATTTCTACTCTTTTTAACATTTAAAACAAAACCCAATATGATAAGACAAAACAAGACAATAAATTGCCCAAATTTATCTTATTTATGCAAAATGTGTGTTTTTTTGTGGCTATAATGTCGTTTTGTCTATTGAAAAATGTATTGTTCTCTGCCAAAATGCGCACACAGCTCATAAAAAAAAGTCCTTTGTTTCAAGTATTACAAGCCAAAAGCAGATCATTTTCTATGCGGTAGGAAAGCAAATGGTCGTCAGCAGAAATGAGATCAAGACAACCTGTGCGTTTCTGTGATGATGAAACCATACATCAATAATTAATGAGTCCGATATTAAAGGTCAAGCGCACAGTGAGCCTGCCTGGTGCTCCCTATAGATGTGCTTTACTGCAGCGGGGCACCCACTACTGCAGCGCTAAGGCACTTCGAGTCCAGCTGGCTTTGAAATCGCCAGAAGTGAGGACGGTATTGATTCTGTAAGATTTAAGCTGCTGCTGCTGTTGTCCTTTTTTTTAACCAGAGGAATAAAAATCTAGCTCTGTATCAGCAGCATTGTGGGCAGCAGCAGAGAGCGGTGGGGAAAAAAAAGAGGATGACTCAGAGGCAGTGGGCGTTTGAGACCAGGTGAGATACGGCTAGAGCAGATGGGCAGACTTCAGGCTCTCCATCTCTTTGCGGGCGGCTCACGGGGCGACGAACACCTACGGTTCAGCACAATCTGACATGACAGGCAACTGTGCTGTACATTTTGTGACTAAGAAAGAGGAAGAAAAACAACTAAGTATTAGCAAAGTGATGCAAAGACTAGCCTGAGTCATACATTGGAATTACCTTGGCTTCTGTTGTCATTTAATATTAAAACATTGTGTGAGACCATTCAGATATGACCTCACTTAACCCCATATTTAACCATTTTTCTCCATGACGGCAGGCAAATGCCACTGAAAATGTACAAAAGCATCGAGACCGTTTCCCAAAGGTTTCTCGTAAATGTGATTGAAAGTGTCTAACCATTAGCTCTTTGTCTGTGCCCCATTTAAGCAGATGATTATTCAAAGTTAAAATAGACAATAGAGCCTTTTTCTACAGTCTGTGTATAATATACAACACATGGTCTTTATATAGTGGTGCAAAGGAAGAAAAACAGTAATTTGTGAAACCAAAAAGCACATGGCTAATTAGCATAAAGTACATACATGGCCTAATACACAATATTTGTGCTAAGCCAGTGCTAAAGGAGCTAATTTCTTTGCCTCTTGTGACACTGTTGTGGCCTCCAGAACTAGCACAGAGCAGAGAAAAACATTATTTTTACTGTGTTGCAAAAAGAAAAAAAAGCCAAAACCAATCCCTTATGTTAATATTGTATTACAATTATTGATCGATATGGAAGCCATAAAAAGCTGTCCACATGGCAACTTTAGAGACTCTAAAGTGTATTGGCTACAAGGTAAAGTACCTGTGTGCTTTAGGTTTATGTGATTAGGAATTAAAGTATTAAATTAGTATTTAACAGTTTTTACCTGCCAATATGGCGGATAGACTCAACTCAAGTGCAACAAAGATCTACAGGTCCAAGACTCTCTTAAAAACAAGAGCTGTGGAAAGAAATTAGTTCAACAAAATTAAACAGTCCATTCTCCCTTGGTTGTATTTTTATATTCCCACATAATAGTGCACTGAAAACCTTGTTTGCTAGGAAAATTGTGCATCAACAAGCACTATAAACCGGCGGCGGTAGTGGCTCAGTGGTAGAGCGGTCGTCCTTCAACCAGAAGGTAGACGGTTCGATTCCCGCTCTCCCAATAGTTCATACTGTTGTTGTGTCCTTGGGCAAGACACTTAACCCACCTTGCCTACAGTGGTGTTCCAGCTGTAACACTGGTGAATGGAACCTCAATGTATGTCGCTTTGAATGAAAGCGTCAACTGTAAATGTAATTAAGGTGAAAGTAAGTCGCTTTGGATAAAAGCGTCTGCCAAATGACTAAATGTAAATGTAAAATATAAACCAAAGAATCATCAGCGGAGTACAAGAAATGTATTCAAAAAGTGGGTCACATTGAAGCACTTTTTCAAGGTCCCTGTTTAAGCTTTTTTCTGGATTTCTACGACAAACATGTTTTAAAGCAAAACCTTAACATGAATTTTTGAGCATTTTCAAACACTTGTGGGAAGTTGGTGTCATTGCGCGGCGTTTTTCTCATTTACAATGCGTTCACTTGGCTCTGTCGACTTCTGCAGTTCAACCCAGAGAGGGACAGTGAGATGGGGATTGCAGCAGCCCAATGTGGGTCATGGCAGTGGCCCAATTAAAATGCAAACAGGCAGCAGTGCACTTTATCTGATCAACGGTTAGCAGCTCGAGGCCACAGCGGAAACTCAGGAGAAACATTCATAACCTATATAAATGCACTGTCAGCTGACCCCGGACAGAAAAAGTAGACATGGTAATAAAAGTGCCATTAATAAAAAAATATCCCAACAATTGTCAAAGACCCAAAGACCCATTGACACTGCCCAATAGTACCGAGTCTTTATCAGGCACCCAGCAATCTACTGAAAAGGTTTGTTAGCATCCCATCTATGGTTACTGGTTGTTTTTAATCAGACAATCCTTTTTTAGAAGCTCTCCATTACTGCTTTGACAAAAACAAATGCAAAAATCACAATTTTAAAGTAGCTGTACAACAATTATCAACCTTCCACTTCCTGCTTTTAGATGTCCTTTTTTTTCCAATCAGCTTGCTAGCATTAGGGTCACATGAGGGTAAACTCACACAGATCTAATGTAATCTGGCAGAGTTTGTATTGATGAAGACAGCAAGTGTGCGCGCACATATAGACATTAAAAGCCCCGCTCGTCGGACACAGCCTGGCGTTAAGCTTAAGTCAGTGGCTCTTTGTCTGTGCTACTGACCTTTGGGAAACACGCCGCTCCCATTGCGCTGTGCATTCCCCCTCCACATGTTTGATCTGAACGGGGTGTGGCCCAGTTTGAGAGGATTACGCCAAGGAATGCAGCCGAGCCCATCTTTTTAAACAAGAGATGAGTGCGGCGAGGAGGGAGAGGCTAGAGTTGAAGCTACAGGTAGAGAGTTCATGTTTGCTAAGCTTCTGAAATGAAAGAGTACTGTAGTAAATCCAGAGGGGAAAGGCTGTAGGAGTACTTTAACAGAATTATCCTGACAATTCCTTTCAGCTTTTTGGTTTAAACACCACTCCACAAACTACAGCAGCCTTAGAGGGTCAAAATTTACAGGAAGTTACCAAGGACATATACATAATGTTTCATTGTGTATCTTACAACCGGCCGTGTTTCAAACCAAATGTGCGCTAAATTTTAAAGAAAGATAAGAGGTTAGAGTTAAATGGTAATATACTGTAGATTTTCAGGACAACATACATTATTTCCAGGTCTTTTAAATCATTTTTCAATTAATTTCCAAGTATAGATGTGTGGAAACCCTGACAGCAGCTCAAGTTATCAGCCAAGCCAGCCATACCCAGTCACTTCCCTTCACAGCAAATTTTATCCCGTCAAACCAATTCTAACTGTGTATGTGTATTTAACTGTTTTGCAAGGTAGTTTATTCTGTGTCCGATGGTATGGCTTCCTCAAAATCCAACTTTAATCAATATAATTCAGACTAACTATTTGTAGAAAAAGGTTTTTTAGTAGTTAGGATGACTGGCCAGGCTATAAAGCTATAATAAAAACTTAACTTAAAATAACTAACATAATAACTAGTTTCAAAGGCTGGCCTGCTGTCTTTCTGAGATTAAGCTTCCACTTCACAAATTAAGAACCACTTTGATTTTGCCCTTAGTTTGAGGTCTCTGTTTCATGATTTCTTTTAATCAGATATTAACACCTCTTTCCTTCTACGTTCCCTTGCTTCTTTATTTACCAGTTCCCATCCCACGCCATCAAGACACACTCGCCCTCTTTTTCGAGCAGAGTCCAGATTAAGATGTTCTTACCAGGAGAGAGAAACCAGGGCATGTCGGCCCCAAGGGACTGAGCAAAGTCTTGGATACAAATGAGAAAACAGTCCCGCACACCTGAAAGTAGCAGCTATTGTTTTCTTCTGCTTTGGCCACTCACTTTTTTTGACAACCCCAACTTGACGAAACATGATAGCTCCAGGATGCGGCAAACACTTCCCGTCCCCCCCTTTCTATACAGGACCACTCAGGCGTGGCGGTCACCTGCTCAAATATAAAACGGGAAAAACCACTACATAAGCTGCCTGTGAACTCCGACATCTGATCTACTGCAGTTGACAGTTTAGGTTCTCAATTTATTTGGATAAACTTTGAGCTACTAGGTCCAAGTCTCTGGATTCAAACGTTCAATGGACCAGGCCAAAACTCTGTGTATTTGAAGATACTGTGTAAAGTCTAGTAAATACAGTCAATTTCCCTGTTTTGGGAGATCAAACATTTAAATAACCAGGTCAAACTTTCAAGATACTAGATCATTATTGTAGAGTAAAGGTCAAAATTGTAGTTAATAATCATTAGATAATGTTAATGTTAATAAGTAAATTCACATTACTATTATTTGACATTATTTGGAGGGTTATTTTGTGATTCATTCAAAATTTTAAGTTATCATGTTATACTCATGGATTTTGTTTCATTGTTTATAGACTATTTAGATTTAGATTATTTTTCATTAAAATGTTTAAATTTGCTTTTGGTATTATGTTGGAAAATTATCAACCTTTAAGTAATTGGTCACATTTCTAAGTTAATGAGTCAGTAGATGGAGAAAATCAGGCCTAGCACACACAGCAGTTTTACCCATTTATAGAGACCCCACACATGTTGCTATATAATTGTAGATCTAACAGTTGTGTGTGCTGTGGTTATGTGACAGCACACACAATCCGATTCCAGTCCTGCAGTTACCCTAAACTCGGAAAATCTCACCTAATCTCTTCTGATCAAACACGATTTTGGAGTAAACAAACACAGCAGACCACAGTAATCTTTAAGTTAACATTGCTTTTTATGGGAAAATAGAAAAGAACTTCACTGTGACTGCACTGTGTTTTGATTTTGATTGTATTTAAAAAGAAAACATTCAAAAATTCAGGTTACTAGGACATTATTTTGAGACTATTTACACATTTGAGTTACAAGGTTAAACATTCAGGTTACTGGGTCATTTATTTTTGGAAAATAAATAAAAATGTTTAGTTTTTCCCCAGCTACAATAGTTAAAAAACGTGTAGCATAAGTCGATTACTACAGAGAAAAGCATGTCCAAACTGAAAAATGTGTGGTCGAGGCTCTGACAAAAGCCCACTGTCCGAGTCCAATGTGACAGCTTCACATGACGAGCGTGACAGCCGTTAACATAACTATTCCAGATCATTTCCACCATCTCTTCTCCTCCACCTCTCCTCTCTCTCCCGCCCATCACCACCGTATTGCCGTTTCCATGGAGACAGGAATCAAAGAGCCCAAAGGACACTGCTTCGATCATGTGACCTGTTATTTGAGAAAACCAAGTGTTGCTTGTACTGACCGCTGAAGAGTACAGAGATATTTTAGGTGTATGCTCAAAATCTATTAGTTCAAAGCATAGCCTGTATATAAAGATGGACAGAGGGTCTGACTATGGCTGCAGTAAATGTAATAAGCTTCACCTTCTTATATCAATAGATGAGCTAAAACAAGATTGTGGCTTGTGTCTGGTGTAGATAGTATGATAGTAGATAGTGGATATTGTGACTGAATGCCCAATGAAATGGCTTCTGGAACACGTTTTGGCCGGCTCCAAATGGCGTCAGTATGACCATATGAAAGTCTTTGTAGCTCAGTTGCCTGTTTTAGGACCTGTGCCTTCTCGTCAAAGACTGTTATACTAAAATCTGCCAGATGAGATAACATACTTAAAAAATACATCCAATTTATTAGCATTGACAACATTTTTTTTTTTTGCCTCTAAAATGTTTTTTTTTGTTTATTTTTTAATAGGGCTGGGAAAGTTAACGCGTTTTTATCGCGTTAACGCATTAATGTATTAACGCCGACAATTATTTTATCGCGCGTTAACGTCGGCCGATTAGTATAGTGAAAGATGTTGGTCTGAAGAACATTCTTAGGATCGCAACGAATGACTGCACGTATGAGCCGCCCTCACCCAGTGCTTTAAGTGGGCCGGTACGCACCTGTACTCAGTACCGCCACTTCTCCATGCGCCCAGAACGTGCTTTTAGCGTACTGGTACGCTCATTTGGACATCTGTTTTAATAGAGGTTTTAATCCTTTGCCTGCTCTGCCGCTTTCCAGAGCGCCCTTCACAATGCACGCTTCCTAATTCGTCCCACCAAGAGCAGAGACTACATTACCCATACACCCTTGAGTTTGGCAAGTGAAAGGGAGAGGGTGTGTGAAACGCGCGGGAACTGCATTCACATGCTCTGACTGTAATGAAAACACAAGAGAGACATTTTTATTGTTTATATTGTTATAATGTTATGATTGAAGCTCTGGACATAACTTGTTTTTCTATAACAAACTAAACAAAATATTAATGCCCTGTCAGTGGCAAATATTTTTGGTTTTAATATTTAATTTGATTACATTAATGTTTAAGTTCAGATTTACAAGAAATGGTTTAACTGCTGTAAAAAGCACATTATTTGTTTAAAGTGTTGTTTGAAGTGCAAACCAAATGTTATTGCACTTTTGTTCATATAGCAGTTCTTTCAAAATGTATGCAGTACACTAATTTTGAATTCATTATTAAATTTTGTGTATAATGTGATTAATCGCAATTAATCACAGAACATTGTGTGATTAATCGCGATTAAACATTTTAATCGTTGCCCAGCCCTATTTTTTAATTAAATACAGCTTGCAAAGTCTGAAGCAGTTCAGTCAATTTAACTCTAAATCAAATCAAGGTGGTACTTATTCTCGTTACATAACCAAGGCTGTGATAATTGGCGCAATTTGCCGATGTCATGCAGCTGCGACTGCTTCATTACTTTAAGTCAAAACATATTTTCTCCACCAAATTAGACAGCTCATAATAACTCAACAATCTACAATATCTGCACAGGTTTGACATTTAAATGTTGTTCCAAGACACCACTGTTATGTTTGATTTTGCATTTTCTTAATTCAGAAATCTCACCCAAAGCTGATTCCTTTTCCAAATAATAGTCTTTACACACGTTCAAATATCAGATGAGCTCCTCAGGCTGCAAAATATAAGGATGATTGCAAAAAAATAATTTAAACTGAAAAAACTATCATTTTCAGATGATAAATGTAGAAACTGTATTTTCTCAGTCTACAGTCTCACTGGTAGAAGAATCCCCTTGATATTACTGCACAGAAATGCTGAGATAAGTAGAAAAAAACATTAAAGCAGCTGGAATATTTCCTTATTGTAAAAAGTGGAATTTTGGCCGTTGTAGCTTTGGCAGGTCGTCTTGTGACTAACCCCCTCCTCATCTTTCTTGCTTGTTCTGAGGGACGTATTCATAAGACACACACTCTCGAGCAATAATAGGATTAGGCCCTCAAATTGAATTTATACCTTTGGAAGAAAAGAAAAAAAGAAAAAAGAGTGGCACTTATCTGCACTGCATATCACGCCAAAAGCTACGACAACTGCAGAATACTGAACGGTCTAGGCATCTGTGTTTAAAATTAATAACACCTTCTTGTAAACGATGCCAAGTCTCCCGAGCTACAGCCATCTAAAATTTACATAATCTCATCTGAAAATATTAATCTTTTCCAAATGCAATGCAACTCAACAACCCAAAAGGCAAAGAGTTTTATACAAACCTGTAGGTAAAATATAGCATAATAATACTAATATTTCAAAAACTTACCATGTAATAACTACTAGACTAACTTTATGCAATGAATGGGTAATTATAAGTCAGGATTTCTGAAAATAAGACCCTTTACTTTCATTGAAATTTCATTGTAATTATAGGACAGGAAACATAATGGTTCATTCTGTGCTGAGAGCCCATTAAAAAGGTACATTATGTAAAATGTTGCACTGTGGATAAAGCTCAAGCTTGTGAAACTCCCTCAAAATAGAAATGGACATTTAAAGTCACAGAACCCAGTGGAAAGTGCAATTACTTCCTGTCACTACAGCAACCTACGTAGAGAAGACAAACTGAGCAAACTGCTGTAGGAGAAGCACACTTATTTATTGTTTCTTTTTTATCACACAATGTATTGCTATCAGACATATTCTCACTGAGCTTGTAACATGTCCCTGCAGGGCTACCATAGCACATCTACCAAAAGTGTATAGGTGAACAGATCTCATTAGAAAAGTACAAAACTATACACACCACCTTTAGGGAATAAAAAGGTGAAGGTCATAAGTCAGAACATATATATATATATATATATATATATATATATATATATATATATATATATATATATATATATATATAGGGGTTTTTTTGTTTTTAGATCAGAATGGCTAAGCTAAAGAGATTCTGGCTCAAAAATATATAGCAAGCTAGTGTTGGAAGTAACGGCGTTAATTTTTCAGTAACGGAGTAATCTAATTAATTACTTTTCCCATCGTTGTAACGCCGTTATTGTTACTGAGAATGTAAAGTGTTGCGTTACTATTTGGTTAAATAAAGCGCGAGGTGTCATACTTTGGCTACACATCAGCTGCTGGTGAAGAGAGCAGGGGTGGGGATGATGACACCGCTGCAAAAGCGATGATTGGCTGACGGCGTCTCACTGCTCGCTCTGACTTCCACTAAACACAAGACAGCGTCAGCGACAATGGAGAGGAGCCGGGGAAAGGTGGCGTTCTCGAACTGGAAGTACCGGCACTACTTCTCGTTAATTGAAATTAAAGGCAAGAATGTTTCTGTAACATGCTATGTCCAGGAAAAAAGACTTTATCCACGTCTGCCTCAAGCAACTCAAATCTTATGAAGCACATGCTAACACGACACTTGTTGCTGCTGCTAACCCCAAAGGCAGCTAGCGTGAGTTCCAGTGAAGGAGACAGAGCCACTGTTAAAACATGCAACGCTCGATTTTACGTGTCAGCAACAACCACTGTTTAGTTGTTAGATGAGGAGTATTTTAGAATAGATTAATGTATTATTCATTTTCTTTGTGAATGAACAACATGTTAATCTACAGCGAGAGTTTGATTGTGTTTTGTTTATTGTGCAATAATTTACAGGTACAGAGATTTGCACTAGGCTACTTAATGGCCAGGTCTCCCTTTTTACACAAGTTTACATTTGTGTGACTTAATTTTGCTATTGAATTTTTTTTTCAATATTTATTTTTGTTTTTATTTCTATGTATATCATATGGCAGACTGCAATCTATTGAGTTGAAATAAATACCAAATTTTCTAAAATACTATATATAGTGTTTTTATTCTTCAATCAGTTAATTTAAACATCTTTGATATTTAAGCTTTTATAGAACCTAATACCCTTATAGAACATAAAAAATAACTTCAGTTAGTTTGGTGAGTAACTGAGTTACTTTTACAATGTGGAAACTGAGTTACTAACTCAATTACTTTTTGGGAGAAGTAATTTGTAACTGTAACTAATTACTTTTTTGAGGTAAGATGACCAACACTGCATAGCAGTAATATTCAAATTGTTTTTCTTTATTTATAAATTTTCTACTACTTTTTGTAAATATATTCCAGGCCTGGAAACTATCCCGGGTGTTTTGAGGTGCGAGATGTGGTATAGATGTACACTAAAAACAGAGAGCAATGAAATGACCTACCCTGTAAATATTATTCCTTTGCTGCTTAAGCTAGACTAAATTGACAAATGTTACCACAGACTAAGGCGGCCTCTTTAGCTCAACTCCGGGGCCTTACCTTTCACTTGTTTATAAAAGGCCCCTTCTGATCACTGGCCAAAAACACGGCTGGCAGCACACAAACCTGGCATGACAACCCTATCAGATGAGAGGACCCGGGGAAGACGATACGGGCGTAATGGGGTGGAAACCAGCCTGCCGTGGAGCGAAACACACTTCCTAATGCATAATAAAGCACTCATTCTCTTAGCTGTCATGAGGGAAAGTCTGCTTGCGAGAGAGAGGGCCTGAGATGGAGTTCAAAAGTACAGAGGATTCTGGTGTACGCTTGGTTTGTCATCGCCGAGTTCTGGGCTGAAAAGCAGGGAAGGAAACTGACAGAGAGGAGCTGTCTATATACATCTGAAGATAGTCTTTAAATAGAAGGGCTTACCGAGAATGAAAAATACAAGATACCAAAAATAGCTTGAAAGACAACGGGAGGCTTTGAGATGGTTTCAAAGACAGTAGCTGAAGAATTTTCACCAAATAGACACATAATAAAAGCTGGAATAACAATTGGACTATGGGTCAGTCTAGTGCTTTCTGTGACTTTCTATGGCCCTGGGTACACTTTTATAAAGGGACAAAAAAAATGGCTTGTGATATTATAAATCTAATATCAACAGCTATGCCTTTACAAACCCAACTTTCCCACTTTATATTTGTAAACACACATTATTCCCAGTGGTGTCAAACCTGCCTGGTGCTGTGCCCTTGTGATGGTTCATGTTAAAAGTAGATGAGAGATATGCCTTAGGCTGCCCAGGAGCCATTATGAACCAATCTACAGGCGGCCTTGTCTTTCAAAACTAGAACCAGGCAATGACGAGTTCCACTGAGCTGACTATATACCAAACAAAACAGGAACACTTGGTCAGCCTTGAGTTTAGAAGTCAATAACAACAGATCCTCAAGTTATGTGGGGACAAAACAATATCAGGCTGGAGAAATGTTTCTATTTAACTGACTGACAATGACTGATAACTATGTGGTGAGTTCACTTTAATTTAACTAAAGGTCATTAGCATCCCACTGACAGGGTGATCTAATTAGAAAGTAGTAGTGCAAAAAATGACACCAAGTAGATATTACTGTGGATCAACAATTTTGGAAAATAATCCCACAGCAAAAAGTTATGCTTCTATCTTTTGTCTGATATTACTAAAGCAATAAAAATGTAAAATAGCTCATGATTTATCCCCATTGTAAAACATTATGGTTAATCTGGTCTAATTTTTAACTCTATATATTTATTTTAAACACTTCAACATTTGCACTGTTTTGAGAGAAAGCAACAGAAACAGACCCAACATTGAGCAGCATCTTTTGAAAAGCCTAAAGAGTTAAAATAAAATAAAAGTTGTAGGTGACAGTACACTAAAATATTCATGACATCTTACTTTTATTTCTTTATTGGCTTTTTGTTTTTACATTCCCTGTTTTCCTGGGTGCGTGGGAAGCCTGGTCTGCTCATTTCTCTTCATAAATGTAGCATGGCTGGTTTTTGACTTTTGACTTTGAAGCAGGCACAATGATGTCATGTGCTGAAGATCGAATGAACATCAGGCTTTTCCTCTCGTGGCGTAGCAACAAATTGATCCCAATTGGAGTCAGCTGTTTCCTCATTAAACCATAACGACTCACAAGTCTGACAGCGGGGGAGGGGATGTCGCTCGGTGGCAGCCTGCGAGCAATAACTCAGTCTCGGTCAGTGATACAGCCTCTGGTTTTTATAGCGGGAACAAATAGCTGACCGCGTGCAACTTGTAATGACAGGGGTTTTGCACATGCTCAAGATGCAAAATGTTAAAGCGCCGACAAATGGTCTTGCACGTTCACCGCAGGTTTGGAGTTGTTAAGCGCTCTGTAATGTCCAGGTAGTCTGGCTTTTGTTGCTGAAATCCTACACAACCTTGAAACAGCAAAGCCTGCATTGCTGTGCACCTGAAATGCTGCTCATCACACTACTCCTCTGTCCCAGTGTTAGGCTGTAGTTTCTGTGATGATTTATCATTGTCACAGCTATTTTGTTTGCTTTTTTTTTCCCACGCAGCCTGAGAAATTAATAGTTTGCTCTTCATGCAGTCTTCTTTTTTTCACATGGGGGACAGAGTGAAGCATGTTAGTGGATTGGGACATTAATCATTGACTCATTGCAGAAAATGGACACTTTTATTTTCTGTTCCAAGATATTGTTGTGAATTTGTCCGACCAAAAGCTTGTCACAGTGCCATGCGTCCCAGCTTAGCTTCATCAGCAAGACAGCAAAGGGCCGAATGGTAGAAAATCATGGGAATAGCGCTATGTGAAATACAAACATAAAAGTACATGGCTAATTTGCAACATAAAAATTGCCACAAAATCTCAATTCAAAACCAAAACTAATTAGGCAAGCCTAATATGTTAGTGATATTTTCTAACACTGAACTGTCTCATTTGTCAAGAAGATGGGATGACATCAGGTTTCCCATTTGACCAGATGTGTGGTGTTGTGTACAGATAGTGGCAGTAGGGTTGCCATTAATTGAATAAAAGTCAATATCAAACCCAAGTGGTAATGGCACTTTTATTGGAAATGCCAATTCCAAATGTGGAGCAACTTTGTCAGTGTCTGATTTAGAAGATCTTTCCAGTAAAAACTAAGCTCTTGAATAAATGTAGCAGATCAATATGACAGTCGATATTACTTTCAAGGGTAAATGGGTAAATTAGTCTTGTAGTCAAGACCACACTAACCAAGACCAAATCGTAAGTGAGGCAAAAGGATAATGTGGATGAATTCAGCTTGTAGTCTTGGCCAGTCTTGATTTTAAAATCCTGAACCCTCTCTATCTGAGTAAAAATGAGTTAGATTTAAAAACCATGACCAGCCTCAACTTGAACATTCCTATCAATAATTAAACACAGCTCGAGGGCAGTTTCTAGTGTGTCATAGTGGGCATCTAGTCGTAAAAATGATTGATGTGTGCAGGCCCATAGATCATAAACAAAGAAGCTGCGGCTGTTTGTTTGACGACTGCCTGTGACAGCTGAGGCGTCTCCAGAAATAGAAACTGTGAAATGACTTAAGGCGATCAGATGTTGTGCCCCAAGTTCAGATGATGGACAAGTTGGCGTAACATTAGAAGAACTTAAGTGCATCAAAAAAGCTAAATGGCACTGGCCCGGTACACCTGTGGTGACAGTGAACATGACAACAGACCTCCCTGACCTTTAGCTGAATAGGTCACAGCGGAGCGACACACATGCTAATTTGAGCAGACAACTTACACCCAGCGACCATGAGCAGCCACCAAGCTGTAACATTTTACATCACGGACTATATCGGTCGCACCCAGATGTCATTCTGTCCTTTTAGCTTTAAATCATTGGAGGGCTCATAAACAACAGGGTCATTATTGTAATGGCACAACATCGAAAAGATACAGTACAATCTAGAGCTGGTGATTGAACTCAAAGAGTATTTGACAAGCTTTTGGTGGAAAATGATTCACTTTTTTGTAGTCTTTAGTCTGAGTTGTTAAGTTTATTTGAGAAATGCTTCTTGATTGTTGACAAAAAGTAACACTACACAAGATATTGCAAATTTAGCATTAATACAATAAATGTGCACTGCAAAAGACTGACTAAACTCCAAGGCAAAGGTATTTTAAGTACCACATATACAGTATATGTTTCCATGTTTCTATAGCTTGACACTTGAGAATTGTGTTAATCTGAGTCTGGTTCTTCCAGCAAATACAGGGGTACAGTCCAACTGATGCAGGTGTATTGTAAGTGGTCAAAGATTCAGTCTGAAGCTACCCAATTTGGTTGTCAAGAAAAGTCACAGTTTCAAACTGGTTTAATATCTTTAAAATTATCTTGGCAAAATAGCTGCCGCCACAGAGGTTGGGAAATAGAAATCACACAGAACTAGACACAGGGTGATCAGAGACACAAAGACCATTCCGGTGATGGAGATAAAATACCAGTGATTTTATAATGTTAACCCAATCATATGAGACCGAAACAAGAAAAGAGAGAAGATGGAGAAATTTGCCTTTTTCAACAATCCAACAGTTAAATCATCTGTTACCTAAAAGTCAGAGCCAAGCAGATAGTAGCACATAACCTCTCTAAACAGCACTGTTAACACTGGTGATACTAAACTGCTGCTACTGCTTCAGGAAAACATGTTAGAGGAAGTCAGTGTGTTAGCCTTGGTAATCTTATAAAAAAGTTGACCAGTGCCATTTTTTTGAAATAATAGAAACAGTCACTGCTAACTTTCAGTGTCTATGTGTTTGAGATGCACTCGGTTTCATTATTTCCGAAACAAATACCAATCATATAAAGCATAAAAACACCAATAGCCACATGATTCTAATATTGTAGAATAAAATAACTAGTTAAAACAGTGCATTTAACCTGGGTGAACAGTAGCATTGTCTGAAAGAAAGCCCATCTAACAAACTAAGAAAATACTGCTTACCTTTAATGAGTCAAAACAGGCGATCACCCTCCCGTTGTCCACTTGGCAGCTTTTGGGCGGGTGGGCAAATTTGCACTCCTCATCGCTGCGTGAACAAGTCCCTCTCTGAAACTGCCGGCATACTTCCAGTGTCAGCCATTTTGTGTCCCGTATGGAGGCAATGTTTAGAGCCATGTCGGCGGCTGGAGCGGTGGCGATCCTCTGAGTTTTTTTTTTTAAGTGTTCCGGTGTTAATAGTAAAAAAAAAAACAAAATTTTAAAAAATAAAAAAGAAGACACAAGAGCTAAAACCGATGGGACATGTAGCTAAAACGCTCCGGTTGGGGGTCAGTAGTGGAGGCTCGTCCTTGTGGACAGGAAAGTGGAGTTAATGGACTGGCAAAGTCTTGGTGACATAGGAGTGCACTGCTGCTGTGGAGTTTGTCAGTCAAAGGGATAACTGTTCATCAATCAGTCTCGTGTGAGGACCTCTGACGGGAACATGCTCATGCACCAACGTCCCCGAACTGTCCTCTGAATGAGCGATGATATCTGTGCAGTGTGGGTGCAAAGTGGTGCTATTTAAAGTTGCAATGGAACAGTTTAGGGACAACACAGAATGGCTTTCTTTTGTTTTCAAACCTCCCCAGTACCTGCCCTTTGCTCGAGCTCTGGTGCCTTGGCCAGCAGTGCAGCTAGGTCCTCTCCAAATTTCCACAGCAAATAAACCTTGAATTTTCCAGAAAGGGATCTTCAAGTAGAATGTTGTCTCACAAGGCACTTTCTGTCAGCGATCTGCAGTGACAAAAAGAGTGACGTTATTTTTAAGTGTGAAGGTGGTTTGTTAAATGCAACAAGGTGACAATTTATCTGACAGGCTTTAACAAGAGTCAGTAAAAGGAAAGCAGGTTTAAAAGGGTTTAGGTTTGATAAAGCAGAAAAAAGGCACTTGTGAGGTTATTCAGCGGCCACTTGAATCTTCAGATCTTTTTGTGAAAGGTGACGACAAACCTAAATGCTCTCTGACATATTGTGCACAAAAAGGGGTGAACGCTAACAGCCTGTGTGACAGTGAGTCAGAGCAAATAGAAAAAGCTAAATCTTGGGACACGGCAACCAATAGAAAACCACACAGAGCAGCAATATTCTAGGCACCGGTCCAGCTGCCACGGAGGGACAGATGCATGTGCCAGAGCCAGACGCGATTACAAGACCCGGCAAAACTCACTAGTCCTAAACTGTCCAAATTACACTGCGCCTTAGTGACAACAGCCACTCATTTACATCCATGTGTCACATTCTAACAAAGTAAAGCCAAAATATATTAATGATAAGCCAGAAAACATTTTAAAAAAGACACCTCTACACATGATCCATAATCAAAAAAAATCAATTGAAACAGCATTTTCTCATATGATTTACTTTAGACTTGTTTTTTTCTCTTTATTTTTTTATTATTTCGCAGCCATTTCTGATATTTATTCTGTATATTCCTCTCTGCTTTAATTTAAACTCCACAAACTACACCAGCCTCAGAGGGTCAAAAACTCCATCTTCAAATAACCGAGGGGTTTCCAAGTTTCAAATGAGTTTCTATCAAAATGAAACTGAGATTCACAGAGGAAACAAGAAAGGGATCATTTAAATTTTCCAGGACAATATGCATTACTGCCGGTTGTTGTCTCTGCAGATCAGTGAACGTGAGTAACAATCCGGGGAAGTGACCTTTAGCTTGAGTTGATGAAATCCATTACAAAGCTACTGCACAGGGAGCTCATGGCACATCTGGAAATGTTTTGCTGTTAACTCGACGTAGGCAGAAAAAGAAGAAGGGGGCAGGAGACACCCGACAGAGGGAGAAAGACAGGGCAGAAGAGGTTAAAAAAAAGCTGTTTAAAAGACTCCCCTTTAGTTTTGAAATGGATAAACCTATCGCACTCTGACTGGCTTTATTATGATCTACTTGTGAAATTAGTTTTAAAATCTCTCATAAAAACAACACAAGGCATTACTAATAAAGACAGGCTGAGACTTGCACCCAAAGTGTCAGCTACTGTTAAGAGAAAATTATATCCTAGACAGTCTTACAGATGTACAGGGCTTAAGATTTTGTTATAAAAGCGTGTTCAGCAAATTTGCTCCTGTGGCTCTTATTCATGTTCTTCCACAGCTATATGCTCACTAATCTGGACAACATCTTTGGGAAGTGCCCAAGTCAAGGTACTAACAGTGGGGTGATTGTGCATTTACATTAGTCTTTTACAATCTCTTTACATGGCACGCACCGGTTTAGCTTTAGAGTCTTTGTTTAGTCTCATTTGATTACTATTGTTTTTAATTATTGTCTGATTTAAATGTGTCTTATGGAATCCTGTGAGCTTTGTGTTAAACATTTGCTCAATGGAAAGCACTTAGGTCACATTCTGGTTGTTCTAGTGCAATGCCTCTGAATCACAATAGCCTGGCCAGCCATACCCATGTATGTTACCAAAATTATTGTCTTTGTGAGATGGGTGTGTAATCCCTTTCCTACAGAGCCACTTCCACTTGGCCGTTAACTGTCAGCAACTGATCTAATAGGCTTTATTCTGTGTTTCTGTTCTCTGATTGGTTGTAAGTCTATCTAATTCCTGTCTCTCCAAAAGGCAGTTCATTGTGCGTCCATCGATACTGTCCCCAGAAATCCCCTTAAAATCCACAGAAACCAGACTAATTCTTACAAATAACAAAAAAGTGTCGAACAGTTCTGATCGATCTTGAGACAGGTCAAGACAACTTTGGAAGTGTATTGGCCGTGCCTCATAATTTTGTAATTTGTTTTTAAGGCCAGTTTCAGAATCTGACATTATCACATTTTATTTGTGGTATAGCATAGACTGTTTTCTGGTATCTCTTCCCATGTATTATGCACTGGTCTTGGTCTTGACCTGGTTTCATGGCCAATAGTCTTGGTCTTGGTTGGTGTGGTAGGTAGACAGGCAGCCAAAAACCCTTATCCCAAACAAATTATATTGTCCCACTTTAGTGTAAAATCAGCTTCTTCCAAACGATCACACGACACTCAACTTTCTCTGAGGCTGGATTTAATTTCACATGTCTCAGAGGGACAGAGCCAATCGCTGCAGAGGAGACAGTCAGGTAAGAATCATGTCGGAGATGACCTTTCCCAATTAATCCCAGATTATTTTTAGACGACATAACGCGTCTGTGATCAAGCTAACCCACTTTGTCAAGATACAGAAAAGGACAACGGTGCCATGTCTCTGTAAGATCAGATGTGACTAGCTTTTGCTGAAATGATAGATAAATCTTTGTGTATAGTGACACCAGTAGACTCTAACTGAACCTCTGAGGTGTTTTTTTAAAGCAGATTATTTAGGCTCTTTCCCAAAAATCCACACTTGTGTACTTGTATCTGTCACAAGTGCGTTGAATTTGAAGAGTGCAAGGTCAAACTTAGTGCGTCCCAGTTTTTGAGTAACATTTTCATACACACTGCTTTTGCACTACTTTTTCTATCGTTTATCAGACTTATTACTAACTTCTATTATCTACAAAGTTTTTTTGTGTAGTTACAAAAGAAGTTTCAACAGAGAGCAATGAGAGTAAAAATAAACTTGCTCCACAATACGTATTAAAAGCTAAACTCAAATGTATTAGTAGTGCGTGTACATGTCTTCTCTTTCTGCAACCCAAATTTACAAATTAGCGCTGCTATAACTTCTAGCAGACATAACCACAAAAGCCTGTGTTGTGTGCTTTTTAGCTGTTTGGCTTTGTGGTGATCATAAAGTATGTCCAAACGACATGGACAGGACAGTCCCATTTCTTCTCCTAAAAGGCTGTCATTCCTTGCGGCCTTTGTTGCACCCTTCCAAAAAGCCCTCTTATGCTGTAAGTTTTTGGACAGGGCCCGAAGACTGGGAGCTAGTGTTTTCAGTTGTTGCCAGGAAACTAACTTACTGCATTGAAGCAAAAACATTTAGAAGTTGAGTCATTCATGCTACAAATGGATTCTAATTAAATTCAGACAGACATTTGACATTGAAAGTACAAAGACCAAAAAAATCAGGAATGATTACACTGAAAATCTGAAAGTTAGATATGTTCTTATGTGATGTTCATCTTGAGTGAGTGTCTCACAAACATCTCTTCTTGTTAAGGACAATGAAATCCTTGTTGGACTTAACTTTTGCAGCAGCCAAAACATCATTCACATCAAGATAAGGGTGGGTTAAGGACATCTGAAAGAGGTTCGCTGGGGACTCACGGGGGCAACAGTGAAACAATGCTAGCCATGAAAGTTATTCCAAACAAAGTGATGTTTAAAAGCGGCACCAGCATGAGAGCGAGGGAGCGACTACAGTCATGCACCAACATGACTGTGTGTCTGCAGCCACAACTGTGCGTTGGTGCAATACTTCTGCTTAATGTAACTGCTGTGCCAGAAAGTCTTCATCAGTTCTTTGGGTGTTGTGATGCAATGAATGAAACTAGGCCTTAATCACTGGTTTAATTAACTAGTAAAGCTACACATGTACGTTATTGGGTGTGTGTTACCTTTAGACAATGATTTATCAAAATGGATGTTTGTAAAGCTCTACTGAATCCACAGGCAGTTTAGTTAATGTTGAGTCATGTTCTGGGGGAAAGGATTTCGAAATAAAGGGTGATAAAGACAGATGGTGGGCAGATAAGAGAAAACAGAGCACTGATGTTTTGCCCTGAAAGATTAGCCCTCTAGTGTCCTCACAGATGATCCTGACTCTTTTTTTGAAAATTGTTTGACTCTGTGAGAAGCTCAATGCTGCTGTTAGCGCCCATACCAGCTTCAGAAATATTTGTGGAGACTGTAAAACAACAAAAAATTATCTCTGAAATGCTGTAGTTTTGCAAAATGACAGTAAAAAATGAGCGTCTGTGTGAGGCACCATGGATTTGCTATGTGCTTTGTTTTAACATAATACTTTTTGCATTAAGTGGTGTTTTAATAATTGTTGGTCTATAAAGACAGAGAGGCCTAAAACTAAGGCATCTAACCTAAACAATATTACATTTCCTTAGACGTTGAGAGTGGAATGTTTGGACAAAACCCACAATAACATGCACTGCTCCTTTAAAAAAAACATAGAAAAGAGATTCAAGGCTATTTAAACTGAAAATTATTAAATGTGATGTTTGTTGTGTCTAAATGGGTGTATATCATATTATTTACCGTTCTGTTGCAGCAGAGTAGTGTTTTGTTGAAGCAGTGCTGAGATGTGAAAAAAGACAGCATAGTACTAGAATGCATGGATTAAGACCAGCTGGCGGGGGCATTATCTTGGCCAGTCTGCTTAATTGAATGAGAGTCAGCGGGACCGGGGCCGTCTCGAGTGAAAGTCATTGGCTTGACCTCTGAATGCTCTGTATGTTAACCCATTAGTCTGGTATCTGCGGCACTTTATCTTGTATTTGTTCCGCGCAGACGATAAGCTACCTGTTTTCCGTTGGTCCTAAGACAATGTTTACTTTGACACTACCGACCAGATGCTACAAATTCAAGTACAAGTGTCAGCCATTTTGATTAATTTTCTGTTAGTGTTTTGGTGTTGGCATTGCATCACACTGCCCTCGACAAGCAGCAGAAGACAGAAGACGCAAAATTAACCAGATCTGATAGAACATTAGCCAAACTAACATGTACTTCTCCGATAAGTACGAAAGCAAACATCGCTGCATTTCCATTTATTACCATTTCATGCTGACTGTATTTGCATGGCCAAGAGGAACAAGAGGTCTTTGGAGTGAAAAAGAGAGGCTCATTGTAAAGGAGCAAGAGGAAAATGTCCAGTTTCCAGTAAGTAATGGAAAAGCAGTGAAGCTAACAGTGCAGATTTGATCAAAATGTCATTGACATTGGTAGAAAACCTAACTTGGTTTTCGAGCTGATGTCACCAGCTTGTTTGTCTCTCTGTGTCTTGAGGGTTAGACCTAATTCCTATTTAATACCGCGTTATGATACTTGTTAAATTGTCTTGGGCATAAGCTACAGCTGCTTATAAATTAGAGATAAGGACAGGTGAGGGAGTGAGCTGCTGAGATACTATTTGGAGAGTCAGCAGAAAGGTGTGGTTTATGAGATAATAGCCTTAGCTAAACTGCACTGACCCCAATGGCCTTGCACTTGATACAAAACAGTCCTGATGACCTAATTACTGGCTTTGTCCCATCATTGTAACAGCTAAACTAACAATTTAAGATATAGCCAAAACAGGATACTCTAAATATTCAGAGGTCATTTTATAAAGCCAGTACAGCACAGCTCAATCAGGCTGCACTAATAGCTTGATCAGGCCGGATGACTGTCTTTGGTCTGAGTTTAAACATACAGGAGTAAATGTAACTATTGGAGAAAACAATAGTATAGGAAAATAGTATTGTAGTATACTATTTGCTTTTAAGCTTTTTTGTCATGAGAGACCAAAAGAACTGACAAACAAGTTTAGAAAGGCATAAACAATATATCTTCACTTAAATTAAACATCGTTCATTAGTGTAAAATACTGTGGTTATTGGTATATGTATTGGTGTTCTTCTAATGTGTTGACTTGTATTATGCTCTGTTCAGTGCCGGTGCTAGGACATGCACATTAGCTTGCATAAACCATAACTTAGTTTAGCAATACTTGACCTCGACCTGTTAGTCCGACTAGGTGAAAATCAAAATACTGCCATTCTAGTTAAACCAAAGTGTTGGCATTCAGACTAAGGCAATAATACAAACCTTCCCTGTGCCATGTACCCACACTGTTATGTCAGCAATCCCCATTTGCCATTCCTAGTACTGCAACCAAACAGACCATTGAAGGGTTTTATCACTAGACTGTCAGAAATGTTGCTGCCAGCAAGTTGGTTAATCAAGGTGTAACCCAAATGAAAAAGAAACAATGCAAAGTTAGTGTAGAGGGGATTTCTTTCCTTTATTCTACTCTAGAAATCGGAATATCACAGCTCACTGTCATTGCCATTTTCAACAGAGATGCTTTTTTGTTTGTTTTGAAGCACACAACTAAAAGTAGCACTTAGTTTAACTTTATTGACCATAAGTAATTTAAGAGTAGGGTCAAAACAATTAACCCAAAATTCTCATTGAGTCTTGCGATGCCCAAATTGTTGAAACAGAAATTGAAATTATTTGTTTCAATGATTGGGTAATGAGATTATTTGGCTTATCTTTTTTGTAATAAATGCCAAGAAACAAAGTTTACAGACTCCCAAATGATAATATTACTAACACTAACACTTACGCTGGTTATGTTATATTCATAAGATGCTAAATGACACAGTTAGTAGACTATTGTGGATTTGGGCTTCTGGTGGCGTTAACACCGAGTACGAGTGAATATTAAAGCTTCCGGAAAAAGTAGAACATCAAAAGAATGGAAATTACAAGCCTTCGAGAGACGGCACTTGAAAACATAACAGCAAGTGATTCAGCAGAGTCGGCCTTGTGACACTGCCATCACGCTTTCCAGCAAAATATGTCTGTTACCAAGTTACCAAGTATCGCATACAATTTTTTTTCAGGGGAATGTTAGGCTGGAGTCCTTGCAATAGCAACTTTATCCCATTCTTCTGAACAGGAAAGGCTACGCTGATGTTCCATTATAGAAGAAAAAAAAAAGCACCCACTTCCCCTTGATCCACAGCCAGACAAATGACACCACCCTGGCCTTTTCCATGGAGGCAATGATGTCCGGCAATTGACCGCTGCAAGAACCTGGAATGAAGCTAAATTGAGACAGCGGAAAGCTAGGGACACGTCAATCGAGCCATATGTGACTAAAAGGTGATTTGGTGATTTGGGACTTAATAGCAGCGTCAAGTCCCAGTCCAATCAAGCATTAATCTAAACTTTGGCTATTTAAAAAACTGGACGAAATTCTTACAGTGACATGAGAGAATGCAACATAACACGACAAGTTTTCTTCTCCAGAGAGTGAAAAATATAGAGCCCATGTGGCAAAAAGAAGATTGTGACATTTGAAGAAGGGGCAAGTCTGCTGCTGTGATAATGCGTCTCCCTGAGGACTCGAACAGAAGTCCATTACTGGAAACTGCAGTGAGGCTGGTAGTTACTGTGTTTTAACCCACGCTCTGTGTATTTCCAAGCCTCCCTGCCTCCTTCCTTGTCCTCTGCTACAGATAAAACCTCCCCACCCAGACTGGTATGCAGCACACTGCAGCAAAACTCCTCCAAAAAAACTCCTCTCCTACCTCGCTCTTCTGGGTCGTCTGCCGCGGGCCCCCAGTCCGTCTGTTTCCAGTCCCGAACGAAAGAGACGTGGGGTGCTTGTTGGAGTGAATTGCAACTCTGCCTTCAGCGGCTGGAGTTAATGACCATGCGAACTGTTGTCATTCCTGGCGAGCCGCCGGTCCATGCCTAGACAGGGCTTTTCTCTCTCGTGCGCAGGCAGGAAGCACAAGAGTGTATACTCCAACTCTGCCTCAGACATTTCCAGTGAGAGCCCACCCCTCTGCTCTCTTCTCAACAGCACACAGACTGCCCCTTCCTGTCCACAGCCCACAACCAGGCCCCGCCCCGAACGACGGCGGCCAATAGGACAACAGCACCTCTGATATACAGCTTTCTCCTCTTGTGTATTGGAACGGGCTGCAAACTGCTCTTACTGTTACCTGGCAATGGCAAAAAGTAGTCAGTATTTTTCACAACAACATTTTTCTCATGGCATTGTAATAAAATTGTAGTCTTTGTGGTCATGTTGTTGTTTAGAGAACACTTTACTGTTAGTATCTCATCAACCTTCCACAGAAACACAGCCCCTCCCCTCGCCTTTGATCAGCTGACTCCTCCCTCCTCACTTCCATCACCAAATCCATGTACCAGACCTTAGGAGACCAAGCCTTTGCCATCGACGCTCCCACCCTCTGGAACTCCTTCTCTCTCCATATGATAAACTCAGACTCACCTCACACATTAAAAAAAAACGCTCAAAACCCACCTGTTTCAAATTGCCTATAGCCTCCGATAATATCTGTCTTATGTATTCTTTGTTATGGTCTTGTCTCATGATTGTTCAGCGTCTTAAAGCTTCTTTTGGAAAGCACTGGAAAGTTAGGTAGAGTTATTATAATCATTACTATGGCTCAAAAAATGTCAAAGGTGTCAGTGCAAATATATTAACAAAGATAACACATTTAGTTCATGAGCGCTGATGAGAATTTCTTCTCCACATTGGGAGTCGTCTTATTGAGGTTAATTGGTGCAGTGACACTAAAGTAAAGCTAGCCGCAGTTTTATCGAACGGACTATTGATAAAGTGTCAGATGATACAAACTGCGACGGTTTTATGACCTATATCAGATTTTTCGTTCACATTGCAGTGCCCCATATACAGAGCAGATGTGTCCTTGTTATTCCCTCAGGAGTTACAATGCCCAACATCAGTCCATTCACCTGCATGTTCTTTGAAAGGTCCTCAGTCACCAGCTCTATTTCAGTCTAATGTAATGGAGTAGAAAATTTTGGTTTTGGGAGCGCCTCAGACGGCCTCCTCCCTCCGACACCGGGGCTGATGTCACACTGTCTGTGCATCACATGAGCCAGGAAGCCGGAGCGTCACCCAACTGATGAGTCAGACAACCAGCTTCATGACTTTTCGATCCTTCAATAGAAGAGCTGCAGCCTGTCCCTCCCTCCCTCCCTCCCTCTCCGTCTGTCTAAAACAATGACCCAGCGGACTACATTACATTTCCATTTAGTCATTTAACAGGTGCTTTTATTCAAAGCGCCTTACATTAAGCTTCTAGTCACCAGTGTTACAGCTGGAACACCACTGGAGGCAAGGTGGGTTAAGTGTCTTGCCAAAGGACACAACGACAGTATGAACTGTGGGGAGAGCGGTAATCAAACCACCTTCCTTCCATTTGAAGGACGACCGCTCTACCACTGAGCCACTGCGCCCCTGTGGACTAGGCTTTTCCTGAACATCACACAGAACAACCACGCTTTGACAAACCTCTTTTTTGACTTTTAGTGCAGCAGCATTACCATTAGGGATGTAACGATATCAAAATCTCACGGTACGATACAATTTCGATATTAACCTCACGGTACGATATTTATTGCGATATTGTGGAAAAGCTCACGGTAATGTTAAATAGCTCACAATAGTGTTTGTGATGATAATAGCAAAAAAATACTGACATTTATTCTGCTTTTGCCAGTCAACAGGCAATTTATTGTTGTATTCATGGATCCATGACAACATAAAACGCTGATCACATAGTTCTTTTAAAGTGCAAGTTGTAGTCAGGAACATCAATATTCTGTATAGTAATATTTGGTTGCATAACTAATTCTTCTGTGCAATGTTCAAGTTTAGAAGCAACTAGAACAATTGTAAACAATAGGGAATTCCCTTTAAGTGCAAACAAAGATCAAGTTAAGTCAGGTTTAAATGTGCAAGGCAAATAAAAGCAGCCTTTTAAAACTGGTATTCAGGAACATAACTTAACTTTGGCTCAAGCTTGGCCACTAACCTTTTAAATCCTTTGCCATCTACTGCAGAAAAGGGTCGTAAATCACGCTATGTACCTTGTGATTTCTTGAGCCCTTGCGCTGTTGTGTGGCATAGTTGTTGAAAAGGCCTCCTGCAGGGTTTTTTGACCGGACTCTTTTTGTGGGAGAATCTGCAAACTTTTCGGGATGATTGGTTGTCAGATGACTTCGCATGTTGCTTGTGTTTCCTGTGTCCAGTTTACTGTGGCAGTGCTTGCACATAGTCCATTGTCTGTCCACCACCTTCTCTCCTTTTATGTTTTTTGACACGGTGAAACCAAAATGTTTCCAGACATCTGATTTAAAAGCTGCAGGGGCTGGCACAATCTCAACTTTGATTTTGTTGTTTTCATCCTTACAAGTATCGCTGTCGGCCATGCTGGCTTGCTGTGAGCTTGTGTAGACAGCGTGCAGCGTGCAATCCTATTGGCTTAACAACGGTTGTTGTAACGACGCGGCGCAAAGGATCATGGTCTATGTAGTTAACAATGATTTGTTCCGCGGGACTGTGTTTATTCCTCTTGCTTTTTGACGGACACCTGTCCTTTTAATATTGTAACCCAACCACGACGATATCTAGACACGTTTACCACCGCGATAGCGCGATATCGTCAATATCGTTACATCCCTAATTACCATGTAATTTATGAAAAAACCTCCCTGTGTAACTACTCTATTTGTATGTCGCTACCTGTTCAACAGTTCAATTCAGCTCACCATCTCAGACGTCCACAATTCTCTGTTGTTCAAAAGCCAAATGTAGGGGATGGTCCATGTTGTTCAGTATAGCATCCGTCCAAATCATGTTTAAAAGTAGGGCTACAACTAACAAAAAATTCTTTAATTGAATAATCTGACGATTATTTTTTCGATTAATCGATTAATAATCGGATAGTGATTTGTGTGTAACTGCACGTATTTTCATCAAAAACACAAAATGTACATCTCTTTTACTGTTTCTATGGATTGACTGCTCTGTATTTGTAATAAAACATTCTTCTCTCAGCACATGGCAGGTTTCAGAGTCTATGAATACTCCAGATAGCAATTAACCGGTTATTAAATTAGCTGACAATTATTTTAATAAATAATTAAAATTGATTAATCCGATTAGTTGTTGCAACCCTAGTTTACAGAAAGATATACAGCCAAAAAAATTGTTCCTGTCAAAAGTTACACTAAGTTACACTGCTATGTTTAAAAAATGCAAAGGCCTGAAGTACAAGGTCATGCTTATTGTTACTATACACACTCTGTGGCACCAAAGGCATTGGTTTTGTGGAAAATTTTAAAAGGGAAATTAGTCCTAGCATGAAAAAAAAACAAAAAAAAAAAACATTCTACTTCAGCAATGGACAGTGCATCTGGGCACCTGTAGGAAAATGAAGGCTGTGTCACAGTCAGAAGAGGCCTGAGCAAAGAGGAACACTGGCTAAAAACTGATCTGTAACAACAAATGTAATCTAGACTATCTATATTTAGAATAATATGGTTGTAGATATGGCAAGACCTGTACCTGTAGACCTATCACCTTTATTGTTTTGCCCTACCTTAGTCTATGTTTTCATATGACATATTCTGACACAGTTACCTTTTAGAGCGACCTATTATGAAGCAGGAGAATACATACAAGTTTCTAAGATACGGTATATTGCTGAAGAAAAACTGGTGACAGATGACGTCAGTAACTGAACAACAACCACAGCACGTAGTAGCTAATTTTCCAGACTTCAGCTATAGCCCAGCTCCTAACTAGATTTGTCCGAGAGGAAAACAAACAAAAGGCTGGCAGACAAACAAACCGAGCCACTTCCTTCCACTTGCGGCTCCCCTCCCCTTTTATTATGCCCGTCCTGTTTGACCCCAAACGGCTCGGGCTGCGCTGGCTCACTCCAACACAAGCGCGTTTAGGATTTTCAGCTTTGTTTTTAATCAGAAACAATAGCCGAATGAAGATTGATGGGTGATTTACAAATGCCTGTTCCCAGAGCTCGTACTGGATGTTATTACTTTGGGGAAACAGGGCTGAGAAATAGGGCACTGAAGGCAGATCAATGGAAAAGCATCTGTCCTTTGCTATTATTAGCCATAATCAAATATCAAGCAGCAAAAGTGATGCACTTCCTTCCGCTTAAAGCCCATTCTGGTAAAGACTGTCAGACTTAAACCACATGATGACTTGAAAATGACAGAAAATTGTTGTGTAAAGGCCAAGTCCTTGAGCAATACATGTAAAGGTGCACAATATATCACAGAGGCGTTTCTAAATCTGGCCCCCTGAGCAGGAGACACCACTGGGCCCTCCCCATAAACTCAACATGGGGCATATAAGAAACATTTTTTATCCCAAATTTTCCCTGACATTAATTTATAAAAATGTGGCATGTAACTTCAACGCACGTAAAAAGTTAGCCCAAGGGATAATGAAAAATTGGTCAAGAGTGGGCATTTTTTTGGGCAAGGATTTAAAAAAAATGTTTTGTATGTTTGTTTGTTTGTTTGTATTTGGCAGAGCTTAAATGTTAGAAATTACTATTAAAAATTTAGATTTTTTTTTTTTATATATGTTGCATATATGAAAATAAACATTTTCATGACTGTTGGGTTTAAATGGGTTAATGTATTAGAATAATCCAATAATCTATTAATTGCAATAGACAAATAAATGTATTTTTGACTGAAATCAATTGTAAGTGCAAATATCTGTGGCTAAATAAAATAATATAATCTAAAAAATAGTCATTCTTGGTGGGAGAGTTTTAAATACATTAATAGGTAAAATGTATTTCGGTTGTAACTGTTCAAAGAACTCAAACACATTCGATCAATGTGTTTTGTTTTATTCAGCAGTTTTATTTATTTCACTCTGGCCTTGGATGTTGTTGCACTTTGGTATGTCTCTTTATCTGCACCGTTGATCACAGGATTATTTCATAATTCTGTTTTTGGATCAGTTTAATTGGTTTGTATTTTATCTTGTTGCTGTGCTTGGTTTTATTTTTGGGTGCTGCAATTTTTTTTCAATTCATTTTTAGTTTTCATGGTTCATGGATTTTGTAAAGGACTTAGTCGCCCCATTTTGAAAAGTACTACATGATGACTACCCTTTGCTGCATATTTGTAATGCGCTCAATTTTTAATATGACAAGGTCCAATTACAGAAAATAACCTATCAACAAGTGTTATTACAACAGCCAGGTGAGAGAGCCAACCCTGCATTAGGAGTTGGTTTGCAAGGCCAGTGCACACTCAATCAAAGCCTGTGTCCTAAATAATAGACAAGTTATAGTCACCAAGAATCAGTTCAACAGCAAAGTCCCGCAGTCGTGACAACTACCTCGTCCCTGAGGGCAAAATGCAGATAAACACAATAATGACATGATGATAGTTAGCTTTCACTTCTTTAAGCTTAAAAGTAGTACTATATGCATTATAATCAAATATAATCTGCAGAAACCCATCTATTGCTTAAGTAACCAATCAGACAATCATTGCATAATAAGTACTGTATATGACAGCTTTAATGTACTTTTTAAAGTACATTAAATGTTTTAATTTATATAATGTATAGGTATTAACTATGGTGTATTTATGATCTAACACCAAAACTTGTACTAATACTCATAATCAAAAGCCCCACTAATTTTACCAAGTGTTTTTTTTTCCCATTGCATTTACAATTATTTAGATAAGAAGAATGAAATATAAGAGGGCCACTACTGATTAAGGAGGTCTCGGGTCCCTCCGCCCCCCTCACATATACGCCTGTGCACGTCTGATGTTGCACTAGCGGATATTTTCTGCCTCATTACGTGCAGGGCCGCTTATGCTGAGCCTTTGCTGGCTCACAGCTGTAACAAGTGTTTGGGGGAAAAAAACAGCAGCAGAGAGGCTATCAATGGCTAAGCTAAAGCTACTACCTGCAGCTTACCTGATGGCGAACCTGTCACATCCAGCTGCTCCTCCGTCGAGAGCGTATTCAAGGCTCGGGCTGCACTCACGGTCCCCTTCACGATGCAAATGCGTCCTAAAGGGATAACTGTCGCAAACTCTCATTAAAAGCTAACTTTTTGTCCGGATTGTTACGAGAGGAAAAGGCTAAAGTAGGCTATTAGTCCCTACACGCTAGCTCGCTAACTACTTTTAAGGCTAGGGTAGGAAGCAACAAGCGATTTTGACAGTTCGAGGAAATGTTGACTAAGGGTTCGCCAGAGGGTTAGTACTACGGTGTAAACATTTGTAACGTCGTATAAATCCACATGTTCACATATAATCATCACTTACTTCGAAGCTAAAGAGCATTTATTACGTGTTTAGTTGAATATATCGTATCTTTTCTTTTGAAGATATTCATTTTTAACCGATTAACAACTCGAGTCCCACCCTACAGTCAAAGTGGTAGAGTCCAATAGAACCAACGGTAAAGGGAGGGGGAGCCTGTTACCTAGGAAACAACCGTGAATCTCCCCGGGGGGAAGATGTAGCCGCTGATTTATAAAGCAGTGCCAGCTCCTGTCTGTCCATCAAAGAAGTGGGCTGTCACTAAAGATGACCACATTATTACTGTATTAATATAAACACCCTGCCTCCACTATGACAAGATACAACTTTTGCATAAATTTACAAAGATGCAAAGTGTAAACTGGTGGTGTCATATGGATGGAAAGCAACAGGAGAATGGTGTATGCATGGGTTATACCATAAAAACATGTCTATAAAATCTAAATATCTGCATTTTTAAAGGTACAAAAAGCAGGATTTCCAGTCCTCCTTTGTAACTAAGGTGTAAAATGGTAAAATACATCTGAATAGCTATGCTCTATACCAGAATTGACCAAACTCTGGCCCGGGGACCAATCGTACAAGGCGAGCATTAATGTGTCTCTCAACTTTAATAAAAATGTAGTATAAAAATTTAAATAATACAAATATTGTTTGTTGGCCCAACAGCTTTAGGAAAACCTGTACTTGTAGAATAAGAATCAATCATCAATCAATAATATATAATCACTTGTGCACATGGATTTTAGGAAACAGTAATTATAGATTTAAATAAATGTAAAATTCTTTCTGTGTATGCTCTTCTACCGCTTAACCCGGGGCTGGGTTGCTGAGGCAACAGTCTAAGCAGAGACGCCCAGACTTCCCACTCCCCAGACATTTCCTCCAGCTCTTCTGGGGGGATACCGAGGCGTTCCCAGGCCAGCCGAGAGACGTAGTCCCTCCAGCATGATGAGACTATGTTAGGTTAATAATACACCACAGTTGAGACCTCGGGGAAGACCTATAAACATAGTAATAATAGATAAACAATTAAATCAGACATAGACATAGATTGTAAGAAAAAGGATATTGGTTGGGTGAAATTTTGCATAGACACTGACTAGCTCTTGTTTAAATATGAGCTGTTATGACATTTTGACCCTTCACACCAGAATCACTAATTTTGCCATTTAACCATTAGCTGCACAAGCCACATGCACATCATCACTTGCAGCTTCACAAAGGTTTCAAGCACACATCCCCAAACATTTTGCCGCCTAATTGCGTACAGCTGGCTGGCTCTAGCTGCCGCTGACACACAGAGACCTGTTGTCAGCGTCGAAGGAGCATGGCGGCGAGTCAACAACCAGCACCGTCACAAATATCCCGGGAATGAAGCAGCGAGGCACAAATTTAGCCCCACCGCACTGACTCCTGCCCACGCCGTGTGGTGTGTGTCGGGCCTATTGAGCCCGAGCAACAATGAACATAGGGCCGTCAAAGAGCGCTCTGTCAGGGCCCGAGGAATGTTTACAGGAATGAAGGCATCACAGTTCGACCAAGACACAGGCTTGTTTCAGTGTCATGTGCACAGATGTCATTAGTCAGCAATTAGTATCCCAGTTTACATTTAACAGTGTATTTGTAAAAGATTGATTTAGATTGAAGAAATTCATACAAGGACAGTCTGGTGATGATAACTCCTGACAACTGGTCATGCACTTAAGTGACCTCTTGGCATAATCCGTCATCATGTGATATACAACACTCACCCGTTCCACTGTTTAAAAAGCTACAAGCAACCAATACAATACAGTCCAGTCACTATTCTTCGAACTTAATTTGACTAAGTGAACAGGGAAGAGTGAGGCTCCTGTTTATGCTGTTAGACAAATTCAGGGAGAGAGCTATGAAGAGGACACTTAGAGCTACCATTATGTGCATCCATAGCTCGTAATTTACAGGCTATTGGGACTAAATAACCGTCATTAAACCAATAGTTGGTTTACTTCTGTTCTTAAAGGATGTGATGTCAAATCTTTTTGTTTAGCATGTGTTAGCTCTCCAGCGCTAATCTGTTTGTTTTATAATTGCACACATTTATATTTCTGTTATCTAAGTGTTCAACAATATCTGGATTAGTTAAAAGACCAAAAAGGGAGTACATCAGTGGGTCAAAATTAAAACAATAACTCTACGGTACTTTTCAAAGATGTGGGCACATGGAGAATCACGTGAAATCAGCTTGATATATTCTAAAATTGTTGCACTGGGGCTAACAAAAAAGCCAAGGCACATCAAAAGACATTGATTCAACAAAGAAAAAAAACAATGCATTTTGACTCAAACAACACACATTCTTATTAAAACAATACAATAACTCCCAGACAAGCATTGTAATATTTTAACTATGGTATTGCCAATGTAATATTTGTCACATGTGCTAACTGCATTATGTTTAGCTTGGGCTGGAGATGCATGCTAGTGCTACAAGTTAAAGTCATTTATGTTTTTTTATACAATATAAACTTTGTTCTTATTAGCCATAATGCCTTTTCTTTTAATCTTTTAAAACAATAAATGCTCCCTGGCCTTTGACGTCATAAATGCACAGTATATTAAAGACTGGAATAGTTTTAGTGTGTTGTATTTTTTCCAACTGCAGTTTGTAGTGAGTCACAGTTTTATTTGAGGATCTCTTTGTTCTTGTTTGTTTTTGTTTGTTTTGTCCTGTCTATTCTGTAAAATGTCTTGGGTAATGAGTATCTACAATGAGTATCTTGAAAAGCTATGATTATTATTTGTCAGTTTTTTTGTGATGTGTGTTATCAATGCCACAAAAATGTTTCTTTTGCACCAAAGCTATGAGCAAGTAAAGCCACGCACAGACCAATTCAATGTAGTCACTCAAGGATAACATTTTCACTACATCAGAAAAGACAGTGTAGCATACAATTGCAAGTAGAAAAAGTAAAAGTACCACACACACACACATTCAAGACCAGCACAGTGTGTAATAAAAAAGTGCTCACATAGGTCATGCTCTTCCCCCCAAGGTCCTAACGTATTGATCTCAATGCAGAGAAGGCATTTGTAAAAACGCTGCTGCCGGCATACTTCTCCATACGTCCCTGAACGCCCACACACTCACAAACACACACACAAGCATTTACAGGTTAGGGGCAGAGAAAATTTCAGAATTTACTCGTACATAGAGGATGCTTTTTCAACACTTTAATTCTCCAAGACATAACGGTTTAGTGCAGGGTTTGAGGTTTATATCTCGTGTAAAAAGAGAAAAGAAGCCATGTCCCTCTTCTGGTTTACATACCATGTCAGCAGATCGGATTGGATAAGTCTTTTGGGGGATGTGTTTATTCTTGGATGTGAACAATCATCAACAGCTGGCTTTGTCTTTCTGCACTTTGAAATTTCGAGTGACCTCTCCCTTTAATACACAGCCTACTGGGATTGGACGTTTAAGAAATATGTGGTAATTTCATATTATTTTTTTAAATCATTATTTTATTTTCAAAGCTTCTATAAGGAGCTTTATAATGCAGGTCTTTAGTGGACTAGTCACTGCCTACCTTTTTTGCATTTGTGTTTATTTATTTAAATGTGTGTTGCAGACAAAATGAAGGTTTTCATATCTACTGTATTTTTCACATTCTTGTAAAAACATACTAATGGGAGCTATGGTACCAAGGTTTTGTAACTAATAACTTACAATTTTATCACCTTTTAGCTTTTATAAAGTTAAAAAACAATGTAACCAATACACAGCCAAATTCTGATAAAAGAGAATGTACTTTAAACTGCACACTGTACGAGTAAATCTCACACGAGGAAATTCAAATCTCACGATTTATGTTTGGTTTGCTCCAACCAAAATTTCAGACAGATTGCTGGGAATGTGTCGAGAGGCGTTTATTTTCGCTCGTAACTCTGTGTTCAGACACACGACAAAGACACACAACAAACCTAAAAAATCAGCCTGACTTAAACATTTTAGCAGATCTAGAAATCATGTTAAAGTCAGTCCTTGCATAGATGAGTGCAGAGAACGTGGCCCCCTTATAACTTTAGACTTTGTAGACATACATACTCTTTTTATACTAACATGTAAAAGTATTGATCTTCATTTGGAACAAAGCCAGAGCTAGAAACAATGATATGTGCGGCTTATAGAAAGTTTCATCTGATCAGCAAAGCAACGAAAGCAGCTGTGTGTGGTGCACTGTGCTCATTAATGCTTTCTGACTCTGGGTTTGTTGCAGTGGCAGAGCTGCAAAAAACGGACCACAGGATCAACTGAGGGGGTGTCGGCCAGAAAACAAACAAAGCTGTGCATCTGAAGATCGCAACAAACAAATAACGAGGAGCTCACTGTAGGATATAGTCATTATACGCCCCACGGATTGTAAAAATAACAAATATACTAACTTTTTTCAGTTTACTTTTGTACCTATTGATTGTGGAAACACACTGATTATGAAAGCTTTTAACCCAAATGCTTAATATAGCTTTAAAGGACAGAGCTCAGAGTCAAAGCTAAGCTCAGGGAGTGTTAATGCATCAGTTTGATTGATTGATTGAGGACACCTGGGTTTGACTATGAGCATTTCTCTAATCATAGGATCCAAGTCGTGCTGGATTAAAGACTGTAGAAAAAAAACACTGCAAAATAACAACATTTTTCTGCCGGGAAGTGGCTGCACGTCGTCATAAATCATCCGCTGCTTCTGCTTTACTGAATAATCGATAGGGAATCATCCCAGACTCAATGGAAAGTCATGTGAAAGCTTTTACCTCCTTGTAATAATTGCCTAGTTTACATGTAAATTAAAGTGTGTGTGGCTGGATAAAGATACAGAGCAGCAATATATAGCTGAAATATATAGCTACTGTGCTTTATTAGTATTGCAAGTTTGGTCCAATTCTGCATGGAAACAGTTCGACATAACCTTGTGGGATGTATAGCAGTTATAATAGAGCACAGCTTCTTAAATTGCAGCATAAATAGTATAAATATTAGCATTTAAAGTTAATAGGTAGGATTTATTGAAACAATTTGATATTACAGTTAAATACAGTTACAAAAGGACAATTCTTGAACCATTGATTCTTTTGAGCTACTGTAGGAACATGCTGAACTGCAGGGCTGTTTAATAGTACTGTCCAAATAGTCAAATATATTACTCTAATATACACTATCTCATATATTTTAAAGTGTGTCATGGAAAATAGTCAACAAAAAAGGTTCACTGGGTAATACAATGCATCATTTTAGCCAGGCCTATTCTGGGTTTGCAGGTTATGTTACAATGCAACAGCAATGACACAATTTAAATAATCAATCATAATTTGTTGCTGACCTCTGATGTAACGATTATGGGTAAACTGCAAACAAACAAAGAAACATGCCCCAAAATCAAATATGGCCGCCTTTATTTTGAAAAATGGTCAGCCTTTTCCTTTCTGGTGGACAACATGAGTCCCTATAACTTGGAAAAAGTCAGGGAAAAGTCATTGAGTAGCAATCTGTTCTTTGTTTGTTTGTGTCATGTTGTCATTTTTACATAATGTGTTGTTTGTTGACGAGAAGAAAAATGGCACAAACCTCACGTCTCTCCAGATCCACTATGTCAGAGATTGATGAGGATTACGGTCATATTTTGGAAAGGGGTATTGTAGTTTGTTTTATAGTCAGAAGATAGACAGGAAACATTGTTAGAGTGAGAAGAAATAAAACCCAGGTCTCCCAAGTACGAGGTATGTGCTCCACCAGGTGAGCCCCCACTTCTCCTTTCTAGAGCATGTGAACAGTAACGGTGGCCCTGTAGGGACATGCTGCTTAGAGCAAACCGAGTGGAAAAAAGTCTGATTCTAATTTCATTTTCATTAGAATAAAATTGTTTTACTTTATAAATGCCCTAAACCTTAAGGAAAAATGTGGGCCCAAAAAGAAACATGTGTGTGCTTCTCTTATAGCAGTGCTCAGTTTGTCCAGCCGCACAGTGATTTTTAACTTGTCATATTTACACTGTACATACCAGTACAAATGATAATGTTGATATACAGTATTGTACAACTTTATTCCACCTTTGAGTCAAGATGTGTTGGATATAAATACATTGAAAGCCTTTATTATTATTCAGCACAAAACAGAATTTGCATTAATTTCAGAAGAATGTAATAATCTGCAGATCTTATCCCAGTGCAGAGAGTAAATCTAATAATAAAATGGCGGCATTTGAGGAGAAAGAAAACAGAGAGTGGCTGTTATTTGAGCGAGATGAAAAACTTGGATGAAATGTCAGGAGAAATACTAGATTACCATGACAACACGGCTTTTGTCTCGTCAGGATTTTTCATCGAGTTGAGTTCATCGGCAACAGACCCTGATTTGTGCTCTCCATTAGGACTAATAGCTATAAGCGGTCTGTTCTTTTCCTCGGTCTATTCCCTGAAATGGTGTTACCAAAATTCAATCAGTTCTTTCCACCAAAGTGCTTCCAAATACAGTAAAGGAATGTATATTATTCATGAGCTGTGAAAATGTGGGTTCATGGCCGCCAAGACTGGGACAGACTCCATGGATGGCTACATCTGTCTTTAGGCTGAACTACCCTGTGCTACATTGTGGACTTGAGCCCTTTAAAATCTATCATGCACACATACAGACAACAGCTAATTATACATTCTACAGGAGGTATTAATTAGGCATTCTGCACTGACAAGATGTATTAATGTTGGGATTTTTGTCAATAGTTCTTCAAATATTGCACGTTGTTGTGTATATACAAAGAGTGTGAGTGTGGTACGATAATAACCGATCTCAAGGCGACACATCCTCTTGAAATATTGATGCTGCGAGGCTGCTGCTGCTGTGGGATACAAGGCTCTATCTCCTGTCATTTCATCAAAACAAGGCATAGCATTAAGATATAATATACTATACTGTAATGTTTGAAATTGTTTTTGGAGAACTATGTCTTTCAATATATTAATTTACTCATTAACTTATTACATCTCAGAATGTCTTTAAAGGCTTACATTGCCTACATTCAGGTGTTTCCCCACAGTTTACTGCTAAAGTGGATCAGATGTACATAGATACCGGTCGCTAAGTGGCCTTGAAAGCACCACCAGTCAGAGCCTCCTTCAAGTACCAGCCGTTTATTATATTACTGTAACCATGGTGATTTATTTGCTGTGAAAATGTATTTATGGCCGCGAGTGGGCGGAGGATGAGCGGTGGCTACATCAGTTAATACTTGTATTTTCATAGATAGAGCTATTAGTCAAATGCAAAGAACAATGTTTATGTCCTGCAAGTATAGAATGAAATTAGATGTCCAGCCATTTTCAAATATAATATTAATAGTTACACAATGAGTCAGCAGTATTTTCATTCCTGACATGATAGTATTGGCTAATTCTGTCCGGTATTTTGTAAAAGGGGGGCTGAAAGATGCTTAGGGAGAAGCAAGAGGTATATATTCTCTAATTTCTCGTCTCAATACAACTTTAAACATGACAATACAACATCAAAATGGCAAATAGATTTTCTTTGGAGTCACGTTTTACCCAGAGCACTGTAAAATGTAAAGATGTTGCAGTTGCATTTTACATTAAAGTAATTAAATGTTTAAAATCTAAATTTAACTGGCTCCATTCACAGCAGGACATGGTTTAGTCTCTGTTGAGTATTGTTCCTGTCTGCTTCTCCAAAACGTGAATGTGCTGGGACAGAACAATGAGCTGCAATTTTAATTTTTTTATTTTATTTTATTTATGTTATTATTATTATTATTATTATTATTATTATTATTATTATTATTATTATTATTATTATTATTATATTAAAGGTGATTCTTATTTAATTACTTTATTTATTTATTATTTTTTTTTTCTTAAACCTTTCCTATTGACAGAGTCCACCATGAAGCTCCTCTAAAACGTTAATTCACTTGAGCTGTTTTTTGTCAATAAATTCATATTCTTTTCATAATATCTGGCCCATTTGAGAAGAAATTCAGCATTAACCTGTCTCATTCGATCTAAAATGTAATTTAGAGCATGACTCAGCAGTTGTGACTCACTATTGTCTGCACTTATTGGCCTCCATGTGTGAGTAGATACCTTCATCTAGTGGCCACACCAGGTACAGTCAAGAGTCCTGACTCATTCTGGCTTTAGTTTAAACCCCATAATTTAGACCACCCTTGGCAAAAATAAAGGTTTTACCAAATGTAGAGCATCCCAGAATCCCAGTTGTTGTTAGTGACAAAGAGAGGGTCCATGTCCTTGTTCTGAAATCTGGTTTGGCAAAAGAACAGTGCAGTTTATTAACAAGCAGCATTAATATATAATGATCTTAGTTGCCTCTCTGTTCTTCTTCCTTCCTAAAAACATTTCCACATGTGTCTCCGCAGGGTTTTCTTCAGGATTAATTCTTTCTCTTCCATCTGCTTTTTAGTGCAAGAGCTGAGGACGCCACAAGAGAGCAGAGCAACCCAGTCTCATCAGGATCAGGTAAATATTTCATGGGGTTGAACGAGACTGATGCTCTGAGTCCTCAGGTTTAATGAATGAAGTTGTGTTCCTCTCAAACCTGTTCAAATTCAACTAAAAACACTTCAAATCCATTTCAAACTTGTTCAAATTCAACTAAAACCTGTTAACACAAAGGAGGATATTAATGTAAACGATATACTGATGTGATAAAGATTTATAAAAACTAAGTCCAATTTAATAAAAGCTTTCCAAGTGTCCTACTCCTTGGATTTAGTGTAGTGGCCCCCTTATTTTCTTAAATCTTTATTTGACTGCTCATGCCTGGACCAAACCATGTGACAACAGTTTTTATCAAAAGGGACACACAAAGACAAACTGACCTCACAACTAAAACTGAAAGAGCAGCATTTATACTCTTTGTTTAAAAGAGATCAAACCAAAGAAAGTTTTGTCTCATTCCCTTTCACTTTCCCTGATATCCTTATTCACTTTGTCCATTTTCATCAGAGCCTTGTCTAAACTGATGCTGCCTCTCAAGCCCTTTTTCATAGCTGCGTTTAAATTTTGCTTTGAGTTTATTACAACAGCAGATGGCAGCATTGCTCTACATTAAAGTCCCATTGTACTTTACTTTTTTCTACAATTTTATTTAATCTTTTTGTTCTTCAACAAAATATAGAATTAATGAAGGCATAGGGACTGTATAAATAAAAAGTGTAGCTTTAATTCATCAACAGGCAACAATATTCTTTCCACAGTAGCTACAGGTGTCAAAACAGAACGGTTCTGTTGGTGTGGAACAGGAAACTGATGAGTCTAGGTCTCACATGTAGAAGATCCGGTGGAATTTCTCACAGTAGATCTATTATCAGCTGAAAGATATAAGCCCCTGCAGTGAAGATTAACAGGAAAAAGGCTGGAGTATGGATGGTCCACATACGGTACGTCTCACGCACAGAGACGGAAAAAGACTCTCTCATGGGATCGATGAAAAAAAAAACAACTCAACGCCTCATGAGACTCAAAAACCAAAATAGAGGTGCTGACATCCTCCGTCCAGACCAATTGTAGAGTGGGCTTATCCCATTTGGGCATCAAGAGATAAGAGGATTTATTTATTCAGGTTGGTAGCACACTTTGAAAGATAAAGCAGCGAGGTACGGAGAGTTTTTAATGGCTCTTTAAGGTCCCACGTCATAACCAAACCTTTATTTTGAAGACTTTCTTACCTTTAGATGCATTTCCGTTTTCAACAGTGAGGTATGTTCAATAAGAGAAATTTAAAGAAGGCACATAAATGAGTCCTTAAGTAGTGAGTCCTTAAACTGGTGCAGCTTTCTAAATTTAAAGTTTAGAAAGCCAGGAAAAAATGGAAACAAACTCATGAGCTAATATCCAATCAATCCACAATGTTTGTTCAATATTTTGCTCTACTTTTTAGCGGTCATGCCAAATTGTACAGAAGACTTATTTTTGATTTTGTAGGCCTTTTGTCAATAAAATTATATCAAAAAGTGTGATAATTGAAGTTGTACTGTACTGCATTAAGGAAAAGACTACTATTAACATACATTATTTATACTTACTTACCCATAATGCTGTTGAAAACCTATTAACACCATATATAATGAACAGAATAGCATCATTAATAAACCAAAATGATATACTTAGTGACAGCTCCAAAGTTATATTTCAGTTTGTGGGAAATTTCTCAAGGTTCTTTACATATTTTTTTCTGTAGAGCACATGCACCTGAGAGCTATCAAACACTTTAAAGGAATAAACAAAAGAAAAGATCAAATACGCTGAGAATATTTTTATCCATTGTCTCCTCAAAGCCACATGTGAAGTGGGACTTAACGGAAGCAGAGGCCTTTTGTTGTGGTTATCCTCCTGGTGCTTTAAAGGAAGGTGCCGAGTCAGACATCTGTTCTAGACTTCCCAACATTTATTTATTTGTTTCATATGCGTCGTGAGTTTGGAGAGGTTTAAGGCTGGTGTTGGCACAGCTGAAAGACGGTCATGGGAACTGGGGGCTTCGAAAACCTGTTCAAATCCAACTAAAACCTGTTCAAATCCAACTAAAACCTGCTCAAATACAACTAAAACAACCTGTTCAAATCCAACTAAAACTTCCTCAAATCCAACTAAAACCTGCTCCAATCCAACTAAAACCTGTTCAAATCCAACTAAAACCTGCTCCAATCCAACTAAAACCTGTTCAAATCCAACTAAAACCTGCTCAAATCCAACTAAAACCTGTTCAAATCCAACTAAAACCTGCTCAAATCCAACTAAAACCTGCTCAAATCCAACTAAAACCTCCTCAAATCCAACTAAACTGCTCCAATCCAACTTAAACCTGTTCAAATCCAACTAAAACCTGTTCAAATCCATGTTTAAATCTAAAACCCTGTTGGCTCTCGGAGATTTTCCTCTTAAAAAATGTGTCCCTCTTTGAAAATAGTTTGGAGAGCCTAGTCTAAATTGTACTCTCACACTATCTCACCCTAAGCATGCTGGGTAATGAACAATGGCCTGTCTGTCAACTCTAGTTTCCATTGAAAAAACAACTGTGACAATGGTCCGCTCTGGAAAACGGTGGACATCAGAAGCAGTGGGACTGTCCCATGCAGGGATGTTTGAGGGGCCTCAGTGTGTCAGAGGCCAAAGGTGTGGCAGTGGCTGTGGGTCGGTCGGGCCCCCCGTTTCCCTCCTCTGTCCTCCTCTGGGACGGGCCTCAGTGTCGGCTCCAGCAGGAAGAGAGTAAGGGTCAAAGCACAGGCCTTTTGTTTTTCCTGTGTTTGACGGACGCCTGTCTATCTCCAACTGAAGCTGAGTTAAAGACACACACCTGGTCCAACAGAAGGAGGAGGCAGACAAAATATGAAGCAGTGCCTCGAGTTAAAGATCATTAATGAAGATTTTTTTTTACATCAGAGAGAGTCAACAGAGAGAAAGCATTGGACTTTTGGGTTTTAAATATATATTTTTAATAATGGTAAGCGTTAACTGTCAAAATACTAATTGTACCGGTGGCTCATAAATGGTCTGTTTTAACCAAATCAAAAGTTGTAAAACAGGAAAGTGAGAAGGTGTTGGTGAAGTTTGTCAGTCATCCAGCTCATATTGAACAATAGGATTAAGGCTCTGGCTACATGTACACGGATACATTTGTGCCTCTTGTCCACACATTCAACAGACTTTTCTTATTTTTTTAGCTTCTCGTTGTTTGTTCTTGCTGCCACCATGTTGTCTGGAGAACTTTTTTGTGCGTTTCATACGAGTGCCGTTCTGGTCAGTAGAAAGTAGATCCTGTTGTCTGGCTTTAACTTTTGAGCAATGATGGTAGACCACTCGGTCAGGGGGAATAAAAACTCAGCTCTGGCCAGTTCAGTAGGATTGAGTCTCTTGGATAAGTCCCAACACATTCGAATTTAGAAACCATATTCCAGATTTCTAAGGTGTTAATAGATCAAGTGGAGCTCACTGTCCCAGTCCTATAGGTCTGAAGGGGTCCATTAAAGTATATTTTGTTTTGCACTGCATTATGGGAGTCACTAAACAGGCATAATCCTATCAACAAAACCAGGGTAAACCAGAAACTTTCTTTTCAAACAAGAGATGATAAAAGACAAGGATGTGATGAGGAAATGACCAGTGGAGTTCTCAGTAATTAATCTCCATCACTCTCAGCTCTAATATGCATCCTCTATCGAGCCCTCAGCAGAACGACTTCATAGTCACTTCCTCGAGTGAAAGGAAGTGGCCTTGATGTGAAGATTAACACAAAATAAAACACCCCTCTTTGGTCAGATAAGGTCGCTTAGACTGACTCACAGATCCGCCCTGGTCCCTTTTGTGGCCCGATACGGCCGCGTGCATGTAATCAGCACATTATTGATAGTCTTAATGAGAGCGGCTGCAAGTCACTGAAGCCATTAGCGGGATAAAAGAGCTTTAATTGTTTTGTCAGAGCGGTGTGTGTGTTTTTTTCTCAAGCTAATTAAATCCATTTACTTTGTTAGCAACTTTTCTCGCACTTCATTAGGACACAGGTCAGGTGCAGGTTTGGAAATTAGCTCTAAAAATAGCTCTAAAAGGCTTTCAGCATATTCCAAAGGCATCAAAGACATAATAGGATTAAAACAAGACAAAAATGAGGACTAAATCTGGGACTACACAAAAGTTAAACCAGGGCCAAACAACAATTCAAAGACTAAACTCAGACTAAACCATTGTCTAAGTAAAATCAAAACAGGACTAAACACACCACAAAAACGTTGCACAAAGCCTCACAACCCCATTCTGGATCAGTGGGATTACTTGTTGAGTCAACCCTGGGTTTCTCTGGAGCTGAGAGTGTGTTCATGTGAAGCAGGTCGACATGAATGAATGGCACAAATTCAGTGGAGTCTATGTTTTAAATGCTGCATTAAAATTAATATCACGGCCTCTATCACTGAGTCAGGGTTCTATAGAAATCTACAAAGAACTGCAGGTGTCGAGGAGGACTAAAAATGCAACTTGAAAAACGTAATTTATGTTAAAAGACAACTCTTAAATTATTCAAACTGACTGGCCTGGTGTTAATGTGGACTTTTGTCATCAGCTCCAGTGTGGGGCGTCTGTAGAAAACTAATGACGTGAAGGATCTTCCACGCTCCATCTGCACCAGCAACATCCGAGGACTCCCCCAAGGTCCACACGCACCTATACGTTGGAGCTTTTGTGTACTTCTGTGTGGCCTCTGCAGACCTTTACTTCTACAAACCTTCCATAGAATAGTCACCCCATGAATTTTCAATAAGCCAATTAGATTTTATCACATTTGATGGACTACAACTGCAATAAAGTTTAACATTTGAACAGATTTCTCCATATTTTCCTCAGAGCTGTCCTCATTTTAATGTTCGGCTAATCACATTTTAAACATGTTAAACTTTCTGAAATGCTTACCTCATTTACCGGACAGGCATTTGTATACATGCACCGAGTTCAATTAGAGTGACGTTTCCATGGCAACCTGCAGTGAACTACCTGCTGCGTTTTTTCTTATGAGGTTTGTAATTAATGCAGCGGAGCCACACATAGGCTGCAGGAATTATGTTGCATTTGTGGTGTTATAAAGTCTGTAAGAATCAAACACCTTTTTCTATTTGAAATTTAAACACTTTCAAGACTAATTTTAAACTTCTCCAGCACCTCAAAGAAAAGGTGTGTTTGCTAAATTACTGTTTTTTTTAGTTAATGTGATCTGAATTCACAAGTACAGCTTTAAGTTGGATTTGAACAGGTTTAAGTTGGATTTGAACAGGTTTTAGTTGGATTTGAACAAGTTTTAGTTGGATTTGAACAGGTTTTAGTTGGATTTGAACAAGTTTTTGTTGGATTTGAACGGGTTTAAGTTGGATTTGAACCAGTTTTAGTTGGATTTGAACAGGTTTTATTTGAATTCGAACAGGTTTTAGATGGATTTGAACAGATTTTAATCAAATTTGAACAGGTTTTAGTTGGATTTAAACAGTTTTTATTTGGATTTGAACAGGTTTTAGATGGATTTGAACAGATTTTAATCAAATTTGAACAGGTTTTAGTTGGATTTGAACAGGTTTTAGTTGGATTTGAACAGGTTTTACCTTTAAACTCAGACCTTGAGCTGTGATTGGCCCCGGGGCCGAACTTTGGGTTTCAAGTTATGAAAAACTAGGACCGTTGCCATAGCAATTAACAATTCACTGTTTTATGTTTTGAATAGTCAAAAGTTCTCAAAATGGCGTCCATAACAGGAAAAAGTCATGTGACTGAAACCCATCTGTGTTCGGTTCATAATGAAGATTTAAAAATGTGTAGATTTGGATTTTTTCCGTTTTAAATAAACATGTGTGCCTCTCCTGCTGTGCTCAGTTTGTCTCTCTACACAAACTAATGTGTTTGAGTTCACTTGAAGACTGTTTTCAAGTCACAACTTAAACCAAGTGTGTTTTTGTGAATTGCAGAGTAAAATGGAAAACTCAACGTTACCTTAGTGGCTTATATAGTGTTTCCTCTCCCTGTTTTTTGGGACATCACAATAGCTTAGTTCAGAGACAGAGTTTCCTCTGCGGCTGCTGTCGCCGTCATACATCCTGCTGCAGCATCATTAGTTGAGTCTTTTTATCAGCCTCTGGTGTGTTGCTGCTGCTGCAGGGGGTCAGCGTTCTCTCTCCGGCTGTAAACCGCCACTGCCGTCAGCGCTGCGCAGAGCAACAAACACCCCATTAAACCCAGGCCCTTCACATATTACTGCAATAAAAACCCCAGCTCCTGTCTTTATGGGCTGTTTAATTATGTCAATTCGTCTTCCTGAGCAACAGTTCATGATGAAACCCATTTGGTGTACAACAGTCAGCCGGCACTGAGCCAGAGGGGGGTGCATGGCAAAAGCAGCCCAAAACTAAAATATGTTTGTTCCTGGGATGGTACATTATGTTTTCCCAAAGCCATTGGCCACTCTTTCAGTTCCAGGGCTCTGGTTGGACGTATAAACATTACACACAAAGCCTTGTTTCCAGCAGTGTGTAGATGGCATCGTTTGAAACTCTTGTCTGGCAATTACCTTCATTCAGGTCTGACTCGTGTCCTGCGTTTATCTCCACACCTAAAACTGTTCCTACTGTGCCGTCCCATTGATAAGGTCTTGGGTAAATTAATTTATACATGGGTTGGGTTTATACATTTATACATTTATCACCCTTGGCTTATTTTGGAAGCTTTCTTGAAAATATCAGAAAACGCAATGTACTCTTTAATAAAAAGGCCTTTATTCTAATCAGTCATAATGTTCCCAATAAACTAATTTTCCTTTTGGCAGTACAGCAAGACAATTTAATCTTAACAGGACTGGATAAAGAAAGATCAAAAATATAAAACACCCCTAAAGCTGGAAGGTCATGTGATCAATCCCTGTGTTGGGTTTGTATATCCTCTTCGTCTCACATTTCTACATCTCGTCACAAAACCTGAATCTCCTAAAACCCAGCTAATGTCTCCAGAATCTAGATGCCATCCACATTTATCTAGATACAAACATTTCCTAAATGCTGGATTCTCTGTGCCTTGCCTTTTGCCTCCTCAAACCAAAGCGTGCCGATTCCTCGAGCTATATAGTACATTACATCTTCATCGAGTTTATAGCCTGGTTGTTTTCTACTGTGTTGGTTGTCGCAGCTTAACCCCTTTTAACCTCAGCGGTCAAGAGTGAGTACATCAGTGGACAGATACAAGCAAGTACAGGCACCGTAAACAGGAAATACTTCAAAAATAATCTGGTTTTATTGTGGGATTTTACATTTTTGAGTGGATTTGTTCACTTTGTAGACAGTAATAGCCAACAAAAGCATTAGCAGGAGGATGCCTAGTGCTGCGCCCGCTCCACACAACAGCGCTAATGAAGCAGAGCCTAAAGAGAGGGAAAAAAAAGTTAATGAAGTTAGATGGAAGTAGGAAACAAAAAGTTTTAGGTGGTTCTCTTACGTGCTTTGGTCACTTCAAAAGTCTGACCTAAAGAGCCAACGTCCGGCAGCTCTTCGACTTCATTTATGATGGGCCCTAAAACGGTCGTCCCTTCCCATTGGAGATCTACAACAAGACAAACCAGTCAACCACAAATGTCCAACTCAAGACCCTCTGCTGTGTTTTGTGGCTCCAGTACATTTAGATGATATTTTTGGCTCTAGATTTAAAAATGGATTTGAAATCAGATTTATTAAAAAGTAAATATCAGGTGTTAATACAATGACCTCAGCTGGGGACATGTTTCCATTTAGAGAAAAAAAAAACAAAATAAATAAAACTTGGAACTAGACATGTGCCTTTTGTACCTCACTACAACTTTCTTCTTATACTTCTCTAGATTACTTTTGAGACTTAAACAATGATGTTTCACTTGCTATTCCTGCCTTTAAGTCATTATTTAACCCTAGATGCAAGAGCAGTGCAGATTTCAAAGAAGGCCTAATGCACCAAAGATATGTAAATACTGTCTGAAGAAGCGTTCCTGAGTGTATTGTTTGTTTGCAGCTCGCACCGGCATCTGCTCCGAGACCTCTTTTGCGTCGCGTCTCACCGCAGCTGCTCTCACAACAGCCGCACACCTTATTGTCTCCTTCTGACGCCACCCATCTGTGCGCAGAAACAAAAATACATTCCGTCAGGAGACATGTACTCGAGGATAACTAGCTCTACAGACACCTACCTGTTGGCTTCAGTCAGGAAGGAGCAGGCTTTGTTTTGAGAGTCGATGGGGACGGAGAGCGGGGTGGCTCTTAGTTTACACGTGATGTAAACCTGAAAGAAAAAAGGATGAAACGATAGATGGACTGATCTAGAAGTGTATTAAAAAGTCTCAGACTAGTCGTACTCACCGAATCCCTGTGATCTGGGAGAAACCTGAACATCTCAAGCTTAAAGTGGAGTTTATCCTCTTGGCTTCTCTGCATGAAGTAAGACTTGCCTCCCGTCAGCTTAGAGTCGATTAAACACCTTCAAAAAAAAAAAAAAACATTTGTCCTTATCAAATATGCATTGTCTAAATACACCTTTATTTCTCACCCGTGGTTGTTGACAAAGACATATCTAGGTTCAGATTCGGGGTCGGGCTGAGTCGTGGCCACGCAGACGTCTACAAAGACTCTCAGCGGGATGTGGTGACCTCGTAGCACCGACGCCTCGATGTGCATCACGTCATTCAGGAAGTAAACGCTGGAGGACCTCCGTGACTGCCAGTCCTCTAATTGAATCGGAGAAAATTTTAAATCAGAGTGGAGCTATCAATCGGATTAAACGTAGCCTGTGGGAGAAGACCGGGCCACAGCAGACAGTTACATCTAGTTACAGTAACAATAAGGCCAATGCACTTTAAACGGGCAGTAATGGTACTGGACTAAAGGCAAACAAAAGTTAAACCACTTAAAACCCATCCGAGTCTGATTTAAACCAGTTGAGGTCCAAGATAAACCACTGAAAACCCATCAATACAAAGTAAAACCATTTAAACCTGGATTAAGTCCTGGGTAAGCACTTAAGTCACCCAAATCCTGCCATAACCAAGTCTGAGTTAAACCACTGGAAACCCATCAAACTTTGGTTTTACCCAAATCTGTTCAAAAACAGTTCTGCTCCAAGTTAACCAGTATAAAATTAAGTTCACCGTTTTCTTAAACTCGATTTGAACTTTAACTGGTTTTAAATGGCGTTGGATGAGTTTTTAATGAAGATTAACTTGGACTCGAAGTGGTTTTAAGCAGGCCTTGGATGAGTTTTAACGCAGACTTGTAAATATATTTAACCTGGTTGTAACTGGACGTGGATAGGTTTTATGTGGTTTAACTTGGCCTTGAACTGCTTTGAAGTAGCTTTAAGCAGGTTTTAGATGGATTTGAATGGGGTTTAAGTGGTTTATCCAGTTTTAAAGCTGCATTGTACAAAATCAGTCAATGCTAAGTTTTCAATAGTTTTTAAAAAAGAACCTCTGACACTCTTTACATTTTTGAACTTGTTTAAAATCACGTCCATTAATAATTGCAGTATCACCTGGAACTGTAGCTAAATACAAACATAGAACTTCTTTTAGTACAAGCTATGGTTGTTTGAGGTTTTCAAACCTGTCATGAGTTGCAGTGAGAAGTGTAGCTGTTGCTCGGTTAACTTCTCTGCAGAAAAAGTTACCCAGGTTGGACTCAAGGCTTTGCTGCTTACGTAATGTTTCCTGTAAAAGACAAGAAGATATCGAATGAAGGAGCAACACTATGACTCGTCCTTGAATTATTCTTCAATAATCCGAGCCCAGGCGTGCAGCTGACATGCTAATGAGGACCATAAACAATAAATAACAGGGCTTTACCTTGGATAGTGGCATTCAATTACCACCTCAGCAGGGTTCGTCTTTAGAATAAAGGTGCTGCCGATGGGGGTCGGTGCGTAAAGGAGAGAAAAACTGTACACAAGGGCCTCTTCTGACATCTAATAAAGCAAACCGCAATTAATTTAATAAATTAAGATGTGATAAATAGTCAAAAGATACAAGCAGAAACCGTCATTGTGCTGCCGCAGCTTTGCAACTCTGCTCGGAAATGGATGGTTTGGTCGGAGGCGTATGTTACAGAGCAGCCTCCTAAGGTAAGGTCACTTGGATGGATCAGCTGACCGTTTCCTGAAACAAGACGAGAAACATTGTATTAGCAGCAATGGTTTTAACCATTTCTTTTCCAGTCAATAACCCACTGTTCACAAAGAGGCTCAGCCATAGAGGGCAATAAAGTATAGACACAAAAGTTACCTAAACAGATACAATATAATCTTGATTCGGACTGGCTTTAATGTCCTGGACAAACCATTACCGAGAAAGTTTTGTTTGACGTCCACGAGTATCTCCCTTTCGCCACATAGTACCGTCACACTGTCGGCTGGAACAGGAACCCTCTGTTCGGATTTGACCAACGCCTACAAAAAAATAAATAGCAAAAATAAAGAAACAAAATTCCATAGTTGAAATTAATAGAGAGAGAAAAAAAATCTTTCATAGAAATACCTTTGTTTTACGATTAAGAAGATGTTTCAAGACTGGATTAGGCAAAGCGTTTTCCGACGGCGGTAGCTCTAGGGCGACTGTTTCGACTTTGGGGAGCTGCTCAGAAATCGAAGCGTAGTCTTTGAATTCTTGGAGTGGGCTCACTTCAGGATTTCCGAGTTGTAAAATTCTCAGACGGTAGCAATGAGGAGAGCGGACTTCTTCAGTTTGCTCAGACTGGTTTGACGTCTGTTAAATGAAACAGTTAAAGTCAAGTAACTCTTTTTGGCTACTTTTGTTTTGCACAGTCTTGATGACCTCAAACATGTACGTCCAATAAAATCCAACATTACCAGCAGACCGCCTTTATTCCTGGTGGAACAAACATAAACTACGACCTTACACAGACTAGGTCTACTCAGTTTAAGAAACAAAAGTTTATCTGGTGTCACCAAATACCGGCTGCCATGAAAGGAGAGCGTGTGTAAACCAAAAATAAAAGACATCTCTACTGCATATGAAGAAATAAATCCTCATACAGCAAAGAAAATACTTGAACTCAGGGTTAAAAAGATAAAGCATGCAGAGCCCATGTTAGGTCTGAAGAGTTCATTTCTACAACCCTTTTGAAACAAGGCCCTAATCTTCAGACCTAACAAACAGCAGTAAAGAGTTAAATATGACTCATGTGCCAGCTAGCTCTGGGCTGATCCAACATTGTGAGCTTGAATTATAACTAGGCAGAAGTGCTTAGGATACCAGAAAAATTACCATGTTACTGACCCATGGCCTTATTTTAATCACAAATATATCCACTCCTTCTCCTTCAGGACAAATATTACCTTTGGTTCCTGCCACTTTGTTGTTTCCAGCTGTCTTTGATTTTGTAATTCAACAAACTCAGAAATCAGAGGCAGTTTTTGTTTGCCATTGCTGATTTCACCATCAACCATCTGGCAACTTCTTGGAGCAACTAGAGATTGTACTTCCTCAGAGCGGTTCGGCTGATTCTCCAATCTCTTCTGCAGCTTTGGGTGGGTTGTCTCTTGCTCATTTTCTTGGATTTGGTCCAGAGTCTCATTTGTAGCAGCATTTTCTACAACAGCACAATCGTTCTGACATGACAAGAGAAGCACAATCCCCAACAAAAGCACTTCTTTTTTGAACAGCATTATCTGCTCCAAAAAAGTAATGCTGCAGTTGTCTCGTAACTGGAAGTATGAAGACTTGGCTCGGCCCGCCTCTTTTTAATGACTTGATTGGATTCCAGCTTGTGGGATCCATCTTTAAAGGCTTTCTGCTCTGGTTTTGCCTTGAGTTAAAGAGCATTGCAGATTACACTTTCTTTTCTTGATTTTAATCTTACATGACAACAGCTGCTCATTGTAGTTTACATTTTATGATGAAAAGATAATCTTACCTCTGACAAATAATTGAAATATTTTAAAACCCATTCTAAAACATGTCCCTATTCTCCCTCGCCCTACACACTCCACATTTGTGAGTTCAGCGAGGACAAACTGAGCATTATTAGAGGAGCACACGCTTTCTTTTGGGGCGTAATTGTAATAAAGTAATTGCAATCTGCACTTTGACCACCAGCTGTTGCCAAAGAGACACACCTTTTAAAACTGATTTCCTAAGCCTAGTTTACAGGAGCCTTTAATGTACATTCCTCACATTTTTTCAGGTTAAACACTGCCTTCTGCCATACGTCGCCTTGTCCTGATGCTAATGAACAGAGTCTTTTCTAAACAGGAACAAGCCCAACACTAACAGTGAGCGGCTTTCACTGTGAGCCCAATCAATCAACACTCGGGGGCAGCTGGGTGGGTTTTCAGTGCAGTTTCTCATAAAACGAGATTTACGATCTTTCTCCGGGAGAATTCATCACCACTAAATATACATGTTGTTTAGGGGCTGCGTGCGACATGTGACAGGAAGTTAAGGGGGCGTGGCTCGGACGACTATATCAATCACACAAATGGGCAGCGCAGGGTTTTTTTCCGCCTGGTATTAATCTTCAGGCATTGATGTTTCAAAAAGACACCCCCGTGTGTTCAAAGATTTGCTTTTTACAGCAAACAAACAAAAGAAAAAATATGTGACAAGGATTAGAGTAAAATTATATTTAAATTATTTTTGTCAAACTTTATCATAACCCATTCATTAAAATACAAGTGTGTGTGAAACTGTACAAGTAATCACCAAATAAAAAAAAGTATTTTTTTTTATTTTCACTTTCTTCACTTTAATTCTGAATTGCAGTTTATTATATCATGTTTTCTTCTGAAGCATTTTAAAGGATACTGTGGCTAAAGAACCACCCATTTTGTGTCGGACTGAGGACAACCGTAGCTCGTGATTCTTTCTAGTGGCTCTTCTTGCATGATGTAGTCATAAGTAACCTGCGTACGGTCCTTTAAAGACATATGGACACAATCCAATTTAGATAACTCTGACTCTTGAAGGCTAATTAAGTTGAAACGACTTCCTCTTGTTACAGAAAGACTAATCTGGGCAACAGGAATACATTAGTGATCTTCTTCTCTGTCAGACTCTCCCAACAGAGCAGCACTATTGTCAGGAGCAGGCTTTTATCTTTGGCTCATCGCAGGCAAAACAAAGAGACCAGCGTCGCAGGTCAGACCCCCTCTGCTGACGGGCTCTAACCTGGTTAGCGGTCTCTAATGTGGCCCTCGGGGGGGACCCTAATGTGGGCTCCTGAGGGGTTTCTAAAAGGGCATTTTTAGCGCTATTCAAACACACACACAGCTGCCACGGCCATTAGCTCCTGTTTCTAATAATCCCACAACAGAGGTTACAGGGACTTACTTTTACAATTCCTGGAACATACTCTTTTTTTAGTTTGCACCTGTATTTTGGCCGTCCATCAAAGCTGAGCAAGTATCCACATTTAAAGGTGCAGTGTGTACAATGTTGAATCAAAATGGAGCAGACTATCTCAAGACTATTTCCCAAAGTGAATATTAAACAACATAGACAAGTAGTGTCAAACTCAAAGTGGTGAGGGGGCCACGATTGTAAATATCATTATTTCAGGGGCCGAATTGTGACACTTGGGAAGCTTTTATTAAATTTTGAATGTAAGGTTTATTCTTCATTGAAGTCTTTACGCCATCAGTTTATTATTAATTAACATTAATTTACTCCTTACAAACTGGTTTAAGGTGAATTTGAACAGGATTTTAGATGGATTTGAACTGGTTTTAGTTGGATTTGAACTGTTTTAGTTGGATTTGAACTGGTTTTAGTTGGATTTGAACTGTTTTATTTGGATTTGAACTGGTTTTAGTTGGATTTGAACAGATTTTAAATGGATTTTAACGTGTTTTAGAAGGATTTGACTTGGTTTTAGTAGAATTTGAACTGGTTTTAAGATAACTACTTCTACTTGAGTCTTTTTTTTCACTGTTTTTAGACACACTCTTTTCTTTAGCAGATGGGAAGTCGTCAAACGTAGCAGCGACCGACCGATGAGCAGATGCTGCGTGACAGAAAAGCACAAACACAAACTCGTCCCATGTCACGATTTGCTGACAGCACAAAGACGGTGAAAACAGAGGGGTTTGGCCTGAGCCGCGCTGCACCAGACGGATTACACTTACGGAGGCTCATTAAAAATATGTTGTGGGAGATGGATTAGTTTGAGCCGGCTGTTGAAGCGGGCGAGTCGCGCTCTAGATCAGAGGATTTCAATGTGTTTTCTCAGCATCTTTACTCATGACTCTACACTATATTCCCAACACACGACATAACAACAACAGCTGGAAATGGACTGGACATAATACTACTTTATGCTGTACAATATTGAATTCAAGGCAGGTATGAATTGTAGCTACTCAAAAGTTGGTCCAATCTTCAAACAGCTTCTTTTTGTTAAAATTTAAGCACATTTTTGTCCAGTTTTACAGCTTTCTTTTAATGTTTTTCATCTTAAATTCTTATGCAGGTATTGTTAATATTAGTGGATTGTTTCTCATCACTATAAAAGAGCCTGTCGGTTCTCTGTCTTTTTTAAATATAAAATGTTTTGACCATGTATTAAAACATCATACCCTCCTCCAACATGGCACTTTCAATAACACCTGAACTATTTCCTGAACAAGTGTATATGTGAACAATAAGGTCAGGACAAGTCCAGACATGCTTCTCCTGACATCCTCCTTAGAAAAAGTGCTACAGTGGCTTAATTTAAACCACTTTTGTTATATAAGTTTTTTCATAAAGTTACTTTTGTATGAAATATGCTCTATAAAGAAATACATTGCCTTCTTCTCTTCATTATCCCCAGTGTGTGTGGTCGGCCGAGGTGACACGGCGTAATGCATGTCTTTAATAACACTCCATTAGCTCGCTGCGTGTGTGTTTTTGTTGGAAGCCGGCGCCGATGGGCCGTGAGTCAGAACCCAGTGTGCAGTTATTTCATGCTGTTCCCATCGGGACGGCCTCGCCCCAAAGGTTCACCGACCTCCATCGTATTATTCTCTTTTGTTTTGACTTACCATCCCTACACTTTTATTTTCTTTAGACTGTCACTTTTTCATTCACATTCTTATCTCCATCAGGGGCAATCTGTAATGTCCAAAAGACTGCCTTGTCCCCCAGGATCAAATGTAATATGAAATGTTACAAAATTGTGGTTGAGCATACTTACTATATAATACAATAAGAATAAAACACTATGCTACCATTTTATCATCAACTTACATAACTATTTTATAACTGTTTTGGGAAATATAATTAGAACACACACACACACACACACACACACACACACACACACACACACACACACACACACACACACACACACACACACACACACACACACACACACACACTAATAAATAAAAAAAACTAACAAACAAAAAACCCCATAATTTAAACATACTGTACCTGATATTTTTTTTTCTAGTTGGGAAAATGATTAAAAGCAATCAGTGAAATTAACAGGTTGGCCAATCACATGCGAGCAAATCTCATGCTCAAAAAAGGAGCGCTCCTATTGGTCTACACCAGCTTCTGATCCCACGTTCCAGGAAGTGTAATAGCTGCTGATAAAGTTATATTTTTGAGCACTGAAAATGTCTTTTAACACATCTCAAAAAAGAAAAATATCAACAGAGAAACAGGGAGGCAAAGTAAAACGTGAATAAATACTTTTAATTCAATTATGTAATGTTTAACGAGGTAGATATTATTGCCATCCTGATGCTAAAGTTGCACGCTAAGCTAATACTAAGCTAATGCTAAACGCCAAAGTTCAGTTTGTGATACTGTATTAGTACTTTGTGGAGGAAAAATTGGTCCGGTTTTATTTTTTTAATAAATGAGAAGCATGAGAGGTCCCATGGCTGCTTTTAGGGCAGAGTGGAGTCTGAGACAGGGATGACAACAGAAAATCGGGTAATGCAGCTTTAACTACTCAAATGTCTCTACTCAAAACCCAAGTGTCCCATTCACCTCCCCAACCTAACTTGTGTTTATTGGGAAAACTGATCGTAAATATAATAATTATGAAGCATGTGATTCAAAGCATACACTGATACATGATTTTGGAATAATAAAATAGTTTGAGACTGTGTTGCACTCACAGCGTTCCACCTTTCCGGTCACCTCTGTTCACTTCTGACCTTATTGTCTCCATCACATCCATCACATTTCTCATAAAGGGATCACCGCTCTGATGTTGAATGGCCTTTGTCGCTTCATAAAGGTCTTTAGCTCGTTTGATTGACAGGTGTCACAGACTGGAGTTGCTAAACAAAGCCGTTTTGACCTTTAGCTGCCCTCTTTTATGGGCTCCAAACTTTCTCTCCGGGGATGCCACCTTATCAAACTGAGCGCTAATCTGATGATATTTAATGGCACAGCATGGACTTTTGGCTCATATTCTGCTGTTGTTTCTTAGCAAAAAGAGTAACCAGCAAAAATGGGAAGACGTAGCGACACTCAAACGTAAAATATATTTAACCTGTGTATGTACATGCCTCATTTTTATCTGATTCAAATGTCCATATGATCTACTGCTGTCGACCAAGTGTTAGCAAAAGAAAAAAAAAAAAAACTACAAAAGATGGCATTGTGTTAACTTTTTTAAGTTATATTAAGTTATATATATATATATATTTGTATATATATATATATATATATATATATATAAAGACCTTTCACACGAGGGACCCAGGTTCGAATCCCCCTCGGGGTGTGTCCTTAGGCAAGACCCTTCGCGCTACTGCCTACCTCATAATGATGATGAGAGACAATGAATGCTATGAGAAGCCGGATCAGACGACGCCCGGCCAAACAAGGTCTGCGTCAGGTGTTGGGGAACCAGAGCAACTTGACGACAAATGGGCTACTGGAACAAGACGAAGATGGGCGAGATGCCATAACAAGGCTCTGTTGGAATGCTACTACTCCAGTAACCCTAGTCAGAGGGGTTACATGAAGAGAATGTGGGATGAATGGTTACTACAAAACCCACAATCCAGGCTTACATCGAAAGGCCTCAGAGAACAGCTGGAAAAGGCTTGGAAGGTGAAGGCGACAGTGGTGCCTGTGGTCATCGGATCACTCGGGGCAGTAACCCCCAAACTGGAAGAGTGGCTACAGCAGATCCCTGGAAGAACACCAGACATCTCGGTCCAGAAAAGTGCAGTATTAGGAACAGCAAAGATACTGCGCAGAACCCTCAAGCTCCCAGGCCTCTGGTAGAGGACCCGAGCTTGAAGGATGAGACCACCCGCGGAGGGTGAAGGACAAAGTTAGTTAGCTATATAAAGTCACCACTGCACTATATTATGCAATCATGTAGGGAATATACAAGTTGCTGAAGTTGTGAGCCATAAAGACTAGACAGACCAGACATTGCATTAGCTTTTCAGGTTTTTTAATCTTTTGCATGACAACGCCAATATATTTTCGCTTTTCCACTAAAACAGGATCTGCATTTTTTTTTGTGCAATGCGTGTACAGAAGGGTTTATATACAATTATACAAATCACAAAAAACAACCAAAAATAATTTCAGTTATGGTTACAAAACTGAAGTTGTATTAAAGATGACATATGCACATTTTGAATTTGTCAAGTGCAACTTAAAGTCTTTCAGAACACAGTTTTTTCTGGAGATCAGGTTATGCAACATTGGCGACTTCATCTGCACGACCTTTTTGGATGAAGATACCAACAACCTCATATACCATAATGGACCCCACTGTCCCCTCACACTGTGCCATAAAACGAGCCATAAATCCTGGTGCTTTTAACCCGAGTGCTCTTACTGTATCCAAACGTGGGTGGCCTCACACTGTCAGTGCCATACTCTCGATGCTCTATCATCGACCTCACTGACTTCACTTTAGCCAAATGTTTATATCCTCACAGCTTTTCAAAATAATAGTAATGACTCACTCGTGTTGCTATTGTCGGGAGTAAAATGTCTTCCTTACATGGCTCGCTCTCTGTTATGCTGCAATCCAAGCCTTTTGTTTAATAAACAATCTGTCAGTGATGTATTGAACACCGGCTTTAATTCGATTGGTGGCTGCCTGGTTTATTTTTTTCCTCTCTCCCTCTCTGATATTCTTCCCCCCGCAGGTTTATGGGTTAAAGGATGGAGCAGCAGCGATCTTTAAAGGTTTGCAATTACATCTAAACGGCATAATAAGACATGATGGATGGAGCTATGGCTAGACCTCGGCACAATGAGGTTAGAGGAAACTGGGAAATGATGAAAGATGTAGAGTATTTTTCTCTCTTCTCTTCAGTTTTTTGTCCTAAATGTCTTTTGCTTTTGACCTTGAGGACAATTTCATACACAGTGAAGGGGTAAACATCTTCATCATTGCAACGATAGCCAACACTTAAGATGTTAAATGGTTTTAATCCTCTCTCCCTTCTGCAAAAGCAAACTTATAAAATATTTACCACTCAGCGTTTGACAAAGAGGTAGCCTGCTTTAATTAAACTATTCTACTGTACTGTGCTTTATACTTGGGTTTGTCAGTAGGTGGCAATGTGGGACCAAACGTTGAAAATCTAAGGCACAGAGGAACATTAAATCTACAAATACTACTCAAAATATAGGCCATTTGCAGTTTTGATGGAGCACTTTATACAGTAACAATTGATATGTGATGTAACAGTAGTAAGTGAAGGTGGTAGGTGTTCACTGTGGTGAATAATATGGTCTGTATACTTAAAGGCTGTTCTATACCTTTACAATATATGTATCTATATGTACAAGCCGTCTGAACCTAAATATTGCAGGAGATGTTGCTCCGATGGTTTTGTGGAGGATAACGTATTTGTTGTAGTCCATTGTTGGGATGTGTAGTTTTTAATTACGCTGCTAAGCTATAAGAATAACTTCCCCCTGTTGTTTCCTGCTGAGGTTAGAAGGAGTCAGATTGTAGAAACACCAATGAAACACCTTTCCTTACTCAATAAGGAACCTCCTAACGTTTCACTGTTGACCTCATGACGTTGCTCACAAAGGTAAAGGAACAGGAGCTATCATTTTGAGGTGTTCAGATTAGTTATGAGGCTGTTTTCAGTCACTCGAATGCATTTTATTTACAGTGTGCCCATAGAAATGTATAAGACAATGCACAGCACCACATGGCACTTACTGGTGCTGCTGTTGAAACTGAAGCATGTGCAGCTGTCAGACCAGAGTGAGAGATAAATGTGTATAATGTTACTGACGAATGGACGAGTGGAGTTTTAACCCACGTTGTCACATAGTGCTTTAATTATGTAGCTATAGAATCATACAAGTAGCACTTTAAAGGAAGCTGGTGGTAAATGTTGTGACAGGCTAAAAAAAAGACAATTACTTTTAGAAGCCTTCTTAAGCCAAATTTTGAGTGGTGCTACACAATATTTAATACTCAAAGGAACTTAAAGGTAGTAGCTGAATAAAATGACATTATAATAACACAATCTGCATTTGTCTTTCCTGGAAAAACATTTTGAGCCCCATAGAACCCAGTGGAAGCAGCCATCTATTCCTGTTCTTGTTTCTACAACTGCCCCAACTGAGCAGTGTAAACAAAATACAGAGAAACATACAAAATACATGCATCATATACTAATCCTACTAATAATACATTTATTGACTGTTATATATGTTCATCAGATGCATCACAGTCCACTAATATTCCTTTAACTGTTGGAATACACTAAACAAAACATAACTCTAGCTTAATGCTAACTCATAATGAGATTTCACATAGACGGGCTAATACTAATTAGCATCACAGATTATTAGCATTTACAAGAATCTATTTTAATTTGGTGTAAAGTTTTTAATGGAAAATAATACATTTACTTTGCTTTGCTCTGTGGAAGATTTTTTTTTTTTAATAAACTTTTACTTTAACTGCATGAACCAGGGGTCAAACCTCCTGTGGCCTAAAGGTCAGCGTTATGCTTAACCTAAAAAAAGCACAGTTATATTTGGTTCAAAATAGTTTGCATATCTCTACAAATGTCTGAATATTAATTTACTTGTTTAAAATAATGATTTATATTTACATTTTTAGTTACATTGTCAGTTTTTTTTTGTTACTTTAAGTTTTGACTATTTTGATCACTTTTTTGATACAAAGTTTTTTACTATGTTACTTTAGGATTAGTTTGACACATTTTACAGCTAAATGTTTATAAACTGTAGCATAAATTATTGCTAGCAAATGCAAAAATAAGTAAATGTTACAAAAAGGTTCTTGTGAATGAGGTCAGTGAGTGTTTGTCACTGTTACATAAAACACACTTTACCTTCACAGCGTTGTCTTGCGTCTGTCAAACCTTGTCCCTGTGATATCACCGCTGCTGGTGATCAACTCCCCCTCCCCCTGAGACCCTCATTACCCATAATCCCTCAGGTTTGACGTGCCGCTGTCATCACCTGAATTGCCTCAGCTTCGGTTTCGCAGCTCCCACTTGTGTCTTGGCTCTGCAGTGTCTTTTATGGCTGAATGATCAGGAAGCACCAAGACGTCGCTCGGGAGCCTCGACAGATGTTCGGCGAAGAAAGAAACGCAAAAATAGACATGATCCCGGGTGGAGTTATTGTTGTCGATGTTGTTGTTTTTAGAGGAAACAATGGCAGACAACACGAGCCTCAGACAGATCTCTGCTCAATGTGCTTTTGTATTTAAGTAACATGACAAGTCGACACAAAAATAGGCCACTGTACTTGTAAAGTTTTCACTTTTTACTATTTCCTATTTACTGTTGCATAAGGTAACTGTTTATGGCCAGCCATACTTAAAATTTCACTCAAATTTTTTTTTCTGCTGGCTTTACGCAATGCTTACGTTCTCTGATTGGTTGATTTCAATCAATCAATTCCATACAGAGGCAGTTTTTTCTGTGTCTGATGGTATCAGGTCGCATTAACCGAATATTTCCCATCATTGACGGGTTTTTTTTTTAGCAGGGACGGAAAAATCTGAATGCCATCCGTCATTTTGACAGTTTATTCTGGGGGTGATTTATTGTAATTCCTACTCCTGACCAGTTGGTGGCAAATGTACATATCAATCAGCAATTATCAGGAATCGTCTTGTCTTTGTCACGCTGCATTCAGTTGCAAAAAGGTCACGGCAGCTGAGTGCGAGTAGTTTTTTCAAACCGCCAAAAAGTTCTGATATTGTAAATAAAGGTGAAAAAAGTGGACATGATGCAGTGGAGGGTGAAGAAGGACAAACGGAGAACACTGAGCAGTCACCGACAGCTGTTACAGGACAAAAAGGAGGTGAAGAAGAGGGAGTACTGTGTTCAGTGGGAACAGGAGTTTACGTGGCTGAGGTGGGAAGGAGGAAAAATGTTCTGCGACATCTGTAGAAAAGCTAACACAAGTAACGGACTTGTCAGGGCACAACAACAGCGATGGAATTAAGTTCAGTTAATTTTTGTCGAAATCATATTGTGTAATATACTGCGTGCTCTAGATTTTAATCACAAAATATCCTTTCACTTTTTGTGTAATGTTATCTGATCTTAAATAAAACAAATACAAACAAATCTGTCCTCAATGCTTGCCTTGAAATTTCTTGAAATGTGAGTAAAACAAAAAGCCATTATAAGTATTTTTAAAGTATGAAAATTTAAAATGACAGGTAATGATTGACGAGGACGGAAAATTTTACGACTCCGTCCGTCAAAATGACGGAGAGTGAGAAAGTCTAGCGCGACCTCTGGATGGTATGGCTCTCAGAAAAATTAAACTCAAATCCACACAAAGTTCAAAAAGAGGTTGTTCTTTTATGGACTAAAAACTTTCAGTCCCATATAGAGTTATAGTGGCTGTATATGATGCTTTTGGCCATAATGCCACATTTGCCACATTTTTTAAAATCACAGTTTGATTAAAAATATGATTGTGGAAACATTTATACATCCACATTAACCCAAACTCCGAGGTCTGAGTCTTATAGATCTGTCTTTGTTAAGGTATAAGCGGCCTACGACAAGGTTAATAGATGACTGTAACTGTCTCCCGATGGCTGCTCCTTCTCAGTTCTTCACTCTACACAGATCAATACGTGTTAACAAAAACTCTGCAGGGCGCCCTCCACTCGCCGCTGTCTTATTCATATTTCAGGATGTTATTAGAGCGCCAAATGGCAAAATCTTTATATGGCAAATATCTCTCTGAATAGCAAGGCTGAGGTACAAACTATGCTTTTCCTCCGCACTTTTGAATTTGTCAGATTTCAGATTTCTCCAAGTTGTGTTTTTCAATGAAAGCTAAAGAAAATAGTTGTCTCTTAGCCATATTTAATGTGTTACATGGTATTTGCTTTGTCAAGGCAGGCTGTAAAAGGAGTGCTCAGTAAGAGTTCATAAACAAATTAAATAAATTTAATTCAAATTCATCTAAAACCTGTTTAAATCCAACTAAAATCTAGTCCCAATGGACAAAAGCTAGCTAAATGTTTTGTTTCATATTTACAGACATCACTTTTGGATTACATTTCCTTTTCCCATTGGATTCTATTTCTCAGTTAATGGATTTTATGAGTTGGACAATTTGACAAATTCAAATAGTGGTTTTGATTTTTTTTGTTTGGTTATTGTTGAAAGTATTATTTCAAAAAGACTTTAATTGATCTTCTCTCCAGGCCCTGTTTTACCTGATTATTTTCAAAGCCACAAGGCAAGTGCAGACATTATATTTCAACATCATTAGCTTTGCATATGCTAACTGCCTCTAATTTCTCTTTCCATCTTTGTAAAAAGCAGTTTAAAGTAATTACTAGAGATTGTTTTAATGGGAGATAAATGGCTTACTGGGGGCTCAAGTCAGATCAATACTTTTCTGCTTTGGCTGAACCATTGATTGTGTGCTATCTGTCATTTTAATGTAGTTTTAAATATCTGTATGGAAGAATAGGAAACTGTCTTTGTTAGATATTATACTGCTGCATTAGAAAACAAGGGCACATAGTAATAAACTCCAACAACGATATCATGACAATAGGGTTTTTCTCTAGAGAAGTCTCATCTGCTTCAGAAAGTACGGGTTTCTACTTTTTCAAGTTGTGTTTGTTATGATTTAAAAGTAAGCTAGATCTTTAAAAGTGGAATGAGTTTGCCCAAGGTCAAATGTTGCTGGTGCTAATGAGCTTATATCTGGCCACTGACCACCCACACGTAGTTGACTTGAGCATGTATTGATTTTTTTGGCTCGGACAAGATGTTCTCTTCAGGCCCAAACCACGAACCTCCAGTAATTATCTACTTTTTATCACTTGTTTATCTTTGAGCCTTTTCACTGACCTTTTCTTTCTTCAGTCTTTAGTTATTGGCACCAGTGTTGGATGTAGGATCATGAAGTGTAAGTTTTACTGCTCAAGTAATCACTGTTTTAAAATGTAGTGTGTAGAGTGTTGGGGCTGACAGCCTCTGCTCGACCAATGAGACTACAATCTCATTGATCAAAAAGTCGCAGACTTAACTTTCAGATTAATACTCTGAAGTACCTCAGCAGCCTTAAACCCAAACTATAACAGCCTCAGAGGGTCAGAACCGAAACTACAGCAGCTTTAGAGGGTCAGAACTCAAACTACAGCAGCTTTAGAGTCAGAACTCAAACTACAGCAGCTTTAGAGAGTCAGAACTCAAACTACAGCAGCTTTAGAGAGTCAGAACTCAAACTACAGCAGCTTTAGAGGGTCAGAACTCAAACTACAGCAGCTTTAGAGAGTCAGAACTCAAACTACAGCAGCTTTAGAGAGTCACAACTCAAACTACAGCAGCTTTAGAGAGTCAGAACTCAAACTACAGCAGCTTTAGAGGGTCAGAACTCAAACTACAGCAGCTTTAGAGTCAGAACTCAAACTACAGCAGCTTTAGAGTCAGAACTCAAACTACAGCAGCTTTAGAGAGTCAAAACTCAAACTACAGCAGCTTTAGAGGGTCAGAACTCAGACTACAGCAGCTTTAGAGGGTCAGAACTCAAACTATAGCAGCTTTAGAGAGTCAGAACTCAAACTACAGCAGCTTTAGAGAGTCAGAACTCAAATTACAACAGCTTTAGAGAGTCAGAACTCAAACTACAGCAGCTTTAGAGAGTCAGAACTCAAACTACAGCAGCTTTAGAGAGTCAGAACTCAAACTACAGCAGCTTTAGAGGGTCAGAACTCAAACTACAGCAGCTTTAGAGAGTCAGAACTCAAACTACAGCAGCTTTAGAGGGTCACAACTCAAACTACGGCAGCTTTAGAGGGTCAGAACTTAAACTAAACTACTTTACTACTACTTAAACTTGTACAGTTGTTATGTGAAATGAATGCACTAAAGGCAGTTCCGTTTTCTTTAGAAATGCATTGTTGCTCAGTGTAAACAGTGCCGAAACCAAAGTTCTAGTGCTATAACTTTGCTTTGGTGACCTATATAACGACACTACAGTTTATTTACAGACCAGTGGTGGATTAAATGGAGCTGATGAAGCAATGCCTTTCTGCCTGGGCAGATATACTGCCACTCCAAATCAGTCTGATGCAAGAAGGTGGTCATACATACGCCCCTGTGCCCACCCCCGCACACAAATCCTGCTTTATGGGGGATAATCCAATGAAAACCAATTTGCTGGAGGAATATACTTTTAGTTTTATTTTATTTCACTCTTTATTTATCCATTGCTTGTGCTTTTACAGGGCATTAGGTGGCTGACCAGAGAAGAGAAAGTATTAATCTAGACTTCCATTACCTTGTTGGAGGAAGCCGACCGCTCATCCTTTTAAGATTAAGCCACCACTTCTGCTGTCCTGGTTTAGTCATGAAAGTGCTGTCTTCCCCATTTAATCTTCATTGTTTGTATAGGAAAACCATTAGTCAGTGGTTCATATTTTAACACCTTTCTGGAAATGTAGGTGGTTACATTAAAAATGGTTTATATGGCTATATTTAGAAAAAGACTACAACTATTTAAAGTTAGGTGAAGATGAAGGGCTTTGTACAATAAAGAAATTGTAATATAATCAGGTCTTCTTTCAGAAAAGGGTATTATGTCCATCGCCCCAACTGCTGTCGTAGACAATGGACAGTTGGGCAGAACACAATAAATTTTGAATCGACAAAAGCCCAAATTCTGCATAAACAACTTAAAACTGGCAAATGGCAGTTTGACTACATGTGTGCTGTCAGTGAGTGAGTAGAAAGCATTTAGGTTACACCAAAGCGCTTTGAGTGCCTACTAGGTGGAAAAGCGCTATATAAATAAAAAAATAAAAAGAAAATTATAACATGAAAACCCATACTTTTTGCCAGAGTGGATCATATTGCCCAAAATACGCTGTATAATTGCATTTTCTCTCACATACATTTAGGAAAGTCAGGCATTTTCTTTCCTGATGCCAATTAAAAAAATATTTTCATGGTATATATGTATGTAAGCATATAGAGTTGGAAATGTGGACCTATATCAATGTAACTCTTTACATTTTGCTGTGAGACAATCTGACACAGATTGTCTTTGGACCTGTGCTTCACCCTCAAAGACTGTTAAACTGTTAGAACTCCCAAAGCCTCGGTTTTATAGTTCAAGTAAGTTTCAGAATAACCAGCTTTAAAAATAGACAAAACAAGATGGCTAGTAGAAATGCAAAGTGGCAAGTTTTGGATACCCCTTGTCAAAGTGGAAGCAGAGTGAAAGCTAATGCCAGGCCTTGAACACATTGTGCATGATTTGGTTCTGTGTATCTTGTGGATGTTGTCAAAGGAAGATTATCTGGGTTAAAAAATGAAAAATGCCATATTTCAGCTCCACGTGGGCGGTTTGCATTCCCCTCCTCACTCCTTTACTACATCATGTTCCCATTATTTCAATCCTTACCTTTCTTCTTGTGAGACAGCATCCTCTTTTTGATTTTTTCCCCTCTTGTTATGCCTCCTACACTTCTTTTTTTCCCTCAGCAGCTGACAACGGTTCAATGAGCGCTGCCACCCAAGTAGTCTTGCTCAGTCAGTGGCCAATTACCCAGGCTCATCGGCTACCCTCCGGGACGGCCAGAATTATCGGGATATGTCGTTTGACCGGGCTTTGGACACCTGTCACTTAGACGGGCAGGCAGACAGACAGACAACCTGTGGGTCTTTATTTCAGCAGGAAAAAAAATCCACCATCTTTTTCTATCATAACAAATGAGATGCTGTAGAAATGGGTAATGCTATCAAAAACGTACGTAACGATGGTGGTCCTTGGTAACCAATGGGATCAGTCGTCAACCAAAGCATTTTTAGCTCAAGGGCAGCTAGGTTAAGGCTACATAGAGCTCAACAAAAAATTATTTGGCACAGCAGCAGCAATGAAAGTAGCATGAGGGGAAGTCACTTAGTTGTACTTCCCTCAAGGCTCAAAATGACTTTTTTTGGAGCTCCCATGGCTGTGATGTGAGCTACACTGCATTAGCGCTGGGAGATAGATTTGGAACTCTGCCCGAAGCGTAGAGTTAGTGACTTCATGCAAGGAGTTAACATAATGCCCCTTCCCTCCATCAGAGAGCAGTCTAAAGCAGAAAATCCACAAGAGCGGAAGTCCAATTCAAATTTACAAGAAGGAATTGAACAGCTATTTTTATACGATGGGAGTTATTATTGGCAATCAATCACATGAGTATCTCCATCTCGCTTTGAGGATTCATGCATCATCACTAGTTCAACCTGTTCAAATCCAAATAAAACCTGTTCAAATCCATTTAAAACCTGTTCAAATCCGTCTAAAACCTGTTCAAATCCATCTAAAACCTGTTAAAATTAACTTAAACTTGTTAAAATACATTTAAAAGTTCAAATCCAAATAAAATGTGATTAAATCCAAATAAAACCTGTTCAAATCCATCTTAAACCTTTTCAAATTCATCTAAAACCTGGTTAAATCCAAATTAAACCTGTTTAAATCCAACTAAAACCTGTTCAAAGCCATCTTTAACCTGTTCAAATCCATCTAAAACCCGTTCAAATCCGTCTAAAACCTGTTCAAATCCATCTAAAACCTGTTAAAATTAACTTAAACTTGTTCAAATACATTTAAAAGTTCAAATCCAAATAAAATGTGATTAAATCCAAATAAAACCTGTTCAAATCCATCTTAAACCTTTTCAAATTCATCTAAAACCTGGTTAAATCCAAATTAAACCTGTTTAAATCCAACTAAAACCAGTTCAAATCCATCTAAAACCTGTTAAAATCCATGTAAAACCTTTTCAAATCCATCTAAAACCTGTTAAAATCCATCTAAAACCCGTTCAAATCCGTCTAAAACCTGTTCAAATCCATCTAAAACCTGGTTAAATCCAAATAAAACTTGTTCAAATCCAACTCAAACCTGTTCTTCATCTACATTAAAGGCCCACTGACTTATAAAAATTTTTTCTGAATATTTGAAATTTATATGTTTTTTAATTAAAATTTTTTGGCAACCCAAATAAAATCCCCGCGACCCCCATTTAGTTCCCGACTTAATGTTTGAGAACCATAGAGCCACAACCAATATGCCTGCGTCAGTCCTCAAAGTCGAACCTTCAGGGATTTCTGCTGTTATGATCAACACATTTTATATTGTGCATATACAGTACCAGGTGTGACTCAGCTTTGTCTTTAACTGCACTTTGAACATCACTTTGTAATGCCAGTTTTTCATGTTGTAGAAGGCTCATGTATCTGTTTTTATCTAGATAGCTTTCCGGACTATCACAAAGCAGAAACACATTCTTCTTCACAGATATCATCTTCAACCAAGTTTTACCCCAAGGCTGTGGCATTTTTCATTCATACCTCCAACCCCTTTTCCCCCAAAGTTACATCGGTGTGTGTTTATTGTACCATTTTAAATCAGGGAGAACTGCTAATATAGCTTCCCACATTGGTCTGTCACTCAAGCATGTTGTGCACCGCCGAGCTTGAACCACATTTTGGATTCAAGTAGTGGCCTGTCGTTTCCAGAGACTGCAAACATGTCGGACTGAATTAGAAGGAAATGTGTTCACAAGAAGAAAGTTGGTCTTTTGGTGATTGACGGACAGATTTTCACGATCTTGAGTGGAAGGCGACTGGCGTAAAGCACAGAACACTGCTTCCATGTCTTAAAATATGTTAGGCTTTGCCAGGTCCCAGTCGATCTTTGTCCCAGTGCTTCTCATCTCTCCGACGTCTCAAGCTTCGGCCTGATGTACATTGTATGCTGTCCTAAAAAAAAAATTCTACCTGCGTCAGTTTGAAAATTATCCATGCGTCAGTAAAGAGAGAGGTCGGGCCTCAAGTTTCATCTCGTCTTTTTAAACCGGGGCTGTCCAAATGTTTTGCAAAATGGAGGGACCCTCCATCAGGGTAAGGAAAAACTCCCAAAAAACCCAGCCGGGAAAAAAGAGAAACCTCAGGGAGAACCACAGAAGGAGGGATCCACTCCCAGGACGGACAGGTCGTGCAGGAATGTGTCCGGGACAGTTGAAAAATACATAAAAATACACAAACAATTTCACAAATAAAAACATTTAAAAACGTGGGGGTTATGTCACCGGCTGCAGGTGCAGGTTCGTTTGATCACCAAAGCTTTACCACAAAGAAATACGAGGGGACTGAGTTTTCAATTTAAATGAAAGGTAATTTATTAAGACACGTCAGATAAAAAAAAATAAAAATAAAACAATACTAAGAAGCCCGGTGGAAGGCTGTGAAAGCTGATCCCCGGGTTGGGTAAAAGTCTGAGAACTGTGGGAAGGCAGTCTTTGAGGGAAGCGAGTCGGTTGCGGCCCCGGCCTCCAGTCCGTGCCACAAGGCCGGTTAGTATGAGTGCTGGCGTCCTCTCGGCAGTCCCAATGGGCTTCAAGGTCCCCACAACGCCGCGCCAAAACTAGTGACAACACACACCAAAATGTCGGATTACCGACCACACAATAAAACTTCAATAAAACTACACAGCAAGCAGGGTATACGGGACACGTCCCTTTACTTAGCGTATTATAGGCGTTGTACAGGTTCCTCGTCTCAGTCCTCTCTGGGTCCGCGGAGGTCCGGCCGGTCACTCCTCGAGTCCTGCCTCGAAAGGGAAGACGGCGCTGTGGACAGGGAAAGGCGGTCTTAGACACACAAACGAACCAGCTCAGGTAAGTATAGCCTCTGCACAGTTATGGGCACTTCCCTTCACTTAGCTGTATTTGGGCGTTGTATGCAATGATCGCCCTGTATTTGGAGCGTTGTATGCAATGATCCCTTCGGTTTGTGTGGCTTTCCGTTGCCGGTCGATGGGCTGATGCTCCGTGGTGTTGGGTGTTCTTTCCTCTGTCTCTTTCCGTTCCTTCTTCCATCTCTGTCTCTCCGTTTTCTCCGTCTTACTGTTTTCTCCTTTCCGCTTTTCCTCTCTCCCTTTTCCGTCTCTCTATTGGGTCTTTTAAACCGGACCCGGGCGCATCCTATTGGTCTCAGTGATTGCACAGGTGTGGTGGGCGTTTCCCATCACGAGTTGGTCTGTGCGTCACTAGACATTTAAAGGGGCCGTGCGCTCTCACAGAACACGCCACCCGAATACGGAGGGGAAGTACGGCACCCCGTGACAGTTACTCTCACCTTGTGTCGTGATTGGCCCTGGAGCCGGACTTTGGTCATGTTTTAAACAGTCCTAAAATACGACACTATGTAACTTGCCTATAGCTCATACTAAAGTCTGGAGTGAGGCACAGACTGGTCAGAATCAACAAATACCTCTGAAGGGGATATATGACCTTCTGTGATAGACATAAACATAAACAGCCAACAAGATGCTGCGTTTTACATTTGACCTTTATATGTTACAGCAAGCATATGTCAATAAATGCATTTTAAAGGCATCATACAAAGACGGGTAAAGTCAATGGGGAGCAGATGTCCAGAGTAAAACATTATTTGTGTCCTGTTACATACAGGTTCTGTTTTTTCTTCTTCTCCTCTCTTTCTCTTTTTGGACCATTGGCTGACACAGCAGGAAACAAGGCTGAAAATGATCTGAGGAAAAAGCTGGATTTCTTGTTTCTGTTTTGCAAAATCTCTCCGTGGGGCCTTTTTTTAACTGGCAATGCATCCGGAGACTCGGGCTTATCCTCGCCACTTCAAAGTAACTGAGAGTATTACAGAAGAGCTGGGCGACCAGTGGAGCAGCGTCCAGGAGTGGGAATGTAGAGAACTGTCCGCAAGGGATTCTTTATATATCCTCATTTATTATTTATCTATATGTTACAGTTTTTCCTAATGGTTGTGGATGACCGTGAAAACAATTAAACCATGATTTTGAAATACTTAGTAATATAATTACGGGGAACATTAAGATGAAATATGTGCTAAAAAAGAAAATCCATGTTGACAAATGCTATTAACTATTATTAATGTTGTAATATGGAAATTTTTGAATGAAAGAATTAGAGGCAAGCACCAACTTACCAATACAAAGACATACAGTGCCTTGTGAAAGTATTCGGTCCCCTTGAACTTTGCGACCTTTTGCCACATTTCAGGCTTCAAAAATAAAAATATGAAACTGTAATTTTTTGTGAAGAATCAACAACAAGTGGGACACAATCATGAAGTGGAATGAAATTTATTGGATATTTCAAACTTTTTTAACAAATAAAAAACTGAAAAATTGGGCGTGCAAAATTCTTCAGCCCCTTTACTTTCAGTGCAGCAAACTCTCTCCAGAAGTTCAGTGAGGATCTCTGAATGATCCAATGTGGACCTAAATGACTAATGATGATAAATGGAATCCACCTGTGTGTAATCAAGTCTCCGTATAAATGCACCTGCACTGTGATAGTCTCAGAGGTCCGTTTAAAGCAGAGATAGCATCATGAAGAACAAGGAACACACCAGGCAGGTCCGAGATACTGTTGTGGAGAAGTTTAAAGCCGGATTTAAATACAAAAAGATTTCCCAAGCTTTAAACATCCCAAGGAGCACTGTGCAAGCGATAATATTGAAATGGAAGGAGTATCAGACCACTGCAAATCTACCAAGACCTGGCCGTCCCACTTTCAGCTCATACAAGGAGAAGACTGATCAGAGATGCAGCCAAGAGGCCCATGATCACTCTGGATGAACTGCAGAGATCTACAGCTGAGGTGGGAGACTCTGTCCATAGGACAACAATCAGTCGTATACTGCACAAATCTGGCCTTTATGGAAGAGTGGCAAGAAGAAAGCCATTTTTTAAAAGATATCCATAAAAAGTGTTGTTTAAAGTTTGCCACGAGCCACCTGGGAGACACACCAAACATGTGGAAGAAGGTGCTCTGGTCAAATGAAACCAAAATTGAACTTTTTGGCAACAATGCAAAACGTCATGTTTGGCGTAAAAGCAACACAGCTCATCACCCTGAACACACCATCCTCACTGTCAAACATGGTGGTGGCAGCATCATGGTTTGGGCCTGCTTTTCTTCAGCAGGGACAGGGAAGATGGGTAAAATTGATGGGAAGATGGATGGAGCCAAATACAGGACCCCTGGTGGAGTCTGCAAAAGACCTGAGACTGGGACGAAGATTTGTCTTCCAACAAGACAATGATCCAAAACATAAAGCAAAATCTACAATGGAATGGTTCACAAATAAACATATCCAGGTGTTAGAATGGCCAAGTCAAAGTCCAGACCTGAATCCAATCGAGAATCTGTGGAAAGAACTGAAAACTGCTGTTCACAAATGCTCTCCATCCAACCTCAGTGAGCTCAAGGAGGAATGGGCAGAAATTTCAGTCTCTCGATGTGAAACTGATAGAGAAATACCCCAAGTGACTTACAGCTGTAATCGCAGCAAAAGGTGACGCTACAAAGTATTAAGTTAAGGGGCTGAATAATTTTGCACGCCCAATTTTTCAGTTTTTTATTTGTTAAAAAAGTTTGAAATATCCAATAAATTTTGTTCCACTTCATGATTGTGTCCCACTTGTTGATTCTTCACAAAAAATTACAGTTTCATATCTTTATGTTTGAAGCCTGAAATGTGGCAAAAGGTCGCAAAGTTCAAGGGGGCCGAATACTTTCTCAAGGCACTGTATATATACTATTTTTAGATAGACATAAGATTGTACTTTTCCCATTTTCTACAGAAATGCAATCGTCACTTGTGTTGGAGACAACACTTGATGACCAGTGAAAACCTCATGAATGAAACAAATTATAAAAGAATTACAGCAGATAAAGTCAAACACTCCATATTTAACATCAGCATATATAAATGTCATGTTCTCATATAAAGGTCAGAAGGTACTATGGGATTATCAAAGTTGCACAGTTACATTAACATACAACATCTTTAGCAACATCACTTCAAAGATGAGCTGAGAGCTGGATCAAAACCATCACACTTCCAATTCCCATTTATGTGCTTTTACCATGATACACCTCACATGCCTCTAGTTTAATGTATATTATCACTCACTACTGTCTGTAAGGTGTCTACTCTACGTCAAAGTGGAACCTACTCTATAGAGTTGTTTTCCTGTTTGCATTTGATTTTACCTTTTAGAAAATTGCAGCCGCTTCAGGTTCATACAATGGCAAAAGGATATGACAGAGAAATATGGGATCAATATAATGGTTATTTGTCCTATTACAGGGTTTGACAGTGTACTTTTACTGAAGTCCTCCTCAGTTTTGAAACCACTCAGTCAGCGAGTGAAAAGCGCCGGAGTTCTCATCTATAATCAGTTTATTGCTCACAAGAAGAGGGAAAAAAACACTCCTTACACCAACAAACGGGAGGCAAACAGCTTTTAAAATGACTATCATTCCCCACTTCTCCGTCAAAGAAGCTCTTTTTTTTATATCGACTGATCAAAGAGGCATCCCGGAGTAATTAAGTGAATTATGGCTGGGGCAGAATTGTAGACGTTTGTCTGAGAAACAGCGTTGTATGGATTCCTTCTCTAATTACAAACGAGATGCCGGACAGAAAAAGAGCTCCTTCCTTTCATCGTCAACCTCGAGATGAAGCAGGTGTAAGCCCCGGGTTTAGCCTTTTGCATCGACCTGTCAGACGAGAACGAGGGCAAAGAGGTATTTCCATGAGAGCAGATAAATGCACTCCCAGCCTTTGGACCACGCAGCTTGGGAAAGTGAAGACTGGAGTTTAGCTGAATGAGAAAAAGATGTACACTGTAGAACAATGCTTTATTTTAATCTTTGGCTTCAATCACAGACATTTCAGAAATATATACTGTTACAAAGTGACATCATCAGGTAACATAAAGATCACTTCTGAGAAGAGGACGTGGACTGTTGAAAGGAAAATGAAGTTACAAGATTTTTCTTTCTTGAAGTAAAGAAAGCCATCTAAAACCTTTTCAAATCCATCTAAAACTTAATCAAATCTAACTAGAACCTGTTCAAATCCAAGTAAAACTTTTTCAAATCAACTAGAACCTGTTGTCTTAATCCTTTCATAAATAGCCACTTACTAATGTTCTCTACCCACTCACTGACAGCACACACATGTTAGTCCATTACCATTTTAGAAATATTGTCCTGTTTATGTAGAATTTGTGATTTTGTTAGGCCCTTTCAGAATGTGGTGAGGTTAAGTTCTGTTGAACAAAATATGCTCTTTACTTTTTTACAAAGTACAAGAAAAATAACAGTATTGAACTGAGAATTTTGTGCAGACGTTAAACAATGCTTCTTCAACCAGACTAACATGCTGTAGTTAAAATTGCTCACTCCCCAAAAAAAGCAGGGCGCCAATCAAAAATCCCGTCGCCATAGCAACAACTCTGCCAAATCAAACAGTGGAGCAGCCTAGCCGTGTCGACGCTGCTGCCGGGTGGTGCTGCTGTCAAAAAGCCCACAGTCATTACCTGGAGCCCGTCCCTTTGTATCACAGCAATCACAGTCTATTCACAATTTGCAGAAAAAAACACGGGCCTTTTCTCTCTCCCAGAAACCAATCGGGAATGGGATTTTCTTTTTTCTTTCTTAAGAAAACTCAGCGTGAAGCCTTTCGGAGACAAGTTCAGACCACTTCCAACTCTTACTCGTCATTGATCGGGTGACAGAGCGGCTCCCTCTGCTCCAGAATCAGGTCGGCCGGTCAAGTGGATAACACCCTCTATCTGGCAATCATGCACTGCACAGTCACTAGAACCCGCTCTTATCGGGGAGATTCAAATTGAGGTCATTTAGTCTAAAAAGAGATTCGACTTTTTCTGCAGAATTGGAGTTGAAAAGTATTTTTTTTCACTTTCAGACGCTTCATAAAAGGTGGAGAAGCTCTGATAACCCGTGTAAAAAGGTGATGGAGTTTTTTTGCCTTGATAAACTCCTCTCTAACTCTATGCCCTTGAGCTTGAGAAAATATAGAATAAAAGTGTGAGGCGCATGAGGCTCCAACTCAGAAAATGTTTAAAGGAAGGTTAAATGGGAGCAATAAAATATTATTTGCGGTCAAATTAAAATGTACATTCTAAAGTGTCCCTAGTGAATGAATGTGAGAGTGAATGGTTGTCTGTCACCGTCTGTCTCTAAATGTTAGCCCTGCGACTAATTGGCCATAGTCCAGGATGTACCCCGCCTCAGGCCCAAAGCTGCTGGGATAGGCTCCAGTCACCTGCGACCCCTAACGGGACTACGCGGTAGAAAATGAATTTGAACAGGTTTTAGTTAGATTTGAACAAGTTTGAGTTGGATTTGAACAGGTTTTATTTAGACTTGAACAGGTTTTAGAACAGTTTGACAGCTGGAAGAACAACAGCATTTCTCAACGCCTGAATAATATGTGAATGAACACAGATGTATTTAATACAGTCAATATATTGTGATGTTTTATAAACTCGTGATGGGAACGTCTCAAAAGCAGGCTTTCCTCTGACCTGTTTCCAAATGCAAATCAAAGTCAGATCAATCTGGGGATTGCCTGATGAACTAATTATGCAGTAATTGTTCTGGTCTAGACTGATCCATTGTACACAAGCACCTCTTTGTGCCTCTTCTTTTTCCTGATGGAGAATGATAAATGGTTTTTTGATTGGCAGAGGGGGTCATTTTGATCTCTCTTTTTCCGCTTTAGCCCCACCATCTTGCTTTTCCACTTCTTCTATTCATCTTGTGGAAATGTAGGAAACGCTTTAAACAGGTTACGAGGGTTAAGTGATGAGGCTGGGGCTGCTTTGCATTTACAATTAGAACATTTGCATAACTTAATTGAGTATGTTTGGTCATTTCATTGTCAGTACGTCTTCTTTCAAGTGTCTAGAAAAGATGTCTGCCGTTCAAATGTACACAAACCAAAGACAACTAAGACAAAGAAACAAACAAAAATAAAACTATGTTGGAGATTAATTTTCTAAATAAATGGCCAATTCTTTACTAACATGACAGAATATATATATAATTTAAGTTAAATGACAAAAAAGCAACTTTACACCTTGGAAACTGGGTCCTTTGTTGCCATAGAAACCTCACTGTTCATAGTTTAATGATGGTTAGTAGTTTTATAAATTAATGTTGTCATGGTAACACAAGACTCCAACGTGTTTCATTGTGTTTCAGGTTTCTCTTAAACTAAATAGCCAATAGAATTTATCCAATTAATAACACCCAGAGAACTCTCCATCGGATTACCCATAATTCATCTGTGGTTTGTAGTGCTCCGCCGGGTCAAAGTCAAAAACAAATGTCAAATGACCTCACCTCTGAGTAATGTAATGTCCATAATGAAGTGAGGCCTATTACAGTAAGACCTTTTGACTATTTGACCTTTAACCTCTGGGGCCACAGGCTGTTTGCTGTGATACAATCCGTCTACTTTGGGTTACACTGTGGATTAGGGCTTTTATTTGGGCTCAGTGGGCAGCTTTAAAGGGTCATTACAGCCCAATGCACCTTCATTATGTGATGAAATGATTCAGAGTCCATCACAGTCTCCTGTTCAACGTTCAACTCCACTTGTGAAGTAACATATGGGAACATTTACATATTGGTCTTCACTTAAACGTATCGTCCAAGTGCAATGCTATAAACCGACACTCACCTAAACCATTACTTTTTTAAATATGCTTTATACTGTATATTCCAGCAAATTCAAAACTCTACAGCAATTTCCGTGTCACCTTTTACACTTTTCTCTGGAGATTACCTCGAGGGTTGTTCTGGTACTGCGAGTTAAAAGCACTCATGGCCAAATTAGCATACAATATGGACAAAAGAGAAGTTCACCTGTGCACCATCTCCGGGACGTCACTCATTTTGTGACACTTTTACAAAAGAAGAAGGTGTCATTTCCGATCCATTAAAGCTTTTAGATACGTCGCTGGCTCCTCACCTTTTCTCTACCGCCGCCTCTGCCTCGTTTCTTTTGTTCTGAATGTTGCTCTGTAATTGTCCAAATCAATGCTCGGTCGCCTCTCTCTCGCTGTGATTAGACAGGAAATGAGGTTAGGTTGCCATGGTTTCGAGGCAAAAGATTTCTAAAAACGATCTCCTGTTGAGCTCAAGACTGGCACAGTGTAATGAACTTGAATTAAAACCTTGAACGTTGTGCTTCTGGTGATATTAAGCAAGACGAAAAAGAAAGTTTTAAATATTCTTCAGAAAACAAGACATCAATGTAGTAAAACAAAACAAAAGAGTTTATTCTGTTCTGTCGTATTGTACCAGAGATGAACACTTTTCTTGCAAATCTTATAGTCACAAGTGCAAGTATTTTAGTCACAAGTCCAAGTATTTTAGCCACAACTTCAAGTATTTTAGTCACAAGTGCAAGTATTTTAGTCACAAGTCCAAGTATTTTAGTCACAAGTCCAAGTATTTTAGTCACAAGTCCAAGTATTTTAGTCACGAATTCAAGTATTTTAGTCAAAAGTCCAAGTCTTTAAGTCACAAGTCCAAGTCTTTTAGTCACAAGTCCAAGTATTTTAGCCACAAATTCAAGTATTTTAGTCACAAGTCCAAGTCTTTTAGTCACAAGTCCAAGTATTTTAGCCACAAATTCAAGTATTTTAGTCACAAGTGCAAGTATTTTAGTCACAAGTCCAAGTATTTTAGTCACAAGTTCAAGTTTTTTTATACATAAATATTAAAAAATAGTACTGTATGTTGGACTAAAGGCCATGTAGATGATTTAAAGACATTTTAAAATGGCTTGTAGTGTGAGATAACAATGACAGGCTTTGGTGCTAAAGCCTAACAAAATTGAGCCCAATCAATCCCCCTTTGCTAACGGGAACTGCAAGAAATCGGAAAACAAGTCTCAAACTGCGAGTCCCAGTTAAACCCTGAGTCTTCAGAGTGCGAGTCTTTGTCTGTGTACTTTTCGATCATCTCTGTATCGTATTGTACTTTTGATGCTGTATTGTAGAGAAATTGTAATTATCCGCACATTGTCTTTGAGAAAGTGTAAGATAAGTGAAAGTAAATCAACAGAACAAACCACAAAGTGAAAGAACAGGGTTTATGTGCTGGAGCGCTAATTTACTCCATTAGGGCCTGTGTCTGTGTGTTCGAGCTAAAGTCTTGTTCACACTCATCACGGAGCCAAAAGTGTGAAGAGTGCAAAAGTTGTGTCTAGTTAAACCCCAGGATTCAGCTGTGAAAAATCGAATTTGTCTAATTAGACGTGTGCAACAGTAGAAGATGGAACAACTCAAGTTCTGTATAGCGTCTCCGTGAAAATAAGCGAGAAAAATGTGTGAAGTGTGAAAATATGTGAGCGTCATTAACAAATCATCTTCCGACATCAACAGTGAACACCTGTGCTTTAATGGAGACACTGATATCATGTCTCTTTCATCACTGGAGGGTAAGTTTGTCTGAGAGTCTGACAGTTTTATAAGCATGTCTTCTTGTTAAGTGTCTGACATACTATAGGTTCATTAATGATGCATTGATGTTGTTGAGGATATGCCTTTTTAAAACGACATTATTTCACAACGACATGACCGTCATTTTAGATCCTATCATGCGTCTAATGGCAGAAGTTTGCGTCAGACTGGAGACATGTCAGCTGAGAGACCTGCTGGGAAGCTGTTGTTGATGTCACAGCCAGCTCTGGTCCATAGGTTGTTTTGCTGTTTAATGTATTTCCTGTTTTATTTTGACACTTACCGTCTTGTCTCGTTCCAGGTCTGTCTCCTTTTTGCCTTTGTTGGTTTTCAAGCAATGTGTGCTCACCTGACCCCTTCCTGAAGTGTTTCACCTGTGTTGCATTACCTTCCCTCCTACCTGGGTATATTAACCCCTCCTTCTCTTGGTCCTGTTCCAGTTTGTCAGTTCCTTTTGTTTGTGAACCAACCTTGTTGCCTATGTGTGCTTTGTGGTTTTTGATCTGTTTCTGCCTTTTTTGACTAAGCCTCTTGTCTGCTGTTTTTGTATACCTTTGCTGTATTTTAACATCAAACTAATTGAACTAATATCCGTTTGAGTTGCCATGTTTGAGTTCCCCCTTAACAGTAGAAGACTGACACTGTGGAAGCCCCTTTCACACATTGAACCTAGATGTAATCGAGGTTATATCTTTTTTTTTGTGTTCGTACGTACTGTGAATAGTCAGTTGGATTTACTGAGAAGCAAGGGAAGTATCTTGACTGAGCTAACACCACAAACAAATGAGATGACTTAATTGCGGTGACAATAATTATCACGCTCACATTCAAACTACAGTTATTTGAACATATGCAACTGAACCAAAGATTAAATGGTGTTCAAAGAGCTGCAAAGAATACTGACAATGTTTGCACATTACACCCTGGGGTCCCTGTAGGATTGGTTCTGGATGTTAAACTAGGGTGGGATTTAATCACACATTCATTTAGCACATGACAAGCTGTGAACTGTCCTAAGCTTTTTTATTCTCACTCTTTATAGGTGGCTATTCCTGAAAGATAATAAGATGGGATTTTGATGGAACAGAAGGGAGCATAACTGTGGTTTTAATCACAACTCATGCAATCTTAATTCAGATTTGCACTGCTCTTCTTTGTCATTTGTAATCTGATGTTTTTTTCTTTTTGATTAAGCAAGAGATGGTCAAAATCTGATAGTACAACAGTGAACTGGGCCGCACTGGAGAAAGGTTAAACACTCGGATGAACCTCACTCAACAGTTTTGCTCTGACTCGCAGCTTTGGCGTCGGGGGCTTTGTACTGGGTCACTCGTCCAATATAAAAGAGGTTTAAAGGATCACTCTGAGCGAAAACAGGACGAGGTCAAGAAATGACACTGGAAATTCATATCCCTGTGTTGCCTTTTGTGACAGAGTGGCCTCAGAGCTTCCTCATGCACGGACAATTCATTGTACTTCCCTTTGTGTAGTCAATGGATCTCGAAAAGGAAGAGAAGTGCTGCACCGATACCAGGTCTACAATGTGTCCAGTCGCCTGATGCCACAGCGCTGAAGGTTACAAACAGACACGATTATTTCTGAGAACAATTCAAACAACTTTTATTGTCATTTTTTTTTTTACTGCAGCACACAAAAGAAACACAAATATCACACCTTGCAACAGAAACGGGAAAGAATAGAAGTCACTGTCTCAGAGAAAGCAGTTCTATTTAATATTTTTTTATAAGTAATCCTCGATAGTATAATTGTAAGCAGCGCAGCGGGAAGTCAAGCAAGTCTGGGCTATTGACCGTCTGGAGTCTCACACTGAGCTATAACACAGGGGTGGTGGCACTGCCGCTGAGAACATGTCAATTTTGCTCTTTAGAGAACGGAGCACTGGTCGAAGACAGAAAGCAAATCAACAGCACTATCGACCCAGACTACCCAAGCCTGTAAATTGCACTCGAACAAAACAACAAAAACCATCACTGGGTTTTTATTGACGGCCGACACTTTGACTACAAGTCCACATTTTTACTTTCTGGGGAGATGGAAAAGAAAGCTTCTGTACACACTGCTTATATCAAAGTCTTCTTGTGCATCGAGCGAAGGTGAAGGTGAGGATAGTGGCACAGGAAGTTACATCATTTAGGCTGTGTCCAAAATTACCTACAAGCACTAGCCTCCTAGATAGTGAGTTTTTTTAAGAACAGTTTCTGACACTGCTGACTTTTCATTCAGTGGGATAGGCTTGTCGTTCTTACGTCTGGCCTTCTCTTGCGCTCATTTCTTTTGTCCCATTGTTATATGGAACGCCAGGATGCAGTATAAACACCAATATCACCAAAGAGGAGCATAAAGGTTGGCTAGGGTCATCTTCCAACAGAACAACGACCCTAAGCACACAGCCAAGATAACAAAGGAGTGGCTACAGGACAACTCTGTGAATGTCCTTGAACATCTCTGGACAGATCCAACCTGATGGAGCTGGAGAGGTTCTGTAAAGAAGAATGGGAGAAACTGTCACAAAAAGAGGTGTGCCAAGCGTGTAGCATTATCCTCAAAAAGACCTGAGGCTGTAATTAGCACCAAAGGCTGTGAATACTTATACTAATATGTACGTGAGGATTTTTTTGCTTTATTTTTAATAAATTTGCAAAGGTTTCAAACGACCTTCTTTCACGTTGTCTTTAAAATTAATTGTTTGTAGAATTTTAAGTCAAATGAATTTAGTCTATTCTGAAATAAGGCTGTAACATAACAAAATGTGGAAAGAATGAAGCGTTGTAAATACTTTCCGTATGCACTGTAAGTACACGTTGTGGGAAACCTTTACAAACATTCTTGACATTTTTACACCACTACAAACTGTCATACCTGTTCCATTGCACCGGGGGCTGTTGCAATGATCTGTTAAACAAACACAGAAGGAGCAGTGTTGTCAAACTTGTCTGGCGCAGCTTCACACAAAAGACACCATCTTGTCATTGTCTGGTTCTTACTCACTTCTTTTTTTTTTTCTTTCGATTGTTGACATATTGAGGCTTCTGTCAGTGTCGTTTGGTTGGGAACATATGACAAAAATGCTCCACTATGTGCTCGATAACACCATCTTTGACCAGATAAAGGCTGAATACAAATGACTCCAGTGCACCTGCTGAGTCAGCATCTGTTACAATCACTAAAAAGATAAATAAAACCTGTTCAAATCTATTTTAAAGCTTTATCAAATCCATCTAAAACCTGCTCAAATCCATCTAAAACCTGTTCAAATCCATCTAAAACCTGTTTAAGTCCATCTAAAACCTAGTTAAATCCTTTTAAAACCAGTTCAAATCCATCTTAAACCAGTTCAAATCCATCTAAAACCTGTTCAAATCCATCTAAAACCTGTTTAAGTCCATCTAAAACCTGCTTAAATCCTTTTAAAACCAGTTCAAATCCATCTAAAACCAGTTCAAATCCATCTAAAACCTGCTCAAATCCATCTAAAACCTGCTCAAATTAATCTAAAACCTGCTCAAATCCATCTAAAACCTGCTTAAATCCTTTTAAAACCAGTTCAAATCCATCTAAAACCAGTTTAAATCCATCTAAAACCTGCTCAAATCCATCTAAAACCTGGTCAAATTCATCTAAAACCTGCTCAAATCCATCTAAAACCAGTTAAAATCCATCTAAAACCTGCTCAAATCCATCTAAAACCTGTTTAAATCCATCTAAAACTTTCTTAAATCCATTTAAAACCTGCTCAAATCCAACTGAAACCTGATCAAAACCAGTTCAACTCCATGTAACTAAAAAGTGATAAAGACTCAAATGAGGATGAAACCTTACAAGTTTGACAAAAAAAGCTCCACTATCTCCTCAATATCAGCATCTTTGACTTGATAAAGGCTGAATACACATGAGTACAGTGCAGCGGACTAAAACCACTGCACCTGCTGCGTCAACATAATCACACTGAAATGATGGGAAAGTGTGTAAAATCTCAGTTAAACCAGATTTTAAATGATCTTGTCTACTAATAACCAGGGAGCTGCTGTAAGATATTCTCATTACGCCTCATCTTTTCGTCAATCTCTATTTACCAACTGTCTACGAGTCGGTGAAATTATACGAGACGCAAACAGTGCTGTCAGGGCCGTCCATTGTTGTACAGCCAGAATTCCAGCATCAACGGCGGCCTATATAATGTCACATCCCAATTATAAATCCATCTGCTGTATGTGGCTTTTTCTTTTTTGGGATTTTGATGGAAGAGGAAAATTCCCCAGAGCAAACAAAGTGTGAGAAGTGTGTCAGCGGCCATTAATATCCATAAAGGGTATTTCACAACAGAGCTAATGACATGAGATGATAGACAATAACCATGAGGTAATTAGTGTGTGATGTGTGGATGAGGAAGTGTGAATGTTAAAGGACAGACGGGTTAGCTCAAAGTTAATGAGAATGTTTTAGCATAAGCCATAACTTAAATATGGCAATGTCTGAAAGTGAACATTTAAATACTTCTTTTAAATGTTTTTATTATTCCTGTGGGTGGAAATTTGTTATCAGCAGCCACCACCAGGGGGCGCCCAGGTACCCAGGGCATGTCACTGAATGTAAAGCATATTTTGATAACATGTTAACTCTACTCTACCTCTACTATTTATTGATATGTGGTATTAATGGTCACATGTGATGAATGGCTGTTACCTTTAGTCTATCTTAATAAGGCCTTTGTTAACATAACATATAATAAAACAATAAACCTACTTGAATTGAATAGATGTCAGGACGGTGCAGCCAATTATGTTGTCTTTAAAGCTAAATGTGTGTAAGCTTTGCATGACTTGAGTTAGACCCCTTCCTGGTTTATAATAGAAGCTATAGTAAATAGATAAATACCTTTTTAACCTGTGACCCTAAAGTTACAAAGGCCACAAACGTCTTACATTACAAACATAATATTTATAATCCATACAGTTTCTTTTTGCTTATAGGACTGGAAACAGGGTGAGAGAGAGGGATAAAACTGGGCAAATGACCCAAGCAGAAATCAAACCCAGGTCTCCCAAGCACATGGTTAGTCGCGTCAGGTGAGCCATGTCTGTGCTTTTTAAGTGGGGTTGTCTGTCCCAAATATGTAAAAATATAAAAGCATATTTTGAGTTTGCATTATAGACTAGACTTTCCTGGACTCACTCTGTAAAAGTTAACATACAATCATGAAAAAAGAAATACATACACAATAAATAAAAATAAAATTGTTAATTATTATTATGTTGAGAGACATTAAATAATACAAGTCTTTTACAGTGGACACTAAATGAGAACTATTTCCTTCTTCAATATGATCTGACAGATAGAAATAAACATTTAGTGTACTGTGTTTCAACCGGATAAGTATGCGTACAGGTGAGTTTCGAGGTGTGTGTGGATTTCCTGGAGTACAACAGCGCTGTGATTTCGTCCTTCCGGGTTCCACTCTGGCTTTGTTTTGATTGGGACGATCAGCGGACTACACAATATTACACAAAGTCGCTCCTCACGGCTGTAAATACTCCCTTTTCAGGGACGTTTTGTGTTTGTGCGCTTTAATGAACATGTCCCCGAGACAGTTTACGCACCTGATCACCGCGTTCGTTTTGTAGAAGTGACTTTTTTACGCCTGACTAGAAACACCTGTTGAATCGACGTACAGGTGCTACAGCTCCTCTTTCGGAAGGACAAACCAGCGAAACTGTGATTATACTCTTGTTTCCCACTGCTTTATTTGGATTTCTTGGGACCATGAAGGTGACGGTGACGTTCGGGAACACCGCTGTGGTGGTTCCGTGTAAGGCTGGCTGGACGGTCCGGGATTTAGTGGACCAAGCCACGCGGCGATACCGGAGGACACAGGAACAGGTGAGAAGACCCCTTGATTAATGACATTTTCCTTTCCACGAGCTCCTAGTGAGTGCGTGACTAACCTGTGCGTCACGTGACAGGTGTATCACCCAAAACTGAAAAGCCACCTGTAACCAAAATAAGAGTTTACCAGGAATTGAAATGCAAATGTACCTAGTTAAAGGGGTTATATAAACATTATTCAGAGCATTAAATGTAAATATTACCTGTTAAATATGTGCTAATTATCACCTGCTGCTGTCAAAGTGGCTCAAGCTATCACTGTTTCTCTGGACAATTTAAAAATAAGTTAAAATAATCCTAAAGGCAGCAGCTGGGAGGCAACAGGTGTGAGTTAATTTGACTCAAGCAGTGGCTATAATAATAATAATAATAATAATAATAATAATAATAATTTTGGCTTGGCATTAAAGTTAATCTTTTATTTTATTTAGACAAACCACATTATGTGAAAATAATATCTTGACTTAGACTCTACATTAGACCAGAACAGTCCAACATTAAAATGCTCTTCACTTTCTTAATAAATAGATTAAATATGGCAGGCCTCAAGAATCTGACATGAATTTGTGGTAGTTTTTAGAGGATGTAGTGAAGATCCGCGTCCAGGCAAAAGGGAAATATTATTCTGACTCACTTCCTGCTTTTTTACCTGCTTTATTTTACAGCACAAAGCATAATCTATACAGTTCTACAGGCCATGAATTACACTTTACAAACTCTGTATGGTTCCAGTTTTATCTGTCTCACATCATTAACCAGGCTGACCGTTGCATACTTTACCTAAATAGTTAATAATATACGTTTGTGCGGGGACATGTAACTCTCCTGCATTGCTTTCAGGTCTGTTCTTTAGAAAAGAGAGAGATGAGTTTCACTGAAGGCACACAGGTCCATGACTTGCATCAATAGTTCAATACTCATGAGAAGGAAGTAGGAAAGACCAGGGCATATTTTCTAATAAATTAAACAATAACCAGTTAAAATTTAAGATTAATTTCAGCTACATAATAAGGATCCAAAGGTATTCATCTAAATCTGACACAGAGAAGTCTATAAAGTCATGAGAGCTGGGACAGTCGCTGCTTTGGTCTGAAATCTCATTACAAAAGAGAAAAATCTCCAAAACATAAAAACTGTGCTCATTGTATTGTTTTCTCATTTAAATTCCCTGTCACTTTTCTTTTCTGTCGTAAAACACACGGATGTACACTGCCCAGAGCTGCATTAATCATTCTGCCGCGCTGACCTTTTTATTAATCAGCAGCGTTGTGTCCCGTTGAGATAGGTGTCGGCTGCCATCTTGGCTGTCCACCTGTACAATAGCTCTGGGGTTTAAGCCGTGGTATCTCCGCGGGCAGGTGGGAGTTTACTGTTTGATGTGGTTTGTGTCGGGGACGCCAGGCGCGGACAGGAGGCTTTGTCCCGTGAGTGATTGAGGATTAGGATTGGTGACAGACTCAGCGTCTTATCAGGCCGCTCCTCTCTGACCTGCACACGCCAGTCTGTGCTGGACTGGGAGGTTTTATGGCTCCATAATGCTTTCAACACACGAGCACAGGATTTAATAGCTTTTGTGATGACAACCAACACAAATAAATCTAAACAACGCCAGCACTGCATGTTATACATTTATTCTAGTGCACAACCTATACAATTAGGACATATTAATATTAATACAGCAAAGAAAAAAATGATTGTCCAATCTGGGCATTAAGTCAAACTGGGATGCAGTGTTCCCACAGTATGCACTACAGCTCAGATATACAAAAAACATGACACATTTATTTTTACATCTTGTTAGCCATGATATTTGCATCATTGAACGCCATCAGAGCCAACATGAACTATATCAGTTGTCATTATATCCAAAGACAGACGTCATGTGATGCAGTCCACTGAGCCACTGCCTGAGGTGATTCAAATGCTCCTGCCTTGATTGCTTTTTTTCAGCAGGCATTTTAATTAGCGCCTCTTCCTAGACGCTGACTCTGCACAACTCTCGGTGGCCTCTCTCTTAATAGAGGCTGACCGTCAGGAGGACAGCCTGCCACAGACCAGGCCCAATAGATGAGTTTGGATGATGCGGCCGCTCCTGCCAACAGTGTCCTCTTAGCGGCTGCATTAGTGCACATTTCTCGTCCTCGCTGACAGCAGGCACAGTGTCAGACTGGGCTTTAATCACTCGGCCTGGCCACAGTCGACACTCTCTGCTCTGCGTCACTAGGCATTGTGTTTCTTAACCCGTTCAGTCCCACTGCACTGCTATCATTATTATGCATAAGTTCTTGTCCTGTTAACAATCTATTGTATGCTGTTTGTGGTTTAAAGCGATTTCCGTTCATCGGCATTCCACCTTCTTCATATTGTTTACGAAATGAGTCACTTGTGTGTGATCTTAAATTACTCCAGCTGTCTACTTCACAGGGACAGGGAGAGTCTACTTGTCTCGCTGTTGGTGTGTTTCTCGATGACACAGTTACTACCTGGCAGTGATTTCCCATGAGACTTTACAGCCCCATGTCTCTCACAGTTCACTCTGAGCACCCGTGTCACCGCTCAGGTGTCCAAAACACATTCCAATTTCCTTTTATATCTCAACATTTTATTTTAGTTCATAGCAATTTTTAATTTATGATAATATTTAAATTTATTGTCACTTGCTCTTTCCTTTAGTGTGTCTTTCATTATGTATTTCGGTTTCTGGAACAAACCAGTTTAGCTGCTGTAGTACATATGCCAGACCAGTAGGGGGTGGGTTTTCTTTTTGCTACCTCTGTTACCACCTCTTCTGTAGAGTTGTTGAGTGGCGCATGGGTGTAAAGGCCCCCTTAGTTTATTTGGGACATAATTTATTAGAGAATTTGTTGGCCAGATTTACATAAAAGAATGAAAAATGTTCATAAACAATACAACAGGTCCCTTTTGTCAAAACGCTGGTACAGTTATTTTCTCATTGTTCTGCTGTATGTGTTTCTCTGGACTCTGGATTACAGCTTCTTTAATGTTAAATACGGTTGTGATCTATGAGCCCACCCCTGTGATTAGCTGCTTGTAAATAGACAACTATAGTGCACTTCTTGGGTTGTTGGAGTTGCTCAGATGCTGTATAATTATGCTGTTGTGTATAATTCCGCAGTTTAACTTGAAAGCTGAGCATAGAAACCAGATTATATGTCCATCCATCCATCCATCTTCTACCGCTTATCCGGGGCCGGGTCGCGGGGGCAGCAGTCTAAGCAGAGACGCCCAGACATCCCTCTCCCCAGACACTTCCTCCAGCTCTTCCGGGGGATACCGAGGCGTTCCCAGGCCAGCCGAGAGACATAGTCCCTCCAGCGTGTCCTAGGTCTTCCCTGGGTCTCCTCCCGGTGGGACATGCCCGTAACACCTCCCTAGGGAGGCGTCCAGGAGGCATCCGAAACAGATGCCCGAGCCACCTCAGCTGGCTCCTCTCGATGTGGAGGAGCAGCGGCTCTACTTTGAGCTCCTCCCGAGTGACCGAGCTCCTCACCTTATCTCTAAGGGAGCGCCCCGCCAACCTGCGGAGAAAGCTCATTTCGGCCGCTTGTATCCAGGATCTTGTTCTTTCGGTCATGACCCAAAGCTCATGACCATAGGTGAGAGTAGGAACGTAGATTGACCGGTAAATCGAGAGCTTTGCCTTACAGCTCAGCTCCTTCTTCACCACGACAGACCGGTACATCGACCGCATCACTGCAGAAGCTGCACCGATCCGTCTGTCAATCTCACGTTTCCTCCCTCACTCATGAACAAGACCCCAAGATACTTGAACTCCTCCACTTGAGGCAGGATCTCTCCACCAACCTGAAGGGGACAAGGCACCCTTTTCCGACTGAGAACCATGGTCTCAGACTTGGAGGTGCTGCTCAGCCGCTTCACACTCGGCTGCAAACCCTCCCAGTGCACACTGAAGGTCCTGGCTTGATGGAGCCAACAGGACAACATCATCTGCAGAGACGAGATCCTGTGGTCCCCAAACCAGACTCTCTCCGGCCCCTGGCTGCGCCTAGAAATCCTGTCCATAAAGATAATGAACAGGACTGGTGACAAAGGGCAGCCCTGCCGGAGTCCAACATGCACTGGGGAACAGGTCTGACTTACTGCCGGCAATGCGAACCAAGCTCCTGCTCCGGTCGTACAGGGACCGGACAGCCCTTAGTAAAGGGTCCCGGACCCCATACTCCCAGAGCACCCCACAGGGCGCCACGAGGACACAGTCGAATGCCTTCTCCAGATCCACAAAACTCATGTGGACTGGTTGGGCAAACTCCCATAAACCCTTCAGCACCCTGGAGAGGGTATAGAGCTGGTCCAGTGTTCCACGACCGGGACGAAATCCGCATTGTTCCTCCTGAATCCGAGGTTCAACTATCGGCCGCATTCTCCTCTCCAGTACCCTGGCATAGACTTTCCCGGGAGGCTGAGGAGTGTGATCCTCTGTAGTTGGAACACACCCTCCGGTCCCCCTTCTTGAAAAGAGGGACCACCACCGGTCTGCCAGTCCAGAGGTACTATCCCCACCGCCACGCGATGTTGTAGAGGCGTGTCAACCAAGACAGCCCTACAACATCCAGAGACTTGAGGTACTCGGGGCGTATCTCATCCACCCCTGGTGCCCTGCCACCGAGGAGCTTCCCAACTACCTCAGTGACTTCGGCCTGGGTGATGGACGAGTCCACCTCCCTCGGCCCCTGCTTCCTCAGCGGAAGACGTGTCGGTGGGGTTGAGGAGATCCTCGGCATTCCTTCCACCGTCCAACGATATCCCCAGTTGAAGTCAGCAGGTTCCCACCTCCACTGTAAACAGTGTTGGCAGGGCACTGCTTCCCCCTCCTGAGGCGCCGGACGGTTTGCCAGAATTTCTTCGAGGCCGACTGATAGTCTTTCTCCATGGTCTCACCGAAATCCTCCCAGACCTGAGTTTTAGCCTCCACGACCACCCGGGCTGCAGTCCGCTTGGCCTGCCGGTACCTATCAGCTGCCTCAGGAGTCCCACGGGCCAACCAGGCTTGGTAGGTCTCCTTCTTCAGCTTGACGGCATCCCTTACTTCCGGTGTCCACCACCGGGTTCGGGGGTTGCCGCCACGACAGGCACCGGAGACTTTACGGCCACAGCTTCGAGTGGCCGCATCGACAATGGAGGTGGAGAACATGGTCCACTCGGACTCAATATCTCCAACCTCCCTCGGGATCTGGTCGAAGCTCTGCCGGAGGTGGGAGTTAAAGGTCTTTCTGACAGGGGGCTCTGCCAAATGTTCCCAACAGACCCTCACAGTACGTTTGGGCCTTCCGAGTCTGTCCAGCTTTCTCCCCCGCCATCGGATCCAACTCACCACCAGGTGGTGATCAGTTGACAGCTCGCTTCTCTTCACCCAGTGTCCAAGACATACGACCGGAGGTCAGATGAAACAACTACAAAGTTGATCATCGATCCCCGGTCTAGGGTGTCCTGGTGCCACGTGCACTGATGGACACCCTTATGCTTGAACATGGTGTTCGTTATGGAGAAACTGTTGCTAGCACAGAAGTCCAATAACAGAACACCACTCGGGTTCAGATCCGGGGGCCGTTCCTCCCAATTACGCCCCTCCAGGTCTCACTGTCGCTGCCCACGTGAGCGTTGAAGTCCCCCAGTAGAACGACGGAGTTCTACTGTGTGAAATATTATTGAGATCTCTTATTTTCCAGATGTATTACTGTCAAATCACACACATAAATGGACTTTCCAGTTTCACTGGTGTTGAACAGAGGTTTGTTTATTGACGGTTTGACATGTACATTTTTTGTCACGGCTAAATCCCAGTCATAATTACACATTGTCCTACAGATCAAAGTGTGAAATAGCCCCCTTCAGCCTCTCTGTGCATATACCTCCACTAATTACCCCAGTTTTTGACTCTTCCTACATCGCTGTGTTTTGTTTGTTCAACCCAGAGTCACTGATAGCGCTACAAATGGTTGTATAATGGACTTTAATGTGTACTTTACAGAGAATGTACTCTTCAGACTGTCGCATGGTCTGATTGACCCCCTCTTTGTTTTGTTTTAGAGTTGAGTGTACAGTTTTGATGCTCTTTAGATGACATTTTGGGTCAGTTTGTTCTTGCTGATCCATCCTGCTTTAGGCCAATGGTGACAAATGGATAAAAGGCCTTTCAGGTAAATGACACTTGTCTGAAAGGTTTAGGCCATGGTTTTATAAACTGGTAGAGTCATTACAAAACCTTTTTTTAGAGAAGTTTACAGCCTTAGACTCTATCCAGTTTACAGTGTTTCCCGTACTTTCCACATTTTCCTATTTTAGCTAGTGCATATAGAAATGACAAAAGTCGAGCAGACCACAAATCAGCACAGCGCAAGTCCCTTTAGTGAAAATGGGAAACGGGGCTTCTTCAAGAACATTTATTGAATAAAACACTTGAAAATAAACTTTCTACTGCAGTAGCTTCACAGTTTATGGCAAAAAAGTGGTTTTGAGACTGTTTTCTCTTCAAGTTATGTCACCTATTTATATGACCTACAAAGAATAATCGAATAATAACAAACTGTAGACATTAGAGGTTGGGTTTGGCTCTGACTTGTGTCTCCGTCTCTTTGCTCTGTCCTTTTTATTTCTCTGACGTCATTGCCTTTCCCTCTTTTGTGCATCCCGTCATAGTGTAGCCCGGCGTAAGAGTAGCGGAGCAGGAATGTCAGCAGTCCCTCAGGCCCGACCGGTTTTTCTGCCGACACATTCAAATCCATCCGTGTGGAGTTGTGCTAAACAACCACAGACAGTTCAAGCCAAGCCTATTTATTTGATTTGTACAGTGTTAAAATGTTTTGTTCCAGCATCCTGAGGAAACAATACGGAGGATTAGGGTTGCATGATATTGGAAAAATGTGCAATAAACAATAACAGTTATAAATATTGCGATATATTACAATATATTAAATTATTTTTTTATACAAAAAGAAATATAATGGTCTGGACTAATGTAGAAACTTCTTATATTAACCACATTTTTTACTGCAGTACCAAGGGTCACTGGTTGGATTTATTAACCAGTTCGTCCCGAATTCATACTGTTTTGTCTAAACTTAACCACTTTTTCGGAAAGTAACAATTGGGAACTTTTGAGAAATGAGCACCTTGTTTTGGCCTGATGAAGTCCTGTCCATATGAAGTGTTAGCTCAGACAAAAAGAAGCTTCAAGATAAGTGCAATCCTCTCTTTCTTCACTTTGTAACGATTGGTTCTTCTTAAAGGAAAGGCATTAACAGTGACATATTGCTCCTCGGATCGTTGAAGCGTGTGACTTTTCCACAATGGGATGACACTTTATGCTCGGAGCGGCGTATTTTGCATGCTATTTGTCGTCACAGATGACTCCTTTCCATTGTGGCCTGTTGTGAAGAATGAGAACGCCTGGGCTTTATTCCTGTGATTGAAATCCCAGTGGCTCCCAACCATTTGTTTTTAAGAAAATGGTCCTGGCTCTTTGTGAAAGGCAGGCACCTTCTTTTTTTTTCTCCATAACTTACATTGGGACTCAGTGAAGCACGAAGCGGGGACCGGGTGATTCTGCAGACGACACCACGAGAGCTGGGTTCAAGCCAAGCGCATCTGGCCCTCGGCGAGCGGTTAAATCAGTGGAAATGCAGCGTGTGTTGTTGTGGACAGATGGACGATGGGTTAGAGTGCCTCCTAATGGGACAGTTTATGCTCTGCTCACTGCTTGAAATGATAAAGCCATAGAAAATATTTCAGGGGCTCTTATGTGTGCTGGAAACCTTGGTTGACCAAACTCATGAAAGTTTAGTTAAAGGCACTCTATTCAAGATCGTGCTCTTAAGTTTCTTTTCAGGATTATTGCCAAATTAAATAGTTCCTCTTTATCGCAGTGGTATTTCCTTTTATGAGATCTGCGTAAAGCCTGAATGCAAAAGGAAACTCTGTTGTTGTGGATCTGTTTCCTTGTGTAAACACTGCTGCGGGGCGTGTTCAGTCTGACCTGTGTCTTCACGTTTACAGTGAAACCTGCTGTGGTATGTGCCCACTACCACTCCCAGAGCAGAGCGGCAGAACTGGAAATGCTCCTGTCCTCCCACAACTTCACACACATTCCTCTCTGAATCCATAAACTTACTCGATGACAATGTAATGTAGGGAATTTTGACTGTTGCATTCATATTTCCGCTTTGAGTCAGGATCTTATAGCTCTGGCCTTGTCATTTATACATTTCATTAAATTGTATAAAACTGGTGCATCTTTCCAAACAGCTCAATTGGTAATTACTAAATCTGATTGTACAGTTGTGTCTAACTGGTGCCTTCCTTTGCAGTATGGGGACAGTGAAGTCAGGACACACCACCTGGAATACAGCGACGGGGGCATCCTGGACATGGACGACCCTTTGGCTGATCTAGTGGAGGACCGGGAGAGGGTAAGAGGGTTTTTAAAGTGTCTCTTTGCTGTTGTTGTTCTGTCCTCCACGTGTCGACGGGCTGACATTTGACAGACAGCATTCCTTCACGCTGCCACAAACAAAATGAGCCGCGTTCTTTCAGCGACATGTTTTTCGAGTCCGGGATGAGAAATAGTAAATTGCGACATGGTGTAGCTGTCATTCTTAGTTACTCTCAAGAGTCTTGGAAGAGGATTTGTTTTTGTCCCGCTCAGGCTGGCAGCATGACAGGACATTCAATAAACAAACCAGAAGTGACGCCGAGCCTTTTTACTTGTCACAGAGTATTAGAAACCTAAACTGACTTAGGATGATAAGTGGCAACATTTTTCTGCTGCTTGAGCTGTGGCCAAAGCAAACATATTATATTTGTATTCTGTTTTTAAAACGTAATAATCCAGAGACTTGGGATTGAAATGACAACATTGCTGCAGAATTTTGTTTGTATAGACACACTTAACTTCGTTTTACGGGTTGAATGTGAACCAAACGGGTCTAAACTGGGACTAAAGAGGTCTAAACTGGGTCTAAAGAGGTCTAAACTGGGTCTAAAGAGGTTTAAACTGGGTCTAAAGAGGTTTTAACTGGGACTAAAGAGGTCTAAACTGGGACTAAAGAGGTCTAAACTGGGTCTAAAGAGGTTTTAACTGGGACTAAAGAGGTTTTAACTGGGACTAAAGAGGTTTTAACTGGAACTAAAGAGGTCTAAACTGGGACTAAAGAGGTCTAAACTGGGACTTAGTCCGTAACTTTGTGTAAGGGTGATTATGACAGATTAAATTGCACGACACAAAGGTTAAGAACAGTTTAAAGTGTTAACAGCCATTTATTTACTGACCCTATTGTCTGTGGAAGTTCTCAGTCTTCCAGGGCATTATCAAGAATAGAATCTATAAGCTTTGCACACTTTTTCAACCACTCGCATAAAAAAAATCAGTCGGACTTCACGCTATACTGCAATACCAACATTTGTAATATCCATACCACAAGAACTGCTGAAATCACAAGTATTATGTCTTTTCCTGTGGTCACACTTAGCCCAATCAGAGTCTGATATCAAACCGTAATGTGACCACGTTTAAAGGTGAGTGGCCCCAAAGTGAGCAGTGGATGTCCAGAGCATTGCGTGTCCCTTTTTAGAGGGTACTTTTTGGATTTTGAAACCCTTTTTGTTCCGGGTAAAGTTATCTCATTTCTTTTACAGTATATTGAAAGAGTACAATCATTAGTTTACATTAAAACAAAATGCAGTGCGCGAAAGGAAAGTCTCTCAGCTGAAAAATGTCACAAAATAGTTTGGTTCACTGTTTGTTATTCAAACACCAACGCTGGCCCAATTTCTCTAAAGAACCCATTTCTCTTGCTAATTTCCCATAATACATTCCTAAGATGTGCTAATAACTGGCCAAATTACATATTCATCAGAAAATGGCAAAGCAGATGATGTATTACCAACACTTACTCGGCAAATAAAATGGAAACGGAGCAGCCGAGACTGTGTTGTGAAATAACAAATGGTGTTGTGAGAGCGCGTGCACAAAAACCACAAGTTTGGAAAAAAAATGGGACAGAGATAAATAATAGATGCAGCAGAAGAGGGTGAAAATAAAACAGTTTTTGCATTTAGAGAGAGTGGAAGCTTCATCTACTGGAACGATGCAGTCATAATCATAAGATCTGAGAGAGAGGCACCAATTTTAATATTTATTTTGTGTTTTTTCTTTCTGCTTTCTCTGAGTGACGATAAAGTGTCTCTCTTCTGCATTTGATCTGATTCTTCCAGCGAGATGCTAACCTCAGACGCACTTCCTTTGTGACAAATTCAGCTGCCAGCTGTCCCATTCACCTTTTTGTTTTTTTTTTTGTTTTTTTTTTGTTTTTTTGTTTCTTTTAGTCTCCAAACCTAATTTTCTGAACGGTTTCATCCCACTTCCTCCATTTATCCTTTTTGTTTTTTTGCCGCAGATAAAAAGATATAAACGCCGGAGACAGGACGAGCACGTGGCATTCATAACATGCCAGTCATCCCAGTTATCTGAGCGCTTCCAAACGCCACGCTGGATTAATGAGCCTCGCCTGGTGTCCTTGATTAGTCCGAGCGGCTTTTGTTTGCCGACGTTTTTATTACCTCGCCTCAACCCGACAGATTCTATCTTTAGTGTGTTCTTTTTTTTTTGTTTGGTTCTGTTATTGTGTGCCTACGCTGTTACACCATCCATCATACAGGAGTGGTCCCATTGTGAGGGCCCTTCACCGCGCAGCATGTGGTCCTGTGTTAGCCGCGGATGCTAATGACAGATAATGGCTAGCTATTTGTACGCCCAGCCGCTTAAACGAGCCACGAGTCCAGACCTCTTTATCTGGAACACCCCTCGACAATTACTCGCTGCACACACTCTCTCCCACACACTCCCACACACGCATCCTGGAAATCCTGGAGAAGACAGTTCGAACTTAAAGTGGTGAGGGGCCACAATAGTAAATAAGAATCCTTTCAGTCGTCAAAGATTGTGGTTTTAGTTTAGGTTTGAGTTGGGTTTAAATAGGGTTTTGTTGGATTTGAACAGGTTTTTGTTGAGTTTGAACAGGTTTTTGTTGGGTTTGAACCATAGATTATAAAATAAAATAAATATTTAAATAAATAAAATGGATGTAATCCGCCCATTGGTCCCCTATTCACCGATATTGTCATTACGACAGAGCAATAAAATCCGGGCTTTTCGGCTTTTACTGCATAGTAAAACAATAGTTTTCAGATAGCATAAACAATTATTAATAAAAAAAAATCCCCCCTCCCCCCCAGAGTTGTCACTTGGTAAAAACCTAGCTCTGGTGGACAGCGGTATATCGCTGTATTTCGCCGTATATTGCTGCATGATGGCGCCCTTATACGAGGACCTTTTTAAGAGGTTCCGTGAGAGAGGCTTGGTTTGAACAGGTTTAAGTTGGGTTTGAACAGGTTTAAGTTGGGTTGGAGTTGGGTTTAAAAAGGTTTTAGTTGTGTTTAAAAAAAAAAAGGTTTTAGCTGGGTTTAAAACAAGTTTGAGTTGGGTTTGGAGCAGGTTTTAGTTGGGTTTGAACAGGTTTTAGATTAATTTGAACAGATTTTATGAACAAATTAAATACATCGGATTCAAAACCATCTAAAACCTAGTACCAAAAATATCACCTACGCTGTATTGAAGCGCCACAGTTTTGACCCTCTGAGGCTGCTATAATTGTAGTTCTCCTTTTAATCAGAAAATGCTGTCCTAAATTGTGCAAAAGTACTAGAAATGTCCTGGAAAATATCTTCCTGCAAAGAATGGCACCTCAATAAGAGTCTGAACCGCAGGTAGTTGTAGTGCATGTTAGCATTAGCATACAAGAGAGCGCCGCTGGGGGTTGATTGAGGGTGGCTAAGATTTGATAATAGTTGTGCCCCTCCTTGCATTTGCAACACACAATGACATTCATACACACCATTCATTAGCCCCCCGCGCAGAAACACCGGCCACCAGCCTCATGAATATTAATCTCACAGTGATGACTGTGTAGAGCCATGTCGGCCTAAGGTGTACCCCGACACAAAGCATCCAAGAGTCCATCGTATGTCACGGTCTATGATGTGACCTCTTTGAACTCAGCCTACGCAGCGTGTTGTGTCCCGGAGATGTGAGCTCACAGCTGGTGGAAGTCACTGTCCTGTTAGTGTTGGATACCCCAGTATTTTGGTAATGCTTCAGTGAAGATGGCTGCCATCATGGCTTGGTCTGTTGCCACACTTATCATTCACATTTGTAAACCTAAATTGGTGTTTAAATATTCACTTTTTTATGCCCCTTTTGATTTTTTGGGACTTAAGTCAGTCAGTGTGAATCTCACTTGTAACTTTTGCCAGTTGGACAGCAATAAAAGTTAAACTAGAAAATAATATAACCAAAAAAACTTTAACTCTCCCTTAGAAGAAATTTAATGTTGCAACTTGTACCGTCATAACAATAATCAATAAATAATATTGCTTGTTGTGTGTGTAGCCTTGTACAAAATTTCTATAAGTATAAAAGATTATTAACAGTGTAACGCACACACACACACAAAGAAAAAAAGAAAAGTTCATACATAGAGTTCATGATAGTTAAAATTGGGTAAAATGTGTGCTGGTTAAAAGTATAAATATAATATGTAGAGTTTAATGAATAAGACTATTTACAGTTAAATGTAAAATTCATATAAAAGTTTTTACGTTTCATCTGAGAAAAAAAGTAGAGAAGAAGAATCTGTGTTTATCTGTGTAACCTAACCTGTTACCTGTTACATGTCAATCATTTAATTCCTGTTTTGTTTTTGGTTGTGTTAGTACTTGAGCCAATCAGAGTAACATCACTGTGTAAGGCGGGACTTGTGGGGCAGGTTTGTGTGAGGAGTACTGTGAACGCATGAGGGAAAGACAGACACGCTGATATGATGAGAGAGCTAATGAAGGAGGCATCGTAGTGTGGGAAGCATTAATGTTTTGTTATGAAGGTCGACTACTCGTGGTCCTTACAACAACAGAAAACTTTGGTGTGACCTACAAGAGGAGACGGACGTTGGTTGGAGAGAGAAAGAAAAGAGACGGGTTTCCAACCGAAGGCCTTGCTGTGTTTCCTGCCCAGCTATTCTGTGCACCCTGCCATTGCCATTGCCATTGCCTTTGCCATTACCATCGCCATTTCCAGTGACTTTGCTGTACTGACTAAACTTGATTCGTGAGTACTAACAGTTCACATGCACGTGCTTTTTATTTATGCTCAGTTTCTGAGTGAAGCGGCCATTTTTCAGTTTTTAGGCCTCACCGCACACAATTGTCATCAAACAGGCCTGCAACGGGGTTAAATATTTTTTCAGAGTGAATGAACAATTTTTTATTTTCAATATAACCACAGAAAGGTTTTTTCTTTCGGGAAAGTAAAGTTGTTTTAGTTTTTACTTCCATCTCATATCATTTTTATGTGATTTGTTTATTTTACCCTGATATACATTTATCTTTTATTTAATGTTGTAAATAAATACTTGTAATTATTTTCTAACTAAAATTTACAGTTGTGGTGGTCTTTATAAGAATAGCAAACAGTATTAAGAGTACACCTTTTATTAAGTAACATACAAACACAAGTTGTATTTCCCTACAACGAGCCCAGGCCCAGTCTCATTGTATTAACCACTCCAGCTTTATTTTCTAACTACATGGGACCTGGGTTACATAAATGGAGGCACTGCTGGGATTGTATTTAACATAAACTGGAATTTATAAAACTTAGAGTACAAGCCAATAGACCCCACAACTTTAAAGCAGTAGTATAGAGCCTTTGTATAAAAAAAAAAAATTACGTGCAAACAGTAACTAAAAGCAACTTAAGTAAAGTACAGCATGGCAAGCCAAACGAGTAGTTCATCACAACATGAGCTAATTAACTGGTGCAAAGGAGAATCAATAGATTTAAAGCATGCCCTCCTTTTATATGGAGTGCCAGAAGGTGTTTCAAGAGAAGATATTGAAGAAACAGCAGGGACCATCAAAGCATGTGAGAGGCAAAATGTTTCACCCTCAACAACAATCAGTAATGGTGCTATGTGAGTGTCGTGAAGAGATTGACCCCTCTAAAATCCCACCAGAGATAATGCCTATAAGTGAAGGAAGTGGTTGGAAAACTGTCTATTACACAGAGCCTCAGCTTGATAACTTTGAAGACAAGCTACTTACCTTTTTGCAGAGCGAAGGGAGAACCTTAGATGACATACAAAGTCTATGTTCCTTTCCCCAAGAGGGTAATAGTAACCCAGAAGACATCATCCGTGCGGTCGGTGATGTTATGAGCAGAAATAAACAACATGACAGTCACCCATACAGACGTCTGCGGACATTCTCCGGGGTCAGTCCCACCCCAACTGGAGAAGAGACCTTAGATAACTGGCTGGAACAAGCAACACTCGTATTAGAGGAAAGTGAGTGCTCGACAAAGAAAAACGCGGCCGGATACTGGAGAGTCTCAAAGGGCCCGCCTTTGAAATCATTCAAGCTGTGCGCCTAACTCAACCTGATGCTAGCCCACGTGAGTACATAAAGGCTATAGAGAGCATTTTTGGTACAGTAGAGTCCCCAGAAGAACTATACTTGTCGTTTAGAGCCCTCCACCAACAGTCTGGTGAGCGTCTGTCTGAGTTTCTACGAAGAGTAGAAAAATCTCTTGTTAAAGTAGTACAGGGAGGTGGTTTACCTGTTAGCGCTGCCAATAGCGCTGCTTAGAGCAGCTTCTTAGAGGGTCTACCTCTGAACTCATGTTGCTTCAGTTGAAAATTAGGGAGCGGAGTAGTAATCCCCCTACATTCTTGAACCTGTTAAGAGAAGTGATGGAAGAAGAGGTTCGCCAGTTAGCCAGACAAAGTCATTTGTCACACATGCGTCCTCAGCGTGTACGCACTGTCAAAGCTGAAAAAGAGAAAGAACCTGAAGCAGTCTCTAGGAGTGAACTGCAAGCTCAGATTCAAGAATTGAGAGCGCAGTTAGAGCAGAGAAGCAACTTACAACTTCAGCCAATCTCTGATGAATCTTTTACAGGTCTGAAAGAGAAACCAAAACAGAAAAATGAGTCACAGAGTGAAGTGCAATCGCTAAGGAAACAAGTGAAAGCCCTAGAAAATAAAATGAGTGTCATGGCAGTGAAATACACATCAGACCCCCCACGAGAACACACACCCCAGCCTCACCGATACAAAGCAGCTCCAGTTCACAAGCCCGCTCATTCCAAAGTTTTTCCTCCCCGCCAAGACAAGGAGGAGTTTTTCTGTTATCGGTGTGGGGAAAATGGCCACATAGCCACCAGATGTACTGCCCCTGAGAATCTCCAGAAAGTTATTAAAAAGCTTATACGCTTGGTGCGAGTTTCCCCTCTATTAAACAAAGAGAACCCAAATCATGCAGATGAAGAGCAGCATGTAGCTAGAACCAATAAGGTTGAAGTCCCAGAACCTAACACTGACTTACCTGAAGGTCTCGTAGGTCCATCATTTATTCACACCATCAAAGTTAATGATGTAGTCTGCAATGCTCTCATTGACAGTGGGTCTAACGTGACTATTATTTTTGAAAGCTGGTATAACAAACACTTACCTGATGTCCCGATAAAACCCCTCTCTGGTCTTGGACTCTGGGGCCTTTCAGACACTGAGTTTCCTTACAAAGGATATGTTGTGGTTGAGATGGAGTTCACTGAAGAGATCACTGGTGTATCGGGACGAGTAGAAGTGCTTGCTTTAATCTGCCCTGAGCCAAGAAACCAGAAACAAACCCCTGTATTGGTTGGCACCAATACATCTCTGTTTCACGCTTATGGGAGCTGGTGAAGACAAAGGTGACAGAACATTGTGCACTCAATGAGGATTCAGTCTGTTTACGCCCCTGTCAAAGCACACGAGCAGTTTGCAAAAGATGAAGTCTTGGGACAGATAAAGTGGAAAGGACCTGGTTTACTCTCCATTGCTCCAGGTGTAAAGTACTATGCAACATGCAAAGTGGAAAGACAGAGTGCCCCGTCCAAAGACCTTGTACTGATTGATGCACCTACTGAACAGTTGCTCCCCGCCGGTCTGCTGGTACAGCCTGGTGTGCTCCCAGACGCTAACATAGACAATAACAGTTTCACAGTCCTCATTCAGAATGAGTCCAAAAGGACAACTTCCATCCCAGTTGGGACCATCGTTGCTGAGATGTATGCTGTGGACACAGTTACCCCAGTTCGGCTATCCAACCTCCCAGCTGAAACCTTAGACCCAAGTCTTTTCAATTTTGGGAACTCTCCCATTCCCGAAGAGTGGAAAAGTCGGTTTCAGCAGAAGTTGGCTGAGAGGCGGAATGTTTTCTCACTGCATGAGTGGGATGTTGGTCGCGCCAAGGGGGTTGAACACCACATACGCCTGCATGACCCCAGACCCTTCAGGGAGAGGTCAAGGAGACTAGCCCCTGCCGACATAGATGACGTGCGGCGGCACATACAACAACTACTGGCCACTGGCATTATCACTGGGTCCCGTAGCCCGTACGCCTCACCAATCGTTGTAGTCCGCAAAAAGAATGGAAAGATAAGAATCTGTATTGATTACAGAACACTGAACAACCGCACCATACCAGATCAGTACACGATGCCACGCATTGACGACGCCTTGGACTCACTATCAGGCAGCCAATGGTTTTCAGTTCTGGATTTGCGCAGTGGTTATTACCAGATAGAGATGGCTCCGGAGGACAAAGAGAAGACAGCGTTCATTTGCCCTCTCGGTTTCTATCAATTTGAGCGTATGCCTCAAGGAATCACAGGAGCGCCAGCAACATTTCAGCGCCTAATGGAAAAGGCTGTAGGCGATATGCATCTTTTGGAAGCTCTAGTGTACTTAGATGATATCATCATTTCAGCAAGACACTTGAGGAGCATGAGCAACGTCATCTCAAGGTGTTGGACAGACTAGAGGAGGTAGGATTGAAGGTCTCTATTGACAAATGCCAATTCTGTCAGCCCGCGGTCAAGTATGTGGGTCACATTGTTTCTGCTAATGGAATAGCTACGGATCCAGACAAAGTGGAGGTAGTAAAGCATTGGAAAGAGCCCACTCACCTGAAATCGTTGAAGTCCTTCCTTGGATTTTGCAGTTATTATCGGAGGTTCATTGCAAACTATTCTGCCATTGTCCGTCCCCTCTCCGAGCTCACCAAGGGTTACGCCCCCACTTGGCAAGACCCCAAGACTAAAAAAAGTGTCGACCCAAGCAAAGTCTATTTCAAGCCATCAGAGCCGTTCGGAGAACGGTGGACTAAAACCTGCCAAGATGCTTTTGACCGTATTCGTGACTGTTTGATCAATGCCCCAGTGCTAGTTTTCGCTGACCCCACAAAACCGTACATTTTACATGTGGACGCCAGTATGAATGGTTTAGGTGCTGTCCTGAACCAGGAATATCCTGAGGGCCTCAGGCCTGTAGCTTTTGCCAGTCGTAAGCTTAAAGACTCAGAACACAACTATCCAGTCCATCAATTGGAATTTCTGGCATTAAAATGGGCTGTTGTGGACAAGTTTCACGATTACTTGTATGGAGCAAAGTTTATAGTAAGAACGGACAATAACCCATTAACATATGTGTTGACCTCAGCCAAACTCAGTGCAGTCGGACATCGGTGGCTCGCCGCCCTCGCCACCTACGATTTCACCATCCAGTATCGACCTGGGAGACACAATATTGATGCTGACTTGTTATCCAGACAGTACTCTTCAGAGGAGACAAAAGAGTGGACTAGTGTCCCACCTGCTGGCATCAAAGCCCTCTGCAAAAGAGCCTGTGTCAGTGAAGAGGCTGATGTGCCAGATAGGTTAGTTGATCAGTTGGGAGCTCCTGCCACCGCAGTACCTGAAGCTTATGTGTTTCCAGTGAACCTTAGCATTAATACACTTGAACAATTGAGCTCAAAAGACATTCAAGCATCACAAGATATGGAGCCAACAATTGGACCATTAAAGAAAATTCTGGAGAAGAATAAAGGCCTGAAACGCTCAGAGAATGACTCACCTGAAACTGTGCTGCTCCTTCATGAAAGCCGCAAGTTGGAGTTAAGAGATGGATTACTCTACAGATTAAAAGAAAAAATGTGCGGAAAACAAATCAAACAACTTGTATTGCCCACAAGATACCGCCCAATGGTGTTAAGGTCTCTACATGATGAGTGTGGACACTTGGGAGTCGAACGCACCACCGAACTGATCAAGGACAGATTTTATTGGCCGCGAATGACAGCTGAGGTTGAGCAGTACATTCAAACCTGTGGTAGATGTATCTCCAGAAAAACACTCCCTCAGCATGCCTCGCCCTTAAACCAAATAACGAGTAATGGCCCCTTGGATTTAGTTTGTATTGATTTTTTGCAAATAGAGCCTGACTCTAAAGGTGTTGCTAATGTGTTAGTAGTGACAGACCATTATACACGTTACGCGCAAGCATTTACTACAAAAAATCAAAAGGCTATCACAGTTGCAAGAGTATTGTGGGATAAATATTTTGTACACTATGGCCTACCTGCAAGGATACACTCGGATCAGGGCCGAGATTTCGAAAGTCGCCTGATAAAAGAACTCTTGTCCATGCTTGGGGTTCGGAAGTCAAGAACAACACCCTACCACCCTCAAGGGGATGCCCAACCAGAACGATTCAATCGCACACTTCTATCCATGCTTGGTACCCTGGATGCCGTACAGAAACAACATTGGAGTCAACATATCACCTACCTGGTACATGCATACAATTGCACAAAAAATTATTCCACGGGATACTCCCCTTATCATCTCATGTTCGGAAGGGAAGCAAGGTTACCCATTGACATCTGTTTTGGAATCTCACCAAATGGTGAAAGTGAAACCTCCTACCAAAAGTACGTGGCCAGGATGAGGAAAGAGTTGCAAAAAGCTTATCAGTTGGCATCTGATGCTGCTACAAAGAATCACCTGAAAAATAAAACACGATATGACCAACGTGTGAGAGATCTACCTTTGGAGAAAGGAGACAGAATTCTCATACAAAATGTGGGTCTAAAAGGCAAACATAAACTACAAGATCGATGGAGAACAATCCCCTATGTGGTTGTGGAGAAGTTGCCTAACCTGCCTGTTTATAAGGTCAAACCAGAGCATGGTTCAGGTGTGCTGAAAACTCTCCATCGAGATCATCTGTTGCCCATCGGTTACATGGTCAGGATGTCTAACCCATCAGATGATGTAAGCTCTGTTCAGAGACCTGTAACAAGAACTCAACATACTCAGAAACGTCAACCAACCCAGTCTGAAAAAAGTGACACAGAGTCATCAGGTTCAGAGTTTGAAACTGTACACAAACCTCCAGATTTTGATTTTGATATGGATGAGGTCCGGAGACAGATAAACATAAATCACTCTGTGGAGAATGATGAGAGTGAAAACTCTGAGGAAGATGAAAAAACGGAGGAGGAAAGCAGTGAATGTGCAGAAACTCAACAACTTACAGAAACAGAGAATGAGGAACCGCTTGAAGGTGCTGCACCTACTCTGTCATACTCCGATGTCCAAGAGACAAATACTGAATCTGTGGAAGAAGATTCTCAAGATTCAGAAGAGGGAGCAAGCTCACCTCCCTTACAAAGAAACAGACGTAATATAGCTGCTGAAAGTGCAAAAAGTGAAAGGTCTTCTACAGTCCAGACATCCCTGAGAAAACTAAAGCCAAGATTTACTTATGAGAAACCTGGTCATCCATCTTTTGAACCAGTTACCATCATGCACCATGGCATGGTCATCCAACTCAAAATGAACCCTCCAGACCAAGACAACAAACCAAAGAAAAAGTCCAAAACATCCCAAAGGTATATGGAGGAGGATAAAAGGAATCACCCTTTCAAGTTGAAGAAAAAGGTGTGATGAGGACATCTACACATTCAGAAGAGGGAGGGTGTAGCCTTGTACAAAATTTCTATAAGTATAAAAGATTATTAACAGTGTAACGCACACACACACACAAAGAAAAAAAGAAAAGTTCATACATAGAGTTCATGATAGTTAAAATTGGGTAAAATGTGTGCTGGTTAAAAGTATAAATATAATATGTAGAGTTTAATGAATAAGACTATTTACAGTTAAATGTAAAATTCATATAAAAGTTTTTACGTTTCATCTGAGAAAAAAAGTAGAGAAGAAGAATCTGTGTTTATCTGTGTAACCTAACCTGTTACCTGTTACATGTCAATCATTTAATTCCTGTTTTGTTTTTGGTTGTGTTAGTACTTGAGCCAATCAGAGTAACATCACTGTGTAAGGGGCGGGACTTGTGGGGCAGGTTTGTGTGAGGAGTACTGTGAACGCATGAGGGAAAGACAGACACGCTGATATGATGAGAGAGCTAATGAAGGAGGCATCGTAGTGTGGGAAGCATTAATGTTTTGTTATGAAGGTCGACTACTCGTGGTCCTTACAACAACAGAAAACTTTGGTGTGACCTACAAGAGGAGACGGACGTTGGTTGGAGAGAGAAAGAAAAAGAGACGGGTTTCCAACCGAAGGCCTTGCTGTGTTTCCTGCCCAGCTATTCTGTGCACCCTGCCATTGCCATTGCCATTGCCTTTGCCATTACCATCGCCATTTCCAGTGACTTTGCTGTACTGACTAAACTTGGATTCGTGAGTACTAACAGTTCACATGCACGTGCTTTTTATTTATGCTCAGTTTCTGAGTGAAGCGGCCATTTTTCAGTTTTTAGGCCTCACCGCACACAATTGTCATCAAACAGGCCTGCAACGGGGTTAAATATTTTTTCAGAGTGAATGAACAATTTTTTATTTTCAATATAACCACAGAAAGGTTTTTTCTTTCGGGAAAGTAAAGTTGTTTTAGTTTTTACTTCCATCTCATATCATTTTTATGTGATTTGTTTATTTTACCCTGATATACATTTATCTTTTATTTAATGTTGTAAATAAATACTTGTAATTATTTCCTAACTAAAATTTACAGTTGTGGTGGTCTTTATAAGAATAGCAAACAGTATTAAGAGTACACCTTTTATTAAGTAACATACAAACACAAGTTGTATTTCCCTACAACGAGCCCAGGCCCAGTCTCATTGTATTAACCACTCCAGCTTTATTTTCTAACTACATGGGACCTGGGTTACATGTGTTTTGCTGAAATTGTGCAAGTATTACTGTGACAACTGGCTATAGAATTCAATGTGCAAAAACAATAATAAAACTAAACTGTGACTTGGGAAGCAACTTGGACCAGAACCAAAATAAACCCAAAGATGTTGTTTTTCTAAATCAGATTGGAGCTGTGGTAATGGGCTGCCACTCTCGATGGAACCATTTTTGCCTCTTTAATCTCGTCTGCCCATTACTCGCCGCTCCTCCATTTCCGCTCCCTCCTATTAGCAGACGTGGTGGTGCTCTATCCGCTCCTCTTTCAGCCCATTTGCTGCTGTCGGGGCTGTCACTCCTGTCCCATTGCCGCGCCTTTTGGACGGTGCATTAGCGGCGGCCATCACTCCCACGTGTGTCCCGTTAAACATGGAGCTGTTCTAGGAGACCTGTCAGGACTGTCACGCCATTAACATACAAAAATGACTCCCGCCGCTGCCTCTGGTCGCCATGGCACCGGGTTACAGTCCTGAAAAAAAAAAAATATTGAAACTTTCATGGAGAATGCTATGTTGTGTTTACATCAGATATGATCAAAGTCCGGCTCGGGGGTCAATTGTGGCACAGGGTGAAATTTTATGCAACCCTTCATAGATAAAACTTAAGTTTAAGGCCCCAGCATTAAGACACAAAATACAATTTCTGTTCAAATCCATCTTAAACCTGTTTAAATTCAGCTAAAATGTCTTCAAATCCAACTCAAACCTGCTCAAATCCAATCATAAACTCGGACCTAAAAGTTTCAAGTCAGCTCTAAAAGTTGGTTTATTGTTTTCAATAAAAATAATTGGTAAAGGTTACGCTGCTGTTTGGGTTGAGTGGTGGGGCTTTAAAAGGTAGTGCAGCTTTAAGACAATCTTTTCCTCTTCCGATATTTCTGTATTAGCTTATGTTACATGGTCCAGTCCTAAATTTCCATGTGATGGTGTGACATAGTGCATTTGCATAAAATACTTCCTTATACCATACTTGTACCTTAAAGCTCATGACACCTCTTCATAAGTTGACCTTTTCCACGTGTACAGACGTCTATTTGCATAATGCACCATGTAGTCGAGCAGAAGAAAAAACACCTTAAATCCTAACCCACGCAGCCAAATGAGAAATGTAATTTCATGGGAAATTTAATAGAAAAGTGGGAATTAGTTTTTCCATCTCCCTTTAATTAGATCTTTTAATTACCTCATCTGAAGACCAGCCTCCTGAGCTGCTGGATTGTAAACGCTAATGCTACGTATCCTAGCTGATCTCCCTCGGAAATGTCAACCCCGTGACTCTCGCGCCTCCTTCCCATCATCCATCTCTGTCTCCCTCATGTCACAGCTGAAAAAAAAGAAAAAGAAAGTGTGTTATGGTTTGTGGAGAGGCTCTGCGATCACGGCCATCTTTCAAAAGCGACACCTCTTTTAATAATCGCCTGATTTAATTGGACAACCGCGTAAGGAACCTTTTACACGCTTCACTTTGCAGATGGGCCTGATGTGCTCCGATCTGAAAAGTATGTAAAAAAAAAAAAAAAGGTAGGTGGAAGTAGAAATGACAGATTTGGATGCATGTTGAATGTATTTTTACCTTTTGAGCCTCTTCACTTTGGTTGTAAACTCTTGGGCGCTGGTTGAACTTTATTGCTTGTTCAAATGGAAAATATGGTACATAATAGAACATTTAGAACAGTGTTTCACCAAATGATTTGTTACTCACTTCCCTTATGTTTGTTTCATTTTATACAATATTTTTTACATTTTGTGTTTTGGATTTTCTAAGTGCCATTTAACTGATGTAAAGCTTTTTTTTTTATTTAATATGGTTCCTTTTTCGTTTTAATTATTCTTTGTATTGTTTCTGTTTTGAATCCATCTATAACTGGTTTAGATCCAACTAAAACCTTTTTAAAATCCTAATGAAACTTGTTCATATCCAACTAAAACCTGTTCAAATCCATCTAAAACAGGTTCAAATCCAACTTAAACCTGTTCAAATCCAACTAAAACCTGTTAGAATCCATCTAAAACAGGTTCAAATCCAACTTAAACCTGTTCAAATCCATCTAAAACGTGTTCAAATCTATCTAAAAGTTCTTCAGATACATCTAAAATGTGTTCAAATCTATCTAAAAGTTCTTCAGATACATCTAAAATGTGTTCAAATCCATCTAAAACCGGCTCAGATTAAACTTAAACCTGTTCAAATCCAACTTAAACCTGTTCAAATCCAACTAAAACCTGTTCAAATCCAACTGAAACCTGTTCAAATCCAACTTAAACCTGTTCAAATCCAACTGAAACATTATAGTTTTTTATTTTTTTGGGGAACCACAGATTTTGAAGACTCCAAGGTATCTTGGATCCGACCTACACTAGTTTTAACTTTATTTTAAGTAGAGTAGTTGTGACTGGAGCTGTCTTAATATGGAGCTTGATTACAGTCTTCTATACATTCAAAACAGGACACAGTACTTAAAATTTTACTTTTGTGCTTATTTAATGATTGATGAGCACGACTTACGAATGCCAGAGTCTAAGAGTTCCTAAAGACCAGTCAGACTCTAAAATAGCAAAGACACCAAGCTTAACCCATTTACAGCAGCCAGGCTTTGTGCTCGTTATGTTTCTAGCTCTGGTTCTTTCCTGAGACTTGGATCATCTGTAAAATCAGCTTGTGTTTACACCAGTTTGAGTGAAACCAACTTTTACAAAGCCATACTTCATCAACAGGGGGCAGCTGCCAACAAGGCAAAGCCCATGGATTATTCTGAGAACACCCGTTGTTTTGACTGTGATTATCTGATGAAATTACGACAACTACTATGCAACCGGAAGGTTATTTACAACAAAGCTTGGAAAAAAACAGTAATGAAATAAGGCAACAGACCAAGACTTTGTTATATTTAGTAACAGCTACATAACTAAAAAGAAGGCAAATTTAAACCTTCAACAAACTGTGGTGCTTTCAAAGTCTACAGAGTACTTAGAAGTTGAAAATGTGACCGGACAGAGTACTTTTCAACACTGACAAATCTTCTGTGTCCAGTCTATAGAGAAAGTGGGGTACATTTACATTCTGGAGGCTTTTATCCTGTGATTTGTCTGCAGTCATTTATTTCTCGTCGGATGTCATCTCCTCTAACTGTTTAACGATGAAGCGTTACTTAAAACGTGCTAACCCGCCGCAGAAATATCAAAAAGAAAACTTCTGTGAATGGCGGCATGATTGCGAGGAGCGAACGTGCTGATTAGCCTTTGACGTTCGGTGACATCCTGTTCGCCGCAGCAGTTGTGATTGGCATCTGAATAGTCCCGTAACTCCGCTGCAGACTGTTTGAATGGGCCGTGATGAGCGGGAGCATCAGGTTCAAGTGATTGGAAAAAGTCAGTGAATGCAGCCTAATCATAATCCATACCCTCTTTAGATTGTCTTTGGGATCTATATAACTTTACCTATGGAGAGTGTGTTCAGCGTGCTTCCATTTTAATGACACAGTCTATGGTTTCTAAAGAAAAAACAGGTTATAATAAGAATAACTTGAGTTCAACTCGAGCTGTAGGCATTATGTTCCCTCTGTTTCCTGATTAATTGATTTCTTTCTTAGCATTTCTTACTCGTGTCTTTTCTCCACTGAAGCCTCCAGGCTCCAGAGATGCTTTCAATTTGTCTGGAACAAAATTACTTATAAAAAAATAAATACATATTCTTAATTTTTTTTTTCTAACTGCAGTAAAAACATCACTGTGTTTTCTTCTTTGGACTGGTTTGTTACAACAATATGCACTGGGGAGAGCGGGGATTGAACCGCCAACCTTCTGGTTATAGTACGACTACCTGAGCCATGTCCCTATCTGGGTTACACTTATTGTACTGTTGTATGTGTCTTAATAAATTTACATTTATCAAAGTGGCCTTAGTAGTATTTTTTTTTTTCCACTTGAATTGCCATAGAAGGGTCAGAAAGTAATTTTTACCCTTTTCTACCACAACAGCATTTACAACATTGTCTAACTTGTCGATTTAACAAAATAAAACAACAGTAAGAGTATTGACACAATATTTAATTTCCATTGTATGAGGTGAATGCCATTGTTACTGTTCGCAAACCTCAAACCGTTTACAGGGTTTTCTGTATTTGATCAAAATGACCCTCCTTGGTTTAAGACTTACTTTAATATAGTGTCGTTGAGATTGGAGATCTAATAATTTTAAATGAACAGTTTCATTAATTTAAAAATGCCAAGGGGTAAAAATGACTCATTGGCAGTACTTTTACTCTACCCATGGGAATTCAAATACTTCAATTCATTTAGACATTGCATTATTTAGCAACCTTTACACACATTTCACATCAGGCTCTAATCTTTTAGATCAGCAAACTTTCAAAAACTCACTAAAGACCATCCATTTCTTAGCTCACATTTAGATTTCCTAATAATGGTGTCTTCGGACACTTTCCCATTGTACCACTTGGTCTTTCATAATTTATATCTCAGTATTACTTCTGTTGTGTTTTTTGCTCCTCGGTCTGTTTCCTTCATATTTCATAAAACACCATCTTAAACATTTATTAAGATTTATTCTCAGTCATTGAATTCGATTTTCTGAGGACTTTAGAGGTGATTGCTGCTGCGGCGCCGTCCACTCCTTGTGTTTTTTATTATGTATTCCCCTCTTAATGTATTTAAATTTGCGGTAAACATACTGGATGCTGAATAAAGTCAGATTATCTCGGTGGCCTCGGCGCTGCCCGGTGGGATTCGGTCACTTGAGCTGATTTGATCATATCTCATCAGCGTCGACCTTGATTCTACCCCCCCCTCCCATTTTTCAACAGCAGCTCTTCAACTGATTATATTCAATTAACAGCCCCCCCTCTTCACACTCCAACACCGTGATTGTAATTACAACGAGAGAAGACTTTTCATTTAGCAGCATGCGTGTTGGAAGTTTTACATTTGAATTCCTTTACATGATACATGGCTTCACCTTTTCACTTTGAAGGATGGCACCTTTCCAAAGTGATTTGTCAGTTCAGTGACTCATAAGCTCGGTTCTGGGATAAGGCTTGTTTTCTTTGCAGAAGTGTGTGACTTGGAGATGAGACGTGGGGTCATCGCGGCCTCAGATCTTGCGCCGTGAAGCCTCTCCGTCTGTTAATCACCAGGACTGGTTTTGACTTCGGTTTTACCATCGCGTCGGCCATTAGGTGCTAATGGAGCGCAACGGTCAGAGGGTAACCTGAGTGGGACTGCCCTGCTGCGGGGCCCACGACACGAGGAATGAGGATGTGGTGGATCTTCACTGTCACGGTCTGGCCGTCGAATTAACTCTGTGGTCTTGAAGCAACCCAAACGGAAGATGAGCTATTGCTATTTTCTGCTTTAAGGATCACATTGGACCATTCATCTTTGTAAATCTTTAAATGTAACCAGCAACCATTAGAGTTGGCCTCTTCAGGGTTCTCGCACAAAAACTACTTTAGCTAAGTTTTGGCAAAGATTAAAGTTTAATACTATAAGAAAAGCTTGCATGTTAGTGTATGCCTTAAATATTTTTAGATTAAGGTTTGCCTGACACAATTCAACGCTCATCAGTCTAAAACAAAAGGAACATCGGCAGCTTCATTAAAAAGCATCTTGAATTTTTATGGAACTGGAACTCAAGGTAAACGCTACTGTTTTCAACGTGTGTCAAAAAACCAAAACAAATTGTTAACCATCATGAACGTAATGCAGACACTAATCAAATAACTATTTATCTGACTCCTTTAAGTTCACTTTTCTTGATTACTGAGTAGAGTTCGCACATGTAACCATCATTTTAATACAAATTTATGGGAAAAAAATCTAAAGCAAGTAGTTTCAAAAGTATTTTAGGCACCAATGCATTTTTTTATGAGTAGATTTATCGTCCTCTGAATAGATTTGAGTCGCAGCCCAGTGCATTTGTTAAAGTGCCTTAGTCAAGTTTATGACTTATTTAAGAAAAGAACTGGAAAATAAACTTATAGCAGTGTGTGCAGTGTTGACTTTGGCCTGTGTGTGGTGAGGCTGCAGATCGTGTTTGCTGCTGGTGTTAGCGTTATCAGTTAGCAGTGTTTTTGGCACAGCGGCCTGCAGAGGAGCTAATCACATCCTGCTAATGATCTATTATAGATCAACTTGTTTACAGCAGATCTCCTCCCTGACCCACGCAGCCCCTCGCCATCTGTTTCCCTCCATGACTTTGCCCCAGACGCTTTGCCTTGTGTGTTTTTCGCTCACAGACTCTCACTCCAAACTGCTAATAACTCAAATCAGCAGAAAGTCACACTCCCGGACGTCTTTATACAACTGCAGGATAAATGCTTGTAATACCGAATCCAGCTCATTTGTGCTAAATATTTAATGACTCCTGGTGCAATTACGCAGCTGACGCCACATCTGTGTCTATTGTGCAGCACAGCCAGACTCGAGAGCACACATATTATTGTTGTTATTCTACATTTAGCAGCCTCTCGCCCTCATCTGTAAACTGATTGGCCTAATGAATGGAGCTGTGGACGGTAATATGAGCGAATGGGACACTCCAACTAATAGCAACCCAGCCCACTTTTGACATAGGACAGACACAGAAGTGACTGGGGTGTCTTTCCTACTCATTTAGAGAAAACCTTATGATTGTAGTCTGGGGCAGTGGTGTCTCGAAGTAGGTCACTAACTTTGACTTAACCCTGGGTTTCTCTGTGAAGCTGTACTTACCTCGACATGGTGACTACTAAACGACTAATCACAAGACTAAGACTGGATGAACAGCACATATGCAAGTCTGTCTCTTCTTGTTAATTTGTCAAAACTGTTTTTTGTATTTGCTGCTGCCTATCTTGGCCAGGACTGCCTTGAAAAGGAGGTTTGTAATCTGAATGAGAATTTCCTGGTAAAATAAAAAGAATAGAAAGTAAACAAAATTGTAGAGCTCAAAAATAGTCCTGATTTATTCCGAGTTTTGTATTTCTTTATCTGAACTTTTACTTTGTCATTGATCTATCAAGTTGCAGTTATAAAATGTGTGTATATATATATATATATATAATATATGCTTAATCCAGTTTCATAGTTTTGTATGTAACTTGGAATTGTTAAAGGTTACCAATGCCTATAATTGTGACAAATATAAATAAAAGCTGGTCAAATAATCCTCTTCCTTTTTAGCATTAGGTCTTTAATTTTGGCAATTTATGGTTTAAGACACGATTAGTTTAACACACACACACACACACACACACACACACACACACACACACACACACACACACACACACACACACACACACACACACACACACACACACACACACACAGGGGGTTACTGGGGAACTAGGACAGAGGTTAGAAGGATGGGGTCTTTTGTTCTTCTGAGGAACAATCGTATATACTGCATGAAAACCAGTCAGAGACGACAAAAAGTCAGACTTTTGTCAGGATTCATTGTTGGAAAAATCATCTGTACATTTTCCATTCAAAGCATCCTCTCTTCCAGTATAATTCCTTGTATCATTTTTTCACATCAGGTTGGCTCTCTGTGACGGTGAACATTGTCTGAGCCTGTCCTTTTGATTTCTGGGCCGCTCACCTGTTTCTTCTCTTCCACTTATTGTGACAAATGGTACCATTACGGATGCAGTTAATAAGTGATTTATATCTGCGTTCGTTGTTAGAAAAAAACGTCCTTCAGAGTTGTGCGGACAGAAAACCAATGCAAAACTTGAGAAAACCTTTACATCTCTGTTTACATTGATTGTTCATTAGGCGCTGATGCACTTTTATTTGAGCTAATGAGCCGAGTGTCCTTATAAGATCTCTATAAGATCACACAGTCTCAGTAAGTAGTGCTTTTCTTCATCATGTGACTTTTGCTGGATTGTGTTGCTGCAACACGTTTTGTTCTCATGTAATTCACAGTTTCAACATCTCCCTTTTACGTCAATAAGGATCTAATAAGGGTTGATGATTGTAAGAAAAAAATAGCAGAGAAATTGCTGGTTAGTTGAGTTTTTTTTCCTCCTACAACCCCTTCGGTCCGTGATGGTGCAAGTATATCTGCAAGCAGGAGTCAAATGCAAAAATATTTACCCCTAAAGAGACGGGAAATAAAACGGCAATTCAGAGACAAGTGGCATTTATTTACTCAAAGACACACTCATGAGCTGAAAATCAAAGCAAGTGAAAAATAGAAGTTGTAGAGAGCCAGATATGAATTTGTCATTTGGGCTTGTCAAAGGACAGGTTCTTTAAATAAATACCTGGTCAGTTATTGGTTTTATCCAATCAGAGCAGCGCCATGTTGTTCACGTTCATTACGGTTAAACGGTCGCATATTCAAACCTTAAACACGCCACATCTTCGAACACACTGGCACACTGTTTGCTATATTTTGCTAGGAGCATTTCAAGATTGATTTTTGTAAGTATTGTCTTATATATGGCTAAATATTCAAAATGTTAAAACAAAAAGGTTTTGGCTAAGTTGTTCTACGTTTACCTTGTAGTGTCTTAAACCAAACAGTTTCAGAGGACAATTTAATAATGTTTTAATAACATCTTCAGATTAAAAAGAATATGGGAGTCTGCTTGATAAGGAAAGGGTATATAGTCTTCACAAATCAAACTTGGACACTATCAAGGCTCTCTTCAAATGCTGTTTCAAAACCAACTGCTGGATGCTAACGCTGAGAGAGAGAGAAGGAAGGAAAGGTAGTGTTGACGTACAGCAGTGTGAGTTCACTGCAGGAGGAGGAAAGTGAGCCAGGTGAGAGGGCGCCTGACTTAATCACTGCTTCTCTTCCTCCGTCAGGTCTCTGGGGGGATGGGGGGGGGAACAGGAGCTGATCACTGACTCCTGCTTCAACATGTGTGAGGGTTCGCTCAGTTTTTTGGGGTGTGTTTATGTACATTCATGAGCGGCGCTTGTATCGAGGGACTGACTGACACAGATGTGAAACTGTGTCGATGATGAACGAGCTGGTTTTTGATATTTGTGCAGAGAAATACTGCCCCCCCCCCCGTCACCCACATCCTTCTCTCGGCCGCTCGGACGCGTGTGATTTATGAAGAGTTTAGCCTTCTCCTTTATGAGCCCGCATAAATAATAATGCGGCCTGTCACTGCACATGCTCAGCGCGGCCATGGCTCAGCTGGTGGTGCTTACGAGGGAGCGCTCACATGCTCCATCACCGCGCCCTGAGCCACAGATGTGAGCTTGTGTGGGCGTACATGGCAAAATAATAACTCTCTCCAGAGCCATAAAGAAGCGTTTTACCTTTTGTGGTAAAGCGCCCGGACGTTTATCGGCAATATCGTCATTACTTTAAAACCTGTGGCCAGCACGGTTATGTGAGAGGCTGAAACAATCGTTTGAAATTGTCCTGTTGTACCTATAAATATATATTTAATAACATCAAGGTTTGATTTGCTTTCCACAAAAATCTTTTAGTGTAAACCCAACCAAGTTTTTATCCCTATTTAAGACATCTTCAACAAATTAAAAAAAAACATGTTGCTAAATTATAAAGTGAATAAAACATTGACTCGCCATAAGATCAGAACCATCAATGATTTTTTGATCTAGCCCTAGGTGCTCTAAACACTCTGGGTCAGACCCTGAAAAAACGCCAAAAACAAAATGAATTTGTTTAAAAGTCAATTAAAAGGTTTGTGGTTATCCAGAAGGATTTAGGGAAAGGTTAGACGCAAGAAAACGTCAGTACAGTACGCTAAGAGTCATCAAAAGGACACGCATATCTTTCAAAATATGACCAAACCTATCATCCTAAACCAGATCGGGATTCTTTTGGGCGTTTACTGAAAAAGAAAAAAACAAGGTTAGAAAACACTGAAATAGTTTTGTCGTTAATAGACGGTTTGATTGTAGGTAAAAATAAAACTTGGACTCGGTCTGTAAATAGTTCCCAGGAGAAGCTCAGCAGCTGTAGAGTTAATCCCGTTATGCTGTAGTTGCTTGTCATTCTCCATGTCCTTCCAAAAATCCTGCATCTGTAAAGCTCATAAACACTGACACGCTTTAAATGTTTGCTGCCCAGAGATATTTTCATTTGGAGTCTTTGCAGAAAAATGCAGACAAAATGTGACTCCTCAAACTTTTTTATTATTTCAGGGGACACATATTTCAAAAGACTAAATGTCCTTTCATTTACCTGTTTGCATAGTATTATCCAACAAATACAAATCCAACTAAATCCAAATTAAACCTGTTGAATCCAAATTAAACCTGTTCAAATCCAAATTAAACCTGTTCAAATCCAACTAAAACCAGTTCAAATCCAACTAAAACCTGTTCAAATCCAACTAAAACCAGTTCAAATCCAACTAAAACATGTTCAAATCCAGCTAAAACCAGTTCAGATCCAACTAAAACATGTTCAAATCCAGCTAAAACCAGTTCAAATCCAACTAAAACCAGTTCAAATCCAACTAAAACCAGTTCAAATCCAACTAAAACCAGTTCAAATACAGCTAAAACCTGTTCAAATACAAATCCAACTAAATCCAAATTAAACCTGTTGAATCCAACTAAAACCTGTTGAATCCAACTAAAACCTGTTCAAATCCAACTAAAACCTGTTCAAATCCAACTAAAACATGTTCAAATCCAGCTAAAACATGTTCAAATCCAGCTAAAACCAGTTCAAATCCAGCTAAAACCAGTTCAAATCCAACTAAAACCAGTTCAAATACAGCTAAAACCTGTTCAAATACAAATCCAACTAAATCCAAATTAAACCTGTTCAAATCCAACTAAAACCAGTTCAAATCCAACTAAAACATGTTCAAATCCAGCTAAAACCAGTTCAAATCCAACTAAAACCAGTTCAAATCCAGCTAAAACCTGTTCAAATACAGCTAAAACCTGTTCAAATACAAATCCAACTAAATCCAACTAAAACCTGTTGAATCCAAATTAAACCTGTTCAAATCCAACTAAAACCAGTTCAAATCCAAATAAAACCAGTTCAAATCCATCTAAAACCTGTTCAAATCCAAATTAAAACTTGTTCGAATCCAACTAAAACCTTTTCAAATCCAACTAAAACCTTTTCAAATCCAACTAAAACCTGTTCAAATCCAACTTAAACCTGTTCAAAGTTCTTTATCTACATTAAATGCCTGTTGACTTGATTTTTTTAAATGACTAGCATGTTTTTTTTTTTTTTTTGCATTCCACTTTTGGATCCTTACTCGGTGTTTGGGGAACCACAGCCACAGGGTTTTTCTTTTTGTATCCTACAGACTGAAACATAAAAATCATTCTCAACTCAAAATCAACTCATAATACAAAAAATCATCTAGACACACGTGACAACAGAAGTCATTGTGTAGCATGCCTGGTCTGGCAGCATCTCATTCATAATCTGGCACACTCAAACATATATTGAGGTTGCCTAGTGACCAACAAAACATTAAAAACACAAACAAATGTGTGTATACTGTAGTTCCCAGAAAGTGCAGTTATGAGGTGACTCTAAGAAGTCCCTGTATCGTTGTCTGTGTGCTGTACTGCAGTGACTGTCTTCCATTGTGCCGTGTAGATGTATAAAATGATTGGCTCACCCTAATACGAGCATCTCGCCTTTTGAATTATGCATCCGAGCGAGCAGAGGCTAGTTGTAAGATAAATAACAACGGCACAGAGGCATGTCAATATAGCGAAGTGCGAGACGGAGATGAGAGCGCAGCCGAAGAAAAATGGCTTGATTAGTACCAACCGATGAAATAAGGAAGTGTGGAGGACAGAGCGCAGTAGTGGTCGAGTAGAGGGGGCAGTGTTCTCACTGTGGTGTGTTTGTGGACTATGTGGGCTCTCTTTACTAAGTACTTACTTTTAGGATCTAGTTAAGGATTTCCACATATATAAAATGTCAAAATGTTTGGAGCATGTGTTGTTTTTATGTTTAGTTCTGTTCTGTTTGGAAGATCTAACTAGACCCGGGTTACCAAGAGTAACTCTCTGATCTTGTGTATGTTTTATGCAAAAAAACTGAAATAAGTAAGAGGTAGAATAAGGAATTTTTACATTTTATTATTCTGTTTTTACAACACCAGGTCAAACATATGGCCGACTGAATAATCTAGGTACCAGTACTGATGATGTTTTAACTTAAAAAGCCTTTTAATGTGAAACGTTTTTTAAACATAAGAAAAAAATGTATTACCTGTTTTGTGTAAATTGCTTTAATATGCAAATGAGGCCTTTATATACTTAAATATATATGCTAACTTTGATACATTTCCAAAAACTATATCTGGAAATTGGAAAGGACAAGGACCAATGTTTGTGGTTGGTTGTTTCTACAAAGGCAATGCCCCTGTTTGGAATAGACAGTGCTGTGTTGGAGACTGAGAGCTTTAACTATGACACCTGGCATGTTTCTGTGAATGAAGACCGAGTCCCTTTTAACTCATTGGCTCTAAAAGTCATCAGTAATTGTTGGTATAAAGCTCATCAAACCCATTGTTATGCACTGCTATGAGAAGGATCAGCCTGTGGAATGGATTAGACAAAAATATCAAGGAGTCAAAGACAGTTAAGATATTTCAGAAAGGGATGTGTGGTGAGATGGTTAGGTTAGTGTGTGTGATGCTGCTGGTGTGGGTTTAATGGTGATTGTTGATGATGGTGGTGGTAATTAAATGATTGGTGATTTAAAAATGCCAGAAATTATATAGTATATATAGGATTTTTCTCCTTCTGTTTTGCGGGTGTGACTTCTTTTTTTTTTTCAGTTTTTCTTCTTTGTTTTGATTGAATGTTAGGAGGGGTAGGCAAGAAAAATTTTTGACTGAAATTGACAAAAAAATATAAAAATTAAACATCCACATAATTTTAGCCAATTTTAGCACCCACTTTTTCTGTTTCTAATCATAGTGTAGAGGCTCTGGGTTAAAATGATTTTGTTTGATTGTTGCTGGAAACAATTAGCCTGGCTCCGCCCTCCTACGTACTTCCGCTCAATTTCATTTCGCTTCAGTACTACGTCTGGGATTGCTGTATATTCTTAGGTTTCCAGAAATCAATTTTTTGTAGGACCAATCAGCGAACAGAGGGAGTGGCTGAGAACGATGACGTCGATGTAGTGCGTCAGTTTGCGTTGGATCGACGTTAGCGATTGGCTATGGCAGATCCTGAGTGACTCTGGGCAGATCCAATAGTTTTAAACTTCAACAGAGTTCCCGCATACAAGGAAGTAAACGCTTGTCAATGGAGCGAGGCCAGACTCTCTGTACAAATGAAATGTACGAGAGTCTGGTAGAACCAGGCTAGGAAACAATAGCATTGGCTCCTATAATTCTGGTCCTTCTTTGCGTGGTCACTGTGATTATTTATGGTTCTCTTGTCTCTCGTACTGTTACAAGCTCCTTTTGTGCAAGAACATCAAATCTTAAAATCACTCAAAAGTGCAGTTTAAGTAAGTCCTCTGTCTTCAACCTAGAGTCATAGTATTCTGGTCTGTCCTAATCACAATAATGTGTGGGTGTATTGATCTCTGTAAAGAAACACTGTTTCGCCCCACCTCCTCGTGTCAGATGGTCAAAGGTCAGGTCGTTCTGTAATGATCTATGTCAAGTCATAAAACAAAGCGGACAATTTTTTTAGTGTGTGTTTGGCAAATGATAGTTCATAAGGCACTTTAACTCAGTTTGGAGTAAAAGTGTAAATTGGGGTACATTATCACACATGCTTGTCTTTTAGAGGAGATTGACTGAGTCTTTGAGTTCTTTTCTCAGTTGTACTTGCTGTTCTTCTAAGACTCAACAAACTTATCGACAGTAACTCTGACTTGATAACACTACAGTTTGTGACTTGTACCAGAACTATCACTCTGGGTCATTACTGCTTTTATCCATTGTACTTTTGATCAATTTATCTAAAAAAATCTAAAAAGTTGACTTGCTAATCTTCAAGAATAAGAGGTCATAAGATGTCATGGTAAAACAGGTGCCAGAGGGCGGATGCTTGCTTTTCTGTGAAACTGACCCAGAGAAAATAGCGTTTGTCGGCTGTGGGCCACATTCACAGCAACCTTTTCTAAGTCTGTGCCTCGGAGCGGTGTGCGCAGATTTAAATGCACACACGGTTTATCTCTGTCTGTGCTTTTGTATATGGCTTTTATGTATGTGCTGATAATGCCCCGCAGCTCTCAGCCCAGTCCGGTCACGTCTTCTCCAGCTCTCTGTGATTTAAACCCTGTCGTAACATAACGGAATAAGAGGTTCAGCCATTTCTATTTGGTGAGCACGCGTGTTTGTTTGTGTGTGTTATGCTAATGAGACTAAAGGGTTATATTATTCAGCAGTAGTTGACATGCAGCCTCCCCAGGTCCATATCAATTTCCCCCCGTCGACACAACGGGGAAAAAATAAGGCTATTTGTCTCAGAGAATACTAATCTAGAGTCAGGAGAGGCAAACCTAAGACAACATCCTTCATCCAAGGGTAAGAGTTCTCCAAAGAAGTATCTATGAAGGATTACATTTCTGCTATTTCAATGCATTAATGATTGTAACTGCAAGAAAGGTCTGGCTGAACTCAAAAACACACTGCGAAATAGTGGCATATGTTTTGAGTTCATAAAGGGCCACATTTGAGGAGTGGAAAGTTGGATTTGAACAGGTTTTAATTGGATTTGTTTAAGTGTTTGTTCATAAACAGCAGTATGTCCCTGTGGGGCTACCATAGTTTTCTCTTATTTTTTTTTTTTGTTTTTGTTTATTCAGTCAAGCAAGAAAGAAAAAAACATAAAGAAAAGCATACAATAATAATTCCAAACATAACTAAGTAACTGATGCGTTATGGGTCTTAATGAAAAGACACATGCTATTACCCAGTTCTGCACTTGGCATAAACATCTTTATTTTACTTTCTTCTGTAGTTTTTCTTAGGTGGTCTTGGACTTATACATAAAATAATTTAAAGAACGCATTAAAATAGGCCTCTATAACAAAGTGAACCACTTGACTCTCAAACTTTATCTAATCTGACAAATGTGCACAATCTGAGGCCCACTCAAATCTAGTACTGTGGGTCTAAGTCCTGGTTGTTAGCTTGAGTAATGCCATAAGGGAACCTTCAATGTCAGCATTTTTAGATGCTGACACCGTTTTTCTCACCTCGGTTTGACCCTCGTCAGTTGTCAGCGCCGTTGGCACTTTGAGTCTGCATCTGTCCGGCTTCAATATCAGTTCCTCAGCTTGAGCCTGAAGCAACTACTCGGGTGTTTAGAGATGAGTAGCCTTCACCAGATAAAACTTTGAAGATGTGGCACCAAATACAAAGCAAAAGAGGTCACCCAAATTAATATATGTAGTTGTTTTTGGAATTATAACTTAGATGCTATTTGTCTTCAGAATCCAGTTTTTACAATGCACTGTGGCAGGGAAGATGACACTTTAAATATCTCCACCATTTCTGAATACAATGATATATTTTCCACTCCCTTCTGCAGTAATGCTCACAGTCTGAGACACACTCCTGCTTCGTATCACATGACAGTTCAACCAGGCCTTCTACCAAAATGTCCCGCCAAGTTACGCTTCTTACTCTGGTGTCTTTCTGGTGTCTCGCTGGTTTCTCCCCTGGTCTCCTGCTGGTCTCTCTCTCTGGTTTCTTTCTTGTTTTTCCCTGGTCTCTCGCTAGTCTCTCGCTAGTCTCTTGCTGGTCTCTCCCCTGGTCTCTCCCCTGGTCTCTCGCTGGTCTCCTGCTGGTCTCTCTCTGGTTTCTCTCTTGTTTTTCCCTGGTCTCTCGCTAGTCTCTTGCTAGTCTCTTGCTGGTCTCTCCCCTGGTCTCTCCGCTAGTCTCTTGCTAGTCTCTTGCTAGTCTCTTGCTAGTCTCTTGCTGGTCTCTCCCCTGGTCTCTCCCCTGGTCTCTCCCCTGGTCTCTCGCTGGTCTCCTGCTGGTCTCTCTCTGGTTTCTCTCTTGTTTTTCCCTGGTCTCTCGCTAGTCTCTTGCTAGTCTCTTGCTGGTCTCTCCCCTGGTCTCTCCGCTAGTCTCTTGCTAGTCTCTTGCTAGTCTCTTGCTAGTCTCTTGCTAGTCTCTTGCTGGTCTCTCCCCTGGTCTCTCCGCTAGTCTCTTGCTAGTCTCTTGCTAGTCTCTTGCTAGTCTCTTGCTAGTCTCTTGCTGGTCTCTCCCCTGGTCTCTCACTGGTCTCTCGCTGGTCTCTCTCTAGTTTTTCCTTGGTCTCTCCCCTGGTCTCTCTTGCTGGTCTCTCTTGCTGGTCTCTCTTGCTGGTCTCTCTCTGGTCTCTCCCCTGGTCTCTTGCTGGTCTCTTGCTGGTCTCTTGCTGGTCTCTCGCTGGTCTCTCGCTGGTCTCTCGCTGGTCTCTCCCCTGGTCTCTTCCCTGGTCTCTCTTGCTGGTCTCTTGTTGGTCTCTTCCTGGTCTCTCGCTGGTCTCTCGCTGGTCTCTCCCCTGGTCTCTTCCCTGGTCTCTCTTGCTGGTCTCTTGTTGGTCTCTTCCTGGTCTCTCGCTGGTCTCTCGCTGGTCTCTCGCTGGTCTCTCCCCTGGTCTCTTCCCTGGTCTCTTCCCTGGTCTCTCTTGCTGGTCTCTCGGGTCTCTCTCTCTAGTCTCTCTCTGGTCTCTCCCCTGGTCTCTGTCTGGCCCTAACCCTTATGAATAAGTTATTCATAATAAAATGGAAAGCTGTCATTGCCGTCGACATGCAATCTTTTAAGAACTCCATTTTCTCTGCTTTAGCCTCTTCCAAATGCCGACTTATTTGATTCATTTTGTTGATGATCCGTTTGATTGAGTGATGTTTGGAAGCAGCAGGGCGGCCTTGATCAGCTCCACTCTCTGCATGTGTCAACCACAAAAAAAATAAACTCCGCAAAGCAAACCATCATCATCATCATTTGGGCTGCACATTAGAGAAAGTTGTCTTTCTTTTTTGAAGGGCAGTGGTGCGTGCTTGTATTGCTCTGAGACTTCTTTGCTTTTGATTGATGCTGTCAGTGAGTTTGGAGGAAGACTTCGGAGGCTCAGGGAGGGAAGGAGATAAAGAGAGTCGCCGCAAAGCAGATAACGCAGAGAGAAAGGGCCCGAGAAGAATCCATCACGAGTCAAAATCAGATTGTTTTGTTGGCATTCGCTCTTTCTCCCACCGCCAGCCCTCATCCCCTCGTCTCTCTTGATTCTGGTTGCTCTAATGTCTGATGAAAGGAGCGGGCGGATCTCCTTTTGCATTACCAGGTGTCACCAGGATATTGAATCACGGGACGCAGAGGTGAAAGGGGCCGTCGACGTGTGATGGATGATCCATATCTCGATGGCTGCTTATTGTTTATCCAAACAGAAATGCACCAGCTCTATGGGGGCAAAGGTCTTTTCTGTAAATACGTTGATATTTGGAATACCAGCATTCCCACAAATAAAAGGAAATTTACGCTTCGTAAACCAAACAGAAATAAAGTTTTGACCCAAAAGTTGCTGTTTTAATTTTTTTTTTTATATAATCTTAACTATTATGTTTTATAATCTTCTGGTACTTCTTTGTTTTTAGGAAACAGATGTTTAGTTGAGACAATAATGGTCTTACAAAACCCAGGAGTTTGCCACAAGACCAGAGTTTGCATCCTGTTTTAGAGTTTGGTTGGAGTTTAGAGGAAAATAATGTGGCTTGGTCTGGACAGGGGTAAAAAGACATTTGTACTCAAGATTTTTAAACAAAATTTTGATGTCTTGTAACCACCATAACACAACATTTGAAGTAGTTCCATACCTCATATACATATTTGTTTATGTTGGCTATCACTGTCAGATGTCACATGTCAGTAAAAAATGAGTCGGAAACAAGACTGGGACCTTTATACAGGGGTCTCAAGTTTTATAACAATCTCACTGTAGCATTTTAGTTGACGCTTTTATCCAAAGCAACTTACATTAAGCTTCCATTCACCAGTGTTACAGCTGGAACACCACTGGAGGCAAGGTGGGTTTAAGTGTCTTGCCCAAGGACACAACGTCAGTATGAACTGTGGGGAGAGCGGGAATCGAACCACCAGGACGACCGCGTTACCACTGAGCCACTGCGCCACTGCGCCCCAGAATCAGTCCTTGTTGTTAATTAACGCTGTCCACTTTCATTTCCATTCCATGTCTCATCGCTGTTATTGCTTTTCATTAAGTGTTCATTTCCTTTAGCTTCGACGTCTAATGAGTCAGATTTATCCATTTATCAAAACTGTGTCGCCGCGATAACACAGACCCACACACTTCCTCTTTGACATCATGTCCCCGTCTCAATTAGGACTGTTTGTCATCCCCCACGCCCCTGTCCCCCCTCAGTTCATTCGGGCCGACCTGTCAAGTCTCTCATTGTGGCAGCCGTGTCATTGTGTTTGACAGCTTCTCATTCTTGCGTCACATCTGATTTGACTGCTAATTTCATACGGACACGCCTCGCCGCCTGTTGTTGTGAACTGGCTTGCCTCGGCCGGATAGTTCAGGGCTCATCCTTTTGTTTGAAAAGTTATTGTGTCCAAAGCAGGAGTCACAGTTCAAAGTAAATGTAGTTGTGTAAATGTTACTGAGTCTTCCCTGACCGTTCTGACTCCTGTGTGTCTGTTTACAGCTGGTGGCGGTGTTCGAAGTTGAACGTGAGCGGGAGGACAGTCCCAGAGAGACCATGTCCAACGGCTATTCCAGCTCCAGTCCTGTCCCCGAGTCTCTCAACTACTACCCCCACCTGGAGTACGATGGCACTGACCATGGGGAGATTGAAGTCAACGAGGCCACCCTCAAAGGAAGTACGTATTTTTGACTTTTTTTTTTTTTAGTTATGGATACGTATAAGAGTGAAGTCCAATGGCAATGCAAACCTACAGTTCACAGACTACAAGGACTACCAAACTGCAGGAGGCAAAAAACATTAGTCTCTTTAGAACGATATGTTTAGCTCAAATAGTTTGTTATTGTCATGATGTTTGCTGTATTTATTAATCCTAATTAGCCATGTGTTTTTGTTTTTACATCCACAAAGTACCGTTTTGATCCTTTTTAGTTTGTTTAGTCTTTGCTTTTGTACTAATCATTTGTATTGCACCATTACATCATATTTTTGTTCATTTGCTGTATAGCCACTTAAACGATGTTGGCAATATGTCATACTTTGGACTTTAAACTAGTTCAGGTTTTAGTGGAAGAACAACCAAGGCAATCCTTTTAAAAACCTCATAACACCCAATTCAACATAACTTAATCAACACTTTTTGTGCATGTGAGAAAGAGGAACAGCAGAAGGTGTGCATGAAAGTCATGAAATACATTTGTTAACAGCTGTACCATGAACTCGCTGGGTAGGTTCGAAGTTGACAGCGTGCGAACACAGACGGAGAGTTGGTTTGTTCTTCTCCAAGTCTCTCCATAAACCCGTCGGAGAAAGATGAGACTCACAGGAAATTATTCTGCTCTTTATTTGACTGCACGCATTTGTCATCTACTTAAAACTATATTTAAAATGATGTTTTCTTACATTACACTGGTCTGCTTTTGACCTGTATTAATGTGTGTTGATGTGGGACAGCTGATGAATGAGTCTGCCCAACAGCGGGACAACTGAGCTGTGCAGTTAGACAAATAAATAAAACCGAGGGGGCACTTATCAAATATGACACATGCTGCTGACCTTATTTCAGTTCCAAGTGCAGTCTGCATGATCTCATCTGAATCTGAATCGACTCAAATGTCAGCAAATGTGGAAATACAAAACAGTTGAGCTCGATGATTCAGATGGGAAAAAAATACATGGCTTTTTTCAGATTCAGAAAATGTTTAGTTTTTTTGTTGGTCGTTAAAATCTTCAGTGCAAACGCAGACAGTTGACTCATACTCAGCTTTGGCTCTGGTTCTTGTAGCAGGTGAACATTTTGCATGAACCATTTTTTGCAGAATGTACAGCTTGTAAAATGGTAGCAATGACACAGTTTTAACGTAACACAGCTTCAGTGCTTTAAGCAAATGGTTATTTTAATCTTTGAGCCTATCCCTGCTGCTTATGGCGTGAGATGGGGTTCACTCTTGATATTTTACAGGGCTAACACTTGGAGACAATCACCCTTACATGCACATCTGGGGGGAGGAAGTGTCTGGAGTGTCCAAGGAGACCCCACATTTTGAAAATATGGTGCAAGAGCAATCAACAACAGGTTCATTCAAACTTTATGGACAATGGGATAGAATGACTTGAGAAAGTCTTGATCGATCACTAAGTTTGTGATTAGTTTAGCACATAGTTTGCGGAGCTCCAAGCAGCCTGAAAGAGCATGCGATGAGGAGTTGGAGATGGTGTGGTTAAAGCCATTGACAAAGAGATGTGTGCCAGAGAGAAGAATCTGACATGTTTTTGGTCACAGCCTACAACCTACAACCCAAGAGCCAGGAGCCAAATCTGGTTGTTTGTACAGTCCAGCTTATTGTGTAGCCTTTACCATAAAAAAGGTAAAGATAAACCATATTTGAAAGAAAATATTGGCATTATTGGACGTACAATACGATAGAATATATTCTTAGTGCTACATTTGTGGTCTCATCTGCCCTACTCTAGTATTCAGCCTTTACCACCTGCCACTTCTCCACTCCCTAACCCATCCCTCCCATGGTGCACTGCTCTTCTGTCTCCACATGGCTCCCACCTTTAACCAGATTAGCATTGTAGCCTGTTAGCGCGCCCCCCCCTTTCCCATCACCCCATCTACTCCATAAACCTAGTGGGACCTCTTCCTGCCTCCTTTTCTCTGTATCCTCGCTGAACCATGACTAACTTAGTTATGATGTGACCCCATGATGCCCCATGCATGGATACATAAATTAACCACCATAACCTAAAACCTAATTAAACAGGCTGATACACTTGGGAAGGACTGGGGACATATGTTTGTCTATAGGCTTTAGAGGGATATACAAGTTATTAAAGTGTAAATAATGTATTATTTTTAGCCGAGCACAGACAAACGGCTCCCAGCTGAAGGAACAGATGTGCAGACTGTGGGATTTGCTCGGGGCCCTGCTTTGTATCTGACGTCACAGCGGGGATACTTAAGGATACATGGATACACTGTCTTTAATTTCTACATTAGTTTGTCCTGAGCACAGTTTTTGAAGTCAGTGTGCCTCTGCTGTGGTCTCCCAAAGCCCTGCAGTGGCAATGGAGAGTAACAGCAACCAAGGAACAAGTGATGCTGCATTTGAACTAAAACCATAAAGTGCATCTAAAGGGACACATGGTTTCAGGAATGTTATTGTAACTAAACTGTGGCTGTGATAACCCATCACAGCACATCACCCAGTGCACGTAACACGTAAAAGTCTACTGAGAAGTATTTTCAAAAAGACTCATTATGTAGCATTAGCTGAGAATACTCACTGCACAATGGAGAAAAAAAAAAGTATTTTTTCAGTGGCAGTTTTTATCCACAAACTCTGCCTCATGCTTTCATGTGCCAACAACTCGCTGCATAAAACACACTGAGGTTCATCCTTTTTCCTCAGAGTAAAAAAATCCATATCTCATGCAGTCTTTCATGTCATACTTGCTTTTCGCTTATTAGCATTAAACTTATTAAAATTAAACTTCGTGCCTCTTCTTGCTGTGAAATGGTGAGTGTCAATTAACATTACAGAGCATTATTGCCACCTACTGTTGAGGAGCATGAATAGATGACACTCTGCTGCATAAAAATCCCCTTCAAAATAAAAGCACAGGCAAAGGCCCGCAACCCACTGGAAACAGGTCCACCAGCTGAGAACCACCGTCATAGATAACTGGACATTACTTAAAGTGGAAAATAAGCAGCGTCAAGTCTCCAACACATCCCTCAATCTTTTCATCTGAGGACCATGTGAAGGCTTTAATCAGACTATTATCTTAATCTGGTTAATGTCAGCATCTACTGATTGTGAGTGGCAGTGGACACTTGCAAGAAGTCATCCAGAAATCAGCGGAGGCATCAGTGCGGCTCGTTTTGAACGTGGCCGATTGGACTTCATGCTGCCCCTGTGGGATGATTAGGCCCGCATTGATCTGCCTACTGCACACACACACGACCGGGAGGAAGGCAGTCCTTATCGCAGCGTCCCATGAGCAGCCTGAGCCGAGACGCTCCATCGATCGCCAGAAAAAACAAGACTGCCCGTGGCTGGAAAACACACAGATTTACACCGTTCGACCAACATTACACACACGCTTGGACACAGTCACTCCAAAATACAGCCTTGTTTGTGCCCCATGTTTTCAAAATTGAGATGTTGGGAACCTTGCAGGAGGACGTTCTTTAAATAAACCTTGCCTTGTTAACCAGCAGACAGAGGTTAAAGATTGGATAAACACAAAGCTTGTGCAGCAGGTGTTTAAAATGTGTGATCTTTGAATTGTAGCCTTGAATCCACATTTACATTTTTGTGGGCAACATCTGTTTGAAGTTTCCTTGTGGTTGTGGGTGGACTTTCAAATGATCAAACCATAAATGTACTGTATATCCAAAGGTTCTCCCACCTTTTAAGGAAAATGTTATGTTCAACAAGTCTGTGATCTTAAAATCCATGAGAATGATGTGGAATATAAAAGGTTAGAACAGCTTGTTTCTAACATAGTGCATAGGCCATCAGGTCAAGTTGTTCTTAGAAAGTGAGGCATGGGTGATTTTTGATATGTGCTTGGTAAAAATCTTTTACTTGATCAGCATTTTGTCTTTTTTATTCTGATGGAACATGTGACATTAAAGCTCCACAACCCAATTTTCTTTTTGCCCTCTCTTAACTTTATCTTGCAACAGAATAACCCATTTTCTGGTTTATTTTAAGGGTCCTTCATTGTTGACGTCGGTGTCAACCAATGGGAGCGCTCCTTTTTACCGTCTTATTTTGGATAATGAGTTCCATATTAGTGAGTAAAAGGATTATTTAAATGTTTAATATTTCATTAGCATAGCAGCATTAGGCTTAAAGCACTGTTGCCTTACAAAACAGTTTTTAATAAGATCATTGTACTGTTACAGAACGGTGCTGACTCTGCGTTTATCTACATCCTAATATACATACTAATTCCTCTGAAGTTGTCTTCTTTAAGAGCATCAATATATCGGAGCCTCAGTGTCACGCCTTGACCCTGTGGAGGTCACGGTGTGGCAGGGGTCAGTGTAAGCGACCCCCGGGGGCCTCCACATGGGCGGACCTCGGGGCAGTAGGATGGATGGAGGTGGATTTGAGTGCAGTGGATTAATGAGGGAGGATTTATGAGGCGGACCTCTGTCTAATGGAGCCTGACTCTGACCATGGAGCGGCCTTGGTCACTTCACAAAGTCTCTGCAGTGACTTTGAAGCATATTTGAGTGGATTTTATAACCATTTACCTGCACTTGTTAAAGCCACCCCAATGCATTTATTTAAAGGAGAAACAAGTAGGTGACTCTGATAAGCTTAGTGTTAAATGGCTGTTTATTAAAAGTGCAATCACTGTGGACTAAGTACAGATTAGAATTAGTCAAACTCATGTTTCCGAAGGTTGTTGCAGAGTATATAACCCTCCATTACATTTGACTGTGTTCCATTTATGGCTCGCCTCAGTTTAACTCACACCATGTGTTTGAAAGGTCGCAGTAAAAGGCCAAGGTTTTGATGTGCTTTTATTTGATCACTGTGTCCCTCTCTAGATTCTCCCAAATATAACATACACCTGAGATGACTTTGATATGTTTTTGAAGCTGTTTGATCTGAGAATGGTCGTCAAATCTGACTACATACCTGTAAAGCATTGGCAGAGAATAAGTGATTATTTATAATACTTCCTCAAAGTGCCAAGACTAAAGAAGACAACTGAACACGAGGTGAGTGTAGGAGCAGGGAGTGAGACTACTGCGTCGTGTCTAGTGTGCTTCTCATGACCATTTTTCACGTCTCTAAAACCACACAGAAACACAGTGACCCCTGCCAGGCGCTCCTTTACCACTCATTCCCCTCGTGCGCTTTGTCTATTCGGACCACGTTAGACCGAGACCCTGTCACTGACCTCCAAACGGAGATTGATTACAGGAAAGAGCTGCATTTTCTGCTCCTTCCTTGTGGTTTTCTCTTTCCAGTCCTCCTTCATGTCACATGTTTTCAGGGTTACTAGGAATCTTTATCTAATATTTTAGCACTTTTGACATATACACACATTTAAATATACAGTATACTTCATAATGGAAATTGAATTCAAAGGGAAAATTTTAAATAAAATGCTGAATTGAAAATATTTTTTGTCTTCTCATAACCAGTTATTATTTTCCATTTCTTCCACTTCAGACACTCCTTTGTTGGTGAGGAGCAGCAGTGACTCTTTCTTGCCCCCACCCCACAAGGTCGGAGCCACGCCCGCCCAACGACCGCAGTGTAAGGACTCCTGAACCGGTAAGAGTTTATTTAAGACAGCAGTTTCAGAAACAGTATTGTGGTTTACCCACAGTAACCGTGAGAAAACATATAAGCTGGGGTGTAGCATGTTGAGTTTTTATTTCAAGAAACGCTGCCAAATTTCTTCAACTAAACAAAAAGGGAAATGGAGAAATGTGTTTATCCGTTTCATGTTTTGGGTACATCTGAAGATAAAGCGAACTCTCGTCTTTGGTCCGGCTCGACACCTGAGGCTGCACTTTGGAAGCTTTTCAACTGTTGTCCCTCCTTTTTCCACAAACATGTCGCTATTAGAGAGGCCTTAGTCTGCAGCCTTTTCCTTCCCCAGGACCAAGGCTCTGTGTGTACTTGTGTAGCCTTCAAATAAGAACAGACTCATTACAGACAGTAGAACATGTAGATCTTTAGAAAACCACGATAAACTCAAATCTTTTTCATCACCACAAATATAACCAGTCGGATTCAATGCATTAGGAAACAAATCCACTTAAAACCTGTTCAAATCCAATTAAAACCTGTTCAAATCCATCTAAAACCTGTTCAAATCCAACTAAAACCTGTTCAAATCCAATTAAAAACCTTTTCAAATCCAACTAAAACCTGTTCAAATCCAATTAAAACCTGTTCAAATCCAACTAAAACCTGTTCAAATCCAACTCAAACCTTTTCAAATCCAACTAAAACCTGTTCAAATCCAATTAAAAACCTGTTCAAATCCAACTCAAACCTGTTCAAATCCAACTCAAACCTTTTCAAATCCAACTAAAACTTGTTCAAATCCAACTCAAACCTGTTCAAATCCAACTCAAACCTGTTCAAATCCAACTCAAACCTGTTCAAATCCAACTCAAACCTGTTCAAATCCAACTCAAACCTGTTCAAATCCAACTCAAACCTGTTCAAATCCAACTAAAACTTGTTCAAATCCAACTAAAACCTGTTCAAATCCAACTAAAACCTGTTCAAATCCAACTCAAACCTGTTCAAATCCAACTCAAACCTGTTCAAATCCAACTCAAACCTGTTCAAATCCAACTCAAACCTGTTCAAATCCAACTCAAACTTGTTCAAATCCAACTAAAACCTGTTAAAAACCAACTAAAACTTGTTTTAAATTAATCTAAAACTTGTTTTAAATTAATCTAAAACTTGTTTAAGATAAACCAAGACTGTTTAAAACCAGGTGATGGCGATTTTAAATATATTCAGATCTAAATAAAACTGAAAGCTATTGAAAGCAAGTTATATTATTGTTAAGACAATAATATAACAATAAGTGGCTGTATGAAGTCAAATCATTTAAAATGATGCGGGTCATTCCAGTATTGGCCAATAGGAAATAGTAAGTGCTTGGTTTTCCTACTAATGCACCAGATGACCATATTTGGAAAACAAATATGATGTTGCAAGTGATGCTAACCTAATAAAGTTGCAGTGGACACTCAAAAAGAATATATTATAATATAATACACAGGCACTTTTCGCTCATTAGTAACATTCCTTCTGAAAATGCAACGAGGTAATTGATGAAACAAGAGCACACATACAAATCAATGAAAGCCACACTTTGTCTCCAGTGCTTTTGACCAACTGTTATTGATTATCATTAACAAATTCAAGGTCTCTGTCAATCAATGTCAATGCCATGAAATATGTTTAGTCCAACTTTCCACTTTCCTGTAATCAGAGAAAGAGCTTGTGTTCACTAAAAAAGAGAAGTTCAACTACAACTTTGTCACGGACTTCGCGGCCGTCACAGCTCTTGAGTATTGAGCCCACTCCTGATGGACTTCCACTGATCAATACACTCACTCAACCACTTTATGCCTCTACAAACTCCTTATCTTCTCGCTCTCACAGCCGTACGCCCCTTCTTTCTGTCGAGGAGCTGCTATTGAAAGCCAGATGAAGTGGAATTAAGGTCCGATACACTGATTATTATACGGCCTTACCCTTAAATTGATTTTATTTCTTGCTTTGTTGTTTTGTAAGTCACTTTATTGAATATGCCTTTGTGCTGACATTTATTTGACCTGAATGTAAATACGTAGGTTTTTCCAGCTTTAGCTTTACAGTCTTTGATGAAGAAGCACAGATTCTAAAGTCTAAATGCTTGTATGTTCTCTACCCACTCACTGACAGCACACACTTGTGATTTTGATCCTCCTAGGCTGTTGTAGTTTGTTGAGTGCAGCTTAAACTGAAGCAGAGACCAATCAGAAGTGACGGCTAAGAATAAACCTGAGTTTTTTGTAAATTAAATGAACGTAAAAAAAGAAAATCTTTCAGTGTAGTCCATGGGCGCTGTATTTTTTGGCGCCTGACACAGAGCAGATGACTTACAGCACACCGCTCATTACTCATCACCCGACACCAGCCGCTCTTTCTCTCACACTGCGGCCTGTCACTCAAACAAACCTGTGCCCGAGCACAACAACATGGATGACAACAGCACAACACGACTGACAACCTGTTAGTTGCACCGGCACAGTTTCCCAGACAGGTTCCACAAATTTATTTCACACTGAGCCCACATCCTGCCACCATCAGATCTCGAAACAGTACAGGAAAATATTACACAGAGCTTATTATATAATCTGGATTCAAAACTTTTACTATATTTTAAGGTTATATTGTTGTTTTCTGTTATTGCAACATGAACTGTAATAAAAAACTGGATGTGCATGGGTATCAGCTGAGTTGACATAACATGACGGATGGTGCTATACATCCCTCTTCCTGTGTGTTGAGTTAGCAGGAGCAAACCGAGCGAGCTGATTGGCTGAGGGCAAAGCCTCTGAAGAGCAAAGCTGTTGTTTTTATAGAAGATCACCCTGGGTATTAAGGCGAGATATTTCAGTTCCATACATGTAAGACAGACATGTATGTGTCAAAAATACATACAGATAATCACAAACATGTTTTTTGTCCTTGTTCTGTTGGGTTTTTAATGCGTTACATACCCTCACCTACCAACACTGCGTTCCCAAAGGCTGTGTGTCGTAAGAGAAGCCTAATGGAACGATGCACAACAACAATAGAGCACAGCCCACTGCCCCCACGAACGCACACCCTGTGGGGTAATCTCGCTCATAAGTGGGTCACTGTTTGTGCCGTCTGTCTTTTGAGTTTTCTTGGTATTTTCGGCATGTTTCAGGACCGACCGCTTCGTTGAGGTGATGTGGGCAATTAATTAATGCTAATGTAGAGTGTGTTTTTTATATCGGAGCGAGGGTCTACTGGGGAGTTGGTGGTAACAGGGAAGAGGGGGGGGTTCAAACACGCTGCTGCTGGTGGGCGGGTATGCTTTAGCCATTAGTGACACAATGAAAGTGACAAGCTAGAAGAACCTAATTGCTCCGTCTTGTCGTTAATGATTTGGGTCTGATTCTGTCTCTTTCTAAAAAACGCCGTCTTGCAGCAGTTAGCTACACATCTTTTAATTTTTTTAATTCTTTTATTTGCCCCGAGGTTGTTGATTTTTGCAGAATAAAAATAGCCAGGGAGGGGGGAGGGAGTAAAAGATAGATGGGAATGTACATACAGCAGATTGAGGGAAACACTGGGCGCTGTACTTAGTAGGAGCTCGGATGTCCCGTAGTCGTTTTCTCGTCGTCGTTTTGAGGTGAATGATATGAACATGAAAATAGCTTGAGCGCTAATTTAGGCCTCTTTGTTGATTGCAAGACTTGCTTTTGTTAGCGCAGTCTCGTAAATTGAACTTGTCATGTTCTCTTGTTTTACTACAGGAGATTAACAATGTGCTGAAAGGAGCGCTGGAACGAATACGAGTCGAAGAGCAGCAAACCAGAATGAGCCCCGTTAACCAAAGGTGAGTCGGAGCCAGTGTAGTTCAAATCAAATATCGATCATAAATCATCACACACAAACATGATTGAGTGTCTCTGATGATGTGGACAGGTGCAAAAAAGGGAGCTCATCCTAGTGTAGTAGTAAAGTATAGAAGGGTTATACCACTTTTTTAGTTTTTTGGGTGTTTCTAACAGAGGCCATAGTTCCCCAAATGAAATATTGTAAGCAGTGAGCTTTTTTTATGGATTCCCTTTTGTCTTGCTGTTTCTTCCACATATGTTGTTAGTCAAATTAATTGATAACTAAATGCGAGTATCCACGAAGTGCATTTGTCACATTTTATGTCACCAAGCCATGCAGTGTTCATGAAACAATGGGCTAATATTTTTAAGAACAATGGTGGTCAGTTTGGTTACTTTATAGTTTATTTCTTCTTATGTATCTGTATCTGAAAAACTTAAATATTAACATAAATTCTCAAACTCAGTGAGTGTTTACTTGGACTACGGCTTTAGTCTTACAGAATGTGGAATGTCGATAACCAGAATAAGCCAGATGCATAGTTAGATTTTTCCTATTAAACAAAATAAAATGGGACACAGTAGTTTGTAGCAAAGTTTAAAATGGTCTAAAGTATATCATATTTATCTGCTGCTCAGTGCTAATATTGCTGCTCAGTGCTAATATTGCTGCTCAGTGCTAATATCTATTTCCCATAAACCCAAGGCACTGTTGTTTTGTATCTCCCCTTTCATCCCACCTGTCCCACCTGTTTAGCTGTCAGTCACACTGTTACCATGGCAACAGTGCATACGTCCATCTTGTCTGCATGATAAATGTGGAATCTACTGACATTTACCGATAATAATCTGAGTCTTAGCGGAAAAAGGGTGACAGATGGTGATTTCCAGTGTCTTCCAGTTGTACAGTGGTGTGTGTTACAATGGGGCCGCGACTCTTACAGGTCTGTCGCCGCGGTAACAGATGGCACTGGCACTTGAAGAAGCAAGGGCCACGTATTTGTTTGTTTTTTTCTTTGCAAGACCCGGCTTCAGGTTTGTTAGGGCCTCGGTCGGCGCTGAAGCGGAGGAAGTCGAGGAAAAGTGGGAGCGCCATCTGTCTCAGCGCTCTGTGCTCTTTTCTCTTTAAACACCCCCCCACCCCCACCCCTCCTCCCTACGGATCCACCGTGTTTGTTTGTGTATGTGTCAGTGGGATGCTAAAACAGGAGCTATTCTGCATATTAGTGTGCGGCGCTAACAAGCAGAGGCTGCCTCTGATGAGCTTGTTTGCGCTGCCGTTGTTTTTTAATTTTTTTATTTGAATCTAAACAGGCTGTGAATTTACACATCACTCAGTCTGACTTTGTGCCTCTTTGTCCTGCTCTGATTGTTTACCATTACCCAAAGTTAATTTAGATTGTATTTTAGCCTGTGTTTGCAATCCAGGTTGTGTAATTCAGACATAATGGATGTAAATCTGATGCATGTGTGTATCTGAATTCAATTTGGCAGAATGTGAGTGATGGTGTTTGTGAGCGTGCAGTAGATGTACTAATAACAATGCAAATGTGTGTTTAAAGTTCAAGTGTGTGTGTGTGTGTGTGTGTGTGTGTGTAAAGTGTGTGTGTGTAAAGTGTGTGTTTAAAGTGTGTGTGTGTGTGTGTGTGGGACCCTGCAGAGGTTAAAGACAGTGACAGAGCTGTGGATTGTAATGTCCCCAGCGACGACTTGGCTTCATAAACTAAACAGACCTTGAACTTCAGGGATTTGTTCTTTTCAAGGAGACTCTTGTTTTACTATGCTGTTTTCTTTGTGAGCTGTGATTGGCTAAGGAGCAAAACATTCACATTTACTTTCTTTCAGAGGCCCATAGATGTGAAAGGGTCCCTTATATTTACATTAAAACAGTTGGACTTGACAATAATCCTCATACACAATACTGAAATAAGTGGTCCACTATGTCTGATTTCTTGCACAATAGCTTTTTGCATACTCCATTGTCTCAGGTGGACTGTTGCATCTTCAGCTTTTGAGTTGTCTCTAACATGTTACCATATAGTTTATCTTTTTCAATACAGAGTTATACAGCAAATCTTATTATTAAACAAGGGCGTTTTAAAAGAAAAGTGCAATTTTAGAAAGCATTGTTGGAAGTGTCGTCCAGTGATTGTGCTTTAGATGCTTTTAGAACTGCTGTGATACGCTTGAATATATTTATTGTGATTGAGATACACAGACTAAATAGTATCTCATTATGTAATCTGTCCGGATGTGTGTCTGTTGCTCCACTGCTCCAAACTAATCAAACTCCTTGGATCCAGTATGTGTGGTGTTGTTTGTCTTGTCCAATCATGCAGGGCCCCCTTTCTTTTGAACATCCAATATCAAAAGCCTGCCCTCGTCCTGTTTACCTCCGGTTTCATCCTTGTTTACGTGCCGTTTAAAACCACAGTCCTGCCCAGCTCAACTGAGATTATTAGAGAAGACCATTCCTGTTTCATCCCTATCTGCCCGCTCTATCTGTCTGCCTCTTTTATCTGCCGCTCGCTTCTTTTGTCCGCACGGTAGATTGGGTGCTTGAGATGGTGTTGATAAAAAGGTGAAGTCACCACCTGCGTCTCGCTCTCACATACAAACCAACCTGCGCGTTAATATGTGTCTGTATTAATGCAGCCGGCGGCTAAATGCAAATGTTCCGAGGCTTGAAAGCAGCAGTTAGGCATAGCTTTGACTGTGATTTCTTCTAATAAATACAGCCATGTCCTTCTATTGTCCGACTTTCCAAAAACATGAATGTCATTTTGGTTCAAGGCCAATAGTGCAAAGAAATACAATTAGTATGTTTTCATGAACTCACCCTCACAATATGGCTTTGATGCTAATGCTATTTTTACTTGGAGTAACAAATAACTCTCTCTGCTGTGTCATTAACTTCTCAAAAAAAAACTTGTCACTTTCCAAATTCATTCCACAGGCCTGATTTGAAAGTTGTCTGGGGGGCCCAATACTAAATGCTTATCATTATTTGGGAACATTTTTATAATTAGCTGTAAGATAAAGTATAACTATTTGCACTAGAACTGATATTTGTTACATTAAAACCGTCTTTGCGTCGTTACCAGTGTTTACGAACTGGGTAAGTTGGTCGCCTGCTCAACAACCAGCAGCACTCTGAACATGAAAAAGGGTTGCTCATCCATCAACATGTTCACTGCATGGTCCCATGGTGACATTTTGGATTACAATGATATTTAAGGTAGTCTTTGCACTCCCGAAATGGCGACGGGTGCGTGGGAGAAAGAGCAGCTATCTTGAGAAATTACTCCCACACACTTTCTCACTCAAAACACTGTTTAGTAATACATTTAAGAAACAGAGAGTAAGTTTTTTGTGTTGTGCAATTCCACTTTTTCAACCCCTCTTTTTTACTGTGAGCACCTACGGTAGCCTTGCAGGGACATGTTGTTGTCCAAGAACAAACATAACTAGATCTAGTAATATACCAATGAGCTAAAGTTATATATTTAAAGTTTCTTTCTTTTGCAGACCTCTGACAAAGACGGTGGAGTTCCCAGGTAACCGAGGGCCTCTGGGAATCCACGTTGTCCCCTACTGCTCCTCGCTCAGTGGACGGTAACTGCACCAAATCTATTTAAATGCACCAACACGCATCCTTCATCCTCATCAATCTGAAGCCTAAGTCTAGACAGATGGCATTGTTGACTGATAGAAAGGCGTAGAAGACTCAAGGGCCTGTTTGTAATCGTATACGTACTTACATTTCATATTAAATGTACTCTGTGTGTTTGGAAGGACTCTGGGGCTTCACATCAGAGGCATCGAGGAAAACAGTCGCTCGAAGAAGGAGAATTTGTTCCAGGAAGATGAGTGCATCGTGCAGATCAACAACACGTCACTGCTGGACAAAACCTTCGCACAGTGAGTTTATGTAAAGTCTTGAAATGTTTTTATAAAATAAAAACTCTTTGACTTTTTCAAACTTGATAAAGGCTCCATAATGAATCATATTTATTTTTATTAGTTTATGAAATCTTATAGTTTAAGCCAGGTTTTGCTTCAAATCTAAATAAAACCTGTCCAAATCCAACTATAACCAGTTCAAGTCCATTTAAAACCCAATTAAGTCCGTCTGAAATCTGTTCAAGTCCATCTAAAACCTGTTTAAATCGAACTTAAACCTGTTTAAATCTCCAAACAACCCATTTTTCTATTCATTTGAGCGTTTATAGAAGAACATTAAGGCTACGCTGTGCAGTCAGGTCACTCAAAGGTTAAGGATGCATTTATGCTTTTCACTGTAAAGAGAACAAAGAAAATTACTGTTCACTGAAGAAAATGTTAATATAATCCTGAGGGGATGTTGGTAGAATTTGGTTAAAAAGAGGTCTTATATCAAAATCTGACCTACCTGCACATGGCTAATTTGCAAAAAATCAACAAGACATACAGCCATTACCACAATGTACGGAGAAAAACTTTTAAAGACAAGTCAAGATGTGATACATTGGATAAGCCTGGCCAGCCATGTTTATTTACTTTATATCTCTTCACTTCACAGCAATTTAAATCAGCTCGACCCAGTCCTAACCATTCTTCTAAACTCTACAAGGCCAAGTCAAACTCATGAGGGTTTTACAAAAGTCATTCTCAGACCAGTCTCCTGTTAACCAGCACTAGTAAACTCATCAAGGTGCCATGTAAAAAGAACATCCAGTATAAAAGCCTCATCTTTATCTTTTAACAAATCATTTCTCAGCAGCAGATCTCCGCACTTCACCGTCTCCTTTTGTCTTACCACTTCCTGTTTCCACTTCACACATGCCTCCATCCCCGCGTCCGCAAAACTCTTCCCCTTTATGTTCTTTATCCTCTGCGGCGAGGCTGAATAGGTCCATTTAACCGCGTCCCACAGTGATGTCTGTTAGTGTGGATGCAGCGCTGATAGGAGTCTATTAAGTCTGCAATCGGAGCTCGCAGTAAAGGCCCTCCATCTGATGGGGACCGCCGCGTCCCAAACCAGCTGGAGGAGTCACTGTGTACTTGATCCAAATTGAAATACAGCGACATTAAGACTGCCTCATTCACCCACAGCTCATTTCAATTCAGAGTGTTTTCTCTTTCTGCATGACTGTCTTTGCACTCGGGAATGACTTTGTGGACCAACAGGCACAATAGAGTTCTGATTAGGATTTCAGTGTCCAATCCATCTAAAACCTGTTCAAGTCCATCTAAAACCTGTTCAAATCTAACTAAAACCTGTTCAAGTCCATCTAAAACCTGTTCAAGTCCATCTAAAACCTGTTCAAGTCCATCTAAAACCTTTTCAAGTCCATCTAAAACCTGTTCAAATCCATCTAAAACCTTTTCAAGTCCATCTAAAACCTGTTCAAATCCATCTAAAACCTGTTCAAGTCCATCTAAAACCTGTTCAAGTCCATCTAAAACCTGTTCAAATCTAACTAAAACCTGTTCAAGTCCATCTAAAACCTGTTCAAGTCCATCTAAAACCTGTTCAAATCTGACTAAAACCTGTTCAAGTCCATCTAAAACCTGTTCAAGTCTATCTAAAACCTTTTCAAGTCTATCTAAAACCTGTTCAAATCCATCTAAAACCTGTTCAAGTCCATCTAAAACCTGTTCAATTCTAACTAAAACCTATTCAAGTCCATCTAAAACCTGTTCAAGTCCATCTAAAACCTGTTCAAATCTGACTAAAACCTGTTCAAGTCCATCTAAAACCTGTTCAAATCTAACTAAAACCTGTTCAAGTCCATCTAAAACCTGTTCAAGTCCATCTAAAACCTGTTCAAGTCCATCTAAAACCTTTTCAAGTCCATCTAAAACCTGTTCAAATCCATCTAAAACCTTTTCAAGTCCATCTAAAACCTGTTCAAATCCATCTAAAACCTGTTCAAGTCCATCTAAAACCTGTTCAAGTCCATCTAAAACCTGTTCAAATCTAACTAAAACCTGTTCAAGTCCATCTAAAACCTGTTCAAGTCCATCTAAAACCTGTTCAAATCTGACTAAAACCTGTTCAAGTCCATCTAAAACCTGTTCAAGTCTATCTAAAACCTTTTCAAGTCTATCTAAAACCTGTTCAAATCCATCTAAAACCTGTTCAAGTCCATCTAAAACCTGTTCAATTCTAACTAAAACCTATTCAAGTCCATCTAAAACCTGTTCAAGTCCATCTAAAACCTGTTCAAATCTGACTAAAACCTGTTCAAGTCCATCTAAAACCTGTTGAAGCCATCTAAAACCTGTTCAAGTCCATCTAAAACCTGTTCAAGTCCATCTAAAACCTGTTCAAGTCCATCTAAAACCTGTTCGAATCTAACTAAAACCCGTTCAAGTCCATCTAAAACCTGTTCAAGTCCATCTAAAACCTGTTCAAGTCCATCTAAAACCTGTTCAAGTCCATCTAAAACCTGTTCGAATCTAACTAAAACCCGTTCAAGTCCATCTAAAACCTGTTCAAGTCTATCTAAAACCTGTTCAAGTCCATCTAAAACCTGTTCAAATCCATCTAAAACCTGTTCAAGTCCATCTAAAACCTGTTCAATTCTAACTAAAACCTATTCAAGTCCATCTAAAACCTGTTCAAATCCATCTAAAACCTGTTCAAGTCCATCTAAAACCTGTTCAAATCCATCTAAAACCTGTTCAAATCTGACTAAAACCTGTTCAAATCTAACTAAAACCTGTTCAAGTCCATTTAAAACCTGTTCAAGTCCATCTAAAACCTGTTCAAGTCCATCTAAAACCTGTTCAAATCCATCTAAAACCTGTTCAAGTCCATCTAAAACCTGTTCAAATCCATCTAAAACCTGTTCAAGTCCATCTAAAACCTGTTCAAGTCTATCTAAAACCTGTTCAAGTCCATCTAAAACCTGTTCGAATCTAACTAAAACCCGTTCAAGTCCATCTAAAACCCGTTCAAGTCCATCTAAAACCTGTTCAAGTCTATCTAAAACCTGTTCAAGTCCATCTAAAACCTGTTTGAATCTAACTAAAACCTGTTCATATCCATTTAAAACCTGTTAAAATCTGACTAAAACCTGTTTGAATCCAACTAAAACCTGTTCATGTCCATTTAAAACCTGTTCAAAACCATAAAAAAAAAATAATAAAATAAAAATCTGACTAAAACCTGTTCAAATCTGACTAAAATCTGTTTGAATGCATTTAAAACCTGTTCAAGTCCATCTAAAACCTGTTAAAATCTGAGTAAAACCTGTTTGAATCTAACTAAAACCTGTTCATATCCATTTAAAACCTGTTAAAATCTGACTAAAACCTGTTTGAATCCAACTAAAACCTGTTCATGTCCATTTAAAACCTGTTCAAAACCATAAAAAAAAAAAATAATAAAATAAAAATCTGACTAAAACCTGTTTGAATGCATTTAAAACTTGTTCAGGTCCATCTAAAACCTGTTCAAAACCATCAAAAACCTGTTCAGGTTTGACTAAAATCTGTTCAAGTCCATTTAAAACCTGTCTAAATCCAACTTAAATTTGTTCTAATCCATTTAAAACTTGTTCAAATCCAACTAAAACCTGTAATGATAAAATCGTAAGACACCGTTGGCCCCCTCTCTAAATGTGGCCCTCTTTGTAAAAAGTCTGGGTTCCACTGTCCTATTTAAATTTAATCTGAATCTGTCCGGTAGGTTGTATTAAAAACTTCAGATGACTTTAAAATGTACTGTAAGTATTTTGAACTTCTCCATCTCTGTCCAGGTCCCAGGAAGTGTTTTGCCAGGCCATGTCTGGCCCCACAGTGCGTCTCGAAGTCCTGCCCCGAGCCAACAAGCCCCACTACGAGAAGAACCTCATCGGACAACTCTTCAACTCCGACAGCAAAACCTCTTCAGCCAAAGCCAGCCCTCTCGTTTCACGTTCGAGTGAGGACACCCAGAAGGATTCAAAAGTGGAGGTAAAAAAAGCGGAGGCGCGCGCCAAAACACCCGAACCTCCGCTGAACCCTTCTCAAGCAGTAGACCTCCAGCTCGAGAGACGGACCCCCACTCCCCCGGTCAGCGGCGCCAACCCGTCACCGACTCCCAACAACCCAGTGTCGTCCGCTTTAGCCAACCTCACCAACAAGAAGAGCGGCAAGAAGATCAAAATCGACCTAAAGAAAGGTGAGCTATGTCCCAAAAATACCTGTGGGTAAGAATAAATAATGTATAAATGCAAACATATAAATGCTGTTTAGAGCTTGATCTTTGGGCTCCGTGACGCAGAAATAAACCCACAAACCAGATAATATACAGCAGCCATGTTGAATTTACTGTCCAGTGGAAAAATACATTCATGGGTTGGTCATAAGTACATTTTTAACTGATTATAAGTCACACATGTCAAACCCAAAGTCTGGGGGCCAAATCTGGCCCTTTGCAATGTTTTATGTAAATCTGAGGAGAAATCCAAGAGTTTAAATCTAGATTGCTGCATTTATTTTGGCCATTCAACAATTGTAGGATATTAGCTTTAGAAATGAACATGAACATTTTTCTGCACTATTTCAATTCTTGGATCTTGTTTGTATTTCAGCTGCAACAACATTCCTCAAACCATAAAAATCGAGTTGTTTCCCACTGATATATTTTGCCACAGTGTTTGTATTGTGTTGTTTTGCTTTTACAGAATTTAACCCAGTCTCACTGGAAAGTCGCTTTATCTGTCATCTCAGTAAAACACATCAGCGTCGCGGCACCGATGTGTCGATAGCACCGAAATGGCTTCTCAGGACTGTGAATGGGCTTTGCTTTGGCGACTTGTAGTAGTGTTTTGTGCCGTTGAAAAGATGGCTGTAATAGAGTGACGGACACTGAAGGTGCTGCTGAGATAAGGTACAAAGATGAAAGGGTGAAAAAATCTCAAGCTAAAACCCACATTGTTAGCGTCTTACTTTTATCCCTGAAATTTCAATCCATCCTTCCTTTGTTTGATTTTTTTCCCCCTCTTTTCTATCCTTTTCACCTGATGCAAGATGAGAGCAGAGGATATTGTGGGGCTGCTAACACCCTTTTCCCTTGGCAACAGGCTCTTTCTGTGCCGTGATTGACAGCTAGGGAGGTTTAGGAGCGCTAATGTAGGGCAGGCAGAGTCTTAGCTCCGAGACCAGATAGCATCGCTCAGCGCCTTTAGTATGCCACGCCGGATTTGCGTTCCTCTCACACATACACCACACACACACCACACACACCACACTCCGGGAACACATTTTACTCATGGCTTGGAGCTTGTGGGGCCGTGAAAGAAGGAAGACGACGGTGGTGGCTCTCGGGGCATTTTCAGGGAATGTGAGGTCTCCAAAGTTGTATACACACATGAAGAGAAAAAAAAATCTTAGTGGAAATCATCCCAAGGGAGCCAAGCTGGGGTGTAATATCTCAGGTTTCCCCCTCCATCTTCCGCCTTCATGAGCCGACGTGGAAGCTGCTCACACGTGAAATTAAAGGCAGAGTCTGTCATAATCCGGCTAGCACAGGAGCCCGAACCCCCGGAGGAAAACAGCCATTTAAACTGTAGTTAATGTGCTGGAAGAAGATGCTAAAAGTGCACCGGACAGGAAAGAGAGGAGATAAACTCTAAAGAGGGTTGAGGGACGAAGAATCACAAGTGAGACGTGACGCCAAGAGAGGGGAAAATTCAATTAAAAAGTGGTAACGTGTATAAATAAGTTTCTCAGGAGCTTACTGTGTGGTGTCCCGCTCTGTTCTCCCACAGGCACCGAAGGTCTGGGCTTCACCGTGGTAACCAGAGAGAACACACTCCACGGACCTGGGCCCATCCTGGTCAAGAACATCCTGCAGAGGGGAGCGGCTGTTAAAGATGGCCGACTGCAGCCCGGCGACCGCATACTAGAGGTAAAAGAGACACACATAGGGCTGTACAATATTATAAAACAGGCTTTAACTACTTTAAATATTGAGATAACAATATAAGTTGCAATATTTGAATGAATCTTTGACAGTGTTAAAAGAAAATAAGAAAACTTCCACTTGTCGAAACCGAAGCTAAATCAGTATTAAAGACTGAACCATGACTAATTCGGCATTAAACAGGTCTAAACCGCGACTAAACGAGTCTTAACAGGGACTAAACCAGGATTATACAAGACTAAACGGGTCTAAATTACCACAGTTTGATTTAGATGAGGTTTTGAGGTAAAAAGTCAAAAGTCCTTTTAATAAAGGACTGTAATGTTACTGCGATACACGTCATTCTTTGCGATAACGATAATATTGTGATATATTGTGCAGCCCTGTTCCATTCCATACTTCTGTCTCCCTGCCTACATTCCCTTTCCAGAAACTCCTCTGATCCTCTGAAGTGCTGTCTGAGACGCTGCCAGTGGATAATACACTCCCTGGGCTTTAATCTACTCCCGTGTGTACTCGTTGTTTGTAGGTGAACGGTGTGGACATGACAGGCCGCACTCAGGAGGAGCTGGTGGCCATGCTGCGCAGCACCAAACAGGGCGAGAGTGTGAGGCTGGTGGTGGCGCGGCAGGAGGACATCTTCCTGCCTCGGGAGCTGGTAAGAGAAGAAGAATACACAAAAACACAGTCTGCTCTACCTGCTCTGCTTTACTGTGATAGACATTTCTGCAGGGGCTCTTCACTTTCACTTTGTCTTTTGCATCCACACAGTTTTAAAGGGGATCTGAACAGGTTTTAGTAGTATCTGAACAGGTTTTAGATAGATTTGATTATGTATTAGTTGGATTTGAACAGGTTTTAGTTGGATTTAGGGTCTTGGGGGGTGTAACTGGACTGCCTTTTTCCTCTCTTTTGTCGAAGCCTGTAAACACCTCAAAGAAACACAAATGCACACTCCCTGCTTCCTGCCCAGCGCTCGTTTGTTGACACAACGATGCCAAAAGGAAGTTGCACGCGGTGCTAACCCTGCAGGAAGTGTGCTAGCGGGCATGTCAACAACCGTGGGGCGCTAAGTGACCATTTACCTGTCGGGGTCACAGGTCAGCCAGCAACGTTTTCTCTTTATTTCAACTATAAAGACACACAACAGTTGAAAGTCTAAGTCTCTGCTCTGCGTCTTTTGTTGCCAGTTATTTCCCTTTTGTGACTTCAAAGCGATGGAAGCAAAGGATTTTTTTAAATAGTAAAGTCAAACCTAGATTTAAAAGCCTGTGCTATGTTTAACTGGTCTTATGTTAACTTAAGAAAACAGTATATCATACACAGCAGGTTAAAATATCGTTACAAGGAACCCAAATCTGGATTAATCAAATGAACTAGAGTTCTTTAGTTGCTTTATATTCTTGTAATGATGTGTGTAATCTCTCGTTCCAGATGCTCCACTAGTGTTGTTTGAAACGCGTTTGGGGGATTGAAACCAGAAAAAACACATTTGCCTTTGTAGTGACTGATGCATATTCACACCTCGAGTGATGATACAAACTTCTCACACATACAAGCACAGCAGAGCACATCAGAGAGCCTCCCCAAAATAGTTTGCCCTCATTAATGTCCCGCAATCAAGGCATAACAAGTGCACTTTGAAGAGGCTCTACAGCTAACACCGGCTCGTACTTTCGCAGAAGCGGCAGAGAGACCTCCTATCTCGGTCGGTGATGTTGTGTCTCATGAGCGTCCGCTTATCTCCGTCACAGTCCTCAACCTTAAATACGTTTTGAAGTTTCCCCTAAGCACACAGGACGCCTCCACGCAGCCCAAAGATGCTTAAAAACACATCATTATAAGTCCAGCAGACACCTTAAATATATGCACAAGAATTTGGCTCTTAATTGTGGAAAGAGTTGAGAAAAGAAATCATGTGAAGTCTGTGTAATCGAGGTCTGTTTCTCTGTTTTAGCTGCATACATGCTTGTCTGTCTTTAATATCTTGTAAAATCTTCGATGCAAGAACAGCAGTGTGGTCATAAACGATTAACTTGAAGTTAAATCTGAAATCTTTCATTATCACAGCTGTACAAACTGATGCTGCTGAGATTAATTGGCCAAATTATGAATTCAAGTTTTCCTTCACTAACATCTCTGCTGTGGCTCCAAATAATAATGAGTCTAATCCTCAGATATGTATTAAGTAAGTGCATACGTAAGAGCAACGTTAGGCGACATGGCTCGTCAGTTTGGATACATAATTTGGAAACACAAATATGTACCCTATTTAAAGAAGACTGTCATTGTAATAACAACATGAAAAATACAACATTAAGACTGTTTAAACCAAGTATTGCAGTGCTCATATGTCTTGCTATATTTCCAGTTTCAACACTGTCCTTTCAAATCTAATGTACGGACTCTAGACTTCGAGTTCTGTTGGTCACACTGGTACCACAGTTTTTGTTTTTCACGTAAAGCTCAACATTATACTCACAATGAATATCATCGTGTTACAGCAGTTCAAGCAGGCTCATATTGTCTGTAGATATTGAGCATGTTCAGACTGAAATGTCAAATATATTGTTGCTTGTTATGCTTTTAATGCTAAACGTTATAAGCGCCAGACATTGACAGACTTAGATTAACACTGGCAATGGTTACAGCGGTGTGTTACCTGGTTTTACACATGGTACAACAAGAAAGAGACAAAAAGATGCATAAATTATTTACACATACCCCCAGAGCGGTTAGTTTTGATATTTTTGGGAACAATAGGTTCTATTTCTTTCTCCTGGTGTTGTCTTCGAGAAAGAGTAATGATTTTGTACTTGAACAAGCCACTGGGGATTAAACAGCATATCTTTATTTCATCTTTACAAAGTGTTTGTGGCCTTAAAAGCAGAACATATATCCATGTGTCTTCATTCTGCAGACAGCTACTGCACATGAAAAGGATGTGTAAACGCATATAAATGAATGCTAACACTGGTTTTTGTGACTGTGGAGGTAAAAGTAGATATTCTTTCCAAACCTTGGTCAACATTTCACTGAGAAAAAGCTCTAATGATTGTATTGGACTTGTCTTGGTTGAATCTGTGTCCAACCTTATCTGTATAAAAGGCTAGTTTCTTGTATTACTGCGCCGCCCCGCTGTTAACTGGGCTTTTTATCTTCATTGTACAAGTAGAGTAGGCTGTGAGAGGAGCCAGCTGAAGTGGTGATTGATTCGTTACAATGGTGGGTATTGATGTTTCGCCGACAGCATGTGGTTCTGTGAAAGCACTCTGCGGCGCTGAGAGGCACGCCAGTCTCTTTTAGGACAGAAGAATAACAATAAAGCCTTACGAATTAGCCTCATTATTGAGATACAAAAGCACGGCGAGGTTTTCTGTACTCCAGCTCGCTCCTACTAATTAAAAAGTGATAACCGGAGTTATGGTGCTGTCAGCGTTTGTGCATCTCCGCTGTGCACTTTCATTATTCCACTAGGCCTGGTTTTGTTTCAGGGACGTGATCAGAGAAGCTTTGTAGAGTGTTTTTTCTTTTCTCTTTGTTAAAAATGGGGGCAAGGACAGGATGGAGAGGTCACTCTGCACATGGCTGACCCCAGGTTACCCGTGTGTCCAGGTCCATTTCACAGAAAACAAGATCTTCAAGCACAAAGTGGTGGTTGACTTTACATTTTTTGACAAAGAACTAGATGAGACTTCCTTCTGTGTGTGTATTATAAACTGTAGTGCTATTGTAGCACTCCCAAAAAACATTGTGACCCATGGAAAAGCCAAAAATGTATATTAAACAAAGAACACTCCAAAACCTCATTTAAGATCTGTAAAAGTTACGATGTAGATGCTGAGAAAAGTACACTTAAACTTGTTGCAATGCTTAGTGTGTGTTTGATTGAAGTACTTATTAATGCATTGCTCTAATAGCTTTTAATAACTCTAATAACTACTTATATATTTATCTAATTTATAGCTTTACATTTGAACAATGAGTGTTTTTAAAACGAGTACAGTTGAACGTCCATGTTTTGAGTCAGTCATATTATGTTTTATGTCAGTTTCTGTCAGTTTTGAAGGAATATCTCAGTAGTAAAGCAAACGTCCTTGTCTTTCTGAAGCTCATCTTTTGTTTTTATTACCCGCTGCCTTCCCTTTCCTCAAAAACCCATCAGAGTTATCCCTCCATCAGTCATTTCACTTTTCCTTTCTGCTCATTGTAAAGTAAAGGTGTAAGTAGCGGAGGCATTAGGGCGATTAATTGGCAGCTCCGTCGTCGCAGTCGAGCGCGGCGAGATCTCATCTTAATTGAATGTCGCTCTCGCTGCTAATCCTGCTTTGAAACCCCCCGTTTAAGAAATCCTCAGCGACAAAAGCCTCAGTGTAATCGTAGTGTGCCCCCCCCCTCTTTCCCTCAGAGCCTTTTTGTCTCGTCATTTGGGTGCTGAAGAGGGTGGTCTCTCCTCTGGCTAAAAGCTTGTTAAAGGGCTATTGGTGTAAAGAAAGGAGGGGTCGTGGAGTGGAGTCAGGGGTCTCAGTCGCCCCGGGGGAGTAGGCATTAAGTGGGATATGAGCTCGTACGATAGCGCCGGTGCCTTCGGACCACCAAAGAGACTTGTGTAAATAGCCTTAAATCAGCTGCGCAGATAAACATGTTGAGTTTGTTTTATTCCGATATCACAGCCTCTGCAGTTATTGCACTTAGATCACACACAGGTATTTGAAAACCTCCCAGGTTGACATCTGAGTCTTTCTTTCAAGGAGGAATTCTTTGTAATGCCACTGGTGTTGAGTTGTGGCTCTCGAAAATGCCTCTTTGGTGATAAAAGTGAGCGCTGAGTGAATGTTGCAAAGTACAAAATAGATTAAATGGCTGTGGACAGATGCATTTGGTTTTCACTTATCATCCAGAAGGAAAATCTAGAGCATTGTGTGTTTAAGTTTCTGTGTCAAGATTAGTTGTGGCTTAAATTGGGGTCTGAGACTGAATAAACATTAGACTGTTCTTTGTTTAAGGTCTGGCCACTTCTTATTGTGATATTTGTGCTGGTTAGTGAATGAAACCACAAAAATCCAAGTTTAATCTTCAGTGTGTTCTGTCTTTCTGTAAAAAGGTTAAAAAGGTCATATCCATCACTGAGGGCTTAGATATTGAATTAATTCATATGAAAATTGACCAAAACAGTGTCTCTATTTCTATCCACTGAAGGCCCATGGCGCTCGTGCCCAGAGCATGTTGAGTAATGTACAGTAGTCTCTAAAAACACTGACAATAACTAATAATCACCGGAGAAAGGTAGTCATGTGAACTCAGTGTAATGGACCAGATTTCTATCAGAAAGAGAGTAGATAGATGTACTACCTCCAGTCGTAGTCCCAAACTAGTCAGGAGCAAACCTGAGCCAAAGAACAGGCCATGTAGCAGCTTTGTGTTGACACAAGAATATATAGAAATTATGTTTAATGTTGATAATTTGATTCAGTTCTTTCAACATGGATTAAGTATGTGCAACATGATCCAAACAGTTGAAAGGGTTATATAATCAAGCGGCGCACAGGCCTCCCTTAAGAAACACCATTAGTTTGGCTTTTATTCTTAGCCTCTAATGCAAAGATTACTCTGCGTCTGATTGGTTGGTTCCAGTTCTTTGACTCATCACTTTGGAAACAGTATCTGTTCTTTCCCCTGGAGGTTGTTTTAATTAATGTAGCTGTAGAGAGACTGACAGAGTGAGGCAGGGCCAGAGCCTATAAATGTGGGACTCCTGAACTGACATTGCACCGGAGGACTCCTACACGTCCTGTCCTTGTGTCACGATGAGAGGAATCCAGCGAGACACCTGATGTAAGCCCGCCGCAACCACTGCCTCTGTGGGACTCAGATCTTTTAAAAACTGTGACGAGTGGTATGCCCGCTGCAAGTCGTATGAATATTCTTTTTCAAATTCACTTGAAGAGTAAGACGAGACTGACTGTTACCTCTGTGTCTTTTTCAAATTTCCCTTGACATGAACGGGAAAGTCCTGTCTTGACTCTAACTATGATTGACGCTGATATTGCACCACTTTGATTTTAGTCACTATATTTACAAAATGGTGCAGCACCGTTACTATTAGCAACCTGTGGAAATGGTTTTAAATTTACAGATCTGTGCCGAATCATAATGTATCACTCAAGGGTTTGTTTAATGTGCGCCGTTTGCTGACTCACATTCAGCTTGTACACAGCCAGAAATCAATGTCAGTCAATCAGTCATACATGAAACTAGGCCTATACAAACCTTTTGCAACTAGAACCAGATTTAATGAGAGAAACATTTCCCAGGGCCGACAAGGAGGTGGATCTAAGTTGGTTTTTGAACAGGTTGTAGTTTAATAGGTTTGTTTTAAACAGGATTTGAAACAAGTTTTGTTTGATTTAAACAGGTTTTAGTTGGATATGAACACGTTTTAGTTGGATTTGTACTGGTTTTTGCTTGATTTTAAACATGTTTTAGTTGGATTTGAACAGGTTTTAGTTGGATTGGAACAGGTTTTAGTTGGATTTGGAACAGGTTTTAGGTGGATCTGAATGGGTTTTAGTTGATTTTCTCTTCATGCTCTCCTCTGTAGTCGCCTGAAACCTGAAAATGCACACTTCCTCCTCTAATCCTTCCAAGTAAAATAAGTCTCTGAAGTAAAGTGGCACCTCCCGTCTTTTTTCCTGGGTGACTATAAACCATTTTCTCCCTCCATTTTAACTCCATTATGCCACCCTCTGATGACAGACATCCCTCTTTCCCCCGTCTCATTTTCGGAGCTGCTTCCACCTCCTCGATGACCATTTTCTTCACATTAGATGTCAGTGGGTGTGCTGGAGCCGAGGCGGGAGGTGGCGAATGTAAAGCCTGTGTAAAGTTGCTCTGGAGAAAGAGTCTGGGGAGAGTATTGGAGAAGAGGAGGAGGAGAGGTTGCACTGTAAGATTGAGAGATTACAAGAGATGAATTGTAAAGATGGCAGATGGGGGTAGCCGATGGGTACCTCAGGGACGGGTTATTACTTTTAAATGCCCCTCGTTCCTTCTCCCCAGCCCTCCAGGAGGAGGTTTGAAAAGGTTATTATGTTTCCTTTAGAAATGGCTTCTGCTCCGTCTCTAGCTTTCATCTCCAAATGGAATAAACTCTCTACAGTAGCTTTTCTTTCTTTTATTGCACCACCTGCTACATTTCCTTCTTTAATATCCATCCTTTCTCTTCCGTGGCTGTGTGTATAAGCAGTGTAGAAGTAGTACGCATTACCAGTTGCTGCCTTTACCTTCGTCGTCGTGATCAAAAACCACAGTTATTATGTAAAGTAGGCATTTGATATGTATAAGAACAAGCTTCTCTTCAGAAAGACACTTTGAGGAAAACTCTGATACTTGCCACTATAACTCAGAGGTGTCCAGTCCGTTTGCAAAGAGGGTTACATTTGAACAGGTTTTTCGTGGATTTTAACAGGTTTTCTTTGCCTCTGGGCCGGACTTTGGAAATTCCTTTTAAATATCAATCCAACTTAGATTTTTGTTTCTGCAGAAAGGAGAAGATGCTCACAGCCTGGGTTTGGAGGACGGCATGGAGCAGCTGATGTACGAGATCCCCCTCAACGAGACGGGATCGGCCGGGCTAGGGGTCAGCCTGAAGGGGAACAAGTCCAGAGAGACCGGAGAGGACTTGGGCATCTTTATCAAGTCCATCATCCACGGTGGAGCCGCCTATAAGGTACAGACTGGGAGCAACAAGAACGTGCATAGAAGTGTATTTATTCTATGCCTAGACAGTAATAATAATGGACCAAGTGATCAAAGACTGAAGATGTAGCCTATTTAAAAATGAGGGTTGGATCCAGGAAGTCTTTTTCCATTCAACACCTTAAACGTCTATGTCTGCATTTTTTACATACTGTATACTATAACTGTGGCCCCATTGTCGCTGTTTAACACAGACATTCATTAAACAAACATTTGATGCACTTTTAAAGCCTATAATGATGGTAGTGATTCTTCTTCTGTGACCAAATGACCAGGGGCTGGAGGAAAAGCTTGTGTTAAAAAGGGAAAAAAGGGCTAGCTCCATTAACTTTTATTCAAAAATGAAAAACTGAACCATTATTTGCTTTTCTAGCTCTCTTGCAAGGTTAGCATTCCAAGCAAACAATAGATCAGTCAACTGTCACTTTAGCCTAAACATTAGCATTAGCTGTATGTAGCTTGTGTTAACTGACAAGAATAAAATACAGATACGTGCAGATGACAGCATATACAGGTATAAGCCTCAGTGTAATTGAAGTTATAAAAAGGAAACGGAGAAAAGATGTGTAAAGCTCAATTGTTTGAACATAGTTTTCCAATATTTCATTAGCTTCCTGCAGTGATACCACAGCTCCATTTGTCTGTGAGAGCTCTTTAAAAATACATCAAAGACTGGAAATGAGTCTTTCTTTGGTACAGTTTTGTCCCAGAACTTTCTGTATTCACATTTGTGCTTCTTTTTTTTAAAACAGGAGAGGTCCTTTGTAGTTGAGCAGAAGTGTTATGGAGCCGTTTTTGTTTATCGTGTTTATCTGCAAACACTTTTCCTGTCTTCAACTCACAGACATGTTTTATCTGTTGTTTCCTCTCATCTCCTTCTTCCTTTTGCACTTCTCATCTCCGTATCTCATTTCCCGCCCTCCTCCGAGCTCGTCCTGCTCGACCTCCCTTGACCTTTGACCCCCATCGACCCCGTCCCGTCGGCACCGCATTCGCCTTTTCTCTATCACTCACTTGAACTTTGAGTGCATCAGGAAAAAACACCTCACGTTTCAGCACTCCTCCGAGCTGCCCACTTCAGCGCCTGTCTTCGTTTTTTTTTGACTGAGGCCTGTGACGAGTGTGGCGTTGGAGATAACAGGCTGGTCTGGGATCAGGCGCAGACCCGGCTCCCCGTAGTGCCTTCAGAAGTAGTTTTGTGACAGCTGCGAGTGTGGATAGCTCGCTGACAGATCGGTTTAGTAAGATGTCTGCTGGCAGGAAAATAGAGTTTAAAAAAACACTTAAAGGCAAGGAAAAAGGGACAATTTAATTCTTCTTTTTCAAACATTTTTGGAGTTTTACTATTTATATGGAATATTGGTTGATAGACAAACTATAACTATTTTAATTTATTACCATCTAGGCGTCGTTTCTGCCAACCTCTTATGACCAAGAACAGATCAAAATTTTCTTTTGTACCACAAGCCATTAAGGCGTTAAATCATTTGAAATAAGCTATCTGTCCAGCTGGCAGGGTTAGACCCAATGGTATTTTTATTTGTATGTATGTATTTTAGTGTTTTGTAAGGCATCGTATTGTTTTTGTTATATGTTGTCATGTAGTGCCTCGAGACTGCGCCGCAAACCCAATTGCCCCACGGGGACAATAAAGTTCTTCTCTCTCACTCTCTCTCTCAAACCATATACATACAGAACCTATACCTTTTTTATTTTTATACGCTTTTATTTTTATACTCTTACACTCACATAAAAGGTTATGTTTGAGTGAGCGTCCCAATTAAATACTGCTTATGAAGTGTCCAGTGGGTCTTTCATTAAATTCTGGCCCAACTGATAGAATGAGAGTTGGTCAGATGAGTTGGAAACGTTCAAACATTGCCTTATCTTTGGAAACTATGTGCTTTTTAAGGATCAAACAGTTGGCTGCATGCTTGAAGAACAAGTCCAACTCAAACAAAGGTTTTCCTGAGTTCTATAGAGAATCTGTTATTCTATGTTGATACATGCTAATGAAGAGCAGCTTAGGCATCCAGATGAGACAGTGCCGAGCCAGGGTTGTTCCACGAGGAGGAGACCCCGGTGTTCCCTGAGCGTCCCGCCCTCAGTGTCCCAGAGCAGAGTCATGGAGCGACTAAAGTGTTTCTTCGTCTGTCGTTTGAGGGCCCTGGGCTTTAATTATATCTTTCCCTTGATCATGTCATGTGATCATTTCAAAGACAAGCAAACAAATTAAAATTACATGTATGACCCCAATACTACTCGAGACCCGCGACAGACATTTTTGTGTATTTCTGATGTTATTTCTGTTAACAGCTTACACACTGGATTTATTGTAAGAAATGGAGTTCCAACCTCTCTTTCCATTTGTAAATATCTTATTTTTATTATGTTATCTTATTATATATAGTAAAGCTGTCGCACTTTATTTTTACTTTCTTGCAACAAAAACAGTTCCATTTTCTAAAATATGTCATTCCCATTTATCTTTGAGATCAAGTGTAAAGACGGGCAAATGGATGAGAAAATGCCACAAGTGCAGCTTTATATGGAGCAACCAAATGCATAAATATAGTTTGACATGCAACTATTAAATTGAGTTTTCATTGAAATGAGGATCCCACTTTGACAAAACTATTTAAAATCGACGTCTCTCTGTCTGTGCCGCACTCTCATCGTTTGACTCTAAGGTCAGTCTAGATGGTGCCTAGTTAATAAGAAGGGGTCAAAGGTGAGGAGTGACCATTATGAGGCTCTTTAGCTTCGACAGTCTTCCTTCTCTTCTCTCCCACCTTCAGGGCACTGCTTCTCTCCACAAGAAGCTGCTATTTAAAACACTTAGAAGTGATTTAGTGCCCACCGAGGCTACTCCATTAGCCGCACCATGTATTTATCACAGGTCTCCCGCTCTCAGTAGATTGCTAACTCTACAATTTTCCCTGCCACCCCCTGGAACCCCTCCCCATCTTTCCATTTTCTCCTACTTTCTTTGTCTCTGGCACTTTGCTCTCGCTGCTCTCACCTCTCAACATTTAAATGTGTTTTACAGTCACATTAATGCAGCAGTAATGAGAATCAGGAGAATAAAACTCAGATTTTTCTGTTTCCCCAGAGGTTATGGGAATTTCAAATTGGTTCATGAAAAGTAGCATGTAAGATATTTACCATAAATATCAGTCTCATATCTTTGGATTTTATATCTGAATCAGAATTACCTTTATTCATCCCCACAGGGAATTCTTTTTGTTACAAACATGCAACCGACCAGTGGAAGACAATAGACGTTTCTTTTTTAAAGTAAATATAACTTAACTATAAACTATATCTGTAACAATCTATTTACATATTCTTTTTACATGATACATATTCACATATTACATATTAATGTATAGTTTACAAGTACAAGTGGACTTAATATTGTACAGCAGGCAGAATATTGTGCAGAGGATTTACAGAGTTCAGAAGTGTGATGGCGACTGGCAGGAATAAATTCCTGTGTCTCTCGCTGGAGCATCATGGCACTAACAGTCTGTTGCTATTGCATTAAAGACAGAGTTGGTCCATCCATACAAATACATCAGCTGCTATCAAGACAGCTGATGTATTTGTATTTGCCCACATCTTCTGATTGAGTAAAAACCTCTGTCACTAACTACATTTAAATATCTCCCTCTAACTCTGTCTCCCTCAAACACTAACCTCAGTGAGTCTGGACCTGGTCTAAGTCTGGACCAAGCCTCTCCCATGGTACCTCTTAAATGGTCCTCGTGTAAGGGCGCCGCCATACGGCGATTTTACAGCGATATACATCCGTCCACCAGAGGGCAGGCTCCAAAAGCGGAAATATAAGGAGAAACCCAATGGCGACTTTACAAGTGTAAAAATCATGTTTAAAGCCTGGTACAAAAGATGGCTCCGGTCTCTAGAGCTAAGTTTTTACTACATGACAACTCTGGGGGGGGTGAATTTTTGATTATTACGTTGGTTTATGCTATCTAAAACTATTGTTTTACTATGGAGTGAAAAGCCCGGATTTAACGGCCATTTTATTGCCCATTCGTAATGACAATATTGGTAAATAGGGGACCTATGGGCGGATATCATCCATATTTATACTATCTATGGTCTGGACTAACTCTGTCTCCTTCAAACACTGACCTCCGTGAGTCTGGACCTGGTCTAAGACCGGACTAACTCTGTCTCCTTCAAACACTGACCTCCGTGAGTCTGGACCTGGTCTAAGACCGACTAACTCTGTCTCCTTCAAACACTGACCTCCGTGAGTCTGGACCTGGTCTAAGACCGGACTAACCCTGTCTCCTTCAAACACTGACCTCCGTGAGTCTGGACCTGGTCTAAGACCGGACTAACTCTGTCTCCTTCAAACACTGACCTCCGTGAGTCTGGACCTGGTCTAAGACCGGACTAACTCTGTCTCCTTCAAACACTGACCTCCGTGAGTCTGGACCTGGTCTAAGACCGGACTAACCCTGTCTCCTTCAAACACTGACCTCCGTGAGTCTGGACCTGGTCTAAGTCCGGACTAACTCTGTCTCCTTCAAACACTGACCTCCGTGAGTCTGGACCTGGTCTAAGACTGGACTAACTCTGTCTCCTTCAAACACTGACCTCCGTGAGTCTGGACCTGGTCTAAGTCTGGACCTGGTCTAAGACTGGTCAAAAAGATTTTGAGTAGATGTTATAATGTATGGCACTTGTTGTCTATGAATTTCAGAAGATATTTCGAGATTATCATCAAACAATGTTTTTTTTATTTTATTTTTTTACATAAAATTTTATTTTACTAAAGGGAACATAACGATGACTCCCTATTGTCTATTCAAAACTTTGCCTGATTTGGGGACCCGCGCAGTCTACCAAAAGTGGTGCCAAATATTCAAGGTGGCACCAAGTATCTTCACCTTGTCTTTCATGTCTTCTCCCTCCAGGACGGTAGATTGTGCGTGAACGACCAGTTGGTTGCAGTGAACGGCGAGAGCCTCCTGGGACGCTCAAACCACGCCTCGATGGAAACACTAATACGCTCCATGTCTTCGGAGGGCAACGCCAGAGGGACCATCCAACTCGTGGTGCTGCGAGTTGCCAGACAGGTATTACCTTAGCTTAGAATGTATTGCTTTTCTTTGTAATAAACACTGACATAAGGCTGAATCTGGAAAGTTTTATAGCGTGTCTGACACATAAAATCATTTGTCACCCCGCTGGATTGAAAACCTGTGTAGGAACGCACCATTAACGGGAGAAATGACATTTTCAGGTCACGACTCATCTTTGGGAATCCATTAAAAAGACACAGCAGTAGAAAATATCAAAGTTTGTCAGCTCACATTATTCTGCATTACACTTAGACACAGTTAGATTTGTTTCTGTCGCTGTCTCCTAATGGTACTCTCCTCAGTGGTGTTATTTAACGCAGCTTCTAATTTGCAGCTTTCGCTAAATGTGGGGCAACATGTTTAAAATTTGAGCTGGGTTTGATAAAATTGGTTACATTAAACATTTAGCGCCGCTTATGCATTATGTAACCGTTTGCACTGGCTGATTTCGTTTAAAGATTATTCATAAGTTGGCCCAGTTTGAAAAAAGGAAAGCAGTGACACAAATGATCCGCATTGAAATCAGGACAGTTTATACAACTCATGTCTTGAAGCAAGAAAGCTGGTGATAGTATGGAAAAGTATTATAAAAAAAGCACAGCAACAGTGTTATTGAAATACGGTTCCAGTGTTGGTGCTGTCACTCAACAACATCAACAGTAAACATAGCTTTAAGAAGAACAAGAAGACTTTTTATACAAACTTTTGAACATGCTCTAATGTTGGTCACATGATCATACACTATCACAACGGTTTGGTGATAGATGCATTAAAGCCATACTGTATATTTCAAGGTCTAGTATATCTTTAGCACCGAGGTGTCTTTAAAAGAGGGTCACGTTTATTAAGAGGAATATTTCCAAGGACCGACAGTCTCTTTTGATTTTATTCTTATTCCACAAGTACAGCCTTATTGGCAGAATCAAAAACATTTTGGTTTGATTTGATAGGGAGCAGTGGCTCAGGTAGGCGGTCGTCTTTCAACCGGAAGGTAGGCGGTTCGATTCCCGCTCTCCCCACAGTTCACACTGTCGTTGTGTCCTTGGGCAAGACACTTAACCCTCCTTGCCTCCAGTGACACAGCACTGGTGTATGAATGTGTGTGATTGTTGCTCTGGTGAATGGTGTGAGAATGTTGGGACAACGGATGGAAATTAGCCTACGGCTACAATCTGGCATGTTCACATTCATGTGGTTGTGTCTCATATATGTTCATTAACATGCACTGTCCCAATCAAATAAATAAATAAATGAATTCATTAATTTGAACAGGTATTTGTTTGAGTTAAACAGGTATTTGTTTGAGTTAAACAGGTATTTGTTTGAGTTAAACAGGTATTTGTTTTTTAGGGGGGATTTTAACAGGTTTTAGTTGGATTTTAACAGAATGTATTTCAATTTAAACGGGTTTTAGTTGAATTTGAACCTGTTTTCTGTTGCTGTTGCTGCTGGGGCCGTCTTGGTGGTTTATATTTTCAGAGTGGATCTGTATCTGAACCCAAATGCTGTAGTTATTATCACAACACTCGCATTACACTAGATAAATTCTAATTATTGTCTGAGTCTGACTAAAAATGGACTTTTAAAATGCATGTTAACCCCTTAGTCTTACTAGAATTGCAGTCATTTCAGTTGAGTTGAGCTAACTTACCTAGATATAACTGTTGTCGAGCTATTGCTGTGTGTGCACAGCGTTGTCAGACTGGAGTTGGACCAAGCAAAATTACATCAAAAGCAACAAATTCAAACTTAATTCAAGAGGAAAGTATGATTAAGTTTTTTAATAGTTCTTATTTCAATCTAACATTTCTTTTTTCTAGATTGCCAACACCAACCAAGCCTCAAGAACCTCCCCCCTCAACTCCAACTCCCAGCTGGTGTCAACCAATCAGGTACGAGCAAGCGAGGCCTACCCAAAGCCGAAAGAGCAGCAGCCCTCCCCTCCTCAGCGCCACTCCTCGCTCTTCCTCCCGTCTCTGAGGAGTTGTGTCCAAACCGCTTCCCCAAAAACTCTGCCAGCGCTACTCCCATCGACCTGGAGACACTCAAATACGACACACACATGAGTTTAAACGCAGTGGGTACACTTTCGGTTTCAGGGAAGGGGAATTTGAAGATGACGTTCAAACAGGTGACGTTGAATACGCACGAATCGGTCGGACGATGACTAATATGAGAAAAAACATGTTCATTGACTCTCAGGGCAAGCACTTCACCAACACATTAGACGCCGTTGAAAGGCAAGATGGCGGCCACTGTGGGAGTTACACCAATAACATTAGGGCTATGGCGGGACAGATGTACGGAAAGCCACTGCCCCGGAGCAGTATTCCCACTTTTAGGACTGAACAAGTCTTTGTAGACGAACACAACTATGCTCTTAACAGGGCTCTGACCAGACACCACCATCTTCGACACTCAGGTGGACTTTAGGATCATCTGTTTTGCTGAGAAATAGTTTTAAGGAAACTAATTTCTGCCAAAGAAATATATTCGTACATATCGGGTGAGTCAGTCTTTACAGTTGTAGAATCCGTATCAAATAATGAATTGCTTTTAAAATGCCACAAAATCAGAAAGAAATAGATTCCTTCATTGTGCCAAACTCCGGATGTGTAAATACAGTATGCCTTTAATGATTGATGGCACTCAAACTTATTAGTTGTCCCAATGCCAGCTCCACTAACTGTCCCCACATTAACTTTAAAGTATAGTACTTTTACTTCTTCTTAGCTTATTTCTTTACTAAAAATTACTGGCCTGTTTTTTCCACTGTTGTAAAACCTCAATCTGTTCTTCCTGTTTTTTATTTTTGTTTTTTTCATTTTAATGTACTGCTCTTCTTTCACCTGCCTGTCTTCTTTCTGGAATAAAGCTCATCTGAATTTCCTGCATGCTGGCCTGTTTTTTAATGTTCTTTCCTCTTCTTGCTTCTCACAAGGTATCTGGGTCCCTACTCCTTCTGTTTTGGCCTCAGTGTCTCTTATTATTATTATTTTTTTCATTGTGGCTTTGCCTGTAGCCTTTTGTGTCACTGATTCAAAGCAGAAACTAAGATTTAGTAAATAAAGAGGCCAGAGGTGGGTAGAGTAGCCAAATTAAATAGAATTAACTTGAATAGAATGAATTTGTTATCTAAATTATTACTTTTTTTTTCTTCTATTGCACAAATAAGAAGTGCACAACAACCAGTCAAATTTTAATAAAACAATTTTAGCCCTGGACCTTTTTATTTACACTCAGCCAGCACAGAAATAAGATTCTCAGTCCTTGCATTTTTAGACAAAAGTACTGAGCCTTAATGAATTGAACCTATAGCAGAAGTATGGTAGCCCTGCAGGGACATGCTGTCATCTATGAATAAAACCAGTGGGAGGAGCTCTAATGGTGATGTCACTTTAATAAGTAAAGAATTGTAGTCCATAAATGTACTAAATGGGCTTTTTTTTACATCAGTGCTCAATTTGTCCTCTCTGGGTACCTGTAGAAACACAAACAGGAAGTAATAGGAAACTCCACTTGTTTCTATGGAGCTTTATTTCTTTACTTTTCCAACATAGACAAAAACAATCTAAGATTCTTAGATTTTCACAAAGACCAATCCTTTCAGACTTTGAACACAATTACATTTTTAGAAATAAAAGTGGCCACGTCATACACAAACAGATGTTTTTGTTTGCATTTTGGTCTCTTGTATGTAGACAATATTTATAGTTCTCAAAATAGAGATCTTTTAAAATGACTTTAAAAGTGGAGAAGATACAGAAGAGCCTTTTTTACCGACAGAACAAAGTGACATAAACAAGTATAGTGTGTATTTTAACAGGTCTAAGAACAGATTATAAGTTTGCAAGTTTACAAAAATAAGTCTGGTGACGGAAGTACAGATTGTAATTTTTTTCACTTTTTTAAAAGTAATTTTGGAGCATATATGGTAGCCTTACAGGGACATGCTCATTGTCTGTGAACAAACCTCTTTAAAATGTGTCTGACAGAGAAACAAAATCATTGCAGTTCATAGATGCCCTTAACCTTCATGTCAGAAACATGAATGTGCCTTTTTTCCACAGCAGAGCTCAGTTTGTCCTCTCTTGGCACCCGTAGAAACATTAACAGTAAATAATTGCTCTTTCGACTTGTTTTTATGGAGCTTTAAATAAAAATTTCTAAGATAGACTTATTAAAAGAGTTGTGTGTCCCATTGTGTTATACCACAACAATTTACTAAATGCACCAATATATTCAAAAAGTGGCTTGAATGTATTATAGTTACTTTTCTTGGACTGCAGAAACCACACATTGACTCCTGATATAGAATAAAACCACACTGATAGAAAACCCGACCATGTAACTGTTAGACTTTAATCGTGTTAAACATCAAACTACATGACATCTGTTAACCTCTGCTTATTTTTACTCCTTCTTTTTTCTCGCTATTTTTAAAACTTTGTAGTCCAAGGTTTGAATCCCCATGTGAGCACCAAACTTGTCTTCATTTAAAAAGCACCGCAGTTTCCCGGCTTGACCGACTGATGAAGATATCAAGCGTGACAGCAACTAGATAGATAGAATAGCCGTTTGTTGGGCTCTCAACAGGCCGATACAGCATCATGACTGATTATTTCACAAGCTTTAACAGATATTTCTCAGCGTTTGTAGCAGATGGGCTTCAAAAACATGAATGTTTAGTGGGTTGGTTGCCCAATGACCTATCCATTGTCGCGTGTCCACCTCATCTAAGCCTTGAGTCTGGATCTGCATCGTCTGGTGGATATGTGGGGCGCCGTGATGAAAGGCGCTGCTGAAGCCAAAGGGGATATGCGTTGGTGATAATGTAAACGTCACGGCTCACTGGTGTGACCTAGTGTGGGTCATCAGCTCGAGGGTGGCCACACAAAATCTTTTAGTCCAGAATGAGGGTTGAATTGGTTTGAGCTAAAAAACTATATTGCAACACCTTTAAACTTAGATTACAGTTGAGTCCATTTGGCAAATAATTATGCATAAAGTCACTGACAAAATAAAAAATATGCAATTTGATGCTTGGTACCATGAAATACAAGCGCTAACAACAGTTAACCCAAACAAAACCTTTTAAATAAACTGCTTTAATTACTGCTAATTGCTTATTTACTTTGTCTCAAAATGAAGAATTCTGAATCTTTTACCAGGATTGTAATTGTCAGGTCGGAGCATCCTAAAGGTGACGACAACATAATGAAGCAATCAAACGACAAACAGTAAAAAGATCAGACTTTTATGAATAGACATTGTAATTAAAATCAAAGTGCTTTCATCCCCCTGGAGCTGGGGCGAGGGGTTGTCACACGCGGCTAAGCCTTTCAGAAGCCTATTGTGTTGTCGGTTGACGCTGGCTGCCTGGAAAGATCCCCCTCCTGTTTACTTATTGTTGTGGGATTAAGATATCTGACTGGCTGTCGGTCGGCCTGCCTCTGAAGCCTGAGGCGAGACGTCAGATTGTGGAGATGTAGGGATGAATGGTATTCCCTTTTTCTGATGTGACGGATGTGGCCCATGCAGAGAAAGTGTCAGAAGTTTGTGCGTTAATGTATAAGGCAGTCGTATGTGTGATTGACGGCTGTGAAGAGGTGGCACATGAAGCCGTGTGGCGTTTGCTAATGATACCCGAGGGAGCGCATTCACCAAAACTACTCCGATAACACAAAGAGAGACCCCCCCCTCCCCCCATCACCTTTCATTAACGCATAGAGAAAAGTCAGGCCCCTTTAAAGAGACCCTGGAACACAGTGGCAGAATGTTCTGATTCATTTTGTGTCATTAATTATACAGTTAATTGTCAAATGTAAAGATTATTTTGATGCCCGAAAAGCCATTGTTCAGAATTTAGTGAAGGATTTAAAAATACATTTGACGTGCGTGATCACAGTGGGTTCCCTACAGCTACATTTTCAAACACTAATAAAAGCAGATTACAGTAATATGGATACAAATACATAAAACATAATGAGTAAGGAAGTAAAATGTACCAAACTGACAAAGATTTTTCTGGAATCTTAAGCAAAAACTAGTGCACCAGTGACATACATTACGTTGTTCATGGTTTGGTCCTTTTATGTTCTTTATATGAACTTGACACTAGAGAAATGATGTTCTTGACAACAAATTCTTTTGAAACACATTAAACATTAAACACATTCTCTTTAACACATTAAACAAGAAGCTGAGGCACTCAAAAAGAGAAAAAAATATAAAAAACTTTATTATAACATTGCTCATTTTAACAAAATAAACAAATTCCAGTTTAATTCTGGGTGTTGGTTACAAATGGGTGCCGTTCTTGCTGTAGAGAGTACTTTTGTGAGCACTACCTGCTGCATTATTATGTAAACTCTAAAGACTGTGCTCTCAGGGAAAACAGTAAGTCAGTCCCAGACAGTGATTGGCCACTGGCAACCCTCAGCAAGTAGAACAACAATGATCCACACTGAGGCTGCTTGAGAAAACACCGGTTCAAAAAGTTGTCTTCTTCCAGTGTGTTTGTGGCTCCACTACTTTACTTACTCTGTTCCACTTCAGCCTGTAAGTGGAGTGTAGTGGACTCTAACTTTGGTTTTGCTCATGTGTACTCCGATAAACCAGTCTCCAGTGTTGGGAAAGTTCACTTTCAACAAGAACTAGTTCAAAGCACATGAGGACAAACGTGCTGCTTGAATGGTCTTTTTTAATGAGGAATTATTCAAAGAAAAACAGGACAGTAATCATTAAGGTGAAAACGTTTTTAAATTTTAATAATTTTCCATTGTCCACATGCTAAAACAGAATATTGGAATCCTGGGAAAATAGACCAGGCAGGTTCAACAAACAAGTTACATGAATGAATTTAAATGATCATACGCCTTACTACATGCTGCTGTCGCCTCCATGCTTTATTTATTTATTTATTTTGATGACGTCACGCATGCGGCGGACGGCGGTGCGACACAGGTGGCTTGTGTTGCCAGATTTGGTGTTTTTCCGCTACATATTAAAACCCGTTTGCGGTGTGTTTTAGCCGGGTTTTCGCCTGGAAGGCTCTGTAGAAATCTGTCACCCTATTGAACGAAGTTAACCTGAGAGAGCGTGCCGTTCACAGACACCAGAATGAACGAGTTCACAGTAACGTTCATCAGGCAGTAATACAGCCCGTTCAGTTCACGTTCGCCCAAAATATGAACGAGTTCATGAACTATCGTTCAATGAACGCGTTCAGGCACAACACTGCCAGTCTCATTAAACAGACTGACATGAACAAACAGCAAAAGACCAGATCCGTATTCTATTTTATAAATCCTATTCGAATATGTCTGTGTTTATTTCTCATTGACAGCTGTAACTCCTGTCTCTTTGACCAAAAAAACGCTGTTTTTCTCTAACTCCCTTTTTAGTTGGAACCAAAAGCACCATCATAGGCACAAACAGTATTTTTTATTGACATCTGTTACATTGCATTTTATCACTGTTCCAGATTCTCTGATTAAAAAAAAATATGCAGCTATCAAGATTTCAAACGGATATTGCCTGGTTAGTTTTTTCATGTTTCCATCTTGTAGCGCTTTGAAAACATGCTTCTTCTAGTTCTTTAGTCAGAGTTTGAGTTTGACATATGTTTCGTCCGTGTTCTCGTCTAATGGAAAATGTCATTAGTCGACAGAGCTGCTGGATTTCACATGATTATCATTTTACACAGGCCCATAGTAACACCATATCTGTAAAAATACACTAAACAGAAGAAACTATTTTAATAGGGCTAAAAAAGGGCTTAAAATAAGAGACAAAGTTGCACTAAAATGAAATAAACAGGTTTTAGTTGGTCTTGAACTGGTTTCAAATGTATTTGTTGGATTTCTGTTGAAATTGAGCAGGTTATAGTTTTCTTTAAGCAGGTTTTAGATGGATTTAATTGGGTTTTACATTACATCCTTCAGAAATAGATGGAAAACAGTCAAGCGTTAGCTGCTAATACTTGCCAAAAAGAGAAATAATGAGCAATTTCTTGCCAAATACTAAGCCGACATCTACCTCTTCAGCCATTTCTTAAAAGTCACTCATATTTCTAGTGTGGACTCGTTATTTGGCGAGCAACTGGATTTGAAGGCTTAAGATTAAGACAATAACTGAGAAATTGTCTCATTTCTAATAATAATGTTCTTCTCTTGTTTTTTTTCTTTCTATACAGGAGTCTCGAGGCTACAATGGACCCTCAGGAAACCTCAGACCCACTCATTTAGAGAACGGCCCCAGTCAGACTCCAGCTATGACCAACAACTTCTCCAGTGAGCACATACACACCCACACAGTCCCTGCACAAATCCAAACAGTATTTGTCCATTTGATCAGTCAGACTGTCAACATTTGGCTTGGAGTGTTTGTGTACTTGAGTGTTATCTGCCTCTGCGTTGTGTACACTCGCTCTGTTTGTAGATTCGAAACCCTGCCCCGTCTCTTTGCCAGAGCTTTTTGACATTGTTTTTTTAATTTATATTTTGAGGTCAACATGGCCGCCGCCCTATCACCAACAACTAAATCCCCTCGTCTTAACGTCTCATCTTGTTCTCTCCGCTGCATATTTATCTGAAATGGAAGTCATTAACTGTGTTTTTCCGCCGACGAGATGCTGGCGTTTCATGTGTAAAAGATCTGACCTTGGTATCATTACGCTGATGAAATGGCTTCTAAGTGAGATGGATTTGCATGCGGAGTATTGTGCGGCTGTTTTAAATTCAGTTTTTTTCCCTGGTCTCGTCACCCCCTGGGAAGCAAAGGATGCGCTTCTTTGTAAACCTGTCAGCTGTCTCCATCTTAACTTGGGCACAGATACAGTTACAAACGCTATCTAATATGGAAATAGTGCGCTTTACAGTTTTGCATTTTATGGAAATGTTAGAGGGTTTGTTTGCATTGGGTCTGAATGTGCTTTGTGTAGAATAGTTACAGAGATGGAGCTTGGTCTTGATGATATTGATGCTCAAAAAGATGACCTAATCTTAAATACTATACCTGCAGCTGTAATTGTTAAAAACAGAGAAAGAATAGCTTCAAGACGACACTAATCAACACTACCAAGACCAATACCACTTTAATCACGTTAATTAACCCATTAATTTAGAAGCAAGTGTAATATAAAATAATGTGTAATTTTTCTCTGAATAACATATGGCAACTGTTCTTAGCTTTTTGTCCTGCCACTTCATCTTTACAAATCATGCTCCTCCTTTTACTTTAAGATGGCAGCTTTAAAGTGTGAAAAATAAACATTACTGCACACTGTAATCTCCAGCTATTACACTGTTTGTGTGTCTAATGAGTCAGAGTAGTGCCCTGCATTTGGACAGAAAGTGTAAGAAGTGTGAATTCTGCCACAGTACAAGACTTTGAGTGGCTGGAACCAGGTCAAGACAAAGATCAGTGCACTTACCAGAGATGTCAAACTCAAAGTGGTGAGGGGCCAGTGTACTAAAAAATTATTTTAGGGGCAGAGGATTGTGACACTTGGGAAGCTTTTATCAAAAAATATTATGTAATGTTTCCACTTTATTTGATTTTTATTATAACAGGTTACAGTTGCATTAGAACTGGTTTTAGTTGGGTTAGAATAGGTTTAAGTTGGATTAGAACTGGACCGGAGCCATCTTTTGTACCAGGCTGTAAACGTGATTTTTACACTTGTAAAGTTGCTATTGGGTTTTTCCTTATATTTCCGCTTTTGGAGCCTGCCCTCTGGTGGACGGATGTATATTGCTTGTATTTCGCTGTAAAATCGCCGTATTTAAGAGGTACCATGGGCTTGGTTAGAACAGGTTTTAGTTGGGTTAGAACAGGTTTTAGTTGGGTTAGAACAGGTTTTTTGTTGGGTTAGAACCGGTTTTAGTTGGGTTAGAACAGGTTTTAGTTGGGTTAGAACAGGTTTTTTGTTGGGTTAGAACAGGTTTTAGTTGGGTTAGAACAGGTTTTTAGTTGGGTTAGAACAGGTTTTAGTTGGGTTAGAACAGGTTTTAGTTGGGTTAGAACAGGTTTTTAGTTGGGTTAGAACAGGTTTTTAGTTGGGTTAGAACAGGTTTTAGTTGGGTTAGAACAGGTTTTAGTTGGGTTAGAACAGGTTTTTAGTTGGGTTAGAACAGGTTTTAGTTGGGTTAGAACAGGTTTTTTGTTGGGTTAGAACAGGTTTTTTGTTGGGTTAGAACAGGTTTTAGTTGGGTTAGAACAGGTTTTAGTTGGGTTAGAACAGGTTTTTGTTGGGTTAGAACAGGTTTTTTGTTGGGTTAGAACAGGTTTTTAGTTGGGTTAGAACAGGTTTTAGTTGGGTTAGAACAGGTTTTAGTTGGGTTAGAACAGGTTTTTAGTTGGGTTAGAACAGGTTTTAGTTGGGTTAGAACAGGTTTTTGTTGGGTTAGAACAGGTTTTAGTTGGGTTAGAACAGGTTTTAGTTGGGTTAGAACAGGTTTTAGTTGGGTTAGAACAGGTTTTAGTTGGGTTAGAACAGGTTTTAGTTGGGTTAGAACAGGTTTTTGTTGGGTTAGAACAGGTTTTGTTGGGTTAGAACAGGTTTTAGTTGGGTTAGAACAGGTTTTAGTTGGGTTAGAACAGGTTTTTTGTTGGGTTAGAACAGGTTTTTTGTTGGTCTAGAAGGGGTTTTCAGTTGGTCTAGAAAGGGTAAACTGTTTTATTTCTTTGTAGCAGAAACTGGCTTAACCTGTAAGATTTATTGAACAAATAAATTAACCTGATCCAACTAAAGCCTAGAGTGCAGTTGTCAGAACAGTGACAAACTCATTGGGTTAGAACAGGTTTTAGTTGGGAAATCATCAAACTATTTTAGTTCACACAAGACACTTAAATACCATAACTGTAATATCCAGGTAATATCCACTGTGTTAAAATCACCCAGTGGTTTTGATATTGTGTTTTGTGTTAGAACAGGTTCCACTGCAACAACCAACAGCAGCTATGAAGATTTAGAACAGCTTCCCCTTGTTGGGTTCTCCTGGTGCTGTGGAGGAAATGAACAGAGAGTTGGCTTAGAACAGGTTTTAGTTGGGTTAACAGGTAACATCCACTGCCTTCATCCACAGAACAGGTTTTAGTTATTACACACAGGTTTTTATGTGTTTTTTTAGTTGAGATAAAGAATAGTTTACACCCCATATCAGCGAGAACATATACAGTGGGTTAGAACAGGTTTTAGTTGGGTTAGAACTTTGTTGACCTTTTAGCCACATTTCAGGCTTCAAACATAAAGATATGAACACTGTATTTTTTGTGAAGAATCAACAAGTGGGACACAATCATGAAGTGGAATGAAATTTAGTTGGGATATTTCAGAACTTTTTGTTGGGTTAGAACAGGTTTTTGTTGGGTTAGAACAGGTTATTAGCCCCTTTAACAGGTACTTTGTAGTGAACAGGTTTTGCTGGGTTACAGCTGTTTTTAGTTGGGGTTATCTTGGGGTTGGGTCTCTAGAACAGTTTTTGTTGAGACAGAACATTTTTGCCCATTCCTCTTTAGAACAGGTTTTAGCTCAGTTAGAACAGGTTTTAGTTGTAGAACAGGTTTTTAGTTCTTTAGAACAGGTTCTCAATTGGATTCAGGTCTGGAACTTTGTTGGGTTACACCTGGATATGTTTGTTGGGTTAGAACCATTCCATTGTAGATTTTGCTTTATGTTTTGGATCATTTTTGTTGGGAAGACAGGTTTTAGTTAGTCTCAGAACTTTTGTTGGGTTAGAACAGGTTTTCTTCCAGAACAGGTCCTGTATTTGGCTAGAATCCAGGTCTTCCCATCAATTGGGTTAGAACCAGGTTTTTTTGCTGAAGAAAAGCAGGCCCAAACCATGATGCTGCCACCACCATGTTTGACAGTGGGTTAGAACAGGTGTGTTCAGGGTGATGAGCTGTGTTGCTTTTAGCCAAACATAACGTTTTGCATTGGGTTGCCAACAGGTTTTTTGGTTTCATCTGACCCAGGTTGCACCTTCTTCCACATGTTTGGTGTGTCTCCCAGGTGGCTTGTGGCAAACTTTAAACAACACTTTTATGGATATCTGTAACAGGTTTTGTTTTAGAACTCTTCCATAAAGGCCAGATTTGTGCAGTATCTAGACTGATTGTTGTCCTATGGACAGAGTCTCCCACCTCAGCTGTAGTTCTCTGCAGTTCATCCAGAGTGATCATGGGCCTCTTGGCTGCATCTCTGATCAGTCTTCTCCTTGTATGAGCTGAAGGTTTAGAAACAAATAAATTAACCTGATCCAACTAAAGCACATTGCAGTTGTCAGAACAGTGACAAACTCATTGGGGCTTTACTAGAAATCATCAAACTATTTTAGCTTCACACAAGACACTTAAATACCATAACTGTAATATCCATAATATCCACTGTGTTAAAATCACCCAGTGGTTTTGATATTGTGTTCTTTGTGTTCCCTCCAGCTTCCACTGCAACAACCAACAGCAGCTATGAAGATTTAAACGACAGCTTCCCCCCGCCGCCTTCTCCTGGTGCTGTGGACATCCACTGCCTTCATCCACAGAGAGGACGTTCCAGTTATTACACACTAATGGCTTTCCTAAAATGTGTTTTTGTGCTGTGAGATAAAGAATAGTCATTACACCCCATATCAGCGCGCACATATACAGTGCCTTGCGAAAGTATTCGGCCCCTTGAACTTTGTGACATAAAGATATGAAACTGTATTTTTTTGTGAAGAATCAACAAGTGGGACACAATCATGAAGTGGAACGAAATTTATTGGATATTTCAAACTTTTTTAACAAATAAAAAACTGAAAAATTGGGCGTGCAAAATTATTCAGCCCCTTTAACTTAATACTTTGTAGCGCCATGCTTATTTACAGCTGTAATCGCTTGGGGTATGTCTCTATCAGTTTTGCACATCGAGAGACAGAAATTTTTGCCCATTCCTCTTTGCAAAACAGCTCGAGCTCAGTGAGGTTGGATGGAGAGCATTTGTGAACAGCAGTTTTCAGTTCTTTCCACAGATTCTCGATTGGATTCAGGTCTGGACTTTGACTTGGCCGTTCTAACACCTAGATATGTTTATTTGTGAACCATTCCATTGTAGATTTTGCTTTATGTTTTGGATCATTGTCTTGTTGGAAGACAAATCTCCGTCCCAGTCTCAGGTCTTTTGTAGACTCCACCAGGTTTTCTTCCAGAATGGTCCTGTATTTGGCTCCATCCATCTTCCCATCAATTTTAACCATCTTCCCTGTCCCTGCTGAAGAAAAGCAGGCCCAAACCATGATGCTGCCACCACCATGTTTGACAGTGGGGATGGTGTGTTCAAAGTTGGAGTTGATGAGCTGTGTTGCTTTCGCCTAAAGCTGCAGTAGTTTGTGTTGTTGACCCTCTAAGAGCACCTTCTTCCACATGTTTGGTGTGTCTCCCAGGTGGCTTGTGGCAAACTTTAAACAACACTTTTTATGGATATCTTTAAGAAATGGCTTTCTTCTTGCCACTCTTCCATAAAGGCCAGATTTGTGCAGTATATGACTGATTGTTGTCCTATGGACAGAGTCTCCCATCTCAGCTGTAGATCTCTGCAGTTCATCCAGAGTGATCATGGGCCTCTTGGCTGCTCTGATCAGTCTTCTCCTTGAATGAGCTGAAAGTTTAGAGGGACGGCCAGGTCTTGGTAGATTTGCAGTGGTCTGATACTCCTTCCATTTCAATATTATCGCTGCACAGTGCTCCTTGGGATGTTTAAAGCTTGGGAAATCTTTTGTATCCAAATCCGCTTTAAACTCTCCACAACAGTATCTCGGACCTGCCTGGTGTGTTCCTTGTTTGATGCTCTCTGCGCTTTAAACGGACCTCTGAGACTATCACAGTGCAGGTGCATTTATACGGAAACTTGATTACACACAGGTGGATTCCATTTATCATCATTAGTCATTTAGGTAAACATTGGATCATTCAGAGATCCTCACTGAACTTCTGGAGAGAGTTTGCTGCACTGAAAGTAAAGGGGCTGAATAATTTTGCACGCCCAATTTTTCAGTTTTTTATTTGTTAAAAAGGTTCGAAATATCCAATAAATTTTGTTCCACTTCATGATTGTGTCCCACTTGTTGTTGATTCTTCACAAAAAATTACAGTTTCATATCTTTATGTTTGAAGCCTGATAAGTGGCAAAAGGTTGCAAAGTTCAATGTCTAATTTCAGCAGCTTATTTGCATTTTGTGTCAATAATTATGGAGGGAGAAAATACAGGTGCTGCTGCCCACTCAGTGAACAGTACAGTACATGAAAAAGTCATTCCACATAAAGTTCATTATGAAAGCACTGCTTATTTTAAGTGTAATAATAGTTGCACGTTCTTTCTGCAAATAGTAATGTGAGAGGATTTTTTAACTACTTTGAGAATAAAAAAGAGCAAGGTTTACATTTTATAAAGCAGGCATGGTATATTTATTTTTATAGCACAATTTATATACTGTGTAATTCAAAACGTGTAATTCAAAAGGGCTGCCATTTTCTTTCCTGTTCGGCTTTTTGTCTGCTAGGCAGGGGTCGCTACAGCGGACTAATCCGCACGAGTGATTTCGGCAATGTTTTTATGCAGGATGCCATTCCTGCCAGAACCCTCAACATTTTACTCAGGCTTGGGACCGTAAAACCTAATCTGATAAAACCAGGATTTAAAGAGATTTATGACAAATGTAAGGTGCTGGAAAAGTTGGAGTTGATGTAGTTGGAGTTCTGACCCTCTAAAGCTGCAGTAGTTTGTGTTCTGACCCTCTAAAGCTTCTGTAGTTTGGTTTTGACTCTCTAAAGCTGCAGTAGTTTGTGTTCTGACCCTCGAAAGCTGCTGTAGTTTGGGTTCTGACTCTCTAAAGCTGCTGTAGTTTGGGTTCTGACCCTCTAAAGCTGCTGTAGTTTGAGTTCTGACTCTCTAAAGCTGCTGTAGTTTGGGTTCTGACCCTCTAAAGCTCCTATAGTTTGAGTTCTGACCCTCTAAAGATGCTGTAGTTTGAGTTCTGACTCTCTAAAGCTGCAGTAGTTTGAGTTCTGACCCTATAAAGCTGCAGTAGTTTGAGTTCTGACCCTCTAAAGCTGCAGTAGTTTGAGTTCTGACTCTCTAAAGCTGCTGTAGTTTGAGTTCTGACTCTCTAAAGCTGCTGTAGTTTGGGTTCTGACCCTCTAAAGCTGCTGTAGTTTGAGTTCTGACTCTCTAAAGCTGCTGTAGTTTGGGTTCTGACCCTCTAAAGCTCCTATAGTTTGAGTTCTGACCCTCTAAAGATGCTGTAGTTTGAGTTCTGACTCTCTAAAGCTGCAGTAGTTTGAGTTCTGACCCTATAAAGCTGCAGTAGTTTGAGTTCTGACCCTCTAAAGCTGCAGTAGTTTGAGTTCTGACCCTCTAAAGCTGCAGTAGTTTGAGTTCTGACCCTATAAAGCTGCAGTAGTTTGAGTTCTGACTCTCTAAAGCTGCAGTAGTTTGAGTTCTGACTCTCTAAAGCTGCAGTAGTTTGAGTTCTGACCCTATAAAGCTGCAGTAGTTTGTGTTCTGACTCTCTAAAGCTTCTGTAGTTTGGTTTTGACTCTCTAAAGCTGCTGTAGTTTGGGTTCTGACCCTCTAAAGCTGCTGTAGTTTGGGTTCTGACTCTCTAAAGCTGCTGTAGTTTGGGTTCTGACCCTCTAAAGATGCTGTAGTTTGAGTTCTGACCTTCTAAAGCTGCAGTAGTTTGAGTTCTGACCCTCTAAAGCTGCTGTAGTTTGAGTTCTGACCCTCTAAAGCTGCTGTAGTTTGAGTTCTGACTCTCTAAAGCTACTGTAGTTTGAGTTCTGACCCTCTAAAGCTGCTGTAGTTTGAGTTTTGACCCTCTAAAACTGCTGTAGTTTGAGTTCTGACTCTCTAAAGCTGCTGTAGTTTGGTTTTGACTCTCTAAAGCTGCTGTAGTTTGAGTTCTGACCCTCTAAAGCTGCTGTAGTTTGAGTTTTGACCCTCTAAAACTGCTGTAGTTTGAGTTCTGACCCTCTAAAGCAGCTGTAGTTTGGTTTTGACCCTCTAAAGCTGCTGTAGTTTGAGTTCTGACCCTCTAAAGCTGCTGTAGTTTGAGGTCTGACCCCTCTAGAGCTAGAGGGTCAGCTAGCTTGCTGGAAAAGATTGTAAATGGATCTTGAAGAGTGCTTAAAATCTGCCTTTAGAGGTTATACTAATTATTGTCAGCTTATCTTTCCCTTAGGATAAAGTCTGTCTAAGATTAGTTGTGTTTGCAGAAGTACAATATTGTCCCAGTTTAAATGTTCCCACACAGGGCCCTAATGTACCTTTTTTGGAGAATGTGCTCTTTTTCTCTGTCTTTGTGCTGAATATGTTTATCCCATTTGTTTCGTGTGGTCTGCCATCAATACGCTCCTGCATCCTGCGAGTTTAAACAAGACAGAACGCTATTGTTTTAGTGAACCATGCCATCTGGAGCGGAGGAAATCGAATGATATACCGCCTGTTGTGAATGTAAAATCTCATTTGCTCTCTCTTGTCTCGGGTGATGTAACAAACCTGTGTTGTTGTTTTTTTTTATTTCCCGTCTTTAAAACTGTCCATTGATCGACTTGTGTTACCAATTGTTTTACAGAGGGTTTCAGAAGCAGCCTTTCTACGGAGCCGGGCAGCAGGCCAACTTTAAAGACAATGTTCCACGGAGCAGAGCCTCCAAAAGCATGGATATGGGTAAGTTAGCATCCTGGTAACAAATCCTCACATTTATCCTCACTTTTTGTATTTTTCTAAACAGATAATGCACCAAATGGTGTTTCCCAATGCATAATAATTTCATTTACTTCATGAAACCCTTCCCTTCACAACCACTTCCTGTTGCACCACTCTTACTTGTTTAGCTTAAATAGATTTTTTCTGAATAAATATATAGTTTTAATTGCATCCAGAGGCAGTTTTATAGTTTTTAAACTCAACTTTTTTACGTAATATTCATACTATTTTAGTGTTTAAGTATCATAACCGAACTCTTGTTTAAATATCCAATTTTGTGTTTGATTAAGAGGTTGTGCCAAAAAGTATGTATAAAACATATGTGGCAAAAGCAAGGCCTAAAAATAATTATATTTGATGAGAAGGTATGACATTGTGTTTTTTTTTTATTCTATCAATAGCATAGAATAAAATAAAATAAAAAAAACAGTAGTTATTTTGAAATGTACCTTTTTTTGTCTATTACCTGCTGCAGAAATAATAAATTCTAACCCTCCACACATATGTTAAACAAAATAAAATGGCTACAGAGTTTTAATCATTTTAACATCGTTTTTTTTTTTCATTTCAAGTGGCATTGAGGGACAATAAGAAAAAACTAAACAAAAGGACACATGACAAACAATATGAAAAGCAAACTTAAAGCACATTATAATTTACTTTAATGTAAGATAATGGACAACATATAAAATAATATAGACAACTTTCAGCGGCAGGGTCCAAACATCCACACAAATGGCATTTTCTTGTAGTATTTATTTATCTTCAATGGAAACCCTGCTCCTAATTCCTCGGTCAGACACAGACAGTGATCACATGCCTCTTATCAGTGCAGTTCTTTGTTGTGATACGTCGCCGCCTTACGTTATCCGCAGTCTGCAGAGAGTTGACCCGCTGAACTGCTAAAACCCAGGGGCTTTCTGAGAGACTGGATCAACATGCGTCTGATGTTTCTTTGTTTCGTTGTTTGTGTGTGAATAAGGAGCGTGAGGTTTCCAATCCCCAGACTCACCGTGTGTGCGGCCGGTGACAACCAAAGGGCTCATTTCCTGGTATTAACCTGGACTGACCCTCACCATTTCAGCTTCTGCTGTCTGCCTTTCCAAATGTTTTTATTCTCATATATATATATATATTACATTTACATTTATTCATTTAGCTGACGCTTTTATCCAAAGCGACTTACATTGTTCTAATGTAATTACCAGTGTTACAACCACTGGAGGCAAGGTGGGTTAAGTGTCTTGCCCAAGGACACAACGACAGTATGAACTGTGGGGAGAGTGGGAATCGAACCGCCTACCTTCCAGTTGAAGGACGACTGCTCTACCCACTGAGCTACTGCCGCTACTGACTCTCTAAAGCTGCTGTAGTTTGAGTTCTGACCCTCTAAAGCTGCTGTAGTTTGAGTTCTGACTCTCTAAAGCTGCTGTAGTTTGAGTTCTGACTCTCTAAAGCTGCTGTAGTTTGAGTTCTGACCTCTAAAGCTGCTGTAGTTTGAGTTCTGACTCTCTAAAGCTGCTGTAGTTTGAGTTCTGACTCTCTAAAGCTGCTGTAGTTTGAGTTCTGACCCTCTAAAGCTGCTGTAGTTTGAGTTCTGACTCTCTAAAGCTGCTGTAGTTTGAGTTCTGACTCTCTAAAGCTGCTGTAGTTTGAGTTCTGACTCTCTAAAGCTGCTGTAGTTTGAGTTCTGACTCTCTAAAGCTGCTGTAGTTTGAGTTCTGACTCTCTAAAGCTGCTGTAGTTTGAGTTCTGACCCTCTAAAGCTGCTGTAGTTTGAGTTCTGACTCTCTAAAGCTGCTGTAGTTTGAGTTCTGACTCTCTAAAGCTGCTGTAGTTTGAGTTCTGACTCTCTAAAACTGCTGTAGTTTGAGTTCTGACTCTCTAAAGCTGCTGTAGTTTGGTTTTGACTCTCTAAAGCTGCTGTAGTTTGAGTTCTGACCCTCTAAAGCTGCTGTAGTTTGAGTTTTGACCCTCTAAAACTGCTGTAGTTTGAGTTCTGACTCTCTAAAGCTGCTGTAGTTTGAGTTCTGACTCTCTAAAGCTGGGGTAGCTTTGTCGAGAATAAACTGTAGCTCATTGCCAAATTATTTAAGGTGACATAAGCCCCAGGTCTTTTGTCAATGTAATTTATCTGATCAGTAACGAGTAAATGCTTTTGAGAAAAAGTCTTGGAAAATGATTTCTTTAAAAGAGAAAATACAAACATATTTTTGTCTATCTTTTTCTTTCTCTCGTCTTGATAACCTCATTGCTCCAGCTCTGTCTTCTATGTTTCGATCCTTCTCCAGTTTCCAATCCCGCTTCATTAGTTTGACCGGATTGGCTTCCTTTCTGCAGCACGCACCGGTGCCACCCGAGCTGATTGGGCTTTTATTACGGACAAGGGTGGTCTCCAATCCCACTGAGGAGCCTCTCCAACACACACCGTCTCTGTCTCTGGCCTTACTCCATTTCAATCTGTTTCAGTGTTATCTCCCTGGCTCTATTCATCCCATCCTTCCTCCGAGCGCTGTTAGCAGAGCAGCACAGACAAGCCCTTCTAAAGCTGACCCTGTCCACTATTTGTATTCAAACAGCATATCCCCCCCCCCTTCCACTGGAGAGTTTTGCACACGTCAGTCTCTGCAGCAGTAGCTTTAGCAGCAGGTCGGCTTTTATGAATTACAACTTGACAGAAAGGGCTCAGCTCTTTTTATTGACCCGCCACGCCTCGGCAAACTGTCTGTTGACTCAAAGCTTTACAGACGTCAAAGGCTTTTCACAGGATATAGTCACTAAAGATGAACTGATGATGTAATATTTTCACTTTTATATATAGTCCTTTAACTAATTACAGATACAGCCTACAGCACAAAATTTGAATGGATTTTCTGTTTTGCTCAAAGACCTTGTGTGCCTTTGTTAGTCTTTCACTGGTTGAGCATAAGTGGGACACAAAGTTGCCAAAGACAGAATTTTAGTGGGAAAAATCTTTACCAATATTTCAGAAAGTAATATAAAAGGAACTGACAACATTGGCGAGTGCCGTTTGTATGGCAGCCCCCCCTCTCTGTCTGCCCCAGGTGTGAATGTGTGTGAATGAAGTGAGTGGAAGCACGATGTTAAGTGCTTTGGGTGCTGGAGAAGGGTGCAAAAAAGCGCTATATAAATGCATGCATTTACCATTTACTATTTGATAATTCTGACTTATCGATCTAGACTTTTGAAACATAAGTATTCTTTATACACACAAGTACATTTCAGAAAATTTAGAAAAAATGTTTGGATGAACTAACAATGTATTTTTTTTGCAAGGGTTTATGTTAATGTGTGTCGAACAACCTTTATACCACTAACATTTTCACATTCTTCTAACGTTCATAGTTAATTTAACTTGGACATTTGAATGTGTGACTAAATCTGAAATAGTTTGTGGCACACTGTTGCTGCTTGAATGAAGTAAATTTTTAGCTTAACCAGAAGCTGCTTTAATATTTGTGTCAAAGAGAAGATCCTCAGTCTGTTTAAACTATATCAGGACATTGACTGATGGAGCTCTAGTCCCTGATTAGGTCTAGTGCTCTGTACATTTGTTAGACTCTGCTCAGATCTGTCCATTCAGACTCTGCTCTGTAGGTCTGAGCGCCTCAGTCTGTGGCTCATTATCTCCCGGACTCTCTGTGTCTGTCTCCTCATGGTGCTCTGACATCTCCACCACTCACAGCTCCACTTCTCTTCACCTGCTGCCTTTCTTTCTCCCTCTGTGCCATCTCAAAACCTCTGCATGGGGTCTCATTCAGGTTTTTTGTAGAAGCGATATGGATATATTGTGTTGAGTAAGTGTGTCTAAACAAATTGTGCTATTTCTTATGTACTGTAAGAAAAGGGTCTGGATGTTTAAAAGTCTAAATTGGCAGCTGGCCGTGCAGACTTTTATCTTGCCTGGCCAGCAAAACCTGTCCTGAGTTTTAAAACTATTACATTTTTACATTATCAAGCAGAAAGGTTTACAGGCTTGAATCCCATTTCAACATTTTCTCCTGTGCTTTTGTTGGTTTATTGGCTGATTCTGTTTTCACCCATGTCCCATCTATAATTGCTTCCATCTCGTTGTTTATCACTTTTGGCCTCTCCTCTTCTCATTTTTCCTCAACCATCTGTCCACCGGGAAAATGGACCTCATAAAAAATGAAAAGGATTATTCAAGAGAAATGGCAGCGTAATGAAAACCTGTGATTGTGTCCCAGGGTTCGGAGGAGGAGCTTTCTGTTATTATTCCTCTCATTGTCTCTGCTCCATCATTTTTCCCACAGCCTCAAAATCCCATCGTTTGATTTCCTATTTTCGTCTGACTCATTTTGTCTGACTCTGATCCTTGTGACTCAACACCAGTATAACCTTTTTTAAAGTATCTTTTTCTTTATCAAGACGACTTATGGGACTTTTGAAAAACAATGCAACATTATAGTGTGCTCTTCTTAAAAACCAGTGGGCATTTGAGTTTTGACCCTCTTAGGCTTCCATGACATTATATATTATTCAGGTATCAAAACATTCTGTTCTTTTTAACCAATGTTATGTTTTTATTTATTTTTTGTTTGTTTCTGCAATGTCATGTTGTAGTTTATTAAAATCCAACTAAAAGCTGTTCAAATCCAAACAAAACCTATTCAAATCAATCGAAATCCTGTTTTGAATCCAACATGTTTAAATCAAACTAAAACTTGTTTAAATCCAACTAAAACCTGTTTGAATCCTAAAAGAACTTGTTTAAATCCACCTAAAACCTGTTCTTGTACAGTATAGAACTTTTGGAAATGTAGTCATTGTGCCTTTTTTTTTCTTCCAGTGGCAGATGAGAGCAACGTAGGATCACTGGCAAAACCGCAAAATGGTGAGTGTTGAACACAGCTTACACAGATGTCTGTGAAGGTTCTCATTCATCCAGGTCATCTTGAAAAAAAAGTTGAAGTAAAAGCATCTGGACTCAGTTTTTAAGGTGTTTCGTTTTCGTCTCTAATTCCAAGAGACTTTATCATAAAGATTTGCATTCTTACGGTACTTGATTTGTTACTGTTGTTTCCCTCTTGTTGTTGTCTCTACCGCTTCAGTTAACTGTTGATTGTCCAGGACCTCCTCATGACAACAAAGCAAACATCTGTTACCACTGTTTTAAAACGTCTTGGCACAGTTTTTTACACAGCCTTTAGCTTACGTAACTAAAGAAAACTACAGAAGTCATTTGTGTGGCTGGACTTTATTAAAATCCAGAAATAAACAACACTACTCTTTGATCATTTACCAGGCATTTCTTCCTCATTATCTCGTCTCTTTTTGAAATACAGAAAAGCTCAAAGCTATTTCTGTGGGTCATAGCTACTCCATTAAAAACCTTCACTAAAGCACTGTATACCAAAACGGTACTCCTCTCATACGAGCTACTAACATCAGAAAGTTTCTCAAAGCCTTTCAGACTTTCTTCAGAGCAGCGTTTTGTGTGAGTGTGAATATAAACACTGACATCGTCGGTACACGCTCAGCTGACCATCTCCACGTTGGAGTTCAGCGCCAAAGCCACGACGCGTCTCATTTAGAGCCCAACGCTGACTTCGGGGAAAAAAGCTAACAGGCCTGTTTAAGAAAAGAGCCACGACTTTAGCTCTGGATTTAGCTGCTGCAGTCTGTCTTTGTGATTCTCTGTTACACACACACACACACACACACACACACACACACACACACACACACACACACACACACACACACACACACACACACAGATCTCTTAAATCCAGCTGCCAGCCAGAGCCTGTTGAATACAAATGCAGCACAGCACCAGGTCTGACCTGAAATCCCCCACACTCAGCAGTCTCACAAGTGGCTTCACCCTTCCTCTCACTCAGAGGTGTCCAAACTTTTTACAGGGCCACTTTTGATGAGAGGAGAATTTCCAAGGGCCGACAGTCTCCACAAGTACAAGGTTTTAGGTGGATTTGAACAGGTTTACATTTTACATTACATTTAGTCATTGAGCAGACGCTTTTATCCAAAGCAACTTACATTCACCAGAGTTATATTTTTACATTTTTAGTTGACCCTAATCCTAACCCTTTTCATTCAAAGGGCCTTACATTAAGGTTCCATTCACCAGTGTTACAGCTGGAACACCACTGGAGGCAAGGTGGGTCTTGCCCAAGGACACAACGGCAGTATGAACTGGGGAGAGCGGGAATCGAACTACCAACCTTCCGGTTGAAGGACGACCGCTCTACTAAATGTATTTGAATAGTTAAGTTGGATTTGAACAGGTTTTGAGTTGGATTTGAACAGGTTTGAGTTGGATTTGAAAAGGTTTTAGTTGGATTTGAACAGGTTTGAGTTGGATTTGAACAGGTTTGAGTTGGATTTGAACAGGTTTGAGTTGGATTTGAACAGGTTTGAGTTTGATTTGTACAGGTTTGAGTTTGATTTGTACAGGTTTGAGTTTGATTTGAACAGGTTTTAGTTGGATTTGTACAGGTTTGAGTTTGATTTGTACAGGTTTATGTTGGATTTGAACAGGTTTGAGTTTGATTTGAACAGGTTTTAGTTGGATTTGAACAGGTTTGAGTTTGATTTGTACAGGTTTTAGTTGGATTTGAACAGGTTTTAGTTGGATTTGAACAGGTTTTAGTTGGATTTGTACAGGTTTTAGTTGGATTTGTACAGGTTTGAGTTGGATTTGAACAGGTTTTAGTTGGATTTGAACAGGTTTATGTTGGATTTGAACAGGTTTGAGTTGGATTTGAACAGGTTTATGTTGGATTTGAACAGGTTTGAGTTGGATTTGAACAGGTTTGAGTTGGATTTGAACAGGCTTGAGTTTGATTTGAACAGGTTTATGTTGGATTTGAACAGGTTTATGTTGGATTTGAACAGGTTTTTGTTGGATTTGAACAGGTTTGAGTTTGATATGAACAGGTTTATGTTGGATTTGAACAGGTTTTAGTTGGATTTGAACAGGTTTGAGTTTGATTTGAACAGGTTTTAGTTGGATTTGAACAGGTTTGAGTTTGATTTGTACAGGTTTTTGTTGGATTTGAACAGGTTTTTGTTGGATTTGTACAGGTTTGAGTTTGATTTGTACAGGTTTATGTTGGATTTGAACAGGTTTATGTTGGATTTGAACAGGTTTGAGTTGGATTTGAACAGGTTTTAGTTGGATTTGAACAGGTTTGAGTTGGATTTGAACAGGTTTTAGTTGGATTTGAACAGGTTTGAGTTGGATTTGAACAGGTTTGAGTTGGATTTGAACAGGTTTGAGTTGGATTTGAACAGGTTTGAGTTGGATTTGAACAGGTTTGAGTTGGATTTGAACAGGTTTGAGTTGGATTTGAACAGGTTTGAGTTTGATTTGAACAGGTTTTAGTTGGATTTGAACAGGTTTATGTTGGATTTGAACAGGTTTATGTTGGATTTGAACAGGTTTATGTTGGATTTGAACAGGTTTGAGTTGGATTTGAACAGGTTTTAGTTGGATTTGAACAGGTTTGAGTTGGATTTGAACAGGTTTTAGTTGGATTTGTACAGGTTTTAGTTGGATTTGAACAGGTTTGAGTTGGATTTGAACAGGTTTGAGTTTGATTTGAACAGGTTTGAGTTGGATTTGAACAGGTTTGAGTTGGATTTGTACAGGTTTATGTTGGATTTGAACAGGTTTGAGTTGGATTTGAACAGGTTTATGTTGGATTTGAACAGGTTTGAGTTGGATTTGAACAGGTTTTAGTTGGATTTGTACAGGTTTGAGTTGGATTTGAACAGGTTTGAGTTGGATTTGAACAGGTTTGAGTTGGATTTGAACAGGTTTGAGTTGGATTTGAACAGGTTTGAGTTGGATTTGAACAGGTTTGAGTTGGATTTGAACAGGTTTGAGTTGGATTTGAACAGGTTTGAGTTGGATTTGAACAGGTTTGAGTTGGATTTGAACAGGTTTGAGTTGGATTTGAACAGGTTTGAGTTGGATTTGAACAGGTTTGAGTTGGATTTGAACAGGTTTGAGTTGGATTTGAACAGGTTTGAGTTGGATTTGAACAGGTTTAGATTGAATTTCTACACCCAGCAGAGGTAAGCAGTAAATCAAACTTTCCAAATATCTCCAGAAAGAACAAAGCCATCCATTTTTCCACTGCACCATTCTTTCTTCTTGTTTTCCATCCCTTTCTCTCCCTGACGTCTCGACTAATGCGTATTGACAGTGCTTTTTGCGTGGTTTTCATTTTTTGCTGACGCAGTGTGTTCGGCCTGTTTCCTGCACTCTGCTGCCATCCTAAATGGCCTCGGGGTTTCTTTATGGGCTTTGACATATTTCATTAGGTGGATGGGCTTAAGAGGCCCGCCTGGCTTCTTTAATCTGGCTAAAACCCTTTTTTCTTTCTGGCTACAGCTCCCTTTCCTCGTGCTCCATCTTTATCTCCGTCACGTAAGCTGTCCCACTCTCTCTTCATTCTCCACTCGAAGGCTCTCTGCTTTAATCTTAACTTTTCCTCTTTGTCGTTGGACCTATTTTTAGCCACTGTCCAAACATCCATCTTTTTTTTATTTTCCCCTTTCTCTCCACACCACTTGTAAGACTTTAGTTCTTATATAAACACAGTGTGTACCCTTTGAAGAGTCTTAAACGTGTTGTTTTTGTGCCAGTAGGTTACATCTATAAGCCATGTATTCATATAATTCATACACAATGGACTTTAAATCATGTTAAATCTATTCACCCAGAGTTTTTAAAAAGCACATGAGTCACCCTTAGCCCGTGTGTCTGTGAAAAGAAGCCTGTACAAGACCTATAATGATGCTGACTACTACGCACCCTGCAGGAGATTACATTTAAGATTTATTTTGGCGACAACTTCCTTGTACAAATAATGCTTATAAATGCCTGCTGTGTCCAGTTAGTTAATAAAAAATAGTATAAATAATATGCATCTTTTTTTTGTACAGACATTTACTATTGACTGCATAAACAAACCCTTACACCATATAATAACTACAACAAATAAAAAATTCACTGTTGAACAATTGCGCTCCTTGACCCGTCTGACTCTTGACCATGAAGGGACTGTAAATTAATGAGCTGATGAAAAAAGACTTGTCTGCCAAAGTTAGCTTGTGACTGTCTTTTATTTGGCCGGTACTGCCCCCAAATGACCCCAAGTTTTAGATCTCCTGCCCAACATCTGTCATATATAAACATCCATCATGTCTGTGCCCCTAATGTAGACAAGCCTTTTTCTTTTACCTGCAACAAAACCATCTATCAAACCCCACTTCCCATCAATCATAACACGTAAATATTTGCATGACAATAGATTAGCATTTTGTGTCCTTTATTTTCAGGTGCGTACAGTTGAAAAGGAGACAGTATATTAGCATTTTTGAGACGCATATAAATAAGCAAGTCATTTTTTCTTTTGGCACACAAGCAAGGATTGACTAAATGTTGAGTAGTCTCGACACTGCAGAAGAAATGGCCCCTGTCCTTCTCTGTAGCCTGCCACCCCACTGTGCTGCTGTAATCCAGCAGAGGTAAGCAGTAATCACCAAATGGCCTTTAAAGTCCCTTCCGTTTATTAAAGCCATTCATCTAAAGGCGGACTAAATACATACTGCCCATACATCTAAACAGCTTAATATAATTACAGCTCGAGCAGCGCCTCCATCCTTTACTTGTGATAAAGCTGAGTGCGTTCACATTTTGACAAATTCTGTGTAATGATTGGTTGGGTCGTAAATTGAAGAGGAGTTTTGATTTGTCATGACAGCAGCTGGAATTAGCTTTGACCAACCGAACAGTCACATGTGATTGTTTTTTGGGAAATTGTGTACAGCACTTTTATGACATTCAAAACCATATTGACTTTATGGAGGTTTAGAGGTTTTTTATCCATGTTAATTAGGGTTTTATTGCTCCAGTCTTTACCTTTTTTAAAGGTCAGACATAAAGATGAGTCAAGACCACATAAAATAGCATTTAAAATAGATCGGAATGAGGTCATTAAGTGCTGTGAAGTTTATCTAGATTAAAATCACGCCTGTTTTCTTATAGACTATAAAAACAATGGACAAAGATATTTGGAATTGACTGCAAAAGTGAGGACTGGCTCCAAGTCAGAACTTTCTTTAAGCTTGTATGTTTTCACTTTTTGCACCGATGTATGTTGATTGGAACCCCATTAATTTAGAATTAAAGGCAAATAATAAGCACTAGAATCTGCACTAGAACATTTTGACCATGCTATGCTATCATGCTTTCTACGGCTTTTATCAGCTTATATAGGTGACAGCTTCCTGCTGCATTATGTTATTGTCTGTGATTCATTTTTATTTATTAGCCAAAAGTGCACTTGTTTTATAAACCTTTATATGCTGTATTTTCTACAATATTTAAAGGCCTATACTCTTTTACATTTAATCCAAAATAAAGCAGTAAAGATTAATGTATTTCATTTTTGGTTCCACCTGAATCCTTAAACATTTATTGAGATTAGATTGTTTCCCATTTATTGTAATTCAAGACCTTTTAAGACGCCCATTGAATTAAATGGATTTGTATTGAAACAATGCAACAAAGGGAGAGGACATTTGTAACAGCTTGAATCAAGGCTTGTGTTGAATTGGATTTAATAACCTTTATTGAACCGAGTGACGGTAAAAGCAGCCTTTCATTTACAGGTGGGTGTGTGTGCTCCTGTGCTGTGGTGATTTTTATAGCAAAGGGCAGGTTAGGGCCTGTTTTATGGGTTTTCAGAGCAACGGCCGGAGCGTTTATGGCACTGTCCAGGGATTTTGGTACGAGATGGAAATGTGTGCGTGTGTCCCTCAAAGTAGCCTCATAAGATTTACGTATAATAAGTTAGAAGTTTTACATTACAGTTACAAACCCAATTCCAAAAAAGTTGGGACACTGTACAATTTGTGAATAAAAACAGAATGCAATGATGTGGAAGTTTAAAATTTCAATATTTTATTCAAAATACAACATAGATAACATTTCAAATGTTTAAACTGAGAATATGTGTCATTTTATGGGAAAGATAAGTTGATTTTAAATTTTATGGCATCAACACATCTCAAAAAAGTTGGGACAAATGTCTGGAACTGAGGAGACAAGCTGTTCAAGTTTAGGAACAGGAATGTTGTCTAATACAGGTGTATAGTTGCTCAACTGTCTTAGGTCTTCTTTGTCACATCTTCCTCTTTATGATGCACTAAATGTTTTCTATGGGTGAAAGATCTGGCCATGTCAGAACCAGATCTTTCGTCTACGCTGCCATGATGCTGATGCAGGAGGTGGTCTGGTATTGTCATGTTGGAAAATGCCCTGAATTCCCTGAAAGAGACGTCTGGATGGGAGCGTATGTTGTTCTAGAACTTGGATATCCCTTTCAGCATTGATGGTGCCTTTCCAGATGTTTAAGCTGCACATGCCACACACACTCATGCAACCCCCTCATCCCATCAGAGATGCAGGCTTCTGAACTGAGCGCTGATGAAAACTTGGGTTGTCCTTGTCCTCTTTAGTCCGGATGACATGGCGTCACAGTTTTCCAAAAAGAACTTGCCTGTGTTTCTGGATCATGTTTAGACTTCTATTTTGACCTATAGTTTTAGTTGACCTGAGTTTTAGTTGGCAACGGCGAATGGCCCGGTGGATTGTGTTCACTGACAATGTTTTCTGAAGTATTCCTGAGCCCATGTTGTGATTTCCATTACAGTAGCATTCCTGTTTGTGATGCAGTGTCGTCTAAGGGTCCGAAGATCACGGACATCCAGTCTGGTTTTCTGACCTTGAGCCTTACTCACAGAGATTGTTCCAGATTCTCTGAATCTTTGGATGATATTATGAACTGTAGATGATGATAACTTCAAACTCTTGCAATTTTTCTCTGAGAAACTCCTTTCTGATATTGCTCCACTATTTTTCGCTGCAGCATTGGGGGAATGCCCATCTTGACTTCTGGGAGACACTGCCACTCTGAGAGGCTCTTCTTATACCAAGCATGTTGACAATTGACCTAATAACTTGGTACTTGGCAAATGTATATTTACATTTAACCTTTTCAGCCTCTTATTGCCACTTGTTCCAACTTTTTTGGAATGTGTAGCTCTCATGAAATCCAAAATGAGCCAATATTTGGCATGGCATTTCAAAATGTCTCACTTTTTTCACAACATTTGATATGTTATCTATGTTGTATTGTGAATAAAAGAGATGAGATTTGAAAAGTATTGCATTCCTTTTTTATTCACAGTTTGTACAGTGTCCCAACTTTTTTGGAATTGGGTTTGTAAATATTTATGGTGATATTTGGGCAAGAAACACCTAAAGAAGGTTTAGCAAAGTCAGAAAAGTGTATGTAATATAACTAAAGCCCGCTAAAGGAGTTTTCTTAAACAAAATATCTTCCTTCTTCTTACCTTTTAGCCAAGAACCTTATAACTCTGTTTGTGGCCTTAACATTACAACACAAAATGCACTTTCTGATCAAATCCAACTAAAACATATTTAAATCCATCTAAAACCTGTTCAAATCCTGTTTGAATGTGGCCCTTTTTGAAAAAAGCCTCCCCTGGACTATAGCATTACTTTATAATTATTGTCTATTTCTTGAGCTGCTTTGTGATTGTGAGCTAGAAACATACATTTCTTGCACCCTGGGTAATACTGTAAAAGACTAATGACACTTCTCTGAGTCTGCGTCTGTGTATTTCTCTGTGTATCCTCTTTAAATGTGTGTGGTCTCCCCTTTAAAAAAAAAACTATTGCCCAAAGTGCTTTTTTTTCACTGTTGGTTAAAGTGTCTCCTTGGCAACTCCCCATCGCCCTCCTCACCTCGCTCTTACACCACAGCACTTTTTGATGGAGGGGGCACTTTCTTGTAACCGTGGCAACCTTTCAGCTGGAGCACAGCAAAAGCCGGCGGCTGTGGAGCCCATTGTCGTCGGGTTGATATGTAGGTGTTAAGACCCGCTGAGACTCTGCAGGTGAGCCCAGGTTTATGTAGCTTCTGTGTAAAGGCGCTCGAGTGTTGTCACTGGAACAACAAGGAAGTCAAATCTAGTCCATGTTGAAGGATTTGTTTTTACACTGTTGATACGTAAGTAGAAGCCCATTCTTTCCAATTTTGTTCAATAAAAATTTGGTAATGTCAACAACTTTTCCTCAAACCTGATTTAGAAATGGCAAAGAACAACAGTGAACAAATGGTGAAACCTGTCTGTAGACTACTTTTTCTTGTCTCTGAACCAAACACAATCAACAGCAATTGCTCATGTTACAGTCAGTACATCTAATCTGACTCGTTTTTGTCCCAATGGTCCTATGTCACATGCTCGTTTCTTTCACTTTTAAGAATGACAGTCTTTTAAAATACACAGCGAGTCACGTATATATGTTTTTCCTTACATGGCCCGTCAACACAGCAGGACCCTCAGGCTACGTTTGAGGCTAAAACTCTCAACTCAACATCCGTCAGCCTCAACAAAAGACACTCTATACACATGTTTACACTGTGTCATAGTCCTGTGTGTGGTATAAACGGGTGTGGACATGTTTCGGACAACTTTCATAACTCATAATTGCCACGTTTCTTGTTTTTATGTAAATTTTGAAGCATTAGGCGCTACATACTCAGGAGCCATTCTGGAGTCACCTGTCAATCATGAGTTAAAGTATTGTTTTAGGTGTAAAAGAAACAGGTCTTTTTAGTTTAATGACTGTTTGAAGCAGTTTAGGGTCTGCCAGTTTAATACTTCAGTACTTTTTTGTGATGTAAGTACTGGAAACATCTTAAGCTCTCTGCTGCTTAAACAGTGTGCGCACCTCGGCCATAGATCCACTGTAAGTCTATTGAGCTACTGTAGAGCCATGTACAGGAACAAGGAGTTCTCTCTGAAGTTTGTTTAAGCACAAAGACTGGGACAGCAGTAACAGTAATTGCTCTCATAAATCGCTCAAATTATATCCATTACCTTCCCTTTACAAGCGGACCTCTCCAAGGCCGAACTCTTGTGAAAATGTAATCAAATGTTAGTGAATTGTTTGATCTCGGTCGGAGGGTTACAGCTGTGAAGGGCATAGCCGATCGTTCTGGCCCTTATCCTGGGCTGTTAGGCTGTTTGTCAAATACGTGCAGCAGCTTGTATCAGTGGCAATCGGGCAGACATGATGCGAATGGATCGGCGTGAGCATCTGCCGGCACAGCGGGCTGCGATATGTGATAAACGCTGATTTCATCCTCCATTGGATCGAGCTGGCAGTGATAGCCACCTCTCCTCCACGCATCCATCCTATTAAAGCCTCATTATTCATTTACCTCCAGCCTCGAACGCCTGACACGCATGGAAAGAGCACAGTCAAAGTCTTGTCACCAAAATTCTGCTTTTCCTATTACATCGAGACGGACAAGGACAACCCGGTCAACTCAAATTCATCACCGTTTTACACTTGAGTATTCTTAACTTTACCAGCGCAAAACTGTATTTAATGTGTTTTTGGTTGGGGCGAGGGATGGGTACGCCAAACGTAATAGAGACATAGAGGTCTCAGGGTGATGGACTGGTTGAAAACTTTTATAACTCTTTGTTAGTTTGGGCTGTGTCTAATGTGTTTAGTAGTCTTGACTCAATCCATAAAGTTCATAAAGTCTTGGCCTTGGTTATATTTTGCTGTTATACGTGTCTACTGGAATTTACGTTATTCCGTTCTTACAACACATCCATAGTAATATAATCTTGTTTACTTATAAAACACTGCTGAACCATTCTTGCATCTTTAAACGTGACACATACATTTTATTCAAAACCTTGATATTCTAATAGATCTGCATTCCTTAAAAAAACTTGAAATACTTTACATTAGGGGAATGGTGTTGCCAAGGACATCCATAATCTCTTACCGGCAGTATCATGACTCTTTTTAAACACCTAACGTCTTTTATTTTTAGTGTGAGGCTCCCCACACAAGCCCACGCACTTCCACACAGCGTCTCAAGCAGCTCGCTGGCAAGGAGCTTAATTCTATCAGGCTGCGAGCCGGACAGCCGTAATTACATTTGTGACACAAATCCTGCCTCACAAATGGAGCGTTTTATTCCTGAGCGCCCCCACCCCCCCAAATCCTCTATTTATAACCTCTTATAAATCCCCCTTCCTCTCCAAAAGTCAATTTAAGACTTAAAAGGCAGCAACGCTACGCTTTACTTTTACACCCGGTTGACTCGATGGACCGACTTTCCTCGGTCTACTTTGGAGCTTTGAAGACTTGAAATGGCAAAGAACGTCTTCAGAAGTGAGTGCTAGGATGCGAGAAAGTCATCCTCAGAGGAAAGTTTTGTAAGGTCTACTTGTTACCTGTCTGTCTTTGGAAAGCGAATGTCTATTTTAGGGACGTGTTCTTACAGACAATTCTACACTTGAATATTTGGGCTAAATTCTGAAATCTGCCCCACATTGTAGCGCCAGTCCTTTCTCATTTCCCTCCTAAATCTTCCCAACTTTTCTCCTCTCCTCTTTTTCCGCTGCCTCCTTTTTTTTTTTTTGCTGACTCAGCGTTGGCCTTCCCTGTTTTTCCTGCTCCTCCCTGTCAAATTTCCCGTCTCCCTCGAGTCGGAGGCCGCACTCCTCGGTATCGTACGCCGGCACCTCATTTATTGCTCTTTTTGCTGAGCGTATGCATGAGTCTGTCAGTCACCTGGCCTTGTGCGGTTCACCTCATTCATTGCGTCTACTCCAGCTTTTGTGCTGCTCCTATAAGACTTTTTTCCTTCACTATTTCTGTCATAAGGGTTTTCACACTGCCTTCTCAACACTCCACTTCTAATACCTTTTATATTTAGCTTTTTCTTCCATTACTAGCTACAGAATGAAGTATTCAAATCTTAGTTTAGACCTGATTGTACACAGTAGTTTATTTTTGTTGTGCTGCCATGTCGGTGCTAATTTCAGTGTTAATGTGTAACGGTTGAAGAGTCCAAACATTTCAAGCCTGTGTGCCATTAACGTTATTTTTTAGTGTTTTTCTTAGGTGTGTTTTTTTTTTAAGGAACAAGGATGAAGGGAACATGTGCGAGTGATTTGCTGGAGGCTTCCACATCTGTTAGAAATTGGGTTGTTGATACTTAAATATTGGACAGCCTTAATTTGATTTAAAGACACATTGCACAAGTTCACACTCAATAAGACGTAGCAGAAATAAACAATGTCGGCGTCACTTTCGATTTTATTTGAGGCTTCAGCAAACACTACAAAAGCTAGACTTGTTTACATCCAACTACAACTTCCTATGTCTTCTTTCTTCTTTTCTCTCAGACTTTTCTGGCGGAGGAGCGCTGGGTCCGACCCTGGGTCTGATGAAGTCAAGCTCCCTGGAGAGCCTCCAGACTGCCATGAACGAGGTCAGGCAGAACCTGGACATGTCCCTGGTGCCCTTCCACCGTCCGAAGCTCCAGGTGGTCCGAGGACGGGGCTGCAACCAGAGCTTCCGCCACGCCATCGACAAATCATATGAGGGGCCGTCTGAAGATGGTAAGAGCCAGTAATGCAATGTTTTTTTTTGTTTATAAATTGCCCTAATGAGAAATAAGTTGGCATGGGTCAGCTTTTATTTACTTAAAACCAGCACAAAACTGGGCAAAGATGTGTCATTGGTTGAACCTAAATGGAACACAGGGTTGACTTAGATTGGATACTGGTGAGAGAAATTCCTACAAATATCACAGAAAGCTGGATAAAAGTGGCTTTTGACTGAAGGCAGTTGATGAAAACCCGAAGTAATGTTAGCTGCTAGCACTGTCTATAGAAGATCATCCATACTGTGGCAATACTGTAACTAGCTTAGTACCATAGCCTTTTGATTATACTGTTGTGATTTTTAATATCTTTTATGGAGTCTGAATTCAAGACCGCATTCCCAGTTCACAGCCCAATAGCTCGGTAATACTCTGGCACTCGAGATGAGCCCGAGGCCTGCCAAGGGACACTGCTTAGCCTAAGTACCTTTAATGAAATGCTACATGATTCTATCCACTCAGCAATTTGAGAAGAAAAGCTTTATGTATTACGGTAGCATATTTCTAATGGTTTACCTTCTGAACCAACAGATGTGCAGTTACTATCAGTGTGATTATTCCAGTCTATTGCCAACTTTTGACACTGGTTTACATTACCTGAGTACAAATTTTACATTCTACATTTTATTGGTTTTGTCAGATCTGATTATTTCTAAACTTTTTTTTTAATGGTCATTAGGTAAGTTGAGGTGGTGGATGGGTCACTTCATGTTGGACACCTGGGTTTTTAGCTTTGTTTTTCCCCTTCTTCAGATGACGACATGTCAGACCACAGCTCGGGCCACGAGACTCAGGCCAGCACCTCGTCTCGTAACGACCTGGACGCTGACGACGGCAAGAAAAAGAAGAAGACTAAAGGGAAGAAGAAAGAGAAGAAGACAAAACCTAAGAAAAAGTCTGAAGACTCGCTAGAGGAGCGGGACAAAAAGACCAAGAAGAAAGGATTTGGACTCTTACGGTAGGAACAACAATTTTGTTTTTCTACGTATGAAACAAAATGGAAGTGGAATATGTGTTCTTTTAATCCTAACATTCGATGTTGCTAAAGATGACCTTATGTTCAGACCATCCTGGGTGCAGTAAGGTGCAGTGCCCATTAGTGCTGTCCAGTCCAGATTGGATCATGACAAATGTGTTTTAATACCTGGTCGAAGCGGGCCCGAGGTGGCTCTTTCCCAGTTCGGTGGCTTAGGAACTTTGTCAAAATAAATAAATGACTTCCAGGATTTATCGCTTTGTCTTCAGATGCAGCCTGCTAATCTTTTTTGGAGGGAAATATAGGATAATTTCTAGCTCAAAATCAGAGGAGAACAGCTGCTCAATGCTTCAGCTTTCTCTGGTTAAGCTTTAACAAATTACCCACAGCAGGATTATGGGATATCGGCTCATTGGGTTCGAAGACAACGCTCTCAGTAATAGAGAAAGATCTATTATCTTTCAATCTGTATAACGTCCCAGCAACACGGTACCGACCCAAACGTCTTGTCAGCCTTTTATCAACATGTCCCCATCGTGATTGCGGTTGGTCCAATCCCCCAAACAGCTGTCCTTATCTATTGGCAGTGACACAGTGTGGTCAGTGTATCGCCCGCACTCCCAACACTTGAGATTCAATTAGGCTGCGGCAGGAGATAGCACAGGACCGTGCGCCGGGCCTACAGATGGCAGATAAGAAACCAATCGGCCGCAGTGTCGAGGGCAATAATGGAAGAGATGTTCACACGCGCTGGGGTTCGGTGGTGCGTGGTGGGACGGCTGTGGAAGAGGGCAAGGTGGAGGACACAGCGGGACGAACTAAAGGGACGTATGTCAACTTCAGTTGGTTACTGTTGTCTTTCTACAGAAGTGGACACGGTTAGCTTTGCAAACAGACGTTATATTTCCAAATACTGTAGTTTTAATACATTCATTTTATCCACATTATATATTTTTTTTCTTTTTAGGGAACCTATTATTTCAAAAGACCAAATGATCCGTGACCCAATTCCCTTTGGTTTGTTTGAGGATTATTTTGGTAATTTTGTGTTTTGGACATCCATCTGAAACCTGTTTTAATCCAAATAACCCTAACCTGTTCTGTATCTACATTAAATGCCCATTGACATTTACAAATGTTTTTCTGAATTTTACATTTTTTTTGTGCCACCTAAAATAAAGCCCCTTGCGATGCACTTTTAAGTCTCGACCCGATGTTAGCCAATCACAGATCTAATCTACTGTGAGGCAATACAATTCTATCCATGTTAGTTGTATCCATTGTACTAAATAAATACCAATTAATGCTCTGCAGCTAAGAATGAGTCTGCCCTGAAACTCTTGAGCTTCTTCCTAATTGCCAACCTCACTGTAGATCTGAATGTGACCACAAGCCTGTTACTGTCACCTCACACACTTCTTCTGCTGGCCAGGCACACAATTGTATCTCAGCAAAAGCCGAGCGGCGTAAAAAGCCTCTCATTGTTGTGCCCTCCCTCTCTGCTGGCCTTTATCTGGCTGACTTGATTGTTATTGAACTTGAAATATGACTTAATTAGCAGAAGTATTGCACGTTCCAATCTAATTGCGCCGCTATTAGGAAAAGGGTAAATTCTAAACGTATGACCCCGGTTTACCTCGCCAATGAACGTGTGCGCGATAGCCACTCACGCTCCAAATGTTGGACGTGTGCCCTGTCCTTTCAGCAGCCATAAATATTTGGTTTAGCTGCGCCAGGATTTGGAAGACCATGTTGTTTTTGGCGGCAGTATGTTGCAAACAGCTGGGTATAAGGTGACCTCTGCAAATCACATATTTGTTGTGGGAACATTTGTTTTTTTATAAACCCATGTTGAGAGCAGTGTGTTTCTTTGGTTTGGAGTCATGGAAAAGGAGCTAATTTATAAGTATGGATTGTGGCAGTAGCTAAAATAAGTCATGCCATAGTGAGGCCATCATAATAAGCATCACTCTTACTGTAGAGGAGTTCTGGTTTCCCACCGCACTGAAACAATGGTGCACACATTTATAGCCAGTGCTTGTTGTAGCACAAACAAAGAAGACGTTTACTTAGTATTTTATTTTAAAAAGCCAGTATTTCAATGGCACAAAGTTTTCTTCCCCAGTATTTAGTCTCCAGAGCTGTCCATGTGTTAACAATATAATATAGGTTATTATTATTTTCATTGTATGGCTAATGTAGTGTGCAAACATATTTAAAATGTGTGTGTTTTTGGTGCTATTTAGTATCCATCCATTTATGTGGTTCTCAGAAATACAGGAAAACTAACAGCGCAGGGGAAATCAAATAAGGTTAAAATATTATACTAAATGATCCGACTTTTTAGGCATCAAAAACTTGGCAGCAAAGTAGTTCTTTTTTGTATATTGCACTTTGCTGAAATTGAGATAATAATTTGTTGTTGGGTGCATTAAGTGTAACTTGGACCAAATAAAAAAAGAAAAACCTTGTTTAATACTTCCATGTGCATGAGCTAATGTCATAGTAAGTATTTAACAGCTTGAAAATGTTCTTTCTTACTCAACAATGGCTAATTTATTGCTACAATCCAAGTCAAAATCACATAAACATGTCAAAATTAAAAAAGTATATCTAAACTAGGAAGATGCAACCATCAGAGGAGCGCATGACCCCTGCATTTCAAATGTGTTTGCAGCTTTTATTCTGCTCCTTTGTACTTCTCCTCAACTGGAACTCATTAAACACCATTAACAAATAACTGCAGCAACTTTACTGTATGTTTTTCTTACTGCACCACTGTAAGTTCATTAGATCAACTGTATTTGAAGAATACTTTGTGTGATATTAAAGTCACGTTGTGAAGAACAAAGCTGTTAATGTCAGCACCTTTAACTTTTCTCTTCCCTGTTCCTCTGGAGAAGGCCTCAGACATGGCTCCCTTATCTCAATAGCTCCCGTTTGCATCTCGTCTCCCTGATTACTAAATAAGCCGAGACAAACAGCGGTGCCCTTCAGACCTCCGCTCGTAGAGGTTGCCTGGTCGTCTTGTTCTGCATTCACCCGACGCCGCTTAAGTTTTTGCCTCGTTTGGGGACGGAACACAGCCAACTCCAGGCTCCTCTGGTGTTTTCCTTCACAAAGACGTGAACCTGGTCAAGAGTTTCAAATGTCTTTATCAAACAAGCATATTTTAAGGACTCTTGCCAACAATATTATTCAAACCAGTGGTAAAGACTAGTGTTTCCTGCTTTGAAAACAAAGGGGGGTATTTTTAGAATCTCAGAGTCTTCAGGAAGTTGTGTATATCTTGTGCAAGGATTTAAATGTTTTGATCCAATGTGACTTAATTGAGGTCAGGCTTTGAAGATACAGCTTGTGACTAATATGCTGCGGTTATGTCATCAACTAAACTGTTTACTACTGTCACATCACTCAAAATCCACATTGAGTCATCTCCATCGCCCACCGTCTCGCCGTGACAGCCCACAACAGCCTTCTTTTCCAGATTTTAAAGGCCACAGAAGCCAGAGGTTTTGATCCGCTGTTTACAAATCCACATCCAACATGATATACCCACCACCCCCAGTTCCCCAAATCCGACAGGGACTCAAGCCAATTAGCACCGTCCGTTCCGGTTTTATCCTATCACCGAGCAGCAGGATATGCAGAGTTGAAAGGTAGTACAGTCACTGGTGGGCTGCGCTCGACGCTGCCAAGACCTTGTTGTGAAAAAGGAGATGATTTCTAATGAAGGACTGCTATCATTGTGGAGCCCGCCTCCTCACTTCCTCTGCAGAGTCTTTGTTTCCTGTTTGCTTTTCATCGTCTTATGCTCTTTATATCTCTCTCATGGTGCAATATTCTCTGAGGGCCAGATTACACAAACCAAACAAGGCTTTTAGAACAGAAGTAGAAATATGAGGGATGATAACACGTTTTACTAACCTAACAAATTTCAGTTATACAACTAAATACAGCAAACTTTGTAAACACTTGATAGGATAGACCTGGTGATCGCAAGGTTAACACATAGAGGACATGCAGACTCTGTGCTGAAGGTCCAGCACAGGAAACAATCCTACGGTCTTGCGTTTAACACCATGTTAAAGCAACACAATATCTACCTTTAGGGGACATATCAACAATATACTGTATGTAATTATATCACAATAATGATCAGAGTCAGGTTTATTGCAGGTAAAGTGAAAAGGAATTTGTTGTAGCATGTTGGTAGATAAATACACAAAGCTATTATAAGTAATATTTATTTATTTTATCATCCCTGTGGGGAATTTCCCGGTTGGCAGCCATACCAGGGGCCGCCTAGCATTTTTTTGATGTTTAATTTTTGGCACAGGACTTTGAAAGAGCTAGTTTAATATTTGAATATAGGTGTAAGATTTTAAGTTTTTTGGGTTCAAAATGGATGGAGGTATGCACAAGGTTTAGTACAGGTGTGAGTCAGTCGTCTGTAGTCCCACGTTGATTTCTGACAGACCAGTGGTTGACTCAGACTAAGCCGTGCATTTGAAGTGTTGTTGATGTCAGCAGAGTTGAAGGCGTGATAAAACACTGTGACATGTTTACGCGGGCGTCTAAACTTACGTCAAGGTGTGTGTGTGTGTATAGACTGGAAGTGCGTTACCTAATCCTACCGATGCTCTGTAGGTGGATTTCTTTGATCCACGCTCTCATCTGGCTTTTAAGAGCTGTGAGCGGCGCTGAAAGAAATGGAAATCCGTCTTCCAAGAGAGTATTTATTAATGTGCCTATTCTCTTTTGTTAAATATGCATGGGGTCATATATTCTGCAGTGGGACAAACCTCCTCGTCTCTTCTGGGGAGACATTATCGCTCACTTCATTGCTATTCATCGCTTTATCTTTGCTTAAATAATAAATGCGGAATCACAAATCACTTTTTCTAGTTGACATATAAAAAGCAGACTGTCATCGCCGTCTAATCCCAGACATATTTAAAGCCCGCCAGAGTGAAAGCAGGTTAAAGTGACTAGCCCTGCTTATAGCTCTTATAATAAGAGTCTTATTTAAATCCATCGAGTTGGTCTGCAGTGACTCTTGCTATGCCTCTTCCCTCTGACAACCTTGGGGAAAAAAAGTCCGCAAACATTGAAAAACTGTTAACAGCGAGCACTAAATCGCCCATCACAGAGAGAAAAGTCGACCTAACGTGACAGCTATTTGCTTTTCCTTTTCATAATTCACATTTCTGCTCAATTTGCTCCTAAAAAAAAAGCTGCCAAGTATTTCCTCCGTTGTTGAAAATGAGCTTTCTTTACTCGCCACAATCCCAATTTACAACTTAGCCAAGAAGGCAAACCGACAAGAGCGCTATCGCCGTTGGCAGCCGCCAGAAAAACAAATTAACTTTTTTTTTCCTTTCCCCCCACATTCCTTCATTCAGTGCTATGGGCATCTTTGGGAAAATGATGCGCGGGTTTATTGGCGTTGAGTCGAGCTGTCAGTTAAATATCAGAGGCATGTGGGGTTGACAGAACAGTGGGTGAATCCTCATGCATATATATCAGCTGATAAAGGCCCAGTCACTACAAGCCGTGCTTCTTTTTCTTTTTCCTGTCAGCCTCTCTGCATTTCTCCATTGAAATCCCTCTCCTTTTTCTCACATGAAAAGCTTTTATGTTCTCCGTCTTTCAAGCTGCAACTACACCTTTCACTTCCGCTCCTCTCCAGACGGACTACTTTGCCCTGAGCTTTCTCTCGTCGTCGCTGCAAAAGTAAATTGTAAATCTATCCTCATTGGAACAGGTGCTCTTGCAAAAAAGTGCTCCATATTTGTGTTTTTTAAATATTTTCTCTGGACAGACGCAATTTAAAAAACATACCACCAATCAGAGAAACAAAGCATGGCATAAAGCCCGCCCTGTTTTAGATGAACAGTTAGGATTGGTTTTGATGGAAATAGGTTTGAATGGAAGACCAGGAAACTTTAGTTATTGCAAGTTATGTCGTCTAAAGCTTGTGCAGATCTGATTACAAATTACTTTTTCAACATTATTAACATTATTATTGAAAATGATTTGAAATAGAATAGTATGTTTCCTCTACAGATGCACTATTTTTCCTAAAGCTTTCCTTCATAACTCTATTGTAATATCATATGTACTACAGATAACACAAATTTTACATAACAGAGTTGTATGGTGGGAAAAAGTAATTAATTTTCCTAATTTTTTACATTTTTGCAAATTCTAGAGATGTCCGTCTTACTCTTTTCAGCTACAAAGGCTTTTTAAAGATGTATTATTCCAAAATCCAATATAATCAGATTATTTATTGAGCCTGAGCTTTGTCAGTTTGCAGTTTGGAAATGGAAAATGTGTACGGCTCACTTTCCTGCAGTTCGACCGTGATCCTTCACTGCAGCAGCTGGAGAATTAATTACCCTGTGCATAACTTGTTTACCTCTCCACCCAGAGTTTTCCACAAAGTTTGGCGACCTCTAGTTCACATCTCTTTAATTAACGCTCCCTTCATTTACCCGGCGGACATCTCACTTTGCTTACATTCTAAAAAACTACTCAGCACCACCTTAAAAGAAAAGGAAAAGAAAAAGAAGCTAATCACCAGAGTAACTGTTGCATTTGTCAGATTACAGATCTCATTAAGCAGGTGTATTTTTCCATTTTTATTTCTACTGGGAGCGTCGGTGACTCGTCTGGAAGAGGAACACAATACCCACATTTGTACAGTGAGCTATTACCCATAAGGTAATTATCAAATAAGACAGTGAGCCGAGACTTCCATTTATGTTGCTCACTTTCACAATCCGTCAATTCAAATCGACTTGTGACATTTGAATAGAGCCCGAGGGATGGACATGTTGAAGTGTAGACACATCGGTAACAGGCAGACGGCTGCAATCCCCGACCGGCCATCGCTCACCGACCAATTAAAGCTCTTTTTACGGCCACAGGAAACAGTCATGACCAATTAGCATTTGATCTGAGGTACTCAAAGCATGGGCGCCAGGAAACGATTACACCTCCTCCACCTCCGTCCCCATCCAGTCCCCATCGAGCCACGAGTGATGGATGGACCTCCTCTGTCATTTAAGGACGGATAATGACGCGCACATGCAAGAACACACATGCTAATGCCATCGATGTTGTTGGCCTTTTACCACCAGTGTTTGACCTTTGGCTTCAAGATGGAGCAGGTTAAGATCTTCTCATGTGAAGATGAAGGGGCCTAAGGGATGCTTTCCTTTTGCAAGACCCCACTGGCCCCAAACTTGGTGGAAAAAAATGAATGAAAGTGAATGGGGAGCAGTGAACTGTTTTCTGATTCCCTTTGTGTCATGATGTCAATGTTGTTTTTTTATATCAAGAGAGGTTAACTGTTCAATAGTTTTTTTTATAAAGACAGTAAAATATTACTTGGTTTTTAACATAATTTACAGTATACATACAGTATATTTTTGCCTCCAAAATATATTTTTTTAATCTTTCTAGATGTTTTGTCTTCACTGACTTTAGAAACACTATAGGCAGTGTTTCTCAACTGTTTTGTCTTGCAGAAAATCCTGTTCAAATCCATCTAAAACCTGTTCAAATCCAAGCAAAACCAGTTCTTATCAGTTTTATACAACAGGTTAAATCCAACTTAAACCTGTTGAAATCCATCTAAACCTGTTGAAATTCCTCTAAAACCTGTTGAAATGCAACTTAAACCTGTTCAAATCTGTCTAAACCTGTTCAAATCCATCTAAACCTGTTAAAATCCTACTAAAACCTGTTCAAATCCAACTAAAACCTGTTCAAATCCAACTAAAACCTGTTTAAATCCATTTAAGACCTGTTCAAATCCATCTAAGACCTGTTCAAATCCAACTAAAATCTGTTCAAATCCAACTAAAACCTGTTTAAATCCATTTAAGACCTGTTCAAATCCATCTAAAACCTGTTTAAATCCTACTAAAACCTGTTCAAATCCAACTAAAACCTGTTTAAATCCATTTAAGACCTGTTCAAATTCAACCACAATCTGTTCAAGTCTATTAATATGTAACTATTTACTGTATATAGATGTGTATATAAGTGAACCTTTGAACATTAACACACTAACACCTTGCCTGCAACCCATTTTTGGGTCTTAACTCACCAGTAGGTGTGACAATTTATCTTTTAATTTGAAAAACAGCATCTGCAAAATGACAGCATGACAGAGAACAGAAACATTTGCTGGTGGCCATTGCCTTCCATTTATTTTTGTTATTCATTTTTATAAAGTGTCACAAAATCAGCAAAGTTTTATCTCCTAAACAAACTTGTTCAAGCTCTTTGAAATACTTCTTCAGTGCCATCAGGAAGTCTAATCTCACTGGATCTGAGCATGAATTAAAATACATTTATGCACATTCATTCTCCATATAGCTTACTTTATATGCACAGAGCAATTACAGAAGAAGGCAAATGCTAATGAGCCCCACACTTTTTTGCAGAGAGAAAATGGAGGCACAAAACTAAAAAAAGGATGTTTGTAACTTTTAAAGTCTCTTGTCTCACCTTGGTCCTAAAAGGTGAAGGTCTTGTGCAGCTCAGCGTTAGTGTGACTGGAAAAACTTTTGCACAAAAATAATTTGTTTCTTTTCAGCCATGTTGTTAATTATTTAATCTAAAACAAATGTCCCAATTAGACACTGCCTTTTTTTTTTTTTAATTATTATTATAATTTTTTTTTATGCATTGTCATGGTAACACAACTTCCCAGATTTTTTTTTTTTCCGGACAGTATTTACAGGACGATTGGCACAGCTGGGAGCAGGAGTAAGGAGCGGCTGTTAAATATTAATATCCTCACTGTCAGAAGTGGGAAGTAAAGAAGAAAAAAAACAACAAGACAAATTGCCGGCGGCGACAGATTTATTTTTGGGGGAGGGAAAATGCCATGTATCAGAACACAGATAATTAAAGTCCATATTTCTCTAAACAGACTAACCGCTGGTACAAAAGCTTCTCTCGTTAGTCCCTTGCTTCCTTTTCCATCCCACAAACCGTCTCTATTGTCTCGCTGTTTCGTTTGTCCGACTGTGTTTTCAGCACTCGAGGGGAGGGAGCGCCCAGGTGTTGATTAAGACCAGTTTTTCTGTATTGTCTTCTCGTCTCCCACGAGAGCGACCCGCTGTGCGCTGTCTGTCCGTCTCCGTGTTCTCACCCCAGGTGTTAAATCAACATCATTTGGACCAGAAGTGAAAATGACTAGGCACTCGTCTCTGTCGGAAAGTTGCATGTTTCCTGATCCTATTCTGGGCTAGCTCTCGCAAATATAGTGCCTTTTAACAAGAAGGGTTGAATTATTGTTTTAATGTAAACTAAACTGTTCTATATTTACTGTAGCACACAACAGAAACTTTAAAATGTTAAAACAGTGAGATTTTTATTTACGTTTACCTGAGAGCTTAGTGATGCGGCAGTAAGAGTTAGCTCCGGTATTATATACACATAGCATTAGCATCAAAGCCGTACTGTGAGGGTGAGTTTGTGGAGGCTTTTGACAACAATAGCCTCCTGCACACTCCTGTCTCACTCCTCATCTAAACATTTTTTAGTCAAGCTTCATTTACTGAAACGTTGCTGAAACGTCCCATTCACTGACAGCATAAAGAGCAACAGACCAATGGTTTGCAGACAGTATAAGGTCAATTCAAATGCAATAACCCTGTTTAATTTGTTATACGCCAATACATTTTATCAATGAGTATTGGTTGGATGCTTGTCTTGTTGCTTTATGAAAGTCAAATATCTTTTTTTTTTTTTTTTTCTTGTTTTAAATGGGAAATTGTGGTTTTATATTCATTAATACATGCTTTCTATATAATCTTCAGGACAGTTTCCCAGAGCTTATGCAATGTCTTGTTCCAATTTCTCCACTAAATCCTATCTCCATTCCTTTTTCTGCCGTGAAATGTAGTCTGGAAAATTAGATATTAAAATAAGAACTAACACATAGATCTTCCACCACGTCTTCCCCTCATTCATTATTAATGTTCTCTAAGTGAAGCTGTATTAACCACTATTAGCATCAAACATTTCCCCTTTTCCATATCTTTTCTAATTTTTAAAAAAGATGTATCTTTGCTAATATCCACTGGTAATAGAAGCTCATTTGGCTCAAATAGTAAATAGATTTCATTATTTAATTATGTCCGGTGGGAAAAACCTGCTGGCTATTTTTTTTTGAGCGAAGGCGGGACTTCAGAAAAGGATTGGTCTAGAAGAGCTGTCAATCAAACCTCAGCCTGGAGTGACCTTGTTGTTGTGTGTTTGTCGCCTGGTCTTAATATAAAAATGGAACCGTGCTGATTTTAAAAGCACTTGTTGGCTATTTTTGTGCACCTATTCCGGGGGCTGTGAATATTTTCCGAGGGAGAACTGGAGAAGTGCTGTTACATCACCGGCCTTCATCCTGTTAATCTTACAGTCTCCTAGTCTTTACTGCAAACCCCTCGGAGATATGCACACTCATCTCTGAATACAGCCAATCTAATTACGGCTGATAACATTTCTGCTTGGCTGATTAACTGTTTTGCTTCTATATATTTCCCACTAAGCCTCTTATTCTTCCCCAGACGAGGCGCACTGTCACAGCCGTATCCATCTGCACTTCTTCTTTCCTCTCACACTTTTAGTCTGCGCCTCTTTCTTCATTCTCCAAGGGAAGTTGGATGACTATTTGCGCACCTCTGATGTCTCTCAGTTAGGAGACATTAAGCTTGTTGTAAGATATTACAGTGTTGTATTTGAAATCAGGTCTAATTTGTTCGTCTGTGGCTCTCGTTGCACTTGTCGAAGCCTCCACGGAGCTCTTTTCCTCATTAGAGATGCGTTAAAGTTTTCATCAAAGTTTGTCAGAGGGCTTTTGTGTGACCTTTGCAGAACTTTGTCTGCTGCTAAAAAAGTACTCGGAGACTTACAGAGATGATCTTTGTCACTCGTCTCATCTGGAGTAGTTAGAAAGTGCATATACTGTTTCCAAATACTCGTTACTGTTAATGAGTTTGTAGAAGCCTCCCAGTTGTGACCCAAAAAACACACAGCTGCTTAGATTGTCTTTACTAATAGTTTTATTCTCATTATCACTAATCATTTTTACTGTTGCTTCATTAAAACTGAGGGGGCTCCGAAAGTGACTTCAAAAGCTTTGATTAGGAAAGTATTACCAGTCAGAAGCATTAAAGCGAAAAAGATAAATATTGAGTTATAACATTGATAAAGACACTGCTCTATAAACTACTGGAGATAAAAAGGCTGTACCGTATTTTATTTTTCATAAAGACTGTACTTTCACAAACATTTTCTGAGATGATGTGTAAAGTGGAAGAAACAACACTGAACCAAAATCAAAGAAAGTCATATCAAAGTCGTTTCTTTTTTCAATTTTTCAATCATCAGGTTTGTAGAACAACTATGATTTTATTCATTCATCTTCTTCCACTTCGTCCCATTAGGGGTCACGATTAACAGGAGCCTATCCCAGCAGCTCTGGGACAGTAACAAACTCTCACATTCAGTGATGCTAGTCAAGTATGTGGTAAACCCAGGGAGTTATAATTACTTTTTCCATGTTATGGAACCTTTTAAATGACTTTGAGACAATTGTTTTATGTTAAAAAAGTTACATGGTGTTGCATTAAGTAGACATTTTGAATCTTACAAAAGCTGTTCATTTGCAATATTATAGTCAGATTTAGATGTTTTTTTTAAATCGAGCATTTTAAATTCTTCTAAAGCTCATGCATGTTTAAAGTTAAAGTTAATAAGTGTGTTAACAGTATTTTTCCCGCTGCCTCATCAGAGTTATAAACCAGATTTCTCTGCCATCTCGACCCGGCTTGCCTCTTGACACTTTTCTTTGAGGTGTTTGCAGGGTTTCAAGTCTGCATCCTCACTTTGCCTTGTTATGCGTGTTATGCTGCTCCAGATCCCAACGCTTATTAAAACTCCACAGACAACGAAACGATTCTTAAGCAGGGAGCGCTAACAGCCTGAAGACGCCCAGGGAAGGGGTTACAATGATGGCGTTGAGTCGTCAGATGTTGCTGAAATGCTGTTGAGACAATTATGAGTAATAGTAAAGTTTTGGGCTCTTTCCCTGGAGCGCTAATTGCACAGGTCAGCTGGACAACCTGATCAACGCTTTCACTCTGATCTTCCCGTTTCTTATCGAGGCTCATTAGGAGCGAGCTAACTGAGCCTTCTCCAAACGCCGCTGTAAACTAGAGCTGGAGTAATTACACTCGAGACGTTAAAAAAAAAACATTATTTTTTTTTAAGCCTGGCTTTTGCGGCCTGTGCTAATCAGGCTGTTGGTTTTGTAAAGTGCACGAGTCAGAGTAATAATAATATGCAGTCTATTGGGTTCATTGTGGCTTTGCAGTTCAGGCAAATATCATTTAGAGTTGGTTTTATCCTTAGACCTGATTTTGTATCTGTATGGAGTCAATGTTTAAGATTTTGAGCACTTCTTTTTGTCAATGCAATAAAAAAAATGCATTGACATTATCATAACTTTCATAAATATCACAACTTAGCAGTGCTTCTTGCTGTGATCTTCTGATTAATTTCAGAATTTCATATACTATATTTATGGCGTTTTTCAAGAGGACACTTTTATCCCTATACAACATAACTATTAATAACAACATAACATAAAGTAAGAACATAACTATTTTAAAATGGGTCCTTTAAAGAATAAAAATTGTAGAGCCCGGTCTTGGAAGACGGAATAGATCTCCAAGTAGTTTGCAATTGTTATTTTGAAGCATTTTTCTTTCTTCTTGCATCATTTCCATGATTGATTGGTATCCTACAGTTGTTATTTCAAAGTAAGAACCCCCAGACACGAACACTAGACTCTAAATGGACCTGGGTCTCGTGTCCCGGGCCCACTGAGGGGATGGCGGTGCAGGCGTCAGGCTAATGATGACAGTGGCACAGTAATAATGGCTCCCGGTGGCTGCTGTGACGGTGGGTGTGTATTAAATGGGGGGGAACTCCTGCCCCCTCCTAATGAGAGTTTGATGGAGTGGTGGTGGAGGTAGATAATGCTTAAGTTAATGAGATGTCCTATTCCATGAGACGGTTTGCAGTTCCCCACAGAGATGCCTCGTGTGTGTTGGCGTGTTGATGCATACTGCTGTCTACACGTGTGGCTACTTACCTCCAACTATGACTAATATACTGCACTGTCGTCTCGGCGACTTGGTGTGGCTTTATTAGCTGAATATGAGCATATTTTTACATCAAGACTTTGTCAGAACAGGAAATAAAAAATGGAGTCAGCACAATTTGAACAGGATTTGAACAGGTTTTAGTTGGATTTGAACAGGTTTCAGTTGGATTTGAACAGGTTTTAGTTGGATTTGAACAGGTTTTAGTTGGATTTGAACAGGTTTTAGTTGGATTTGAACAGGTTTTAATTGGACTTGAACAAGTTTCAGCTTCCCTCGTGGCAGGTACATGTCCCTAATTGGGAAAGCACCCCCGACGCTCAACAGCCCTCCTGCGTCTTCGCCTTTTCTTCCTTCCTCCATCCCTCCTCAGACAATGCAGAAAAAAAACGCAGCTAATTATAATGATGAGTCCAACCGAGGACCTCTGCCCCTGGAATCTTGATGAAGGCCATGTTTGCGGCAAAAGAGGGACAACTCTTTGACTCTCTTTTTGACTAGTTATGTATTTAAGTGTAATATAAGGTATATGTATTCATGTTTACTAACCAGAACTTGCTGGCACATTAAAATGATGGGTTTTAGATAGGGATGCTCATATTGACCGTTTAACCGTTAACCTATAGTAAATATTTTGACCGATTAATACTATCAGTTAAACGGTTTAAAACGTTTTTTTTTTAAAGTTTTTTTTTTGTTTGTTTGCTGCATGGTTTAAAAATAAAATAGCCTACTATATAGCTTATATTTATTAACTCACGGAGCACGTCGGCACGCGCAACCACACACCTGACACATGCATGAAGATGTCTGTGCGGCCATTGGTGCATATCCAGGTCCCGCCCATGTCAAAACTCGTCACAATTGGCTGAAAAAGGTGTCAATCGAAGGCTAACACTTCCTGTTAGCATTTTAGTAGCTTTTTTCGCGGACTTATGGCTTTTATTATTAATAGAAATGACAAAAAATGTCGCAGCAGTTTTCAAGTTGGAAATACTTCTCTGCAGTTTTTGAGCCTTGGAGGATAATAACATGTCTTGTGGACCTAATTATTTTACTGAATATTATTCCCTGGACCTTTACGGACAGAAAGACACGCTTACGTGCATTTGTTGCTGTTTCAGTCCAAGAGACCCGTCAAAAGGTAATACAAGTCCAAACTAAATCTTTGTGCTTGTCTGTAAAAAGGGCTTTGGTGTCGGCGCTGTGGTTGTAACGTGTTAAAATGGTTTATATCGTCTGAAAGATGAGACTTTAAGCTTTAATTTGGTATATATAGTTTGCATGACGACGTGCAAGCACAACGCAGGCTTTCTTTTGTAGCGTGTTTACGTCACGGGACCAGGACGTTGTACACTAAGCCGTTAATGCCAATTCAATATTATAATCTTATCAGTTAACGGTTAATAATCGATTAAGGAGCGGCGGTTGTCGGTCGGGAAAATTAATCAAAATGAGCATCCCTAGTTTTAGATGGATTTTAAGAAGTTTTAGTTGGATTTGAACATGATTTAATTGGATTTGAACAGGTATAAGTTGAACTTGAAAAGGTTTTAGATAGATTTGAACAGGTTTTAATGGGATTTTAAAAGGTTTTAGATAGATTTTAACAGGTTTTAATTGGATTTTAAAACGTTTAAATAGATTAAAACAGGTTTTATGGGATTTTAAAAGGTTTTAGATAGATTTGAACAGGTTTTAATTGGATTTTAAAAGGTTTTAGATAGATTTGAACAGGTTTTAATTGGATTTTAAAAGGTTTAAATAGTTTTAAAACGGTTTTTATTGGATTTTAAAAGGTTTCAGATAGATTTGAACAGGTTTTAATTGGATTTTAAAAGGTTTTAGATAGATTTAAACAGGTTTTAATTGGATTTTAAAAGGTTTTAGATAGATTTGAACAGGTTTTAATTGGATTTTAAAAGGTTTAAATAGATTTAAACAGGTTTTAATTGGATTTTAAAAGGTTTTAGATAGATTTAAACAGGTTTTAATTGGATTTTAAAAGGTTTAAATAGATTTAAACAGGTTTTAATTGGATTTTAAAAGGTTTTAGATAGATTTAAACAGGCTATACTTGGATTTGAACGGGTTTTAGATGGAATTGAACAGGCTATACGTGGATTTGAAGAGGATTTAGTTGGATTTTAACAGGTTTTATTTAGATTTGAAAAGATTTTAGACAGATTTTTGTTGGATTTGATCAGGTTTTAGATGAAGAGCGCTGATATTCCCTTTTCCGACCCTAATTACCCTAAGGTAATTGCTAGTCTTCTTTTAGAAACAGCATATGTGGAAGTGCTCTGAAAATCAAAACGGTGAGAAAAAAGAAAGATAACGAGGCAGCCAGCGCCCACACTGTTTTCCTGCCAAAGGATCTCGACTGAGGTGGGAAACATTACACTCACCTGAAAATAAAAGTTAATGTTGCAGATGGCTGAGTTTAGCGTTCAAAAAAATGACTCGGAGATAAACGCAGCGCAATCGATTTCAAGATTCAAAGATTCAAGATTCAAAGTGTTTATTGTCATGTGTACAGACAGAAAGCATGTTTCCCTGTACAATGAAATTCTTACTTTGCCGTCCACAGTAAAATGTAAAATGTCACACAAGTAAGTAAAAATAAAAAATAAGACAAATATACAAGTGATAATAATGCAGTACAAAAAATACAAATATACAAAAAAAATACAAGAGGGCAAAAGGAGTAAAGTAGTAAAGTGAGGTAGTGCAGTTGTGATGGTGAAAAGTGACATGTAAAGTAAAGTGACGGTGTAAAGTAAAGTGAGGTAGTGCAGTAGGTAAACAATTGTTCATGTAATGTTGTGATTGTGATTGTAGACTCCTATCTGCTGTTTAGGAGTCTTATGGCAGAGGGAAAGAATGAAAGAATGAGAATTTTGTATTTAACATAACAAATACTCCAGAATCAAAAAGGCTTTTTAATCACGGTCGACACAGTTGCAAAGGCCATGGATGTTGCCAGGCTAAAGAGAGACTAATTAAAGGTTAACGCATTACTCCAAATAAAAAAAGACAGACAGATGTTTGGTAATGGCTGTGGGCGTGGCCGACACTGACAAACACAAGGCCATCCCTCACAGCCATTGACTTCCAGGCCTCGTCATTAATTGTACCTGACAGTGGAGCGTGTTTTTATGGTGTTCTTTTGCTTCTTTACGTGCAGGACTTCTATTAACAGTGGACACACCCCTCTTATCTCGCATCTATGGCCCTCTGTGCCGTGAGTCTAGGTAGGTCCAGGTCACTTTAGCGTGGCTCTCGTGCAAAAAATAAAAAGTTCAGTGGATAAAGCTTGTTGAGTAAACCTGTTTTCTGTTGCTTGTTGCTAAAGGAGATGAGCATAGCGTTCTTTTCTTGGTGTATGGGCTCAAAGAGTTGCAGGAATAGCTTTAATTACGCTGATGACAAAGATAATTGGAACACAAAGTGGCACAGACTCAGAGTTTGTTGAGTTGGTTTTCTGAATCAAGTGTCTATGTCCCTCTTTTCTCAAATGTCTTGTTTTTTTGTGATAATTGCTGATTGCGTTGCATTAAACATAAGCAGTATTTGTGGCATTAGTACACGCTACAGACTTCAGCTTTGAATTCTTGCATTAAAGGGAACACATGTCAAACTCAATTTTTAATATGTCTCTAATACATTTGTGAGACAACATTTTATATGGATTTTAATCAGATTTATTTTATTTGTTCATGAAATTTGCCAGTTTTTGCTACAAGGATATTTAAAAACCTGTTCAAATCCAACAAAAACCTGTTCAAATCCATCTAAAACCTGTTCAAATCCAACAAAAACCTGTTCAAATCCATCTAAAACCTGTTCAAATCCATCTAAAACCTGTTCAAATCCATCTAAAACCTGTTCAAATCCATCTAAAACCTGTTCAAATCCATCTAAAACCTGCTCAAATCCAACTAAAACCTGTTCAAATCCAACTAAAACCTGTTCAAATCCAACAAAAACCTGTTCAAATCCATCTAAAACCTGTTCAAATCCAACAAAAACCTGTTCAAATCCAACAAAAACCTGTTCAAATCCATCTAAAACCTGTTCAAATCCATCTAAAACCTGTTCAAATCCATCTAAAACCTGTTCAAATCCATCTAAAACCTGTTCAAATCCATCTAAAACCTGTTCAAATCCATCTAAAACCTGCTCAAATCCAACTAAAACCTGTTCAAATCCAACTAAAACCTGTTCAAGTCCAAGTAAAACCTGCTCAAATCCAACTAAAACCTGTTCAAATCCATCTAAAACCTGCTCAAATCCAACTAAAACCTGTTCAAATCCATCTAAAACCTGTTCAAACCTAACAAAAACCTGTTCAAATCCAACAAAAACCTGCTCAAATCCAACAAAAACCTGTTCAAATCCAACAAAAACCTGTTCAAATCCAACAAAAACGTGCTCAAATCCAACTTAAACCTGTTCAAATCCAACTAAAACCTGTTCAAATCCAACTAAAACCTGCTCAAATTCAACAAAAACCTGCTCAAATCCATCTAAAACCTGCTCAAATCCAACTAAAACCTGTTCAAATCCAACTAAAACCTGTTCAAATCCATCAAAAACCTGCTCAAATCCATCAAAAACCTGCTCAAATCCATCAAAAACCTGTTCAAATCCATCAAAAACCTGTTCAAACCTAACAAAAACCTGTTCAAATCCAACTAAAACCTGCTCAAATCCATTTAAAGCCTGTTCAAATCCAACTAAAACCTGTTCAAATCCATCTAAAACCTGTTAAAATCCAACTAAAACCTGTTCAAATCCATCTAAAACCTGTTCAAATCCAACAAAAACCTGTTCAAATCCAACAAAAACCTGTTTAAATCCAACTAAAACCTGTTCAAATCCAACTAAAACCTGTTCAAATCCATCTAAAACCTGTTCAAATCCAACAAAAACCTGTTCAAATCCATCTAAAACCTGTTCAAATCCATCTAAAACCTGTTCAAATCCATCTAAAACCTGTTCAAATCCATCTAAAACCTGCTCAAATCCAACTAAAACCTGTTCAAGTCCAACTAAAACCTGTTCAAGTCCAACTAAAACCTGTTCAAATCCATCTAAAACCTGTTCAAATCCATCTAAAACCTGTTCAAATCCATCTAAAACCTGTTCAAATCCATCTAAAACCTGTTCAAATCCATCTAAAACCTGTTCAAATCCATCTAAAACCTGCTCAAATCCAACTAAAACCTGTTCAAATCCAACTAAAACCTGTTCAAGTCCAACTAAAACCTGTTCAAATCCATCTAAAACCTGCTCAAATCCAACTAAAACCTGTTCAAATCCATCTAAAACCTGCTCAAATCCAACTAAAACCTGTTCAAATCCAACAAAAACCTGTTCAAATCCAACAAAAACCTGCTCAAATCCAACTAAAACCTGTTCAAATCCAACAAAAACCTGTTCAAACCCAACAAAAACCTGTTCAAATCCAACAAAAACCTGCTCAAATCCAACAAAAACCTGTTCAAATCCAACAAAAACCTGCTCAAATCCAACTAAAACCTGTTCAAATCCAACTAAAACCTGCTCAAATCCATCTAAAACCTGCTCAAATCCAACTAAAACCTGTTCAAATCCATCTAAAACCTGCTCAAATCCAACTAAAACCTGTTCAAATCCATCTAAAACCTGTTCAAATCCATCTAAAACCTGCTCAAATCCATCTAAAACCTGCTCAAATTCAACAAAAACCTGCTCAAATCCATCTAAAACCTGCTCAAATCCAACTAAAACCTGTTCAAATCCATCTAAAACCTGCTCAAATTCAACAAAAACCTGCTCAAATCCATCTAAAACCTGCTCAAATCCAACTAAAACCTGTTCAAATCCAACTAAAACCTGCTCAAATCCAACTAAAACCTGCTCAAATCCAACTAAAACCTGTTCAAATCCATCAAAAACCTGCTCAAATCCATCAAAAACCTGTTCAAATCCATTTAAAGCCTGTTCAAATCCATCTAAAACCTGTTCAAATCCATCTAAAACCTGTTCAAATCCAACAAAAACCTGTTCAAATCCAACTAAAACCTGTTCAAATCCAACTAAAACCTGTTCAAATCCATCTAAAACCTGTTCAAATCCAACAAAAACCTGTTCAAATCCAACAAAAACCTGTTCAAATCCAACTAAAAACCTGTTTAAATCCAACTAAAACCTGTTCAAATCCAACTAAAACCTGTTCAAACCTAACAAAAACCTGTTCAAATCCAACTAAAACCTGTTCAAATCCATCTGAAACCTGAAAGGATTCTCATTATCTACTGTGGCCCCTTCATCACTTTAGGTTTGACACCACTGCTCTACAGACAATACATCTACACAAAGTCTGTTCAGGTGTTGCTGTAGTGACCTCACCTGTGTCTTACTGCGCAGTGGAAACATGTATTTCTGAGCCAGTTGCTGATGTAAAACCAACAGTAATTGTTTTACATGTCGAAGCCAGACAGGTGCAGCGTCTCTTTCCAGCTCTGATTTGGCCCCGGTCGCTGCGGTTGCCATTCATCCGGCGTATATCAGCCTGTAGCAGTAATAAAACGAGCCACGCCGTTAATGAGATAAACACGGGCGTTGGATTGACTCAGCAGGAGCTTTGGAGGAAGAGGGCGAGAGGAAGTGGGTCGGCGGCTGAGAAGGGGCCCGATATGAAATATTTAAAGGAAAAACACTTGGATAATGTTTCCGATGAGGAACAGAGCTTCATTATATCCTTGAAGATAGAGGTGACAAGTGTGTTTTGTCGCTAAAATGTGCGATTGAGCGCGGAAGAATGATAATGATGACGGTCATAATAACATAGTTGATAAGAAAAAACATCACACGCTGCGGTGTAACAGGGATTTTATTGGACAGAATGTTCAAATATTCATGCTCCATATGCCGCGTGACAAGTGTAGTTCTTTTTAAACGTGCCAGCACACAACAAACGCTGCTCCCACTGTGACATTATGACCATATCTATCATTAGGCAGGAGTCTTTTTTCCAGGGAACACCGTTAATGAATGCATAAGAGCTGGAATGGGTTGGTCTCAGTGGGCGAGGGTATAGTCACTACATTTTGAAAAGTATTTGTGCTGTGTTTTCTGAAGCATGGAGTGGTTTCAACGTAAAAGCTTTCAACTAAATCCAATTTGATCACTTCAAAATAAAAGCACACTTGGCTTCACGCCCACCCTTCTTCTACCTGAGACTTTTAGGGTCGCCACAATGACAACGGAAAACTGCTGATTACGTCAAACACTGAGTCATGCACTCGTGGACTAACCTTGTGTTTTCTTGTGTCGCACAGGTTTGGAAAGAAGAAGGAAGATAAGAACAAAGATCCAGCCAAAGGGTCGAAAAACAAACTAGAGGCTCTGAGTGAAGAGGAGCTGGACCGGATCCCGGACTTCAGAGACGGGTGAGTAGCAGTAAACGTGTCCATGTGCAGATGTTGAGCAATTTCCACTTTTAAAGTAAACTGCTTTCATACATTTTACAAATGTTGCAACAATAACACACAATAATATGCATTTTTAAATATTTGTAAGACTTGTGACTGATGCTGTCCCTTCATAAACCAGTTCATCTTTAAAGCACATCCATCAAGAAGTACATTACATGGAACATTACTTTTATTTTACTGATAACATCCATTCTTGAAAACATCCCTCCCTTAACATTGACTTAAACATTTATTTACATTACATTTAGTCATTTAGCGACTTACATTAAGCTTCTATTCGCCAGTGTTACAGCTGGAACACCACTGGAGGCAAGGTGGGTTAAGTGTCTTGCCCAAGGACACAACAATAGTATGAACTGTGGGGCGAGCGGGAATCAAACCGTCAACCTTCCGGTTAGAGGATGACCGCTCTACCACTGAGCCACTGACTGTTAACGTCAAGTGGGTGAGCAGAGGCTCCTCAAAAGAATTGCCTCACCTTTTTAAGAATGTCATGAGCTAATGTTTTTGCGCACCTCCCTATTTTTAATCTTAGGAGGAAGGCACACACACACACTCTTGTTCCCAGTTCAAACTTAGCTCGAGCAGCGGCAGAAATAAACCTGGCACTTACGAGTCTCCTTGTCCTCCTGGGATCCAATTTAAGATGGAAATCTCGTGACCGGTTGAACTCACACCGGGGACTCTCCAGAGACTCTCAGATGTCTCTCACACAAGCGTTTATTGAAGCCGAAGCGATAATGAGAACAACAGATCCGACTGTATGGGTTGACACTCACTTTTAAAGGTTACAGATTGTTTCAGCAGCTATGACTTGAGGTAGAACGATGCAAGGTCTTTGGGCTGGAATTAGAAAGTGCTATTTGTGTCTTTAATGCCACAGTCAAAGATAGACAAGGAGACATTTTATCTGCCCTCCTCTGCTGAGATTTTTTTGATTACATCACAGGGTACCCAACGAAGCTGCACAGCAAAAACAGTCAGTAAAAAGTTCAGTTGGCTTTGGGCTCTCCCCTTTAACCCTACATATCTGCCACAACCAGTTAAGATATATACTTTGTTAGTGCTAAAAAAACTATCATTCATGTGGATATAAAACATGACTATATATTGTTAAACAAAGATAATAGCTACATGTGGCCCCTTTTTTTTTTTCTCTCTCTTTCTTGCAGCCCTGATCCACGTTATGCCGAGATCAACTCTGGCGCTTTACCCCAGACTTCGACGACGAGGACAGCGACCCCAACTACGCCCGCATCAACAACTTTCGTCCGACGCCATCGCCTCAGACGTTTGTGAGCCGTACACCGTCGCCCACTGTAGTGTTGAAACCCAACCCTTTGTACGCCTCAGCCGAGGACCTGGATGGGCTCTACGCTAAGGTCAACAAACCCAAAGCAACGGCTGCACAGAATAACCCCAACCAGGCTGACGGGTGAGTTATCCTCAGAAGATAAATATATTACATATCCTAATGTTTTCTGTCCCATCCATCACCCAAACCTGCTTCCTGTTTATTGTCAAAAAGCTTCCATGTTCCAAGTTTAGAGAGAACAAGGAAAAATGTCATGTCACAATTCAAATGTCTAATAATTGTTGCTTTGTCTTGTGCATTAACACTGGAAATGTAAAACCGTAACAAACTCCTCTGAGACGGAGTTAGCAGCTGGGCTCCGACAACGCGAGCGACTCGTTAGACAAAGTTTTGTTGTGGAAGTGAGTAAGCACAAGGTCAAGACTGTGGCTGCAGCGGCGTGAGTGCATTTGCACACATCTTTATTCACAACCTGCCGAGTCTGAGAATGCATAAAACATGAGTGCGTGCTTCCACTGCACTAACTCCCACACACACACATCATTCATCTGTTAATGTGTGGGCCACTTTGACCTCTGTGAAGCTTTCAAACGGTCTGAAAAACACTATTCTTATCATTTCCCACTCAATAATTCCCTTACCGTAATATTGACAATAATTTATGTTTAGTTTTACTGCGAGGTGATAAATCATGGAGCGGCATTTAAAGTTTGTTTGGGGTCAGTCTGGCTCCCAGGCATGAAATATGGAATAATATTTATGCTTCTTGTGTTATTTCAGCTTCCTTCTTTATTCTGCTACTGCCCTGTAGTGGATTTGACAAACCTTAACACGTAGTATTGTCTTGTTTAGTTTTATTATGTACTGTTTAGACTAGACTAGACCAAACACGGCACACAGTGGATATTATGTGGCCTTCAGCCACAAACAGATTCAAATCCAACTTAAACCTGTTCAAATCTAACTGAAACCTGTTCAAATCTTTCTGAAACCTGTTCAAATCCAACTGAAACCTGTTCAAATCTTTCTGAAACCTGTTCAAATCCAACTAAAACCTGTTCAAAGCCAGCTAAAACCTGTTCTAATCTAACTGAAACCTGTTCAAATCCAACTGAAACCTGTTCAAATCCAACTTAAACCTGTTCAAATCTAACTGAAACCTGTTCAAATCCAACTAAAACCTGTTCAAATCCAACTTAAACCTGTTCAAATCCAACTGAAACCTGTTCAAATACAACTGAAACCTGTTCAAATCCAACTAAAACCTTTTCAAATCTAACTGAAACCTGTTCAAATCCAACTGAAACCTGTTCAAATCTTGGCGGCACAGTGGCAGAGTGGTTAGCTCTCCTGCCTCACAGCAAGAAGGTCCTGGGTTCAACCCCATCCAAGGCAGGGCCTTTCTGTGTGGAGTTTGCATGTTCTCCCTGTGTCTGCGTAGGTTTCCTCCGGGTACTCGGTTTCTACCACCAAAAAACATGTACAATAGTCCCCCCCCCAAACACACATGGGGCCAGGTCATGTTTGTAAATGAGAATTGGTTCTCAAACAGTTTACCTGGATAAATAAAGGTTAAATAAAAAAAAAAAATCTAACTGAAACCTGTTCAAATCTAACTGAAACCTGTTCAAATCTAACTGAAACCTGTTCAAATCTAACTGAAACCTGTTCAAATACAACTGAAACCTGTTCAAATCCAACTGAAACCTGTTCAAATCCAACTTAGACCTGTTCAAATCCAACTGAAACCTGTTCAAATCCAACTTAGACCTGTTCAAATCCAACTGAAACCTGTTCAAATCCAACTAAAACCTTTTCAAATCTAACTGAAACCTGTTCAAATCTAACTGAAACCTGTTCAAATCTAACTGAAACCTGTTCAAATCTAACTGAAACCTGTTCAAATCTAACTGAAACCTGTTCAAATCCAACTTAAACCTGTTCAAAGCCAGCTAAAACCTGTTCAAATCCAACTGAAACCTGTTCAAATCTAACTGAAACCTGTTCAAATCCAACTTAAACCTGTTCAAAGCCAGCTAAAACCTGTTCAAATCCAACTTAACCCTGTTCAAATCCAACTTAAACCTGTTCAAATCCAACTGAAACCTGTTCAAATCTAACTGAAACCTGTTCAAAGCCAGCTAAAACCTTTTCAAAGCCGACTGAAACCTGTTCAAATCTAACTGAAACCTGTTCAAATCCAACTGAAACCTGTTCAAATCTAACTGAAACCTGTTCAAATCTAACTGAAACCTGTTCAAATCTAACTGAAACCTGTTCAAATCTAACTGAAACCTGTTCAAATCCAACTGAAACCTGTTCAAATCTAACTGAAACCTGTTCAAATCTAACTGAAACCTGTTCAAATCCAACTTAGACCTGTTCAAATACAACTGAAACCTGTTCAAATCCAACTAAAACCTTTTCAAATCTAACTGAAACCTGTTCAAATCCAACTGAAACCTGTTCAAATCTAACTGAAACCTGTTCAAATCCAACTGAAACCTGTTCAAATCCAACTTAAACCTGTTCAAAGCCAGCTAAAACCTGTTCAAATCTAACTGAAACCTTTTCAAATCCAACTTAAACCTGTTCAAATCCAACTAAAACCTGTTCAAATCCAACTTAAACCTGTTCAAATCTGACTAAAACTTGTTAAAATACAACTTAAACCTGTTCAAATCCAATTTAAACCTGTTCAAATCCAACTAAAACCTTTTCAAATCTAACTGAAACCTGTTCAAATCCAACTTAAACCTGTTCAAATCCAACTTAAACCTGTTCAAATCCAACTGAAACCTGTTCAAATCTAACTTAAACCTGTTCAAATCTAACTGAAACCTGTTCAAATCCAACTTAAACCTGTTCAAATCTGACTAAAACTTGTTAAAATACAACTGAAACCTTTTCAAATCCAACTAAAACCTTTTCAAATCTAACTTAAACCTGTTCAAATCCAACTGAAACCTGTTCAAATCTAACTGAAAGCTGTTCAAAGCCAGCTAAAACCTGTTCAAATCTAACTGAAACCTGTTCAAATCCAACTTAAACCTGTTCAAATCCAACTTAAACCTGTTCAAATCCAACTGAAACCTGTTCAAATCTAACTGAAAGCTGTTCAAAGCCAGCTAAAACCTGTTCAAATCTAACTGAAACCTGTTCAAATCCAACTAAAACCTGTTCAAATCCAACTTAAACCTGTTCAAATCTAACTGAAACCTGTTCAAATCCAACTGAAACCTGTTCAAATCTAACTGAAACCTGTTCAAAGCCAGCTAAAACCTTTTCAAAGCCGACTGAAACCTGTTCAAATCTTAACTAAAACTTGTTAAAATACAACTTAAACCTGTTCAAATCCAACTAAAATCTGTTCAAATCCAACTAAAACCTGTTCAAATACAACTTTAATCTGTTTGAATCTTCTGTAAACCTGTTCAAATACAAACAGCACTTGTTCAAATATAACTAGAACCTGTTCAAATTCATATAAAACATGTTCAAATCCAGTAAACAAACACATTTTTGTACCAATCTGATTAAACCGTGTTTAACTCCAACTAAAACCTGCACTTGTAGAAATAGAATAAAATCATTCTCATCAAATGTGGCTCTTTATAAAAAGTTTGCCATTTCAGATTTACCGTCCCAGAAAAAAGAAGAACATTACTTTAACTCGGAGAGAAGATGCCCAAAATGAATTGTACTTAACTGTTTCCAAGTCCTATTAGTGACACAAGCCCAGGCGACAGTTGGTTACTTGGTTGGTGTCTTCTTAACGCTGTGCCACGCTTCTCCACATGCTCACTTGGACGAGGTCATGTGATCTGGCCAGCTCTGACTCTGATTGGCTCTTAAACAGTTTCTTTGATATCCATTGGGCTGAATCTATTGGAGCTGCACAAACACCATTCCTCCTTTCATTTCCTCCATTTGATGAAGTTTAGGAAGTTAACTTTGTCACATTTGAATAAGAGACACAAAGGGAAGACAAATCTAGAGAGGATTGTAATGCAAATTTATCTTTTTAAATCTGCCGCATTAAAACTTCCCTCGACTTCAACTGTGACAAAAAAGACTATTGACTTGCAAATCAAAAACTAAACCCTAGAGTTCGATCCAAGAAGGAGAAGAAGAGGAGGAGGAGAGGATGCTGGCAGAGCTGTTGGACGTTTAAAAGGAGGCAGATGGGAACGCTGTAGAGAAACAGAGCCAAGATGGAGGCAGTGTTAAGCGCGTTTGAGTCGAGCACAGTGACAGAGTTGCTCGACAACAGCGGAGGAGGGATAATTAGCCAGAGTCTATCGGACAGATCTGTTAGACCACTTTAGTGCTGCCTACTTGATTAGCAGCCTGTTCTCTCCCTGCGCTCCTGTGCCTTTTACTCTTTACTCTGCGTCCACTCACTGCTGATGGATATTCGATAGTCTTTAGCATTAGCATGATGGAGCCGGCTTCAGCTCGTTAACTGGGTCGGCAGAGACGTATAAGGACTTCCAAAGGTCTCAGATGAAGCAGAGGGTCGTCCTGCAGCAGCTGGGGTTCACTGTGTGTGCTTTTAGAAAGTTAAAGAATTAAGAACAATGTCTAACTCAAGTCACGGAAGGGCTGTAGAAGTCATAGTGTTGGACCAGGACTAGACAGACAAGACCAAGACAAGGACCAGACAAGACCAAGAGACCAGGACCAAGGACAAGGACCAAGACAAGGACCAAGGACAAGAACCAAGGACCAAGACAAGGACCAAGGACAAGAACCAAGGACAAGAACCAAGACAAGACCAGGACCAAGACAAGACAAGGCACACGACCAGGACCAAGGACAAGGACCAGGACCAAGACCAGGACCAAGACCAGGACCAGGACCAGACAAGGACCAAGACAAGATCAGGACCAAGACAAGGAGCAGGAACAAAGACTAGGACCAAGACCAAGACAAGGACCAAAGACCAAGGACCAAAGACCAAGGACCAAGGACAAGGACCAGAACCAAGACCAGGACCAAGACAAGACAAGGCACACGACCAGGACCAAGGACCAGGACCAAGGACCAGGACCAAGACAAGGACCAAGACAAGGACCAAGACAAGGACCAAGACCAGGACCAAGACAAGGACCAAGACAAGACAAGGACCAAGACAAGGACCAAGACAAGGACCAAGACAAGGACCAAGACAAGACAAGGACCAAGACCAGGACCAAGACAAGGACCAGATCATTTGTCCATCACTGGTCAGACTTTGTTCGACATATATGTTTTAAGACATATAAGTCTTACAGTGAAGTGTGTTTCTAGTGTAATTGTCAGTGAGTCCACAGGTCGTCTCTATCACTGGCCCTTTGTTTGTTAATGAAACTCCTGGGGTCATCGTGAGTCTCTTCTCCAAATTCAGACGAGATCCATAAGTGAGTATATTCTTCAAGACAAACTTGCAGTTGTTCAAACATAAGCAACGTCTGCAAGTGCCTGCCATTCCTTCCACGTAGAAGCCTTTTTCACTTCTAAGGCACGAGCTAAAGTAAACCTGGGAGTGTAAAAATAGCTGAACATGAGACGGAGGTGACACAAGTGAGAATGTAAACAGGTTGCATCAGTATACGCTGTTGCTGAGTCGGTCACAGCTCTTGAAGTGCTTTTACAGCCTGTTAATCTGCACACAGCAAAGTATACTGGTGTAAATATGAATTCTTTGAGCAGTGTCAGCTGATAATCTGCCTTGTTTTCACCGGTTTCCACTGCACACACCTGCGTCCGGGTCCAGACTGGTCATTCACAAAGTCAGTACATCTGTTAAAACAGGACTCGCCGAGAGGTCGGGAGCCACTGAGGTGCAGCGAAGGTCAGAAATAGAAGCGTGCACTGCCACCCACGTGTAATATTTCTCTGTTGAAGCCCGTGTAACCTAGCAACAATGCCGTGTGTGGTCTGTTTCTTTATGCCACCAGACAAAAAGCATGGGTGTGCACTTAGATTCTGCAGGAGTGACTGTATTCCTGTTGAAGTGCAAACAAGCCAACATTTTCAGCCTTACATAGAGTTGTTAAAGATACTACTTCTGTGACATGTAAAGAGGCTAAACTTGGCTTTTCATATGTGAGGGAATGTTTTTTTAACAATGGTACCGGGTTTTAGGACTAAAGTCAAAAGTTTAAACCTAAAGCTGATGGGCTTGATGGTTGATGTTGTGCTACTGCTCCAGATTTCTTCTTTTGGACAGTGCTTGTGTTTAATGACATAGTATATTCATTCTTGTCTTTCACCAAAGTAAAAATAAGTTTCCCTTTTAAACTATGGGTGATAATAAAGTTTTTGTTTTTTTGATTATTTGCTAAACATTTATATATATATAATTATGTAGATTTATTTACTCCTGCTTTAATATTTGGCAACTGTTCTGTCCTACGTTTTTTTAGGCGTGGTATGCACACTTACATGGAAACCAAACAGCCATGACTTATTTAGGATCCATTTTTTCATCCATTGCTTATACAGTTTTTTGACACTTTGTAATTATGTCAAACCTCATTATGTGACTCTATAAATTGAACCTGATTTCTTGTTTAGTTTATTTTTATTGAATGGATAGAGACATTACGATACATTTTCTGTGTTTGTTCCTGACCCAATCTACTCCTGGCCCCTCCCCTTTCCTCCTGTCAGGGCCCTCACCGCGGACTCCCGGCGCTGTCTGCCTAATTTACTGTCGGACATTTTCATTAGGCCCTCAATGGCAGGTGTGTGCCATGATGGGCGTCACATTTGATTAGAGCTACGCCGGCGCCTGACCTGTGGAGAAAAAGAGGTTAGCTATGCTTGTCAAACTTTATTAGCCGGAAGGCATTCTTTGTAGTCGGAGCAAGGATCGGCGAGATGAGATGAAAGAAGATGTAAAGGTTTTCAAAAGAAAGCACCATTGTTCCAAGGAAAGGTGGGTTTTTGTGAGTGACATCATCCGGAGGAAAGCTCTACTAAAGTTTAGACTGCAACACAAAAAGTACACGCGTCCACGTTTTCCAAATCGTTTCCGACAACTTTGACTAATCACTGAAACAGTTAAGAAAAGGGTGACATGGTCTTTTAGGATTTGATTTGTCAAAGTCTTAAATGGTATTTGTATTCTGCTCTGTTTCCTCTTTTTTCTTCTGCTCTATTTTGGTGCAAGACTCCAGACGGCGGTTCATTCCCTCGCTGACATAAAAGAGCAGAGCCAAGGAGTGTGAAGAAACAGACATTATATAAAGAGACTTCCCATTAATGCTCTTTTTTTTTTTTTCTGGGGCTTGAAACAGAAAATGCATCTTTTTGTTTCCTGCCAATGATTTCCTCATCATGCATCTGCCAAAGCGATGCTCGGAGGAAAAGGGTACGTCGGCGCCTCAAAAAACAACACGTCACGACTGTAGACGCCGCATTAAGCTATCTTTGTGTTGTATGCCTCAAAATTCCCTTTTATTCCTGCACTATCTGAGCAATTAAAATGTTGCTTTATGCTCCGGAGCAGCTGCCAGCTCTTCATAGTTGGTTACACAAAAGAAACCGACTGTTACTGGGAGCTAGAATTAGACTCAGAGCTAATCAACATTTGTGCACTTGGAAGAAAAAAGGAAACACACACCACAAGTACGATTTCTTTGCATAAAACCTCATTTCACACTTTACATTTAAATGACTTTATTAATGAAAGAGATCCCAAAGGCTCCTCTGATATCCATATTACATAATTCCAAAAATAGAACCGGCATTAGCACTTTCGTCTGGGAGCAACATGATTTAGTCGTCGCTCATTTAATTCAAACAAGTGTTTTACCTCAAACGATCGTAACGGTAAAACGGTCACTACAGCTTCAAACCTAAAACACGCCCAGGCCTGTCAGAGCTGACACGTCATTGGACACAACAGTCGGTAAAGCAGTTCAAGATGGATTTTTGCAAGTTTGTAAACGAACACATCTTGGGAGAATGAAGCTGCAGCGCAAGGTTAGAGATTGGATACCAGGTATTTTTAAACTCAGCTATTTAAACCTTATTTTAGTCAAAATAAATAATATTTCTCAAATCCTGTGCCGCTGAAGAGCTGACAGATTCCGCCGTAATATGGCAGACATCACTGTCATCACTTTAATCACTCTTTTACATATCCCTCTAAAAATGTGTTATTAGCTGAATTTTTATTTCAAGGGCTTTTTTGTCTTGAGAAAATAACCCTTTAACTTAAAAAAAACCCAGGAGCAGGTTCACAAACCTGCTAAAATACTTACAATGTAATTCTCAACAGTAATTTCTGCCTACCTCAGCTTTGAACCCATAACAACACACCGAGCAGAGTGAGTTCTTGGTGTTTTCTTTGGCTCTACTTTATTTCTGCAGGAAACCAAACACTGACCAGACACTTTGATGTGAGCTTATTTCCACGTCCGAGCGGTGAGGAAAGAAAGTGCTTATCTGGGCTTTTTCCCCAGTGTGTGTGGAGTCTTTAAATCAGCTCGCCACAGCAGCCGGCCGCGGTGCACATTTCTAATTAGACTGGCTTTGCACTGGCAACGCTGCAGGAGGGTTACTTTCTCACACAGTGACCACAGCCGTCTTTCAAATCAGAGACAGGTTTGTTCGAGGTTCACCAGTCGAGATCAGTCTTTTGTCTTCATGAACATTCCTGAAAATCTGGAATATGGTGAGCTCCTTACTTTAAATTCATAATAATAATAAGAAAAAGTAGTTCTATGTTGAGTGTTCTTCTGCTTTCAGTACCTGCCCTCTGGTTTCTTGCTGTTCAGATCAGCATGCGCATTCAGACGCACTAAAATATGCACAGAATATGAAAACTAATGTGGCAAACCAAGGCTTTATTGATGAATGGATTGGTCTCAGTCCGTTAACATGACAGCCGTTCAGAGTGCTGTTCTCATGAGTCACACGTATCAAATGGAATTAATACATACATAGGAAAATAATGGTGACAGTGTAGTTTTACTGAAGCCTTGTGGTCGTGGACGCTGTACTTTCCGTCCAATTATGTTGCTCCAAGCTTCACTGTGAGTTCGATCTTGGCCTTTTTTCGGTCCTCTCACTGACTGATGTCACCAAAGTCTTCCATCACCTCACTCTGCTCTGAGAGAAACGACCAGCACCAAGGCAAGGCCCAGGTTTTAGATGGATTTCAAATACAGTTAAAACTGTTCAAATTAAACTCAAACCTTTTCAAATCTAACTTAAACCTGTTTTATTTCTACTAAAACCTGTTCAAACTGTACTAAAACCTGTTCAAATCTTACTTAAACCTGTTTTATTTCTTCTAAAACCTGTTCAAACCCTACTAAAACCTGTTCAAATCTTACTTAAACCTGTTTTATTTTTCTAAAACCTGTTCAAGCCCTACTAAAACATGATCAAATCCAACTAAAACCTGTTTAAATGACGGTTCGATTCCCGCTCTCCCCACAGTTCATATTGTCATTGTGTCCTTGGGCAAGACACTTAACCCACCTTTCCTCCAGTGGTGTTCCAGCTGTGACACTGGTGAATGGAACCTTAATGTAAGTTGCTTTGGATAAAAGCATCTGCTAAATGAATAAATGTAAATGTAAATCCAACTAAAACCTGTTTAAATTCTACTTAAACCTGTTTCCATAGAAGGAGGAAATGGATGTGAAAGATAACTTTTGTAAGACTCAAAACGTTTTGTTCCAATTTATAATGCTTTGAGACATTCCTAGAAAATTAAATTACATTTACATTTCCAGCCCAAATGTACAGGGCTGCGCTCATGGAAAGTCTTCTGATCCAACTTCAACCAAAACTCCCTCCAACGCTTCGGCACGAGTCCGCCCGCGTCTTCATCCATTAATACGATAATATTTGTCCATTGTCAGTGATGGAGGCCGCGGCATAATGAGATAATTACAGTGTTGTTTCATTTGGAGAGCGACACGCACGCTCAATCAAAATGTTAGTCCTAATTACGGGGCCCCGGGATTGGCTAATGGGGTTCGGCGGGAGACGGTGTGCTTGGGGAGAAAAACAAATAAATAAATAAAACATTCATTCTCCAAGGCCAGCTTTGTTTATTTGTGCAGAGGAGGCTGAACAAAGTAAGTGATGATAATGATTATGAATGGAGATCTTTAACACCTGACTAACAAATGGCTGAAAAAGAAGGTTTAGCTGTATACTGCTCTAATAAACGGCTCTTTTTTTCCTGGTTTTTCCTCACCCTGATGGAGGCTCTAAGGACAGGATGTTGTCCCTTTCAGGCGGCTGTTGTTGCAGTATGTGATTTTTATTTGTTTAATCCTGTAACAGCATTTTGTAATAGTAACCATCTGTGAAAAAAACAGGACCTTAAGATGTCTTTTAAGCTTTATCAGGGATTTTAATGGGAAACTTCAGTCCTAGCTTTGTCCAATCAGATGCTTGCTCCTGGAAAAAGGAGCGCTCCCATTGGTCGACACTGATGTCAATAAGGAAGTAAAAGCTGCTGATAAATCAGTGACAGTGAATTTATTTTTTTTACCCTGGATACATCTTTTAACACATGCCGCAAAACAGTTCAAAAAAGCAAAACTTAAACCGAGAAAAGGAAGGCAACGTGAAAACGAGAAAAATATTGGCAATTCAATCACATAATGTTAAAGGAGACGGACATATTTGCTGTTCTGACGCTGAAGTTGGAGCTAAAGGTTCTAAACTTTTGGTGCAATGTATTGGTATTATGTGGAAGAAAGATTGGTCCGGTTTTACTTTTTACTAAAGGAAAGCAGGAGAGGTCTCTAGCTGCTGTTGGTGTTAGTGGATCTTTAAAGTGCAGGTATCTACACTGACTTACATTGGTCACACTCGTTTTTGGGTTTTTTACGTGTGTAAGTGTTAAGTTTGACACACAGAGAAACATTACTGCAGTTGAATCACAGACGCAATCGGTGTTTTGTTGCATCACAGAAACTTCTCCCAGAGTTGTTTCCTCCTGACACAAAATCTGGGTTGAGTCAAGGTGCCTTGAGCTCAGCAGAGACTGCTCTCTGTTATGACTCAGCCTCCTCCCCACAGGCCTGGATCCACAGGCGGCAAACGTCACGGCATGTCCCACATACCAAATTTACAAGGACTAACTCGGGGAAAAATACATTTTATTGACTTTCCTGAGCACAAAACGCACTTCCACAGCCCAAGATAGGTTTTTAATTAAAGGACAGGTCACAAGAGAGACTTAAGTGTGTAAACTGTTTACTTCACTAATGAACTCTGTCTGAGGCTCTGCTTTCTATGTTCGGTTCTGGACCTGGGACAAACTAAGTACGATTTAAAAATGAGACCTTTCCATGAGAGTAGGATGGGACACAATCTGTCAAGAAAGAGAAAAACGACAGTGTTCCCTGAGGTGCGTCATCAAAACTGTTTGTCCACTAGAAAAGTAAAAATAATTTTGCCTTAAAAAAAAGAACCCATCCCTCAAAATAAAAATAACAAATCCATGGAAAGTAAAGTCTCAATTTAAAAAGCTTATTTGAAAAGACGCTTACTCAAAATAAAAAAGCTTAATAAATAAATAATTTCCTCAGAATGTCTACGCCGTGTTTTAATTTGAGGAGTGTGTTTTTATTTTATTTTAGATTAACTTTTCTTTTTCAGTTGTCTTTTTTTCTTAATTGGGAATATTTTTTATTTTATTGTTTTTAATTTGAAACATGGCTATATTCTTTTATGGATTTTATTTTTTTAATGTTTTTATTTTGAAAGCTGCTTTACTTTTTTACGTTTTTATCCAACATTTTTAAATATCTCTCTTTGCTTTATTTTTTGATTTTGTCCTTCAGGGCCACCGTAGAAAACAAATTCAAATTCAGTAAAATTTACCTTCATAACTTCAGAGTTGATATTATCCTTTCCGTATTGCATTTTCTCTCACTTTGAGTCTCCTGAGGTTGAAATGGTAAACAGCATTTCAGTGTCAATCTTGGCGTTGGAGATAAACGCCAGCACTGTGTTGTACTTTGGTCACACTTGCTCAAACATTACGCTCAGTCATGCTCACTATTCCTCTCCATTATCCCTGTTTACGTTTATTTCTTAAAGGTTTGTCACAATTTTGTTCTCATCTTACACATTTTTTTACAATTTTCTTTTTCAGCCGAGGTTAGGTTTAGCAGGATCCACTCAAACACCTGCCTTTCCATCTTCCTTGTCTTTGTCAAATCCATAACTCAGTTTTCTGCCATGATTTGCTCTGTCAGCTGCTTCACTTGAGCCACCTATGTCTGTGTTTATACCTCGATATTTCTGTCTGTCAGGCTCAACAAACTGCCAAGTGTTGTCAGTGGAAAGCCAAAGAAAAGAGATTGCACAGCCCTCTTTCTCAAGACACATTTTTAGATTACTAATCCACATTGTTTACCCGTCTGTCTTTTCTTTTTTCTCCACAGTGGGTTACGTAGAGAATACCAGACAGCACGAGCCGTACCGGCCTACGACGAACTGGAGGCAGCTCGACGCAGAGCCATAGAGTATGATCCCAATCGGGTGAGTACTATCTTATACTTGATTTTGTAATGTGGCCATTAATAGAATAGGTATTTGTGTCTTACATCCACTTTTGAAAGGGCTTATATAAGTTAAAAACTATAGAAAATCGAAGGTCCTGTTGTGGGTTTAAACCTGTTGTATTTGGTAAATGTAGCAGGTGTGTCTCTTGTGTCCTGCTCGGGCTATTTCCAGCTCTCTTGTTAACATTTGGAGATGCCGAGTGCCACTGAGGTGGCGTCTGCTCTGCTGCTCATTTACTTTATGGAGACATCTATTAGACGCTGACATTTCCATCCCCTGTCTTTAAGCTCCGGCACAACTTTCTCCTTTTCTTTCCTGCTCGTACACGCCTCTACTTCTGTGTCTCTTTCTCCAACAATGACCTCATATCTCCAGCTCTGCTAAACGTCCGTGAACTGAATCGATCCGGGCTGGAGGAATCATTTCATTTACCTTGCGTACGCTCCTTAACTCCGCATATTTGCCTTGGAAATCAATAGCCATTTATCAAACAGGATTTTTTAAATGGCGTGCTCAAGGATGCAGAAAATCCCACTTTGATCGGAATCAGAAGCACAGAGGTTTTACAAAGACGTTTCCACAGATGTGGACTGTACTTCTCAGGCTCTTCTCAACACGAGGCCACACTTAAATTAAAGAACAGTATCAGTTAAGACAACCCTCTCCAAAGCTCAGAGGAACCAGGGGTGTTCCAGTCGCCCGAGGGCCCGATAATGAAACACCCCACATCTAATCACACACGTACAGCCGACAGTGAGAAACCGTACAGTATCACACAGGTATCAGGTAAAAGGTTTGTTTTTTTGTTTTTATAGTAATGGTAGAAAAATCTTGATATGAAGTGACTTTCTGCCCACATTCTGAAAAGTTATTGTTGTGTTGCCAAGAGAACCCCCAGAGACATTCATTTATTCTAATTACCTGTCGACTCATTTCTCGAACATATTTCTTTGGGGATTTCTGATGACGTCCTTTATAAAGACAGTGAGTAGTGTTTGTTAAATGAACTGCAGCTTCTTTGTGAAAGCATCTGGCTACTTTTGATTTTGGATGACAATAGGTAACATTCTAAGAGAGGAGTTAAAATCCATTATGACAGCAACAAATAAAGCCAATGCCAAGGTATCTTAAATGTAAACCATAATCAGAATATTTTAAATGGTAAATTCCAAACTTAACTTATTTTTGTTAAGTGTCTTGGAAAAGTGTGTGATCCTACTTCTGACTCCATTGAGGATTAAACAAACAGACCTTTAAAAAGTGGAATTAAGACCGATTTTAAGACGGAGTTACTGCAACATTACTAGACTCAAATGCAATTGAAGTCCAGACATTTTGATACGAGATGAGCAAATGTCGCCCTCTCGTTATTGCATTAAACAAAAGAAATTAGGTACTTGAGGAGTTTTTGTGACGTGGACTTTTTACTTGAAATCCAACAGTCCTTTTTTCTTGAGCACAGATTTTGGCTGCTCTTCTCTTCAACAGGACACTTTCCACTTGCTGTCTTTTTGCGAGCTTAACAATCCGAATGAATACAGACGACTCAAGTTCAACACTCTCATACTCGTCTGTATCGACCTTGTACGATTAAACCTTTTTTCTGCCAACATTGCTGCCACGCTGCTCTTTTTATGCTCATTCTTTTTTTATAGCCTTGAATGGTTAAGAGGAGTTTAATTTTATTTATTTTTGGATCCAAGGACGAGAGCGGCGTTCTGCTTTGAGTGCTGTAGTCTCTGAAATCGGATCTCTGCTAAGCACGCTAACCTACGCTGACACAAACAAAAGCTTTTTTTTTTCTTATACCTATTCACGGCTGTTTATTCGTCCTACCTTTTGTCTGGGCACATTAAGTGACTAAATCTAAATCTTCAAAAAAGTTCTGCCCCAGTCCGTTCCTCTTTGTCGATGTGTCTTTAATTTGACCTGTCCCATTGTTCCCTGTCTGTGGATAGGTCACACTTGTAATTATGACAATCACACTGGGCCTAGTCTCTGTATATGTTAATGATAGGCTCTCTGTCATGTCCTGATGGCCAATTAAACTGTAGAAGTGCATGTTTCCTTTTAATGGACTTCTGGACGAGGTGACAATCGATGACATGTGACCCTCTCCGAAATGCCACATAAAAATCATACCTTTTGAATGATTTTTTTCATTCATTCATTTTTCTAGTAATGATTAAATGAGTGGCACAGTGACAGAACATGAAGGTCCTGGTCTGATCCACATGGCAGACTTCCTGTATTCTCCATGAATGAAAAAATAAGATCTGGATCCCTTTGTCCCGATGTACAAAGGATTTTCAAACACTGCAATGTAAAAAGAGACCTGTTCAAATCCAACTAAAATCTTCTGAAATCCAATTCAAACTTCTTTAAATTGAAATAAAACCTGTTCTGAGGAAATTCTACACTCCCCTTGTTTTCTGAGACAATCCCTATGTTGTCAGCTGACACCTACATCTTCTAAAATTGTTAGATAATATACTTTTGATTTCCTTTTTTTCATAACTTTTCTTTTTTCCTCAAATAACATTTAAACTTCATGATGTCACTGTTTTATTCTGCCTTCAAATCCATGGTGGGAACTGATCTTGTGGAATATGACGGTGGGTCCTCTCCTACTTCGAAAAACATGATATATTGGTTTACTACAGGACGAGGACTCCTTCTCATATTCCACTATAAGAACTAAATCCTGTTTTATTAAATCCAACAGCCATAAGCTGTTCCTAACTGTCTTCACATCCTTCAGATCTCAATCCTTTTTCAAACATAAGCACATACAGAAAGTTATTAGTATGTTATGGTGGTTATAAGGAGCGTACTGTGTTAATTAGACTCGGTGATAATGACAGTGTTAAGCAGGCTGCCGTCAGACTCCATGTTACGGACTCCTTCACATACACATATTTCCACTGTATTTGTACAAACTGTTTGCTTCATCTGACCGTACACAATGTGTTTTCACTGTACGTGCAAAAAACCAGTCACATGACCGCTGTGTCTTATCTCCGACTCATTACCCGCCGAGTCATAAACAACAGTGGCAGGTCATGTGACACCTTAATGAACACACGCGCTGCAGTCATTATAAAACACACACACTGAGGAACATTCGCACGAGTCCAGAGCCGACTTGTCATCCGTCGCGCAGCTGTTTTTTGTACTTCTCTCTAATGTTGTGTGCACGGACATCCATCACCTTGATGATATTTTAATGTCACATCCTCAGGCTGTCTCTCCACTCCCCCCCCCCTCTTTTCTCTCCCTCCCACACGGCGGCCATCACTTCATAAATAAACCCCGCACATCATTAAGTAAACACGCCGCGGCCTGTCAATGTGATCGATGGCCCACACTCGCTCAGGCTCACAGCGCGGGGGGCTTCGTGCCCACCGGCGAAAGCCCCCGACGGGTTTGTGCCCACACTTCTGATGAATGTTCATCGGCGACGTTCATCTGAATCTCACTTTTTCAAACACACCTCAAAAAATGAAGCTCCAGACGTCACAGCAGAAAGTGGAGGTGAGGTTTTGAGGTGGTACATGAATGTTTGAGGAGTGACCAACGTTTATATATGGCTCCTCTACCTGCAAAACCTCTCAAAGCACTTTTACATCCATTCCAGACTCCCAACCTACACCACAGAGATAACTGTTTAAAGGTCTCAGTCTTGTCTAGGCCATAGAGGTGTTTGGATTTGACCACAGCTGAGTTATTTGTCCACATCCTAACCTAACCTCTAACATTTTAGCTTAGTTAAAAAATATCCGAAAACTAACCCTCCATGAGATTGGATTTTATATCTGTTCCCTGTTCATACACTGATCCTGATCTTGACTTGGTGTTGATCCCTAAAAACCTTCACCCTGATGCACTCGGGCAGGATCCACATGTTATTTTCCCAGTGGCTCACCATTGCCACTGTCACCTGACAAGAGTCTCCCGCTGCCGACATTTCAGCCGCACTCACCGCCGCAACACACAAACCCTACGATGGAGCGCTCAGGTGTAATGGATGCTCTGGCAGGCCGGTCCCACTGAGGGCCCCGCTGTCACTGAGGCGGTGTAGCCCAGCAGAAAGCCGCATTAACACGAGAGGGAGACCCAACGGGAGAGCGATGAGAGAGGGGAACGAGGGAGATGTGAGCGGAGAGTCAAGTAAGAGACACAGGCAGAAGGAATTAGAGACGGAGAGGGCCAAGAAATATGTGTCAGTGTAATGTTATTCAGAGTTGGTCATTAATGAAGGAGAAGCTCATTTACATCCAACAACTATGCTCAATGCTACTTGTTACCTGCTCTACACACAGCTTAATGTTCTTTGAACATTAGAGACAAACTTCAGTGCTCCAAAATGTAATTAGTAGATGCATGTTTCAAAACCTAAACTTAAATTTTAAACAGAACTAATGCTAATGACATTGTGACACAAACTCCGGCCTCATGTCGGAAAGTCCTAGGTCTTTTTTTCCCGTCTTCCACTACCCTGACCTATCACAGAACTGTCACATTTTGTTCAAACCTATGTATTTTGAACTAGGGTTACACAATAGAATGCTAATTTATCATCAGTGCAATGTTAAAATGCACAGTATTATTACTCGGACATAGAGCTTTAGTGGTGTACCTATCCACCACCCCAACAATAGCCTATTCAGCTCTTGTGTCACATGCTTTCTTGATGTTGTCTTGATGAAAACTGAAAAATGTAATAATGTCTTGAAGACAGGGCAGCAATAAGACAACACTAAAGAGAAATCAGTGCAACACGACAATGCAACAGCAAATATTGAAGAGATGCTGGAGGGGATTATGGAAAGTTTGAGAAATCTTCCAGGGATTGTGATGTTGGCACAAGGAGGAGACAGATGGGAGGAATAAGGCGGATAGATGACAAGGAAGAGAGGTTTAATCCTGGTTATGTGGTTAGATATCAAGTCATTTACATGAAATAGAGCTGTGGGTAAAGTGTTTTTGTTAACCAGGGACTTTCCAGTCTGCTGCACTGAGGCTTCTGGTTGTATTGTTGAATTGAGAAATGTTCTTGTTTTTCATGAATGTTTCTTTTGTTTAGATTTTATTAAAGGAGCATTTCGAAAGATCTAGAGTTTTTGTTCTAGAGTGCCACCTCTAGCGTTAGCAGTACTGCATCCAGTGTGTTCACTGTGCGCACGCTTGTACGAGCACAAACGAACAACAACCAAAGACAAATGTGCCGTTTTTGAGTGTCAGGAGACCTGTCTCAAAGGATTCATCTTCAACTTTGCTTAGTTTACTTATGACGGCAAATCAGGAAGTGAGAACCAGGTAAACAAGCGTGCATTACGTCACGTCCTCTGAAACTGTGCAGGGGTTTCAATCCCAAAACGTTCTTATTTCATCGACTGTACAGGCGATTCATCCTGCACATCAGGCTGTTGCTGATGCATGTATAGGTTAGAAAAAAATTTGAACCCTTTAATGTACCTTTCAAATTAATGGTAGTTTCCATTTGGAATCAGCTGTTTGGTAATACCACATTGTTTGGCTCCGAAAAACAATCAGACACCAAAGCTTAGAATTTATTACTGATATTGATAAGCAGGCAGCATGCACTGGTGTCTGCATACTTCCTTTTTATTATAGGCATTGTAGCACTTTGTTCTTTTGCAGCACAGGTCTTTCCTTAAGAGGGCTTTCACACCTGCTCTGTTTGGTTCTGATCTTTTGGACTTTCCTGATTGTTTCGAACCAAATGTTCAGGTGTGAAAGCTCCAGGACGTGGTTCAGCTGTAACTTTTAAAAACTACAGTCACTCCACTCTGGCTGCTTGTTATGGTTGTTGAGTATTTTTTCAACAAAACAGCAAGAATGTTATAGAGCTTTTAAGAAATGTATTTGTGTTCCAAAACTATATGTCCTGATAATGTGTAGAAAAGAACAAACAAAAACGGTTTTAGCAGTGACTGGGTTGAGCTAATGTTTATTTATAGCGTCTCATCAGTATGTTTTTTCCTCATTATTTCCCTAAGTATCAGCCAGTGCTATCTCCTGCTTCCTTCTTGTTTTCTTCCTCGTTTGTGTGTGTGTGTCCTCACTGTCCAATTAATTAGGAAGTTTTCAAATAAGCTCTGGGAAAGAAAAAAAGATGAATTGTGGGAGTTTGGTGCATGTGTGGAGAGGGAGCAGCTGCTGCGGAGGTGTGGGCCGTGCTAATGTCAGGCTAATGCTGGTGTTAATCAGGTTAGAATATGCCATGTGTCTTTGTATGTAGGCACCAGCGCTAGGCTAATGACGGAGAGTATCATCTGTCAACATCTCACTTCCTTTGTCTTTGTTTGGTCTTCAGTGAATACTTGCAAATCTAACTGGAAGATTCACCTAGATTTGTAGTTTTGCACATTTTTTGGAGGGGATGTGTCAAAGCTGTATGTCTGTATGTTCCCTTGCATTTGTATAAATCAAAAATCCCAGCTACAAACACATTTGTGAGCACATTTTACAGCCGACTTTTATGAGGTAACACGCCACAGTCCCATAAATCCAAACAGGCCACAATGAGTTGCCATCAAAGCAGTTCCAGTCTCGGGGTTTTGGCTCTACTCATGCTGTTGTTCTGAGTCGTGCCAGTGCCATGTTGGCGACTTGCTGAAATCCATACAAAAAATCCCATAATTTGACAATCATACTCTGTTTTCTTTTGCTCTATTTTAGCAGTCAAACATAAAACAGGTTTAATTTCTAATTCAACACACGCCCCCTGTCCCACCTGGCTTTGTGCGGCCTGCTCTGATTAAAGACTCTGCCCTGACTCTGTGGACCAGGACTCGGCTCTATTCTAGTTCATGTAATTACACAGGCACCACCACAAGTTAGTGTTTACCCGGAATAACCCTTAAACAAGCTACTCACAGCTTCAGAGTTTGGACTGTGAGATCTTAATGTAGGAACTAAGGTCAGGATTCAGAAAAGCCTGCAATGTAGCTATGAGTTTTTCACCTTTATTTTATGAAACTGGACTATTTTTTTTGGAGATCCCTCTAACTCTGCCTTCTTCAGAAAGCTTCTTGGTGTTGACTCGGTCTCGCCCTGTCACTCTCTTTCAGTCTTGTTCTGGGTGTGCTCCAAAGACAAGAACAAGATGTCAATAGTTTTTTCTAACATTAGTACACACTTGTTGTTGTACGCTATGTGTTTTTGCCTCTGGCTGTGGTTCGATTCACACTTTTCCTTTTCACGGACCGAAGCAGTGGCTGAACTCCTGCTCGCACTCGTGGGAGCCAAAGACAAGAGCCAACATCTCGTCCCCACATTCTGTTCCTACCCGGCGCTATCAAGAGTTTTCACACTCACGTATAGCACCTTTCTCGTTCACTTCGCAAAGTCACAATGAGCTATTCCATCCACGGACTGCTCCTCCCTGTCCTTGCCTCTCAGGCTCAGTCCCTCAGGCTCTGCGCACTCCTTCGATTGTTTTAAGTGTCTTCATTCCAATGCTACGCGGCAGCTCTTCCCTCCTCCCCGATCTGGGCCGACGCGGGCCTACTGGGACTTATTTGGTGCCTGTCTTTATCCCTGCAGCTTGTCTCTGGCCTACGGGCAAACGGCAGAGTGTGATCTGTCGCCGGCTCGATAGAAATCCCTCATTCTTCTGCTCAGTCATTTTAAAACCTGTTGCCGGGCTGAGTGTGGATTTAGGACGAGGAGGTCGCGAGGGTCAGACGTGTGGAGCTTTCTTAAGAGAGAAAACTCTGTATTGTTCACATTTAAATGGTTGTATCTTTACAATATACATATACTTAACCACTCAAGTACATCTTGTACTGCTATAGGTCATGTGTTTGTAACCACGGTGGGGTCGTACTGACAGTTATGGATAAAAGTGTGTCACTACCTGGCCTTTTGTAAACACTTTCTGTGGAAGCCCTCCCAGATTATCTGACTGGTCAGGTAAAAACACTCAAGTGTTATTGTAAGCATAGCCTTTACATTATCTTAAGTACTGGAAGGTTTGATCAGTTAACTTTTCATTTTGGCATTTATTCAAAGTGTAAATGTTTAGTTGGCATTTCTTAATTAACGTGACTGAAGTAATAGTGAATAAATTCCGGTTAGAATTCACATTCATGCACTTGAGGATTCTGAGGAATAACATTAAAATAAACCTTTAGATGGTCACAACTTCAAAATTCAACTTGACTTCCTAATCGTTCTTTTGGAGGGGGGTTTGTATGGTGTTGATAATTAGTGCAACAACAGCTGATTTTGGCAGAAGTTGTGCCAAAACACGTGAAGGTCAAACCTGATCTACCTCACGATGTTTGCAGCAAGCTTTTGGAAAACTGATGTGCAGAAATGACTCATCTCATATGTGCACAAACCTGTTATAAAGATGAACATCATATGACAAGGTCCAGAAACCTGACTCATGACTCAACTGAAATAATGAGAAATCACTCTGAGGTTATGTTGTTGTACACAGCTTGGTAAAAAAAAAAAAACATCTCTTTCTAACGTAGCACCGTGAGAGGTATCTTTCGGGGGCATCAAAACCTGCCGTGGCACAGCCAACACTCTCTCTGACTGGATGTTATTTCAGCAAGCGGCGGGGGCAAACAAACATGGACAGGCAGCAGAGAACAGGGACACAACCCCGGGTAAATAAACAGCGCCTCACGGCCACGGCCACACACGCTCAGCGGCCGACACATGGAACAGGTTTGACCGGGACAACTACATGTGGGAAAAAACTGCACACATGGAGCTTCCCCTCGGCATCTTAACAACAAAACTTAAAAATCTACTGCGTGATTACTATGTTTAACCACATTGGAGCCAATTTCAAATGTGATCTCATTAAAAGCCTTTTGGTAATGGTCATAATATCTATGTTTGTGCATGTTTTCCACTTAGAGGCAGTTATTTTTTGGGGCTTTAAAGTTATGCCTGAATGTTAACCCATGTCCTCGCTCTAAAGTTTCCCAATCATCAAAGACTTTCTTTCTATAGGGTTTATATTTAAAGCATTGTTGTGATTAGGCCTTGGACGGTATGAGATTCTGATGTTATGATAACCTTGTGGAAAAATAAAAAACTTCAAATGGTTTTAATTTCCTGTTAAATTAGACAGTTTAATTTGGGTTGTTATAATAGTACTTAGAGTTTGAATCTTGGCACACCTTGCAATAAAATATCCAGGACAAAACAAAAACAGGAACCTAATCACTTTTAGTTCTGGTCTCTCTCTTCTTTTACATAAATGGTCTGCCTCTGTATTTGTGATTGTCATGGCACTTTGAAACTGTGGTATACCTTATAAACAGTCATTAGCTCATGTCTACTTGTGATGCTGTGTAAACGTTAGAAAGGGAGGATTATGACTGTTGATTTCAGTCATTAGCACAGTGCAGAACTCTGAATTACAAATGACACCGATGTCAAGACATTTTAATGAGCTCTTGTCTTGGAGCCTGTAGCTCAAGACTCAGATATTAGGACACAAAGAAATATATTCAGTATAACACTCTGTTGGTGTTTTTTTTTTTGTCCTTTATAAAGCAACAACTATCTCCTTTCCACATTTCTAAAGATTAGGATAAAGTTTAGGAAAAAGCAGAATGTTTCTCTAATAGCATCATAAACTTTGACCGAGTGTATAATTCTGCTAATGACCAAAACATGTTTGCCCATTACCTGCTCCCTGCTTCTTAAAGAGGGCACTCACATCCACCTGAACGCTGGCTCCATCTGTATGTAAATGTAGGAGGCTATGTTAGGGTCAAGAGTTGGGGCCTAAACAAATACTAACGATGAAGACAATTACCCACAGATTGGCCTCTTACCAGAATAGCCTGCATTCCAGCGTGAGTGTGCGTAACCTTTGGTCCGAGTGTGCCTCTGTGTGTGTCCCATCTGCTGCTAACGAGCGGCGGGCTCCAGGTGTGGGAGTGTTTAGTGTACGCAGGGGCCCGGAGCCTCCAAGACCTGATACAACATAATCTCCTGCACCAAAACACTGGATCTGAGCAGAAGGCAAAGGTGCTCGGACCTTTCTGAGAATTAGTTTGTTAGTTGGTTACCAGTCCTGTTCATTATCTTTATGGACAGGATTTCTAGGCGCAGCCAGGGGCCGGAGGGAGTCTGGTTTGGGGAACCACAGGATCTCGTCTCTGCTTTTTGCAGATGATGTTGTCCTGTTGGCTCCATCAAGCCAGGACCTTCAGTGTGCACTGGGACGGTTTGCAGCCGAGTGTGGATAGGCACCTCCAAGTCTGAGACCATGGTTCTCAGTCGGAAAAGGGTGGCTTGTCCCCTTCACATTGGTGGAGAGATCCTGCCTCAAGTGGAGGAGTTCAAGTATCTTGGGGTCTTGTTCACGAGTGAGGGAAGGAGGGAACGTGAGATTGACAGACGGATCGGTGCAGCTTCTGCAGTGATGCGGTCAATGTACCGGTCTGTCGTGGTGAAGAAGGAGCTGAGCTGTAAGGGAAAGCTCTCGATTTACTGGTCAATCTACGTTCCTACTCTCACCTATGGTCATGAGCTTTGGGTCATGACCGAAAGAACAAGATCCTGGATACAAGCGGCCGAAATGAGCTTTCTCCGCAGGGCACTCCCTTAGAGATAGGGTGAGGAGCTCGGTCATTCGGGAGGAGCTCAAAGTAGAGCCGCTGCTCCTCCACATCGAGAGGAGCCAGCTGAGGTGGCTCGGGCATCTGTTTTGGATGACTCCTGGACACCTTCCTAGAGCGGTGTTCTGGGCATGTCCCACCGGGAGAAGACCCCGGGGAAGACCTAGGACACGCTGGAGGGACTATGTCTCTCGGCTGGCCTGGGAACGCCTCGGTATCCCCACGGAAGAGCTGGAGGAAGTGTCTGGGGAGAGGGAAGTCTGGGCGTCTCTGCTTAGACTGCTGCCCCCGCGACCTGGCCCCGGATAAGCGGTAGAAGATGGATGGATGGATGGATAGTTGGTTACCATGTCAATAAGTATTTTTCATTAGGATCTACGAGTGAGAATAACAAGAATAAGCAATAAGAAGGCTCATTATTGACCTAAAAGTTTGAATTGTGATCACATGACAGTTTTATGTAAACCTTTGAAATGTGTGCACAGTCCAGAGCCTATGGTCACTGCCCCCTCCTCTCGGAGAACTCATCTAAAGCTGAGTGACTGGTGGGACTGGAGGGATATGGGTTGGATTTGGCTCTGTTGTGTTGGTTAAAGCCTGGTCTGAGTGTGATCGTGCCAACGGGAGCTGGGCATGGAGCTCCGGGCACCGGCTCCACACTGAGCCATTGGCTTAATGAGACTCTGAGATGGATGATGCAGCAGAGAGAGAAGAGGAGGAAAAGACGAAGATACAGGAGGCTAATTATGCCAGTTGAAAGGAGTCGGGAATGGAGAGCAGTTTGGGAATCTGTGCATCTCAGTCTCGGGACGAAAGGCTGCTCAGGCTTTGTGGCAAAGCACTTGGACTCATTAGAGCGTTATTGTATATGTGAGCGTCACAAATTTACACAAAGCCAAAAGTGCTCCAAGAAATTTATTTCCTGAGCGCTGCAATACTTTGTGATGAATGCGACAGCTGTGGAGCTGCCAGTGATTGGTAAAAGTGAGCGTGTTTCTGTGCGTATCATCTGGCACTGTCAAAGCAAAGCTTTTTAATTTGGAAAAATGGGAAAGTGACTTTGTGTTCTTTGACTTTGACACGTTCACACACACACACACCAAACATTCTGTCAGAGCATTTACACAATTATTTACGCACTTTATAGAAAAATGATAGTGGTGAGTATTTAAGCTCATTAGCTTTGCCTGATGGGAAACTATTCAGAGTTGACTGTAGATCTGCTGATTGTGAGATTTAGACCTGGATTACTCACATTCATATACAGACACATATTTCTGAAGCCAACGTTTGACAAAGTCAATAGAATTTTACCACATGACACTTCAGAAAAGGAACTTTCCCATCATGAGTTTTCTTTTGTGGTTTGGCGTTAAATCCAGAGAGAATCTGGCGCTCACTCAGCTACTGTCTGCAAAATCTATTAACTTTTCCACCCACAGCTGCTCATGTAGTATACAGTTTATGATATCTCCAGATGTAGAGTGAAGACACCAGTGATCAGCAAAAAACGTCATTTTATGGCCTGATCTATGATGTTCTGAAAGGAGCAGCCCAAGTTCAATTAGTGCCATTGCCCCCACGTCAGCCCCCACTGACCCTCTTACCACATGTTGTTTATCTGTTGGTGTTTGAGTAAAAAACTGATAGTAATAGACATACTTTTTGCTTTTTTGTATATTTCAGATCAGAACAGGCTTGCTTTTAGAGACGGCTCTAAGTAGATGTTTCAATAAGTTTATTCTTTCTCCTGAGTTATTGTGTTTTCTACATAAATGTGAGGACAGGGCCCTTGACTCTTTGTAGATGAATTGCTTTTTTCAGCAGCTGCCATTGTCAGACTCAGACTTGTTTTTCCTGTTTGTCTCCCGCAGCAGTATTTCAAGACATCATCATCTGGCTTTGAAGCAGACTGTCTAATTTGGGGGAAATGGGCTTCCGTCTGAACAGCATCCATGCATCAGACACCCACACAATGTTTGTGCGAGTTAATAAAGGGAGCGGCCAGACCTATGGCTCGGGGCTGTTATGTTAATACAATCACTGGACAAAGAATTCGAGTCATTTTGTCCAAATACACATTTCCTTCTCTCGTAATCATTCCTGTTCTCCTTTCTTCTGTATTCTCTGAAGACACATTACGCCTCACACAAAGAACCCCCACCTGAGCCTTTTTGCAGGGACTAATGCCCCTTTTACCTCATATTATGCGGTCTCTTTGCATAATGTCGCCCTCCTACCCGAAGCTGGAGCATTTACTAGCCTCCGTATTAAACCTGGGCACAAATGCTACACATGCTACCACAATATTAGCATGCACAAGGCATAAAGGCGCTGGAGTGAATAGTCATAGCGCTGATAAGATTTCTCTTTCCGACTCAGTCTCATAGACATTACTGAGACATTGTATATATATATAACGCACTGCCGTTCAGATGACATGCAGAGTGGGTTCATGTGTACAAGAAAAACAGGGCAATAGACCACTCCTGGGACCACATCGACCCTCGAAGTAAGCAAATGACTCGTCTACAAAGAATTGTAGCGTTGATTATTAAGAGCTTTGTCAGCTGCTAATCTAAACTTTTGATGATCACTTTTTTGTACTTTGAGCTCACATTTAGAAAGTCTTCACAAAATTTTGTTTAGCCCACATCTAAAATTTTGGGCATTAGATGTAGATAGGCCAAGGGTCCCAGAGAGGCCCTTTTTAGGCATATATATATACTAGTGACTACTGTAGACGTTTTTAGCTGTACTATAGAGGTATATTGGATCGGCAAGGCTTCGTATAACAATTTTGGGGGCGTTGTCATGGTAACATAATCCATGGGTCCCGGAGACTTTTTTATTTGGAGGTCACATACAGAATTAAAGTGGCAATTTTTGTTTGTCTACAAATTATGTTGGCAGTTCTTTTTTTTTTTTTTTTTTTTTGTATTTTATTTTATTTCTGGCCGTTACCATGGCAGCAAGGTTCTAGATAGGTCATTGTTCAGATACGTTTTTTTTTGTTCTAGCTCATAAAAGTTTGCCAAATTTTGTCCCGAGAAAAAAATTTGCCGAACCATTTGTAGCGCATAAGAAATTTGTGAATGTCACTATGGCAACGCGGTTGTAGAAAGATCATGATTAGTTAGGGTACTTACAGTGTGCCGTGTCTTGTTTATTAAAGTAGTATCATTTTGTATTGTCCGCAAATACTTTAATACATACATAATTGGTTCATAAAGACGTTTTGTTCTTTTGGGTTTCTTAGAAATGGGTTTCCCTAATTTAATTCATCTTCAAACTAACTTTTCAACGGCCCCATACGGCTCATTTCCTTCTTTCAAGTCCGCATCAAGTCTGTATTCAGTTACAATCCAGATCCTATTTGATTTATCACTCAAACCATTTTAGAAGCCTCACCATTTCCCCTTAACTCCCAGTTTGCTTTGATAGTGCTTCAAACATGCCTTATTTACCCGTGTCTGTCCAGGATCGTGATTGTGTTTATCTCTAGCTGCTTATATGCACTGTCATCCATAGGGTTTTCCGTGTGACGGCTGAGCGCTTGTATACGTTGTGCTACAGCGGGATACAGTGTGAGACGACTATAATGTCAGATTTGATTAAAAAGACCCTGCTTGTATGTGAGAAGGGAGACCCAGGCCCCAAATTGCCCGTAATTGAAACTGCATGCTTCTCTATTTCCCCTTCGCCTCAAGGTTGTCTAAACGCATTGTCTCACTTCTTATGCAATAAAACGTGAGACGGCATCTTTATACTTTAAGCCACTTTAACTTTCCACTTTAACTGTTTAATTTAAATGCTGCAAATGGCACATGTTTGTTGTTCATTTTTATTTGAATGAAGCTAATCGCACACCTTTGAGTATATTATATTGTTGTACATGTTAGCGTCGCCACAAACTACAGCCTCCCTAGTGACCATAATACTTGGTCGCCTAGAAGTTTATTGAAGGCATAGTGTTTTAACATTTGTGTTATCTTCAATTAACGCAGAGAAAACACCAGATGTACAAAAGACAGAAACACTATGGAAGTCAATGGTCAACTATTTTACCAGGACTAAACCAGGACTAAACCAGGACTAAACCAGGACTAAACCATGTCTAAACCATGTCTAAACCAGGACTAAACCAGGACTAAACCAGGTCTAAACCAGGTCTAAACCAGGACTAAACCAGGTCTAAACCAGGACTAAACCATGTCTAAACCAGGACTAAACCAGAACTAAACCAGGTCTAAACCAGGTCTAAACCAGGACTAAACCATGTCTAAACCAGGACTAAACCAGGTCTAAACCAGGTCTAAACCAGGTCTAAACCAGGTCTAAACCAGGTCTAAACCAGGACTAAACCAGGACTAAACCAGGTCTAAACCAGGTCTAAACCAGGACTAAACCAGGTCTAAACCAGGACTAAACCATGTCTAAACCAGGACTAAACCAGAACTAAACCAGGTCTAAACCAGGTCTAAACCAGGACTAAACCATGTCTAAACCAGGACTAAACCAGGTCTAAACCAGGTCTAAACCAGGACTAAACCAGGACTAAACCAGGACTAAACCATGTCTAAACCAGGACTAAACCAGGTCTAAACCAGGTCTAAACCAGGACTAAACCAGGTCTAAACCAGGACTAAACCAAGTCTAAACCAGGTCTAAACCAGGTCTAAACCAGGTCTAAACCAGGTCTAAACCAGGACTAAACCAGGTCTAAACCAGGTCTAAACCAGGACTAAACCAGGTCTAAACCAGGACTAAACCAGGACTAAACCAGGACTAAACCAGGTCTAAACCAGGTCTAAACCAGGACTAAACCAGGTCTAAACCAGGTCTAAACCAGGTCTAAACCAGGTCTAAACCAGGTCTAAACCAGGATTAAACCAGGTCTAAACAGGACTAAACCAGGTCTAAACCAGGTCTAAACCAGCACTAAACCAGGTCTAAACCAGGATTAAACCAGGATTAAACCAGGACTAAACCAGGTCTAAACCAGGACTAAACCAGGACTAAACCAGGACTATGTTTCCACTGTCACTCTTTGCGGGTTGCTGTTCCAAACCCTGTCGTATTGAACGCTCTTGTACTCTTTGGTGTAAATGGCATTTATTACAGCTCAGGGCAGAGATGGGTCCAAGTCTTTTCCAGATTTGTTTTCTGACAGATTTGATCACTTTTCTCATGTGTGCCTTAAACCCTGTCTGCATGTTGTATTTTTCCTCCTGACTGCTGTTTTTCTGAACCACACGGCTGTAACATGTGGCTGTGTGTGTTTATGTTATCACATGTGGGCCATTCTATAATCTCTTTTGTTTTCTGACTCATATGTTTTTAATAATTAATGTCTATCCACCTTTGTGTTTCAATAAGCTGAAATATTATGTGTGGTCCTCACTACAAGCATGTTTTTCTGGCTCAGTTGTGGAAAAAAGCTATTTGTCATTTATTTGTGTTGCTCCTGGCACCTGGGACCCTTTACGCAGCCTTTTTTTAAAAATGTGATAGGTGCTTTTCTATCATGTTTTTTCCCCAGCATTTATATAGACAATAGACAAAAACTTGCATTATTGTGTCACTAAAATGAACAAATAAAAAAATCCATTTAATTCCAGCTGAAAAATGTGCTACATTGAATTTCTCAATGTCTTAACACACCTAGATAATGCTGTTGGAAAGTGAACTTCCACAAAACAGGATAAGCATTCTGCACACTTCATAGTTTTTTTGCACAATCTTTTGAAAATAACAAAAACAAACTAAGAATGAAAAGAACCACAACCACACACAGACCCATAGTTTATCATCTCTTTTCAATTGAAAGAAAAAGGCTTTTGTCAGTCCTCTTATTGGTGTCAACATTTTGTTTGTAGGTTTAGGTTTAGCACTTCTTAACATTATTATTTTTTTCTTTTGTCTTTTTGCAGATGGCACCGAGAGCAGCTGACAGTCGTCCTGCGCACCACTACGAGGAGATAAACCGCCAATATCACTCCCTGCCCAGGTAAGAAACTATTTACCACTATAAATAAAGTGTCCTGCTGCACCGGTCCAAGCAAAAGAACATACTTTATCAAATAAAAGAAATTGTCACGTTGAAGGTTGAATAGTTTGACCACCTCATCTGACAAACTCTCTGTGGGTTATACTAATTAAAGACATTTATATTAGACTGTAGCCAATATATTTAAACTTTCTTATTGGACTAAATGGCAATCCATTATTTTATTAATAAGGTTTCTAGAAGTTCTGAAAATGTATGAAAGATTGAGAGTAGTTTTCCAATCATTAAATCATCCATTGGTAATAATGTTTATATCTTTAAAATGCATGAAATTAAATATTAGCCACACATTATTTTTGATATATAAACTTGTTCTTGTTTTGACCCTCTGAGCTGCTATAGTTTTTCAGTGTTAAATGAGTTTAAACCAAAGCTAAGAGTCAAAAAAATGCAGGAAATTTCTTTAAAAGAGTCCGTGGACTATTTTAAACTCTTGATATTCGGAACAATGTCTTCCTCCTTCCCCCTTTACCTCCCCCTCCAGCTCACCCCACTCTCACAGCGCAGCGCACACTAATCCTCTTTGGAGCTTATAATTAAATCTGGAGTGTTTGCCTTGGGAGTGTCTACTCATCCCAGCAATAGGACTGATGGGCTCTCCAGAGAACAGGGCGATCACACACAGCGTTATGACGGATGTCTCACCTCCGAAGCGGCACACGTCCCCTTTGTTTGTCCAATTAGACATGTGGTCGCATATGAATGTACCCCCCCATGTTGTCCTTATTTCTGTGAAACGCCCGGGCAGTCTCCGTTTCTGAAGCAAAGTGAACCTGAGATGTGGAATAAGAGTGGAAAAGGGAAAGAGAAGAGTCATTTCATGGGTTATTGCCCCTCGTGATATGACAGGCACCAGGGAGCAGCGACAGTGGAGAGCGTGAGCCACACTGAGAGGGAAAGGAAGAAAAAGGGAAGGGACGGACAGATTTTAAATTGTCACTGTTGAGGTCAAAGCAAATGGAGACACACTTCCAGAACTTTTGACAAATCAGTTTAAAATACGATTAAAACACTTCCTTTTTCTGTTATTACACCTGCCCCAAAACAAACCGAGCACTGCTGGTGGAGAAGTACATTTTTCTTTATGAACACCAGAGTAGCATGAAGGTTTATTGAACTAAATTGATTTAATGTAAAAATCACCTTCAGACTTATTTCTGCCGAGTCTGTTCATAAATAAACCATACAACACAGTCGTGCAGGGAGCGTGGGTTTGCACAAACAGAAACACAAGTCCACAGCAGAAGAGTGCAGTGTCAGTCTCAGGTACAACACTGTCCCTCAATTTCACACAAATCGGCAAATTTTCACTGACCAGTTACAAAATATCAGCATAGTTTACAGATTATACATAACGAGTTTAGAACTTTCCTTCATTGGAGACCCTCAGAGACTTTTGACCCCTGCTTCTGATATGCCCGACCTCTCACAGGTGTCTTTTAAACATAGTAACCTGTTCAGTTTCACTCTTTATGACTCAACATGTTTTCTCTCTACTTGGTTTCTGGTCGACAGTGCTGCAGTCTTTTCTTGGGAATGGCACGGCAGACATTCACTAGATTCGTCAAAGATCGTACAGAGTATAGTACTGAATAGTTTTATCACACTAACTCAAACGTTATAAAAAACGATCATCCAGAAATCTTAGAAAGTATTTTTAGGTCTGGGTCCATGGGATGGCATGTGTTTGAAATGCATATGGTACAGGTAACATGCTTCTTGAAACATTTGGCTCAGCATCCAAGGAAAAAAAAAAAGAAGAAAAGTTGCTCATGGAGTTTGAGCAGTATTCAAAGTCACGCATTTGTCTTCTCGTTTCTAAAGTATCTATAAAAGATGAATCATTACTGCACAGTCTCCCCAAACCCCTCCGACTCCGACCAGCATAAATACTGAGAGAAGAAGAAGAAAAAGAAGAAGGAGGAGGGGACGCAAATATATTCCGGGAATGTTATATATATTTTTTTTTCATAGGTGAAAAAAGAGAGAGCACAGACAGCAGCGAATTGAATGCATTTTTCAAAGTGGAGCTGAACTTTGTGCAAAATCCCCCCGGGGGCCGCCATTATTGAAAGCCATTTCCTCTCGAAATGAGCGCGGCTCCACCATTGGCCTGGCTCTCATTAGCATACATTTGGCCTGTCTTTGTGTGGAGCCGGCTGGGGCAGCAGCTGGAGGGCTGGGAGTGGGCGAGGTGAGTGGATGGTGTGTAGCTGGAGTGTGCAGATGTGTGTGTGTGTGTGTGTGTGTGTGTAGATAATGTTGGAGATGGGAAGTACAGTACAGATGGGAGCATATGGAGGCAGAAGAAAGAGACGTAGTATACAGGATCAAGACGTTCAGACAAATATCTACCTTCAGTGCCATATTTTAAGCTGTTGAGATGCCAATGCACATTTGAGTTCTCATAATTAAGGCTGCACATAAAAACACATGTTTATACTGGTTTGGGTGACTCTGGCAGACATTTATTTACACTCTCACATCTTTAAGGGTAATTCAGAGTCACCAAAGACTTATAGATGCATGTCATTGGACCAGGTAGCACCACTGTAGCTCCAGAAAAAGCATGCATCCTCCACACAAGCCATTGTTATGTAGCAGACATTTATCCAAGAGTTCTCTACTGTATTGAACTATAGAATATGTTATGCGTCAATAGTCAAAGAAATAAAAAATATAAATTAGTGCCAAAAACATTTGATGGATGGTTGTCTGCTTCAGTTTGTACAGGTCACAAAACAATGTGAGATTTCAAACTGCTCCAAATCTGCAGCTAATCGTCAAAAACAATCTTAAATACTGTACATTCAAGCAGCTTAAATAAAAAGTATTTTGTCATATCTAATCACACTGTAAGTACAAATTATTTAAATATAAAAACATAATAATTAGGTTCAGTTGTAGTTTACCTTAAGTTTATTACACACTGATAACTTAAACATTTAGGCTAACTTGCTGCCAGAAATACTTTTAATATTCAAATTGTTTAAACTTTTTAATGTCACACTTGGTTAATGACACAATTGTGCAACAAAGCTATTGTCATGTGTTATCAATTAAAGTTGTGAAGAAATATTTGAGTGGATGTAGTGAAAACAAACGGATCAAGAGTTTGTGCTGCTTTTCACAATAACATCACAAGTGCAGCTTCAACTGTGTTTTCTTTCTGGCTGTTCCCTCTTCTCGTTTGGAGTGGACCTGGAGAAGTAGATGCCAGAATACCGAGGCTGCTGGAGGAAAAGTGGACCCCAGCCCTGGTGTTAGCGCCAAAGGCTACAGCACAGCCTCCAAAAGGAGAGGTCTAGGAGAGGATTTGGAGAGGTTTGCCTTGGAGGGGGGTAAAGTGGTGCTCTGGCTCCTACCTTCCTCTCCACGGGCCATAAGGGTGCAGCACAGCCTCCGGATAGGCTTTTTTGCTTTTGGGATGGCCATATGGAGGACATTAACATCATTACCAATTCAAAGCAGCGGGTCATGGGCGCGGCGACCCAGCCCCGGGTTATCCAATCACAGCCCCCCGTGACCCTCTACCAAAAGGTGATTGGATTAGGGGCTGGTTTGGCGCGGCAACAACTCTGCTCGAAGCTGATAATTGGTTGATTAATGTGCAGCCGGTGGCCAGTGATTTTGGAAAGGGCAGGGTCCAACTGAGAGGACACTGTGGTCATCTGAGGCGTCCCATCACATCTGGACAAAGACCCAGCAGGGCTTTATAAACACAATGCATCAAGGGGTAACAGCGTTAAGAGTGGGGGGCACAGGAGGCGCAATCTGGCAACGTGCTTGATGTTATTACACTGAGCTTTAAGTAAACACAACTGGAACTGCACCAAACAAAAGGAGCTGACAATAACGATACAATACTTTCCATAATATTGGTCAGAGTTTGTCACACCTCTATCTTCTCTGTATCCATCACTTAAGGTTAACTATCAAGCTAATCACAGGTTACCATATCTTTTATCTGATCCTTGTTTGACAGAGTGACTGTTATCTTGTAGATGTAGCACATTTCATAATCTCCAATGTATGTATTGTATTAAAGCAGCTTTTATTGACTGTATGAAGGCATAGAATGTCAATGTTTTAGGTTAATGTTTCCTTAACTGTGGGTCACTGAAGATATTATTTGGGTTGCCAAAAAGATTCTGACTTCTTGTTTTTCCAGTAGTTCTATGGCACATATTCTTCCCATCTCCACCAAAAAGGCCCACACAATAATCTCTATCAAAATTTCCTAAAATCATCAAGCTATGAACTTTAAGTAATTGTGCAGGATCAGATCAGAAGATATTGTAAAGTTAATGTTTTCAATGGAAATTGGCAGCAATTGTGCCAAAATGTATTTTCCCTGGAAGTGGAAACTGAAAACACTCCTTGTTTTCCAATATTAAAGATCAAATTGTTTTGATAGAGTTAGAACAGTTGGCCAAAACCTTTTCTTTTCTCGGAAATGTGACCACAAAGTGTTCTACAGCCAAAAGACTTTCAATATTTATGTGATTCTTGGCTAAACCATAACAGCGCCTCAGATATGACTTCTTGTATTTCACGACTGGGACATACAGTTGGTCTAAAGTACTCTCTCTAAACTATCAGCACTCTTTATAAACCACAGGATGGCTTCTTGAGTGTCCCAGCTTTTCGAGTGTCCTCATGTATTTGGACAAGTGTCCCTAAAGCCCTCTTGTCCGACCGCACATGTGTTTACCCACTGTCCACTCTTAGGACCACTTCATGCACTGGTAAAGATTTAATAAGCAGCCAATAGTAGCAGCACAAAAGTTTAAATGCCTCTCTATTTAATATCAGTCTTTTTTAAGTTCTCTTCGATTCATTGTTGTTGTCGGACTAAAACTGGACTTTTAGTAAATGTATACGTTGACTAAAACTGCAGTAATTCAAATCTGTCTTAATCATGCTAACACGCTCAGATAATGGTAGACAAGCTACTGCTGCAAGTTTAGAGCTTAGTCGGACTGGAGCTGGACAAGGCCTTACAGTTCTCTGCAGCACATAATAAAAATGGAGCCTGTATCTGGCGTCAGTGGAAAAGTAAATCCGGATTATGGACAAGTAAGAAGATATCAAGTCTTTTCCTTCTTGCTATTTTGTCGGCAGTGTAAGGTCAAAGGGTTAAAGTTCAGAACCAGGTACGAGTGGGTTGTAATGTAATATATATTTATGTAAAATATATGTAATTATTAGGGGTGTCACGATTCTCCAAATCCTCGATTCGATTGCATTTTCAATTCTAAGGTCACGATTCGATTCGATTCTCGATTTTTACATTTATTCTTTTTAAAGCACAGATTGTCATTTTTCAAACTAGACTTTTATGCAATATAATATCTGACCTTTGTTTGCAATGTACCACACTACATTGTCAAATTTAAAACTTTTATTAACAACATAATGTAACAATAACTTATATCTTTAGTCAATTGAAAACTTAAAATAAACTGCCATCCAGTTTCTCTTTTGTAAGTGTAGTCTTCTTCACAAAAGATGACATTCAAGTTCACAACAAAACAAACAAAAACAATAAAACAGACATGTCCATAGTCTCTTTGACAATGTTCTTAGCATTATCAGTTGTCACAGGGATGGTTGAATGTTGTCTGTCCAACTTCCATTCCACTACCACTTCCCTCAGCACTTCTGCTAAATGTTCACTTGTGTGTGCTTCATAAATGGGGCGAGTTTGAAGGACTGGATTTTGAATTTCCCAGTCATCATTAATGTAATGTGCTGTGACAGTCATGAAGCTCTGTGTTGCTCTGGATGTCCAGCAATCTGTAGTCAAGGCAACTAAATGTGCGCTGTTCAGACCTTCAATAACTTTCTCTTTTACATTATTGTACATGGAGGGAATCAACGTAGCTGTGAGATGCGTTCTACTTGGGATTTCGTAGCGTGGCTCTAGCACGCTAATTACGGTAAATGCCTAAAACCGGAGTTTTCCACCACCGGATAAGGTCGCATGTCCGCGGCTATAAATACTCCTACCGCACGCGTATTTGCATTTGCACGAGTTGAGTTGCTTGGAAGTTTAATTCCAAAAGAAGACGGAAGAGTAGTTTGTGTAGTTGTTGGTTTAACAGATAAATCTATATTTTTGTGGTGCCTGCGGAGATGCCCTGCCATGTTAGTTGTGCTGCCAGTGAGAGAATATGGTACACGCACATAGCACAGCTTGCAAACTGTTGTTTTTTTGTCGACAACGCGAACGTTGTCAACATAACTCACTGGAAATCCAAAATACTTCCACACCAGCGACTTCAGTGAAAGAGGAGGGGATTCGAGTTCTGTTCACTCTTTTGAGTGGCTGTTAGAGGAGGTTGACTCGCTGTTAGAGGAGGTTGACTCGCAGCACTTCAACACATGTGTTTTTTTCCGCTTGGCAAGTAACCAGACGCAACATGGGGGCGTGGCAGCATCGACGATTCCATTTTTTAATTCGAAGTTTGAGACTGTGACTTAATTTCGATCGATTTCGATTTAAAATCGAAATCGTGACACCCCTAGTAATTATAGCTCAATTTCAAAAGACAGCAGACAAGTTAAAGGGCCTCATAAAGCTATGAACCTGACTTAGCTGTGCTTTAGAACATAGGCAGTGTTTCATCATCAGTCAGAAAGCATTGGGCAAAAAAAAAGGAAACCCTGAAAAAATTCTCTCCTTCTCTTATTTATTAAAAAGCTCTGTTATCACTTTAGCGCTGTAATATTGTTAGACGCCCAATGAATTCCAATGTCTTTCTCAAGGTCAGCGTCGAAATCATATTTTCACCGCTGCTCACCCAACGTTTATTAAAACCCAATCCCGCTCCTCACAGCTTCATAAGTGATCAAGCGTTTCCCTCCCACTGGTGTCCAGCTGTCGAACAACTCACTTTAAAACTTGCCCACTTCTCTTCCGGTTACTGTCTCTGTAACTCGTTTAAACGTCCCGGAGAGGTTCGTCTTTTTTATGACGTTTTCTCAGCGTTTTGCCTCTAGCAGCTGCTTAGATTTTTTCTAAACTCAGTGATTGGTTTAAAAGGTGAAGTCCCTTGCCTTTTTCTTTTAAACAAGCAGTGTGGATTATATTGATTTCCCGAGAGGTGTTGTGACCTTTTTCTTATTTAGGCCCCTTTGTGAAAACTGTTTAATCCCGTACGATGGAAAATGTAATAGACCTGGAGCCAGAAAGGAAAGGGCTTTAGCCACACAATAGGGGCACAAAAGGCTCTACCTGTTTACCAAACTTTGTCTCTCTGTGCATTTTTCCATTCTGCTCAATCCTGGTGTCTGTTTTTGATATGCTTCGTGTTTATTCGCCTCGTGTCGCTTTGAATCACCCTTTTGCGCCGTATCCCGCGCTCCCAGAAAAACCAAATAGCGGCTTTATAAATAAAACAAAAGGTATACACTCTGAGGCCTTGAGGAAAAATACAAGACCGTCATGTACAAGTCAGCGTGACATCGTATCCGCAAATCCACACGGACGGCAAACACAAGTCACGCCAGCACCAGTCTTCTTTGCTCGTGACTCGAAAATACAAAAGGAGCAAAAAGACTGGAGTGAACTAAGTCTGAACCGTCAGTGATGATGAGAAATTGTACAGAACTTGTCCAGAAGTTTCCCTCTCATCTGTTTTTCTCATCGGCCGCTCTGTGCTTTTACAGCTATTCCCCAGCGCTTCTCGATTTCACAAGCTTCAGTCCTGTCCAAGAGGTTCGACTGACCTCTGAGCGTTTTCAGTGAGGTTTTCCAGCTTCAACCGAGAGCAGCAACTGAAGGCCTGGCTGAAAATTAGGTTTGCTCTATTATGGCAAAAAAAAAATCTAAAACCTAAGTCCTATTTTTTACTTTTACATTTGTGACTACAAAGTTTTTTTTTTCCAAAAGTACTCACATATAGCACATAGCAATTTCCTAATTAAATCTAAGATAAAAAATTTTCCCCTCGTCTATTCATTATCTTTGCTCTTAAGCAAGGTTTCCACTGGGACGGTTCAGTGAGGTTTGAGTCAGTTCTGGTGCATTTCCGTTACTAAAAGGGGTTCAAAGTGTCCTCAAAAAGTGTTCCGTATATCTTATCGTGTTGGGGATGCCTCGGCTAAGGGTCCCAAGTGGGTGCGACTTTGTTGTGCACTTTGGGAGGTGCGTAGTTAAACACACAGTCAGCTGATTGAACGATGCATAATTCTTTGTTTGAGCCAAAATGACCAACAGTGGAAATTAGGGCTGAACGATATATCGTTATCGTGTCTATATCTAGATATGAACTTTCAAGATATTACTATCGAAAAAAGCAACGATATAGACGATATAGATTTCCCCTCTCCGAGCTCGCCCTGCATACAACTCTGGCAGTCACAACAAACATCAGTTTTACGAGTGCCCTTGAACGCACCGCTAAAGCCAGCGCGCACACATGGTGACGCGTCATTGCTTGTCACGTGACACACTGCGGCAGCAACAGCGCTGAATGAACGATGATCTGTTTTTATGTCATTTTTCCTTTTTTATTCAGAATATTCAAAAATGTGTTAGCTATGGCATGAAATATCTGATATTCCGATTGTCAAATACATGCGAGTGGAAGTATATTGTTGTTTAAACACCTTTATAACGATCGTGTTAGTTGAGCTGTATGCGCGATGGACGCCGCCGTGTTAATTTAACATTTGAATTTAGCAGTTGATCATGTGAAGCACTTGATCGTACGCTCCAGGGACCATGAAATGCTTGGTTTTCACCGAACACGTAGTCATATCGTATTGTATCGAGATATCTGGCATGAAAATCGAGATATGAAATTTTGTCCATATCGTTCAGTCCTAGTGAAAATAAGGCTTTAGGGTTAATATTTCAGTTCCTTGAGTTGCATTTGGTGCTTAATTAAACACCTCCACATTTACTCTGCATGTTCAATGTCGTAAACATACTGCCCTAAACGCTACCTGCTCCAGTTTAAATGACATCTGCATTTTTGTGTTATTAATGCGTCGAAAGGCGGAGGCGTCGAACAGCTGCATATGTAAGCACATCTGCCGGCTCAGCGCTCACCTGGCGACTGTCAGCGGCGACCTGCTCTGGCATCGTATGCAAAGTATATTCAAAGAGCAGCTGCTGCGTGTCACGGCCAGACACTCCCTCGAATGCACTCATATTCACGCGCTCAAACACTTCTTTAATTTGTCTACAAGTAAAAGCAGTCTTCCCTTTAGCAAACTGACATTTTTCTTCTGCTCTGACACAGCTCTTCATCAATTACTAAAAAAAGTTTATTTAAGTAATGTAAAGCAAGTTGACGTTTTCATTAGTGGATGATTTATTTCCCACAATCTTCAAATCCATCCTTGTCTTAAACACACAGTCACAGCGAGTGATAAGTGTGAGTGTTAATGGTGCTATTGAGGAGAGTGCAGTCGGAGGAAAGCATTAGCCGCTCAGCTGCTAATCAAAGTCACCTAAGTCAACAACACCAGTGGAAATATAAGCTCTCACCTGAAACACACATGTTCAGTCTAGATTTGTGGAGTTCTATAAACAAACAAACAAAGCTATGAAAGGAAATGTGTACAGTTACTGAAATGAGGAAGTGAAGAAAGACATGTGTGTATTGGACTTAAGCTATTAGCTGTAACGTCATTGGCACATTTCCACTGGAGTTATTGTTAGAGTTACTTAGTGTTACTTTACTATTCACAGTTGACGAAGGGTCGCACCTGCACTGTTTGGTCCAGATAAAACAGAGAGGTCAGGTTTATTGTGTGTCCTGCAGTTTGATTATTGTGTGAATAAAAAAAAAGTCCTATCCAAACCTCAATTACTCTCTAAGAAATCCCACAATCCTTCTTTTCTTTTCTGATGCATTTATTTGGAGTCTATTCATGGACAGAACTAGCCTCTGTTGAAAAATGCTGCTGTGCTGTTGGATAAATGAGATGTACAAGACAAATGTTGCTCGCATATTTAGCTGACAACCTCAATAAACCCTTGTTTCAGAAAGTCTCATCTGACATTTTGTTTGAGAGTTCAAGCTAGTTGAAAATGTTTAAAGCTAAGACTAGAACAAAGACATTGTATTGATATTGAAAACTCTCTCTTTATGTAGGTGTCTTTCAGTTATTTGTGGGACCAGAATGCACCTGGGGTGGTGGGGGGTATCTATTTCAATAAATACGCACTTTGAGGAAGTGCTTAAGACGTAGTGAGAGGAACAGGACAAGGCCAGTGTCATTTAAATGTACTTCTCTATCATGATTCATGATGACGATATGCACAAATGTTGTAGTGTACTTAATGTGAACGAAATCTAGACAACATTTTTGAGCCAGGCTTTGAATACATCCACAAGACAACACTTATATACTCTACGTTCTGTTCACTGCAGTCATATCCAGCAGCAGCACATATCCACATGTAGATAAATACAAATGTAATATTCCCCTGTCATCTGCTGCGAGCACACTCAGAGGGAGGCCCCGATGTTCTTCCAGTGTGAGCCTGATGTATTACTCGGCGTGTCATTACAGCTTTCCTGTCTGGTTTGGCCCCCGCGGTTCACTTCGCACCCCTCTCTGTCTCCACCGCTGCGTTCAAAGCCCGATATAGACTTCAGACGATATATACAGGTGTCTCTCCCGCAACTGAGAATTAGCTTTTACATTCAAGACGCAAGGCTCAACTGCGTCTTGAATGAGTTTTTTTTTTCCTGTTTCAATTTTCACCTCACATTTTTGTCAAGAGTCACAGTGGAAGAGGAAATTGTCACTGGTCGTCACAAGGTGTAGCTTTTTTTTGTCCAAGCTATTTTTAGTCCATATTCTGACCAGGGGGGTTTGTATCATAGTCTAGAAGTTCCTGACTGCCATCACGTCAGATGTTTGTTGTTAGTTCTGTCTTTTTGTCTACAGCCTCTGACACTTCTGTAAAAAAAATCACCATTGTGTTTTACTAAATGGCACTTCTTGTTTTTTTCTTCTTCTACTCTATATAATAGCAGAATTTATGTTGAATTATTAAACCCTTTCTTTGCAGATGGTGAATTTGCAAGTATCTCTGTAACATCTCTTACATCTCCATGTGTCCCTCACTTCCACAAATAACACCCGTTTACTTTACACCATCGCAGTCTGCCGCTGCTGTTCTGCCGCTCACTCGGTGCCTGTTTATTTGTACAAACGTCTCATTTGCATTATTTTTATCTCTTATTTTGACGTCTTCAGAATGGGCTGTAATAGTCATGTGACAGCTGAATGTGTCTGTTGTTGAGCTCCTTTTCAGACCAGATTAGTGTAACTGGCACAGCTCTTTTAATTGTCATTAACTCGCAGCAGAGAGGCTTTAATCCGGCAGGAGTTCGCTGTGTTTGACATGTTGTTTTACGAAGTCACAAGTAAGAGCTCGGAGGTAATTTGTGCTGAACGCAGACGTCTTTGTGTGGAGATTGTGTTTAATTACTGCAGACAGATTTCCTATTTTTGGCATCTTGCTGGCATATTTTGGCAAAATATTGTAAATGAATGTACTTTGCTGAAGCACACATCATTATAGCTAAACTACATACAGTAAGTTTCAGGGGAGTGCACTGAATAAAGAAAGTGCTGTTGTTTACAAAGGGCTTTAACAGATACATCTATAAATAGTGTTGTGTTGAAGACCACACTAACCGAGAACATAGTGGATCGAGACCAAGTCAAACTCAAGACCAGTTTATGATTCATTGGTAAAGATCAGGAACAGTCCAAACTCAATCACCAATCCACAACTATGTGGACAAATAAACCAGTACAGCCTCACACCTTTATGTCTGAGACCACAACAAAATGTAATACTAAACCAATGCAGATAAAACAGTGACTGAAGTAAAGATTAAGCTCCAAGGACCTGAATGAAATTATTAGTTTGACGTAATATAAAAATATGCCTTTATGAAATATGAAATAGTCCAGTCTTCTTTGTGGAAACTGCTGTGTTTTTAAAATGAACTTATCTAAGTTGAATGACAGGTTAGCAGTGACTCCGCCCCTTTGTTAATCCACACCCACTGGCCTTGGTCCTAAACCGGGCTGAACCCAGCTGTGTGACCCAGAGAGGATGCACTCCCTGCAGGTCACTGAGGGCCGTGGAGCCCCCTAATCCCTCAGCTGCTGGAGCGGACACAGTCACTCTCAGACTCGCAGGAACACATCCATATGTCTGCTCTGACTGTGGCACTTTTATAAACTCATAACTACATCATTGTCAGCTTTGAAACTCCAAAGTCTCATTCCCCGCTGTTGGTTTTACCCACTTTTCTCTAAAGCCTGAGGTCAGAGTACACCACGACCTATGTACACTGCCAATAAAACAATGATCCCACTTCGTTTAACCATCAGTCATGCGTTAAATTGTACTGATTCAGGGATGTTGTTTAGAGAATGTGAGTAGGATGTGACAATCTTTGTAAATACCTCAATAAACGCTCCTGGCGTGAGATCATATGAACTTTGCATCATTTATACATCGGGCTTTGAGTGCTGCGTCAGTAAATTTTATTGGATGACACATTGTCACCAAAGCCTCCATTAAATGAGTCAGCTGCCTGTCTACACGTATGATCTCATGTTTATGTGAGGGATTGTTATGAAGCAGTGACCAGAATTACCTGTTTTTTATTCTGAGCACACATGACCGCTGCCTGACCCATCGCTCTCAGAAGTTTATTCAAATTCACCAACATTTCTGCTGAGTAAGACATTTTTCTTTTTGCAATAAAAGCCAAAGCTATTGTTGAATAACAGTCTTGTATATTTGAGAATAAGAAGGATTGTCAAAAGAGCTTAAAGCGCCTTGATGACTGAGTGAAAGCTGAAGCCGGTGGAGTTTCCAGTCTTTGGGTGGCCCTGAGTCCGGTCCAGATCCAGGTCTCCGGTGCTAAATCCCTCTCTAGATTCATCTGACTAAAGGTTTTTCCCTCCTTTCTCTTGTCTCATACTCCTCGGGCGGCCTTCACCCAGACATTTGGATTAATGAGAAGTTTGACCTTGCTTCTTCTCCCCTCCTCATACTTCCTTCACGTCTGCTTCAACAGCTTTATTTCCACGTTAAAGGGCCAGTAAATCATTTGGAAATACTGCTCTGACAAAAATACTTCGGTCCTGACAGCTCTAGTGTTTGAATATTCACAACTTAATATTAAAAAGTGATGATAAATAAATGACTTGTTTTGTCTCGAACTTCTTGACTTCATTCTACATTGTTTTTGTACAGATATAATAAAAAGCATGTGCTCATTTACCCCCAATAAATTCACCCAAATGCAGTGTTTTCTGAACTTTTTTTTTTTCAGTGGACCCATATGATCTCAATTCCCTTTGATTTGTTTTTGCGTGATTTTGGTCGTTTTGTGTTTTGGAAATGCTTTCAATTATGCCTCAAATTCATAAATTAATCTAAGACCTGTTCAAATCTATCTAAAATCTGGTGAAATTCAACTAAAATCTGTTTATCCACCAAATAAAAATCCCTTGTGACTCACCTTTGGGTCCTGACCCAATGTTTGGGAGCTACAAACCTCATGAACATTGGTCATGAACCTACCTGAGCTAACAAACAAGCCTGAAACTGCTGTCATACCAGCTTTATTTTTTCCTACAACACTGAACATTTAAGGAGTCACTTCTGATTGGACAATAGTGGATGGGATACTCATCTGTTCATTGGAAAGCAAAGTGGGACTTTGACAGAAACATGCTCAAAACTCAACAAATGTTTTTCAAGTTGTATTCTACCACAACATATCACTGACTTTTTAAAATACTCATAGGGTTATATGTGGATGAAGACTACACTGTCCAGTCCAAAGACCACCTGTGTTTCCTGTTTGGGTGGTCACTGTCTGTCCGTCTGCTGATATCTAGGACATATATAGAAACCAACTTTGACTGAATATCCTCGGGGGAATTAACCCTGACTCACACAGGCGGCCAGTGTGCGACCTAATCTGTGCTGAGTGAGTGCTTCTAATTGGCCAGTCAACAGGTGCTCGCTCCACTCTGGGGACGAGACACAGGATATTACAGCCGAACATGGGAGAGGCTGAGTTCTGCTTCTGTTTAATAACGACAGTGGGTAACTTTGAGAAGGAAGTAAACAGGCCGATCTCCCGGTGTTGACTGATATTCTACACTTCCGCAGTGGCAGCAAAGAGAAGCTTGTACATTAGTTTTTTTTTATGGCAGCACTTAGACTCGCTGAAATACATACAGGACTCTGGGCTTTTCTGTCTTTGAAGAGAAGTGCTTTGATCTGAGAAGATTCTGCAATGTAATGTATCCCCAAATCACTTCAACAATAGTGTTTTCAGAACCACACATGGCCCAAACCTTTATGCAAGAAAGTGGTTCAAAAAAGAAAGTGCATGTGCTCAGTTTGTCCTCTTTGGGCACTTGTAGGAACAGGAACTAATGGAAATAATATAGCTCTGTCCTATGGGGTCTATGGAGCTTTAAATGTCTATTATGCCAAGACAAGTTGTTTTTTGCAACTCACACACTGTTATATTTCTAATGTTATGTCTGTTAGCACAACAACAATAGGCAGTGAGTCCGATTAAGACGTGACTTTTAGCCCTGTTTCTTTGCTCTCTGGACTCCTGTGTCACTGGAAACAGCACCTAAGACGGAAAACATTTGAATGAGGTTGTGAAAGGTGAGGAGGCCGGCCTTGTCTCTCCTGTGCTCTGTGTCCTGTTCACTTTCTCCGTCCCTCCTCCTGCGGGTCGCCTTACCCCCGGGTTTAGCCCCTAATCACCCGGAGCTCGTGGGAGGGAACCGGAGACCTCCAGCTGGCTGCCTCGTTACTGAAGACCCCTGGGACACGCTCTCCGCACAGATTCCTCCGCACACCAGCTAAACACACACACGTCCTCATATATGCTTACCCAGGCATTTGCTGTTATCTCCTGGCATCTCTCCATCCAACCCGCCCCCCTCCTGCCAAGGCCACAGTCGTGCACCGTAAACTGAATAACACCAGGGGCTTACCGCCAAATCTCTGGCACGTCCTCTCCTCCAAACCAGTCTAAACCAGAATTAAAGATGGTCTTCGCCTGCATTTAGAGCACTTTGAAATGTCATACTTATTTAAAGAAGTTACTGTCATTTTAGTTCATTTAATTATTTTGTGATTGGAGAAGAGAAATGGAAATGTATTGTCTCTGTTGCTAAGCAGAGAGTTTATACCACTTCTTTCATTAACCATATAGATTTATTGTGTTACCTAATGACATCACATTGTAACAGAAGGACCCGCTGAAATCAAACAAGCCAAAAAATACAGTCTGTCTAATATCTTTCTCTTTCAGGAGGGACCCCTACGACTACCCCAGGCCTATATCCAATGACCCTGCTTCAAAAGATCGCCTCCCACTGCTCCAGAACAGCACCCAGCCGCCCCAGGCCACCAACCAGCGCTACTACCCCTCGTCCGGCCAAACGGGTCAGCAGCACCGGGCAGCGGCCAGACAGGACATCCCGCCAACCCCTGCTACAGACCAGAGGGGGCGCCAGCAGTACTACAACCCGGCACAACGGGAGGGGTACCGACAGGCCAGTCCCGGACGCTACATTAGTCCAGATCGCTATGGTTACGAAGACGGGGGTCAACCCGGTCCGAGAAGGAAAAACCCAGTGATAGGTGCCGTTTAAAGGCAGCAGTAAAAAGTGGAGACAAGTTACTCAAGAACATACCTAATGATAAATTAAATATAAATCTTTGTCCACAATAGTTCATAAGACAATATGGGTTCCTTTAGACCTTTCCGTCCATCTCTCTGTTTTTAGAAGTTTTTACAGGCAAATGCACTTTCAGATCTGATCTCTCAGGAAAATATTTAGCTTATTCATCTTTCATTAAGGCTGGCTGGGTTTTATTGCCAGGTCTGATGGTGGCAGCACAGTTGCCTGACAAAGACAGCACATTCTTCTTTGGAGGTGCAAACACAAATGCTTACATGCATTGTTCTGCTGCGATTTGAAAAGGCCCCGAAACAAAGTGTGTTAGTGTGGACATCGCCTGTGAGAGTCCTAAGCAGATAGTACATATATAAAAGCTAAGCAATGAATAGGTATTAATGAGGCCAGCAGCAGTTTGAGGTTTTAGTTTTAAAACATTATTAGCTAGTTTTATGTTGCTGTTTTGCTTAATTTAGTCAAATATGATGTCATAAACTACCAAAGTCACAGTTACAACATAAAAATTATAAATTGTCATAGATTGATACATTGCGTCCAGGAGCTGGCTTTACTTTGCTAAGTTTACCTGTAGGTGCACCCGTCTACTTCTCCAAATGTCCTGTCATTGTTTTAACTGCACCTACACTCACTATCTGAAACAAATAAATGTATATAACCTTAATTTTGTGTCAATATCAAACAGTACTTGATTATGTATATATCTAGATCACTAAATATTATAGAGATTATCTATTAAATTAATATAAAAACACCATAAAGGAGTAGACCTGAGGCTATATCCTGTACAGAAAAGCATGTATTTGTTGAAAAACCGGGAGAAAGCCGTGCTGACTTTGCTGATGTGACAGGAAACAGGAGTGACTTACCTTGAACATCGCAGTAACAACACAGACACAGGAAGTTGGAGCCAACCAACAGGAAACAGGAAAAGAAACTCCTAACTTCAAAGTATCCTCTCGTCCTTCATGTTGTGTCACTTAAACTTCCTTTACATTGTGAACTTTTTATATTACTCCCTTATGAATTGATAATATATATGTTATCCCATTGTGAGTGTTGTTTTTGTGCTGTTTGATTTGTATACTATGAACCTCTCCTGTTGAGGTCAATGCACTGTTCCACTAGGGTTTGGATTGAATTGTTTTTTTTTGTTTTTTTTTTTACAAAATTTTTGCAATAAACATTTAGAAATTCACTCGCCTCAAACTTTCTCATTTGCTCCAATTTAGCTCTAATTTAACTGATCAGACCACAGGTGTCAAACTCAAGGCCCTGGGGCCAAATGTGGCCCTTTGCAATGTTTTATGTGGCCCTCCAGTGCATTTAGTAGGTGATATTTTAGATAGATTTGATTCAGATTTATTTTATTTTCATGAAATTTAGTTCCATAGATATATTAAAGCAGTTCTGATCAATCTAAAACCTGTTTAGTTTCATCTAAAACCAATTTTCATAAAGTTAAAAATAACTTTTGTAAGACTCGGATGAAGATGAAACTTTACATAAAAATTTTATTAAAGCTTCCCAAATATCACAATATTTGGCCCGTAACAGGATTGTTATTAACTGTTGCAGCCCGACTTTGAGTTTGACATCTTGGATTGATCAATTGGTTGGATTGATTTTTTCTTCTTTGTTTTTTTACTAACATTTTGCACTAAACATTTAAAAACTCACTAGCGTCAAACTTCCTCATTTGATCCCATTTAGCTCTTATTTAACTGATTAGAAACTCTTTGCATATATGAGTCATCACTTTAAAAATTCATTACTATACGCCCAACACAATCTCCAGATAAATTCAACCCTGTGAGATGACTGATAAGAGTATGGCCCGCGTCCTGATAATGACTAAATCATCTTCAACAATTAACGGCAGGGAAATCTCCACTAGAAAATGATTACTGCCAAATTTGCTCTCAGAAATAAAGATGGCACTGATTGGGTGAAATTAGACTTGAAATGGGGAATAATTAGTGTGGAGAAGGCTTTTTCTATCTGTTAGTGTTTAATTAGCAGCGAGGCCAGTAGGGACTAGGCCTACGTAGATCCTGAGTCTCCTTTATTATCCTTATTTTAGATGTCTTGCTTCATTTGTGATGTATGAATGCACAATAGACCAAAGCTGGATAAACAGTTAAAGGAAAAACACAGTCTGCTGTCCATCCTGTGATGGTCCACAGCTGGAAAATGTCCCATAATATACAAATTTAGTGTCAAAGAGAGTTTGGAGATGATTAGATGATTAAACACTTGAAGAAGAGAGGGAATACACGAGGAAAACAGATAATAGTCAGGTTTAAAAACACATAAAACTCAGAGATTACGTTGTTTTTCTTGCTACTCTACGACAGATGCCTCCTGTGACGCCGACCGTTTCCTAAAGAGCGTTATAGTGATTTAAATTTTGTCTTAAACATGCATTTGAAGTTTCATCTATTTGTATTAACTCTATATTAATAATAACACATTTCTTTAGGCCCTACTCTATTCTGATAATTGTATTTCTCCAGTTCAACTGTAAAATGAGCCTCTGCAGAGACAGTCACCCCAGTAAACGCCATCTACATGAGGCACGCCCCCCGTTGTCATGACGACAGTGAACACAGCGTCAGGGAAAGTGTGATAGTCTGTTTTTAAAAACTGTAGAGAGAAAACAAAAGTAGCAAAGCCTAACAAATACGGTGTAGCAATTTGTGAGTACTTAGTGCAGATCTTGGTGCAGACTTCATGATTTTTAAAATATTAGAATATTTGAGCATAATTTGAGCATAATTAGCTCCATTTTTTCTGTCTTGTCTTTGATTGGCTTCAATTAGAAAATGACTAACCCACAGGGATCATAGCTTTTTGCTTCATTTAGCTCCAAACAAAGACATGTTTCATCCACAGTTCAATCACATCCCCTGAAGGACACTTGGTATGTTTTAGTTCATTAACGTTCACATGCTGTGTGGCATCAGCATTACCAACACCATTAACATGCCATTATCAGGACACGGTAATGCGACACAGATGAAAGAACTGGAACTATTATAAGTGTTGACTGAACTTTTTTTTCTTCTAGTCAAATCAAATGATCTGGTATGTTGAGAAGAATCCAGTGCCTATAGATACATTACATGTTGAACACTCAGGCCATAAGTGTTGTAGATGTTTACTATACATCTCCTCTCAGCTCACTGCACTTAAAGCGGCCATTCACTTTACTTAAAACAACAACTCCGCCGTAAACAGCTCGTGGAGAGTGCCTTGTGGTCAGTCGGCTGCCAGAGATAATAAACAACAGCCAACCCAACATCCCAGAATTAATTGCATTTAACATCCATTTAACTAAGGCTTTAAAAAGACTGTCAGAAGTGGCTGGCTGTAACACATGTCTCACTAAAACTGTCCTCAGCTTTACAGTCAGTTTTTTAACTCGTTACAGTGACATGAGTCGAGTGGATGTATAAACGAAGCACTGGATTTCAAACCAAGAAGCACATACCTTGACATGTCTGCTCTATAGTCTTCATACTTTGATGTTTCTTTTTTTTTTTTACATTTTGCCTGCCTCTGCTTTGGGGCTTTGGCATGAAATATTCCAACACCCACGTTAGCCCTCATTCTTGTAACAACTTCTGAAAATATACAGTGCTGCGTCGCCCGGTTTATTGTCTTGAGCTGAGGGTTGTGGGAGAATTCCCCGGTTAGGTTCTGTTAGCATTAGTCATTCAGTCCGTGCCCCTGTCGAACACCTTCGCTTGTTAGCATGTGTCAATCAAACGGGGGGCGCTCCGGGGAGGGCAAAGTGGAGAACTCAAACAGTTATCTCTCTGACACAGCCTGTTTAAAAAGAACGGGGGGTGCACAGTTTATAAACCAGATTTTATGAGAATAGTGGCGTAATATCTCCAAGTACTTCATTAACTAAATCAAGGGTAGTTAAAGACTTAGTCCAAATTCCTAAAAGTCTTGATTTTGTTTCGGTGTTGATACACTCAGGCTTGAGTGTATTGTTGATGGAATTCATTTACTCTACTTCCAGTTAAGTCTTAGCTTAAATCAGACTCGGTTTTGGATAGTGGATATAGTTTTTGTTGTTGTTGTTGTTGTTGCTTTTTTAAAACACTGCCCAGTTTCCTACTCTTCATTAAAGCCCCATTCCGGCGCATTAGCCCGCTGTCCTCCCGTCCTTCACCTGCTGCCATTCATTTCAATCCAACAATCGTTAAAGCTCTGCCGAGAAGCCTGAGTGGGATTCTCATTTAATTATGCAGTTCATTAGAAAGCAGCCCACACCCTTCCAACCCCTTCCCCCCCGCGCCTGTCTCCGAGGTCTGAGACAGGCCATGGGGATAGCTGGTGGCTAATGTGCAGTTTAAACGGCCTAAATATGGAGATTGGTCGGGTTTAGTGCCAACCGTTAGCCTGCCCTTCACCTGTACCTCATTGGCTTTTACGTTTGCAGTGTAGACTTTTTACACTGCGGCAGAGCCAGAGTCAAACCGATGTAGGGACTTGCCGAGTGGAGTTTTACAGGTTGGTACGACACAGTTTTGTAGTTTGAAACTTATTTCAAGAACAAAGCAAGCACCAATTTAGAAAAAAAAAACATGCCATTTTGTTTTCCCTTTTAATTGTCATGTGACCTGTAAATCAATAAGGTCAAAGTTACAAAATAAAACCAACAAGCCAAGAGTAATTCCAGTGAAACCTTCTGGATTACACTCTTTGCTAAAATAGAAACTGGACCATCTATTTTTTTTCAACTTTTTTATTTAAATGCTAAAATAAAACTGTCAAACTAAAATTATGAATTAGAAATCTTAATAAAAAGCATTTCTTAAATTGTAATTAGTATTATGGAATTTGTTTACACAATTACTGTATTGTACTGTATTGGCCTGTAAAAAAAAAAAGCACATGTTGGATTCAGCCTCTAGGCCTTGTGTTGTGACTGACTGGAGTATCACTCAAGTTGGAGTGTGCTCTTTGAGGCAGCGTGTTTGTTTGATATTGTTCACGAGCTGTGAAATTGAATTTCCACACTTGGGCTCATATTGGAAATAATTTCATATCCTGTGCAATATTTGTGCTTGGTTTCACCTTGTGCTTTGTTTAAGACGTCCTTTTTTTTGCTTAATGTCGATGCGGCCGCTGTTCATTTGTATTTACCCCAAAAGCGAAGCCGGCTGCCTCTTTTCTCCGTCGCCCACACGCCAAAGCCACAGACCCACCGTCTTTTTCCACCAGCTGTCACTATGGCAACGTGGGCACCGCTCCTGGCACAGAAGCCCCTCTAAAAGCTGATGACATCGTTGTGGCAACAATGAAACGCTCATGCATCCATTACGAGGCCACCAAAATGTCTGTTGTACATTTAAAATCCTGCTTTGGAAAAAAAAAAGTGACGCTTGATGTTTTGTGGCAGCGCTGGTATAAGTCTAATAAAGGCAGAGTGCTGCTGGAGTGCCATCTGTATTACATTGACATTCAAAGTCTATAAGAGTCCAGTGTGGGGGCTGTCACACATGCCTATATACACACATATATATATATATATTCAGGAAGATGCTTATTACAGTCTCCTGTACACAAGGAATGCTCATTTTATTTGTGTTCGGTGAGGTTTATATCTCTTTCTTTGAATTATGTGAAGGTTTTTTGCAATAGAATGTTAGATCAGGTTCCCACTTTTTAAACAGCAACGTGTTCTTCTCAGAATGAGGTGAGCACTCTGTTTATAATGTAGGTTTTCTGCCTCTAAACCCTTACCATAACCCAACCTCCTTTCAACCTTCACAGCCCTGTCCTGATATATACATCTCTCTTCAGGTCTCTCAGTTTTCCCACAATGAAAAACCCCAGAAAGCGCTGTGCTCCCTGGTGCTAACCCAAGGCTATAGCTGGTGCGGTTTGCTCGGCTTGTGATGTGGCCAACAACAGCTGAAGTCCGTGACCCCTGGCCTCAATCCATCAGGCTTTCAGCACCAGCCTCGGCCCGGGACACACAAACTCCAGACGCGGAAGAGAAGCACGCAACGAGAAAAAGCACCATTGTCAAGAGCACACCAGAACCGAATGAAATTATGCACTTTGTCCAGCGCTTGACATGCACACTGTAAAAATCTTTCAGCTGCAAGTCCTCTGCGATTGTAACTGTTTCCAGAAGCTAATGCTGCCAGACCTTGAATTTAATTCATAGACCAGACATGTTCAAACTTTTTGTTTTCTTATAATCAGACCAATGTTTTTAAGTGTTTACTTTGACATGTTTTGACTGCTAAACTTCCTCAGAAGAGTAACGGGATGTTACTGTGTCAGCTGATTTATACAGGTTTTGTCGTCCTAACTGAAGTGGTCAATTGAACAACAAAGAAACATTTTTGGACCAGACATGTTCAAAGTCTGGCCCATGGCCCAATCATGGCCCAAAGTGAGAGTTTATGTAGGCCTTATCTTCAGAGATGAAATATATTTTTTATGGTCTTGAAAGCTTTATACAAACGGGTTCAAATCCAACTAAAACCTGTTCAAAACCAACTAAAACATCTTCAACTAAAACTAAAATATGTTCATTATGTATTGACTTAAATATGCCAGGTTCAGTCATGATTTTGACTTTGATGAATGCTACTTGTCTTGGACGCAAGCTCATTTTAACTTTGTCTTTGTCTCAAGCTCGGACTTAGAGGTCTTGGGATTGTAATTCAAGACAAGACCACAACCGGTTTATTTTTCCATTGTTACATTATAAAATCATTTAAGTGCTTGCTTCTTCTTGAATAAACTTGGGTTTGTCTTGACTCCAACACAGTAAAAGTCTTGCTTCAAACTCACAGTCCTAACACACACACCTCTCAAGGCTTCATTACATCCATACTCTCCCACATGTTAGCAGGTTGTGTGTCGCGGCTCAGCTCCTCCAGGTGCCAGGTGTTTTGTTTGGCAGGCAGGGGTTTGCAGGGTTAGAGTTTGTGGCAGCGGTTTCAGGTTGCTGTGAACGGCAGAGAAACGCTGGGTTAACGGGTTGTGTGTCCATGTTAGCTCAGACGCTTGGCTACGGTCGAGCACTGGTAGGACCGAGAGGGATTAGAGCTTCTGCTTCAATATATGGCAAAGTTCAGGTGGTCCCTGAACCTTTAGCACAACCTCTGTTCTGTTTCTGTATTGCTCCAGAAAAAAAAAGCGGTTAGTCATATGGCTGTTTCTAGGGGCTAATCGAGACCCAAGGGGAGATTTTCTGTGGCGCTCAGATTCTATAATAAAATGTAAAATTGTTTATGGCCCCAACAACAGCAGATTTATACAAACGGCTTCAAAACCAACTTATCCGCTGTCCAAATCCTTTTAAACCTGTTTGAATTTAACTAAAACATGATCAAATCCTTCTAAAACATGTTTGATTCCATCTAAATCCTGATCAAATTTTAAAAACATGTTTGAATCCACCTAGTACCTGTTCAAATGCAACTAAACTGTACTTGTAGAGATGGTTGGGCCTTGGACACCTCTCTCCTAAACCATAAGAGTCATGGCCAGCTTCATATCCAGTACACAACCAGACCAGAGGAGGAGAGACTAGAGACAGAAGCAACATAAATCCAGCAGTTCAAGATCTAAAGTGGAGTAGACCATGAACAGCAGATGAGGAGAAACATTCCCAAAGATAGTGCCAATCACAGATTAGGATTGGACAGTCCCTCAAGAGGTGTGTTGGCTCGGTCCACCTCTCGTTAAATTTGGAATTTAAAAAAAGCTATTATTTCCCATTTGTCCGATTGTCTTAATGATCCCTGTGATGATTTTCAAATCCACTTTTTTTTTTTGCCATTGTTAAATATATTCCTGATACTTTACTTGTAATACTGGGACTTGCCATTGGGGGAAGACAACATTACATTGTCACGTCCAAGATGGCCACCACCAATCGACCATGTGGTGTCGTCCAGGGAAGTTTGGCTACTTTTACAAACGTAAGTACAGCCTTTATATTTTGACTTCTAAGTTTTGTTTTAGTAAAATCTTTTGACCATAAATTAGGGTTTTGACATTGACACTGTTACCTAAGAGTTTGCATTTAGCATTTGGATTAAATTAGAGTTAATGTTTCTGTCTGTTATTGTACTTAGCTGCTTTAGAAGTGCACATACTGTAAGGTTAGTGACTTTTTCGACCCATGTTGTAAAAACTAAGATGTAGCTACAATTTTACTGTACTTCCTTAGAACTCTTTTACACATTCTTCATGCTTAATTTCAATCAAACTACTCATTAATATATATATTTATAGATACAAGTCATCCCAAGTCACAATTCATTTTCCAAGATTGCATGTCCGTCCATAACGTCCATAACAAAAAGGCAGGTCATTTGATTTCCGGCCTTTTTTTTTCATTTTGCAGCGACGGTCATTCCAACGTGGATTAGCTGGGGAAGACAAAGTGGAGCCTCATTGGAAAGTCACTGTAGCAGCCAGCAGTGTAATCCATCCACACATTCCTTCCAGAGAATGCCAAACAGCTCGTTGTAAATGAGCCGCAGACCTGACTCTATTAGCTCTACTCTGCTTTCTCTCGTTCAAAAAACACACACACCTCAGCGATGAAAACGACCAATCGCACACGCCCGCTCTCCGCGCAGCTGCCAGCAGCTTCATTAGTGCTAAAAAATGTCTTGCTCGTTAAGACAAAGCAATTTGCGGTTAATTGAGAACCTCGGTAGTGAAGACGGATCAGAGCGTCTTCTCTCAGCAGCCGTGTATCTGCAGCTGGTCCGCTTTGTACATTTGGATTCAGGCCTAGTTGGATTTCTTCAGGCGATTGTTCACTTCTGAGCTGCAGCCTGCGGGATGGACGGGGCAGAGCACTGGCAGAAGTTTCACAGCTTTTCAAAGTTTGTGGTACAAAATAGTTTTATAACAGAGAATAGTTTAGCAGATCTGGCCCGGGGACAATGTCTGTTGCTTAAAAGTTCACTTAATGCAGAAAAGTGTAATTCCATATCAAGTGTCTTTTACTAGCAGCTCAGTGGTTAGAGCGGCCGTCCTTCGACCGGCGGGTGGGCGGTTCGATCCCCGCTTCAAAACATCCCAAAACATCACAACATCCCGCTCTCCCCCACATACTGTCGTTGTGTCCTTGAGCAAGACACTCAAACCACCTTGCCTCCAGTGGTGTCAGCTGTAACACTGGTGAATGGAAGCCTAATGTGAGTCGCTTTGAATAAAAGTGTCTGCCAAATGAATAAATTAATAAATGTAAATAATTATTTTTATGTGGAAATCTGGGTTCACCCGGCCCCCTGCTGGTGCTGGGCGGTAATGACATAAAAAAAATAAACACAAACATTTTTACGACACAAACCAGCACAAATGATTGATAGTTTTCCTGCAGATATGCGTTTGATGGGGTGCCAACTTCACGCAGGTCTTGTTCAGTACTTCTTCATAACCTTTTGACCTTGTTTTATCCAGCAGTCTTTTGGGAAAGACTTTTCGGTCTTACACAATTTTTCACAAATTAAACTCCCCAAAATAAAATAATTTAATATGCAAAAATTTTAAAACTGTCTGCAACTTTTTTTTTATAGTACTGTATTCTATAGAGGCCATTTTATTAGGCTGATAGGGTTTTTTGCCATAACATTTAGAAGCCACTGGAGCTTTTAATGTGAAGCATGTCATTTTTCTACTTTTATCTAATTTATTTACCTCATTCTTTCATCCTGTATCATCCTATTCTTTTCTTTTCTTGTATGAATCAATAAATAAATAAATAAATGTTACTTCCAAAAGGCCCATAATACTAAATGTGCAAACCCTTTCTTTAATATGGCCATTGTGGTTACTATGTACTGTCCATGCTGCCTATACTTCTGTTTAATTTCTTTATGGGTGTTTTGCCTTATCCAGACAGTTTAGAAATTCTTCCTCTTTAGGTTGCACATATTTGATGGTGGCTTCCTTCATTATGCCTCCGCTGCAGACTTAACACTCCACACTCCTCTGACACCAACACAACTGCGTGCCCTTCTCACTCCGCAGCCTGACTTTCCATAGCTCACTGCTCTGTCATCTTTTTTTTCCATTCTGTCACACTGCACACTCTCCCGGTTCTTGTGCAGATAAGCCTATGATCGAGGGGGAAATGAGGCTGACACATTTACACAAACCGCAGTCAGTTTTTGCTCTGAACTAGCACATTCATTTCTAGCTATCCTTCTCCTAAATGTTCAGTGCTCCTCGTTGCCTCGTGGTGCTGCGCTTGTTTGACCCTTGTCCTGATTTGAATTCCCTGGCACAGTTTTTGCATTCACAGTGTACCGTCGCCTCAAGGCTATATTCTTCAAACAAAACATCCGTAAAAATAATAGCTCAAGTTCAGCATGAAAAAAAAAGGAATAACCACAAATGCTCCTAAATGGATTTGTCTGTAAATAGTGCAAATATGTCCTGACCACCCATGAGCCAGTGTGTTTTTGTTAGACGTCTTATCTCAGCCCACCCCACTTAAGAAAAAGGGTGGGCTAATCCCGGGATTCCCTCAGTGTTTAACATAAACAAAGTTGGGTAGAGAGGGCAAAATTTGTCAGAATAAAATGAACAAAGGAAAACTAGTCATGTAATTTATTAATAGTCCACAGCATGCACTTTCTCCCATCGTTCACAGACATACATAAAATCTAACTAATGAATGGATTAACTCATTTATATATGTATGTAGCTCTATGGGACAATATGTCTAGGCTGGACTAAGAGCGCCTCTATTATCCCAGAGGAGCTTGTTTCTTGGGAGAGGGATGACTGAACTGCTGCCCCCGGAAGGACGCCCAGACTTCCCTCTTCCCAGACACTTCCAGCTCCTTCACAGGCCAGCCGAGAGAGATAGTCCTAGGTCTTCCCTTAAGCCTCCTCCTGGTGGGACGTGCCTGGAAAACCTCTCCTAGAAGGCTTCCAGGAGGCATCAAGACGCCTCAGCTGGCTCCTCTCGATAAGCTCTACTCCGAACTCCTCCCGAGTGACCGAGCTCCTCACCCTATCTCTAAGGGTGAGCTGCGGAAGAAGCTCTTTTCATCCGCTCGTATCCGAGACCTTGTTGTTTCTGTCATGAGCCAGAGGTTTTTATGCTCAACCGATTCAGACGTATGACAATAAGCTAACATTAGCCAGCGGCAAATTGTTTCAGCCATTTGCAAGACCAGTGTCTTTGTAGACAAATAAACTATCTGTGGTCTTGGCTGGATTTGATTTGACCTTGTCTATTCTTCCTGTGGTTCTTTATTTCACAGATTATCGGCTGCTGTTGAATTTCTTGCAGCAGCAGGAGGGCAAAAACAAATCTTAAAGACAAGTGATTGCAGACTTTGAGAGAAACCCCTGTTTGTAGTGCAAATAATAAGGCGGGGCTTATACAGTATAATTGCAATTCATTTGTGTCCATTGAAGGTGGTCACATGGACTGGGCAGGCGAGTATCCCGTTACACAAAAGCCCCGAGTGGGTAACTCATGAAGGACACACATACTGGAGAGAGATGTCCTGCCGAGTGAGAGTGAAGTGAGTAGGAACTGAGTGTGTTCACTTATAGCCCTCTGACACGAAACTTGACAGATTGTGAAGAAATGTCTGTGGTTACAAGGCAGAAAATACACCCCTCTCTTTTTCCAATTAAACAATCAAAACCAACTTTTTCCTTTTTCACAGACATGACTTGATTTTAACATTCCTGGTTGTCATTTTAAACTTTGCGTGCTTTTTAACAATGAGAGTTCAACAGGGATCAAGTGAACACCGTTAACCTTTGATTGAGCCAAATAGTGATCTAATACAGGTCAAACTAACATATGTCATGCAAACAAATACAGCTTCAGTCGATAGGATTTCACTTAAACTACATGTTGGAAAGAAAACATGAGATTTCATCCTTTATGCTTTCACCTCAGCTGCAAATAGAGACAGTACACACATGCTTCCTTGTGAGTATCCCCAGTCGGACGGACATATTGATGAGAAGTGAGGAGGTTAAGCCATTGGTTTAGTGTCCGTGCGGCCGTGACACTCTGCCTCGCCGGGCTGTAATTGACTCGTCGGCGTGCATGAGTTAAACCTCGGCTCACCTGCTCTTGAAGGGGTCGTGATTGACAAGCTGCTCTAATGCTCTGCAAATTGACTGAGGGGTTTTTTGCTCTCCCTTAGTTTTGTCTAGATTCTCCCTGGTGCTTGACATTTCTAAAGATTGTCTGCTTCTGTCTGTGTTTCACCCATGCATTAAAACTATCTCTGATTTATTTTCCAACGGTGCAACTCTGGCCATAACTCTCTCTGGAACTTCACATCTTAATATACCAACCCTCTGAACAGGTTTATGTTGGATTTGAACATGTTTTAGTTGGATCTGAACAGGTTTCAGTTGAATTTGAACATGTTTTAGTTGGATCTAAACAGGTTTCAGTTGGATTTGAACATGTTTTAGTTGGATTTGAACATGTTTTAGTTGGATTTGAACAGGTTTTAGTTGGATTTGAACAGGTTTTAGTTGGATCTGAACAGGTTTCAGTTGGATTTGAACATGTTTTAGTTGGATTTGAACATGTTTTAGTTGGATTTGAACAAGTTTTAGTTGGATTTGAACAGGTTTCAGTTGGGTTTTAACAAGTTTTAGATGGATTTGAACAGCCTCAGCCCCTGTAAGATTCTTATTGACTCTTGTGGACCCTCCCCACTGCTCTAGACTAACACTTAGTGACATTTACATCACTTGGAAAATCTGACATTTCTGCCCAGAACAGCTTTTGCCAGAATAATAAAGACTGTTATTAATAATACGGGGCATATTAACGCCTTTGGTTCAAAGAGGTAATGGTTTGCAGTTGAAATGTTTGAAATAAAACTTTAAACCTAATACAGCAGCCAGATGTTATTCCTCTCACAAGGGCTTTAAACAACATCAAATTTCACTTTTAGCCTTATGAAGAAAAACATGGAGCAGGTATAAATACTAATGAGTTGTATTTTGTGAATACCCATTTATGGTCAAGCTTCTGCATTAACGTCAGGCTGCTTTATCTTGCTAGAAGTCATTCAACATATTAATGTCCAGGCGTAGTCCCTAAAGTCTGGCAAATGGAAAACATAAAACATGTATATGTCTTGCTTGTGTTTGATGCCATTAGTCTATATCATTCTAAATTTAAATGTAAAAAAAAAGGTACAACGTATTTTTTTTTCAAGTTTCACAGAAGATTAGGTATTTTATAGTCCATATTTTGGAGGGGCTTTAACTTTATGGGAAAATGGAGGTGCTACTGTCCAGAAAAATACAAAGTAATGTCACTGAGTAACATGCTTTTTCGACCTCTTGGCTAGAGTAGCTTGATGCCTACTGATTTTATTTAATTGTAAATATTTAATCTAAAGTTACAATGGAGAGGGGTCACAATAGTAAAGAAGACTCCATCTAAAACCTGTTTAAATCCATCTTAACCCTGTTCAAATCCAAGTAATACCTGTTCAAAACCAAGTAATATCTGTTCAGATCCAACTAAAACCTGTTCAGATCCAACTAAACCATCTTTAAATCCAAAAATATCACTTACCAAATGTAAATAATCCAAATGGCCTGCTGCTTGTATTTGTGCACAATCCCATCTGTACTTGGGATGGCAAATGTAAGAATAATTAGGCAGGGCTTTAAATAATGAAACAAAGGATGTAGTGCATCAATTAGAAGCCATTTACAGCCTCACATCCATCTCTTCTCTGTGTGTGGTTGTATGTGTACATTTGAGCTGCAAACATCTCTCCAAAAAACACATTAATCAAATGGCACCAGCATCACGGGCCGCTCTGATATGAAAATGAGCCGTCCCGTCCTCATCGAGGACATTGTCGCTGTAATTGCTCTTTGACAGCATCACACACACACACTCCATCTTTAATTGCCTCCGAAATGTTGATGTCAAAGACGGCGTTGAGTAAGAGAATGGCTGGGGACCCCACTCAAACTAATGGTGTCTGTGTGTTTAGCGCCGCACATCAGCAAAGGCGCCGTAGCTGATATTTAGCGTCGAGCCTGGGCCACAAAGTGCTGCTGGATTTGAGCCAGTTCATTAAAAAACTTATCACACAGGGAGATTTTAATGAATGTAGTAAAGATAAGGAAGTATTTTCAGCCGCCACATGATGGAAGAGCAACATTGTTAACGCTATAATTACATCCCATTGTTTATTAAATCCAAGAACAACACAATTTCATTTTGAAAATTTAGAGGCGCTATAGGGACAATGTCTTTTACCCCAGTAGTCACAGAAATAATATCAATCTTTTTTTTTTTTTTTACCAAACATTGGGTTGGGACACAAAAGTAGGTTGTGGGAGATTTTATTTGGAATTCAAATTATCATTGGAATTCAGTCATTTAAAAAAGTCTCATATTTGTAAATGTCAATACGAGTTTTAGATTTTATTTGGATTTGAAAAGGTTTTAGATTGATTTGAATAAGTTTTAGTTGGATTTGAACAGGTTTTAGTTGGATTTGAACAGGTTTATGTTGGATTTGAACAGGTTTTAGTTGGATTGGAACAGGTTTTAGATGGATTTGAACAGGTTTATGTTGGATTTGAACAGGTTTTAGATTTTTTTGTGGAAGTTGGTCACATATAATTTGGTCTTTTAAGGTTTTCTTTAAAAAAATTGGGAAACACTGAACTTAATACTATGTTAATGGTATTGGTGGGATTTGTTTCTCTTTTAATGTAAAGAGTAGCCAGTGTCAGCCTTGAGCCCCATTTATGCTAGGCCAGCATCAGCAAATAGCCATTGTTTCACTCTTAGCTTTCAGTGTACACGACAGGTTTTAGAAACATATTTGTCTGTGTTTTGCCTGCCTATTAGCTTTGTAGTCTTACTCTTTAGCCCCGCCCACCTCCTCCCAAACCCACCTGTTCATCCAGCCTCAGTGGAAGCACCTGTGTTGTGTTAGACATTCAACTACTGTCAACTACTGACCAGCCATAACTCACGACAGGTCAGTGTTCAGCGTTTTAAAGAAGATTACATCGCTCAGGTTCAGAGTGTTCTTCCGTTTGTGTGCTGTGCCTTTTTTTTTTTATCAGTTTCTCACACTCCATGACTTCTGCTGCAATGAGTCTTTTTAAAATGTAATGTGATGTCCAAAAGGGGTTTACAGTTTGTTGATGTCTGTGCTTTTGTTGGAGTGGGGAGATTGTGAATATGAGTGTTTTGGCATTAATCCCAGATGTTCTCAAAAATCCACATAACGTTAACATTTGAAAACCTAAACTTGTGGAACTCTAAAATCACAAGAGACTGCCGGCCCTGGGAAATAATACTCATCAAATGTGACCCTTTTTGCAAAAGGTTTGGACAGCCCTGCCTTAGCAGACACACTGCTAAATTCTATCCTGATTCATGGATATGATTTGAACCACAGCTTGAATCAGAATCTGAAAAAACCTGAAAATATGGAGCGGGGAGGAGGTGGCTGAGATGTGAACAAATTCAGAGAAAGAGAAGGCACAGACCAAGAACAAGCAAAAAAAACAATCAGATTGCAAGGAAGGCAGAAAGAAACTATCTCAGCTGTAATACTGCAAAGGGAGGCTGATTGGAGTTGCCATGGAGACAGTTGGCACCAAGTCCACAGTAAGTGTGTGGTTGCATGTTGGCGTTTGGGTATATGCGAATGTGAGCATCTGGGAGTGTTTGTGTTGTGTGGGGGGCTTGTCGAGGGATTATCAGTGTTGTCAAAGGTAAACTTCTATGACAACATTTTTAGTTTAGGTTTTCACAATCCTCCTTTTGAATAAACTCAAACAAATGTAAATATAGCAATAACTTTTTTCCAGCTGGGATTTTACGACTCTTGCTTTGTGAATAAAAAAAAAAACAATGCATTCACAGTCATGGCGTTAAACATGAGCAGAACTTGTGACATGAATGTGTAAGTAAAGCAATGTTTTTTCTGTTTACCCTGCTACACATTCATTTACATGCCTCTATCTTAAAATACAACTAGTGTAGTACTTGTATGACTGGAGGTAATAGTAATAATATGATATAGTTTTGTTTCTTTACTTTAATCTCTGCAGGGACAGTGTGGTGCTCTGTGTGACCTCGACACTACAGCAAACATTAAAACTAACCATATCCAACGTTCTGATCCATGACAGCTAAACAAACTGTGCTCCGTCCAGCTCCAGTTAATGACCGCAGCAAAGCTCATTACGTCCACTCTCAGGTGTCAGGCAGGTGGCCATCGAAAGGTCACCACAATATAGCTCTAATTGTTTTCAGGGGTCACAGACCGGTTTGTTTGAAGCTGGACCCAGTGTGTTTTCGGTCATTATTAATAATGATCATTCTGCCGCAGAGTCAACACTGGTCTGGGTCAATATGTGTCTAATGGAGGCAAGCACGGAAAATGGTTTGGATGACACAGACACAACTAGACTGCAGAGTAGCGTACTGAAGTTAGAGTAAGGTATTGTATTATGCCCTCTAAATTTAGTTGTGTGTATTAATATGCATTGCTTTCTGTGTGGCTTTATTAATTTGGTTTTAGGAGGATGAGCTACTAATCTGTGATAGACAGGCGCATAATGACTTCAGAGGCAAACCGACTGGAGTTTATTTGTATATAAGCTATATGTCTAAAGTTAAGTCCTTCAGCTTAAGCCTACAGTGGGGATCGAAAGTTTGGGCACCCCAGGTAAAAAATTTAAATAATGTGCATAAAGACCCAAGAAAAGATGGAAAAATCTCCAAAAGGCATCAAATGACAGATTAGACATCCTTAATAATAAGTCAAAAAAAGTTAGATTTTATTTCCATCATTTACACTTTCAAAATAACAGAAAACAAAAAAATGGTGTCTGCAAAAGTTTGGGCACCCTGCAGAGTTAATACCTTGTACTGCCCCCTTTGGCAAGCTAGGACCTGACAGTGTCATGGATTGTTCTCAATCATCGTCTGGATAGACCAGGTGATGTCAATCTCAAAGGTTTTAAATGCCCAGACTCATCTGACCTTGCCCCAACAATCAGCACCATGGGTTCTTCTAAGCAGTTGTCTAGAAAACTGAAACTGAAAATAGTTGATGCTCACAAAGCAGGAGAAGGCTATAAAAAGATAACAAAGCGTTTTCAGATGCCAATATCCTCTGTTCGGAATGTAATTAAGAAATGGCAGTCATCAGGAACAGTGGAAGTTAAAGCAAGATCTGGAAGACCAAGAAAAATATCAGACAGAACGGCTCGCAGGATTGTGAGAAAAGTAAGTCAAAACCCACGTTTGACTGCACAATCCCTCCAGAAAGATCTGACAGACACTGGAGTCGTGGTACACTATTCCACTATAAAGAGATACTTGTACAAATATGGACTTCATGGAAGAGTCATCAGAAGAAAACCTCTTCTACGAACTCAACACAAAAATCAGCGTTTGAAGTTTGCAAATGAACATATAGAGAAGCCTGATGCATTTTGGAAACAAGTTCTGTGGACCGACGAGGTTAAAATAGAACTTTTTGGCCGGAATGAGCAAAGGTATGTTTGGAGAAGAAAGGGCACAGAATTTAATGAAAAGAACCTCTGTCCAACTGTTAAGCATGGGGGTGGATCGATCATGTTTTGGGGTTGTATTGCAGCCAGTGGCACAGGGAACATTTCACGAGTAGAAGGAAAAATGGATTCAATAAAATTTCAGCTAATTTTGGATGCTAACTTGATGCCACCTGTGAAAAAGCTGAAGTTAAAGAGAGGATGGCTTCTACAAATGGATAATGATCCTAAACACACCTCAAAATCCACAGTGGATTACATCAAGAGACATAAACTAAAGGTTTTGCCATGGCCTTCACAATCTCCTGACCTCAACATAATTGAAAATCTATGGATAGACCTTTAAAAGAGCAGTGCATGACAGACAGCCCAGAGATCTCAAAGAACTGGAAGACTTTTGTAAGGAAGAATGGGCAAAGATACCTCAAACAAGAACTGAAAGACTCTTGGCTAGTTACAAAAAGTGTGATACTTGCCAAAGGGGGCAGTACAAGGTATTAACTCTGCAGGGTGCCCAAACTTTTGCAGACACCATTTTTTTGTTTTCTGTTATTTTGAAAGTGTAAATGATGGAAATAAAATCAATTTTTTTTAAATTTATTATAAGGATGTCTAATCTGTCATTTGATGCCTTTTGGAGATTTTTCCATCTTTTCTTGGCGCCTTTATGCACATTAATACATTTTTTTTACCTGGGGTGCCCAAACTTTCGATCCCCACTGTGTAGATACAAATTCAGTCTATGTAGATATTAAAGTGTGAATATAATCTTCAACTTTTTTTCCATGCCAATAGAATAAAATGCCTGATATTTCTTCTCACAGCTCAGTTACTTTCTAAACTCCCGTTGAGTAAATCGAATAATCTGCTTGAGCTTGTCATTTCACTTCCACTTCCGCTGAGGGAAAAGTGCTCACATTCATAAATCATGCAATTGTTTTCCCTGCAACCCAGTTATGCAAAAATGCACTGCAGTCTCCAACGTCCTATCCCCAATCACATCCCGCTTTTCCTTCTGATAGAAAACCCCCGCTTCAGTTTTCTAAATGTCAATCTGTTCTGGCGGCTTTTTGTGGACAGTTTTTTTTCCCCCTCTGACAGCTCTCATACTGTTACAATTAGGCGTTTGTGGGGATGAACCAGACCACGATGGACGTGTAGCTGCAGTAAACGATAGCAAGGTCATCACCAACGAAGCGCACCAGCGTGTGATGGAGAGAGATGGCAAACCTTTGCACTTCTGCAGCTACAGTTTATTATAAATCAAAAACAACACTTATTGGAGCTATAACTACTGGATGTCAAATGATGATCAGGGAAATGAATCATTTTTAAAAATAAAATCAACAGGACCTATTTCCAGTGAGTTTAAGAAAACAACAGTTTGTCCTTGCAGGGCTACCATACCTCATTGCCCAAGTGGAAAAATAGACTTGAAATGGTTTCTTCCTTTTTACAGTGAAGATCATGGGTCATATATAATAAAACACAGAAGAACAAGTTTTGTTTTTAGTTCAAGTGGGACAGTTTAACATTTAAGCTTTTGGAGCCCTAGTGGTCAT